>JAEOAD010000011.1:22322500-22922500 GCA_036365145.1 Orientallactaga sibirica
TCTATTTCCACATGCCTACAGGAAGCTGAGCCACACCTTGAAAACTGAGGATAACATCAGGGCAGGAAGAGACAACAGGAGACAAATACGTTGACAATCTGAAAGAAGAACATGCTGTGGCATATGGCACAAGGTAGCCCTTACCAGGCCTCTTCTCTAACTGCCCTCTGAAATCTGGAAAATGCTGAAATGGGGGAAAGATCCAAATGGCATGAAGCTGCTTTCACAAAAGGAGAAAAGAATCTACCATGTATACCAAGGCAGTCGTTCTGCATGAAGATTGACAGAATATTTCTCTCCCTTTGCAGGTACCCACCTTCCCTTGTGATTAGCACCAAGAAAGACCATGGGACATGAGTGGCCCAAGTGCCAGCTTGTCTCCCAGACCTAAAGGTCATCCCTATATCCTGGTCCTATTTTTCCATAATAGTCACTCATCTGAGGGCACAACAGTGACCCCACCACATACACCCACACTTCTACCTGTGAACCCAGTGCTGGAGGAAGCTGGCAGAGGATGGTCTTTAAGCAGAGTACATACAGTGAGTGTCTCCCATTCTTTTTAAAAAAATAATATTTTATTTATTTACTTGATATATATAGATAGATATGGATATAGATATAGATAGATATACATACATACATACACACACACACATATATATGGAGAGAGAGAGAATGGGCGTGCCAGAGTTTCTAGCTACTGTAAACGAACTCCAGATGCATGCACCACTTTGTGCATCTGGCTTTTTGTGGGTACTGGGAAATTGAACTTAGGTCCTTAGGCTTTTGAGGCAAGCACCTTAACCACTAAGCCATCTCTCCAGCCCTGGTGTCTCCCATTCTTGCTCTCACACCTGTTAGTGATAGCAGCCAATCTTGGAGGAATAGGCACGATAGGAACTAATTTAGTGCTTATGGAAAAGTCATGAGCATTGACACCAGAGAGAAAAAAGTGGCTCCAGAGGCAGAAGTACCAATGTTTCCCCCAGGCACTGGTCTTGCTCTGATTGTCTCTGGCTCTACTCACCACAGCTAATTACTCTACCCTCACCTACTCACAAAGACAATGCATGTGAATGTTTTGGTTTCACATCCCACTGAATGCGCACAATGCGCACTGAGACAAACACTCAGTGTGGCTAAATTACTCCAGAGGTGTAAAGAAAAGGATGGAAATGAGATGAGGAAAACTGGCTAATAAAACTGTGTGCTCTCCAGTGGATTGCCACCATAGGCAACTGGAGCCTAATCCTCCTAGACTATTCTAGGAGATGATGTAGGTATCGCACCTGAGGGCAAGGGGAAAAGTAGTTGAGGGCTGCCCAGGGGCTTCCACCGCTGAGCAGGAAGCAAAGTAGACTCTGGCCTCTACAGAGAACCTTTTGGCAAAGGAGCACAAGCGTGAGTAGCTGGTGCCTGGCCAGTGTGCAATGAAGTGGTGAGAACAGGGAACCACGGGCAGGGCACACACTGCATCTATTTCCTAAAAAGCCCAAAATGCAGCTGCTACTGAACAAGTAGCCAGATGCAGGAGGTCACCCTTTAAGCAAATGTCTTTACACTTCTCAGGAGAAAGGTGTCCTGCAAACATGAAGCATGCTCACTCACCCAGTAAGACAATCCAGTTTTCCTGGCAAACCTACGAAGGCTGTTAGAAAACCAATGAGACCTCTCTTCAAAGGAATATGTTCCTGTCTAAAGAAGCTCAAGGAAAGAAGGGATGTTCCCTGGGCATCTTCCTGGTCAGGTGTCCAAAGGAATAATTCAGGGCAAGTCTGGCAGGGGACCCAATCTGACCATTTGGGAGTGAGGGGGTGGCTCAGGAAGAATGGCTCACAGGCCAGGCCACAGCTACCTTGCCTCGAGGGCTCTTTCCCCTTTGCATCCTTTCTGTGAATGTAGAGGGTCACAGGGGAGGCACCGTGGGAAGCAGAGTGGAAATGAAAGCATCGCTATGGATGGAGGAGAAACAGAAACAAGCAGAGCCCAAGACTCATGAATCAATGTATCTGCCCAGCCACCATGGAGTTCTATTGGAAGTTAAAGATACTTCATTTTTTTTTTAATTTGTAAAGCACTAATAAAATTGCAAAAAAAAAAAAAAAAAAAAAAAAAGATTGGGAATGCTTGAAGCCTGTCTCCTCTGCCAAGACCTCAATGCCATTCCCATTTTCTCTTCTGTGTGTCCACCTCAGCGCAGGTCAGCCTCCCTGCCTAGGACCACCATGGCCTTGACCTTCTTTTCCCCAGTCTATCCAGAGGTGCTTGGGATGACTTGCAGCTCCCTCGTTTGGAGCTTAATTCTAGAATTTTTGAACTACCAGATATTTTGAAAGTTGTACTTTTTTTTTTCATTTGACTGATTTATGACCCATAGCTTAAATTAAACAGGGAACCCTTGTCCTGTCAAATGTACCATTGCGCTTGCTTGTGTAAGCTAGTCCACTGACTTTAGGTAGCTGTAGGCACACTCCCTTCCTTCACTTACTATGTCAGTATCCGGGACCTGCTTATCTTCTCTGATGCTTCTTGGCCTTCCCGTCTTCCCGCTCTCCAGCATCCCCCTTATACCAGTGTGTTCCTACTCTTTTGGAAGATGATTAACAGTGAACTTGGATTATAGTGCTGAGTCTCCAGCCGGATAACCACCTTCTTACCACCAGAACCACTGACTCCACAGAGATCAAAACCAGCTGAGGTGCTCTTGGAAACACCCAAGGTACACAGAGAACAGTTCCTTGAAATCCCCGACTACAGGTGCCATGGCAACTTGTTGTACGAGTCAATGGCCCCATAGGTTGAGAGCTGTGTTTTCAGACCTATAACTCACTTAGAGTAGGACCATGACCTTAGGTTTCTAGCACAAATATGGTTTCTTCTTAGAACATTCTAGTCTTACTTGGTGCTGATTGAAAAATCCTTAAAATGCTTCCTGTCTCTCAACAAAAAAAAAGCAAAAAAAAAAAAAATTCAAAAAAGAGGTGCTGGAGAGATGGCTTAGTGGTTTAAGGCACTTGCCCGTGAAGCCTAAGGAACCAGGTTTGACTTTCCAGAACTGAGGTAAGCCAGATGCACAATGTGGTACATGTGTCTGGAGTTTGTGGTGGCTGGAGACCCCAACGTGCCCATTCCCTCTCTCTCTATCTATCTATCTCAATAAATAAGTAAAAATAAAAATATTTTTTAGGAAAAAAAATCCTTAAAGTGTACACCTCCTCCTATGTACTTAGGTGGAACTCCCTGAAATCCTAGCTCTGTGCTCTGGTCTTGAGGCGAGCATCCTCTGAAACCTACCTCAGGGGCATTACAGCCTGCTGCACAAGGCCACCTTCCCATTTCCATTTCAGTGCTCCCAGTGTGGTGGAAAGGAGGAGACCAGCGGGGGCAGTGACACAACTGACCAATATGTGAGAAACTTAGGGACAGATGTGGGTGTGATGACAAGTAGGTCTGAGGACAACAACATGGAGGACCCTTTCTTTGCAAAATCAACAAAACAAAGCATATGACCTCCTAGCGCTGGGACAGAGGCAGAGATGTCCCAGAATCAGTTGACTTGATTGCCAGCCTGCTGGCTCAGTGACCTACAAGATCAAAGCAAATTTCTTCCCCGGCACTTTGATATGAGGTGGCCCTCACCAGAATGCCAAAACATGCAGTTAGAGTTTGTAGATGACAAGGTGATAACTGCAATTCTGTGCATGGCAGACACCATGTGTAAATCCCACGTCTGACATCTCAGGCCTCCTTCCCGCAGTCAGTAACACGTGCCCAGGCCTGGTAGACAGTGAGGTGTGTTGTGACAAGCCTGTGCTGACTCTGCTTCTGGAAGACAGTGAGGCTGGGCAGTGTGCCGGTGAGGCAGGAATTCCAAGCTGCCAGCACAGCCAAGAATATTTCACCTTCCACCGCAGCTCCCTTCTATCTACAGGCAAGAGAGAGCCTCACGCCTGAGAGAACACTCAAGTGTCCAGAATACTAGAAAAAGGCTTTAGAATAGAACCAGGTGACTTTTAATCCAGCCACACATTTAATCCAGCCTTGCCTAAAAAAATTCCAAATGGAAGAACACTGGTGTGCAGGCTATATACCATATAGTGAAAGCACAGATGAATTTGGAGAGAGACTTCATTGTCTGTCACCAGCAAGGAGGTGCCATAGATGTAAGGTGAGTAAGTGACCAGTGTAGTTGGCCTGTGAGTTATATCAGGAAACACTTGTAGCACATGGTCTTTCCCGAACCCCACTACCCAGGTACCTAAAACTCTATAGTTCAACCTATGTGTGGGAATTCTCTCCCTCTGCCCAAGCTTTGAAACCCATCACTTCTGGTGGGGTGAGGTGGGGAAACACAAGCGTCAAAAGCCTCAAAGGGGCTAAATTTGTCAGGGTGGCACTTTGCTGACACTGGTTAGAACAAATGAGAAGAAAAAGCTTCAAGCACAAGAGAAACTGGTGCCATGTCAGTATAACCCACAGGACCTCCTCTGCAAACATTAGCTGTTACATGTCTGTCTGAGATCAGCACCCAGAAGGCTGTAGCCAGGGAAGACTTCATGTTTCAGATTCATGGTTAAATTTCAAAATCAAATCTGCCAACATAATAAGAAAAGAAAGACCAAGGAGAGACGAGTCCATGCCTTGAAGCTGAAATGGGCACCTGGCCCAGCATGGGGCTGGATCTCAGTCTCCTCTGCCCGCCCTTCAGTGTCACTCAGGTATAGAGCCTGAGACAAACAGAAAGAAGCACAAGCCACCTGCTGCCCTTCCTCCAGAGGCTCTGACTGAAGTTTATCTCTGAGAAGGTAGACAACAGGCAGCATGCAAAATAATCTGTTCCTCTGTGTGTCACTTTTATAGGAAAAAGAGGTCATAGAAAGGTCTGTAGAAAAAGAAGCAAATAAAAATTCTGGGGAAAATTTCTCTGGGTCCTCATCACGTGGGTCCTGACTCTCTTGGTTGTGCAAAGCGCAGAACACAGGGAGCGGCCCAGTCAATGACAGTGACCTACCTACATATGCATGAGTTATGAGGCCAAAGGAGCCACGCTGGTGGTCAGCACTGACAACCAAGTGTCACTCCAGGGCTGGAATAAAATTCACAACGAGTCTCTCCTCCATCACTTCATGTGTACATGAAGGCTGGACAGGTGACAGGTATGCAGAAACAAAAGAAGCCATCAGGAGCAGCCATTTAACACGTGGCAAAATAAAAGTGTAAAATGTGCCTTATAGGAGTTCCACAGTCCTTCAGGCACTTGAGAATGAATAAGGAGGTCACGAGTTCTGTCCTTGCCATCCTCTGCCCCACCCCAGCTCACAGTGAAGAGGTAAGGAAAGAAGGAGTTTCATTTTATGCACCATGTAATTCCTTGCTATTCAGATTTTCTAGGACAAGTATGTGTTCTTAAATGACTCTTCTAATTTAAAATCAAACATAAATAAAAAAGATGGCTTTATTAAGCTTTTCCCGAGCTTCCTCCCTATGCCTAGAACTTTGAGTAATTTTCTGGCGTTCTCTTCTATACCTATGTGCAACACAGGTGGCCTGTTGACAATGCCTGGCACATGCGGCCTGTCTTATAAATGCCAATAAAGCCCTCCACTGAGGAAAAATAGAGCCCTCTGTCTTACACTCCTAAGAAATGCTTCCCAGAGTGTGAGCGAGCAGAGGCACATCCACTGTACTGCCACATGAAAATAGTATCAGCTCATTAATACATTGATCAAGGGCCATTCTGGTTCACAGGGAAATTTGCCATTCTGGGAGTTACTGCTGTGTGTTCACTTCCATCCATGGGAGCTAGAAATGTATTCTAGTTACGCTTATGACAGAGGAAGCTCTGATGCTGTGGGCAGATCCAGGTGGCCATGTTCTTTGGTGGGCTCAAGGTTACATACATGGAGTGTCAGGCACTACTTCTTTTGGGTCATTCTTTTGAAAGATAGATTTTAATGAGTACACAAAGCCAGTGCTAAAAAGTGAATTCTTCCTTGGCTACATGTGAAAGAAGGCCGTTGTAGACTGCTGGTACAACTATCTGACACATTGTACTTACCGCATGGCCTCCTCCATCTCCTCAGCTGAGGACCATTTGCTTCCCAGTCAGGATCTAATTCAATTTTTTTCCCCCTTTGGAAACACTTGTTGACTCAAGCACTGTCTTTGCCCAGAAGTCTTTCTTTACTCCCACCTGTATCTATCCTCCTCTGGGCCCCAGCCCAATGTGGATACTTCTAGAACAGCATTTATCACTCTGGAGAGAGGTAATTATATTTCTTCCCCTGACATCTTGGCATGTGGTTGCTAAAGGCTGAAATCCTCTCTCCATGCCTTCTCACTTCTAGGACTCTATCTGGCCCAGCACAAAACCTTGAGGAATGGGGATTCATTGAGTGGATCCAAGTATGGAGGTACTTCCTAATCCTGATTTCCTGGGGTTAGGAAATAGATAGTATTAGGAAATAGATCCTGGGAGGATCTATTCATAGGTGTGAGTGAATTTTACTGGTCAATACTGCCCACTGCAGGTATGGGATTCTCCTGCAGCCTTGGCCTTTGAGCTCGCAGTTTTGTTTCATGCCTCAATTCCTCATATATGTGACTTCATCAAAGACCAAAAGTAAAAATCCAATGGCCCCAAATTGTGATTCACCATAGAAGGGAGAAAGAGGGAAGAAGGGAGAATAGAAAAGAGAGGAGTCAGTTTGGTTGTTTTCATAGAAAGGAAGAAAAAAAAAGCTTTCTGAAATCCTCCAGGAGGAAAAAAAAAATGAGCACAACTTAGAATGAGCTAAAAAAAAAAAAAAAAAAAAAAAGCATTTTTTTTTTCAGATTTTCAGCAGTCTGACTGTCCTTGGAGTTTGTCTTTGACCTTTTCCCAGAAAAACTGAACATGTCTGAAGAAACAGGTAGCTCAAGTAAAGAAGAGCATGTCGACGCACAACATCTGGCAAGTGTGACTCTAGAGCGAGTTATGTAACTGGGAGCAGAGTGCTGCACCAGGCTCTGTGTCTGCTCCTGCTGCCCAGGCGATTGCAACATAGACAATGGCCGTCTCCAGCAAGAGCTTCACAGGCTGCTGACATCCACAGGGAAGAACAGTGGCCAGAACAATAAGTTTCATCACCAAGTGGCCACAGGTCAGTCCCAGAGCACCCCTGACCTTGCGGAGAAACTGGCCTGACCTGCTCATTACTCAAGTGCTCCTGCAGGGCCATATTGACTTTCATTTCATACACCATATTTGACGAAGGAAGAGAATATTTACTGAACACACACTAGCCTAGCACTTTGCAATATCTGCTATGCACATGGTCACCTGGGAACTTTTGTATTCACTTTCAGCTTCGGTGGATCCAGGTGAAGCCTGAGTGTCTGTGTGAGAAATAGTCTCCCAGCCAAGGTGATGCTTCTAGTCCTCAGATCAGACTCTGAATGACAAGAGTCTAGAATGTGGTGGAAAGGTGTTGCAAGGCACTCTGGGAAAACATTCTGGGAAAGTGTTTATCAATTATTTTCTCGTTGCTGGGATAAAATACCAGACCAGAAGCAGCTTAAGAATTTAAAAGGGGGTTAGGTGCTGAGAGATGCCTTGGTAGTTAAGGCACTTGCCTGTGAAGCCTAAGGACCCATGTTCGACTCTCCAGATCCCAGGTAAACCAGATGTACAAGATGAAACATGTACAAGGTTACACATGCACACAGAGTGGCACATGCATCTGGAGTTTGATTACAGTGGCTGGAAGCCCTGGCATACCAATTCTCTCTCTCTCTCTTGCTGTCACTCTCACTCTCTCTCATAAAAAAGACCAGTCTGTTGGGCTTGCCTTAAAAAAAAAAAAAGAATAAATAGAGGGTTTGCTTTCAACTCATAGCTGAAGGAAAGTCTATCATGATGAGGAAAGCCTGGCAGGATCAGACAGCTGGTGTCACATTGTCACATCAGCAGGGAGGGAAGAGGACACAGAGAGAAGGTGGAGCAGCTAGGCTGTAACACCTCAAGGCCCACTGCCAGTGACAGACTTTCTCTAGCAAGGTTTCACCTCATAAACATTCTACAACTTTCCAAAACAGTGCTGCTAACTAGGGATAAAGTATTCAAACACATGAGGCTATGGGCAGAAGGCATTTTACATTCAGACTATCACAGTGTGTTCTAGCAAGTGAAAAGTGGGTGATCAGATGTCACATTCTCAAGTAAGGTGCCTTGCTGTGTGCAAACCCTTGGAATCATCTGGACACTCCTGACTAGACAGAGATGGGACTCTGTAGGCAGGTTAGATGCTGGGGGCCAAACATGAGAGATCAGGATATTCTGTCACGAGGACTTCACCTAGTGACTCGGAGTTGTTCCTAGGGGCCAGGCTAGTCCATGGCATACAGTGTACCTGGCATACAGTAAGGCATTTCCTAGGGGATTGAGAAGCCCCTTGTCTCTACTTGGTGATTCTGTGTCTGTATGTGTATGGCTAGGAAGGAGTCACAAAGAACTGTCTTTAACTCTGTTACACAGAAAAGAATCCAGAAGAACTTTTCACTATCTTTGTAGAAGCCATTGATCATGATGCTTGGAAAACTACACCTTCTGCAAAGAGAAGGCTGGACTGCCTCAAACTGGAGAATCATTTTCTCTTCCAACAAAGGAAAAGAAAGGAAGGCTCTGAGCCATGCTTTCCAAACACCACTGTGCACAGGAGTCACCTGGGGTAGATTCTGATTCAGAAGCTCCAGGTAAGCTGGGCCTTAGGATCTGATTTCTAATGGAGCCCCACCCCCACCCCCCAATGCTGCTAGTGTTGCTGAGCTGGTCCCTGGAGCACCCTGTGTAGCATGAGGTGGCTAGTGAATAAGCTCACCACTTCATCAGGCCCGTAACCTAGATTCCTCAATCTAATATCCTGGTCATACTGTCAGGTCAAGGACAGACAGAGGAAGAAACCCGTATTCAGTGAGGTTAGGAATCCAGTGATTAGAAGGTGGAAGGAGGCAGATGTACAGTCTGCTCTGGCTGGGCTCATGCTCTTCTATGACATCTGCTGCCAGAGTGGATCTTTCCAAGACCAAGAGTATGAAAATTGTACAGGCAGACCTAGAAGGTGACACAAATGATAGTGAGCTTAACAACAACAAAAGCGGAAGCCCAGGTCTCATTTGTAAAGTGGTACAATAACATATATCTCCATCAAAGCCATGGCTCCCACTTAGCTAAAGAAAGTCAAATCTATACTTAGTGAGTGTACTCTATATGACTCAGAAGGCAAGAGTGTACAGATGTTGCTTTAGAAAGACATCAAATGCTTATCATGTTTTTAAAAAATATTATTTATGGGATGGAGAAATAGCTTAACAGTTAAGGTGCTTGCCTGCGTAGCCTAAGAACGCCTGTTCGATTCTCCAGGTCCCACGTTTAGCCAGACACAAAAAGTGATGCAAGGGTGCAATGTCGCACATGCACACAAGGGGGTGCACGCGTCTGGAGTTTATTCACAGTGGCTGCTGTTGTGCCCATTATCTCTCTCTCTCTCTCAAATTAAAACAAATTATTTATTTATTTATTTATTTATTTATTTATTTATTTATTTGCAAGCGGGGGTGGGAGGGGGTTAGAGAGAGACAGAGAAAATGGGCATGCCAGGGCTTCTAGCCACTGCTGAATAAACTTCAGATGACTACAACACTTTGTGCATCTGGCTTTATATGGGTACTGGAGAATCAAATCCAGGTCATTAGGCTTTGCAGGCAAGTGCCTTAACCTCTGAGCCATCTCTCCAGCCCCTTATCATATTTTTTAATGGCTAGCATTTGAAAGGTTATTTCACTTCATTCATTCAACTATCTCCAACAAGTATTCATCGAGTTTCTAGACCTTTGAGGAACTGCACCATTGGCAGCAGCCACACAGGCACACAATTTCTCCAGGATGCCAGATAAATGAGGTACTTAACTCATAATGCAGTTTCCTTAACAATAAAATAAAGCTTCTATGCAATCTGCTACATCTTTCTCCAGACTGGGCTACAAATGGCATAGCTAATTTTAGGCACTTTAATAAAAAAGTAGCTCAATAGAAGTTTGTGGAGTGAAGTGCATCAAGTATAACAATCTATCTTGACAAGCCGTTAGCCGCCAAATACATGGCAAGTGGGCAGGGGACTAGCATGACTTGTCTAAGTTGTTGGTATTTTTTTTTTTTCAATTTCATAATGAAGGCTGACCAGGTATAAGTTGGAGTTTTCTAGAAAGAAAACTCCAAAACTTTGCAAAAAGCAAAGGGGACATGAACAATATTCACAAGGGTGGAGTTTAAGAAACCAAAAGCCCTAGAGCTTGGAGCATTAGGATTGGTCAAAACATTTCTAGGGAAACCTTTCCCTTCCAAACCCTTTCTTTATTAACTTAGAAAGTCTTACAACAGTGAAGTCATATCTGCATACAAACAATGGCCAGGCTGGTGGGAGAAAGACTCGTGAGATGCTTATCCATCTTTCCCCCATCTGTTTCCTGAGGGCCTATAGTGGTTTGACTCAGGTGTCCCCCATAAATTTAGCTGTTCTGAATGCTAGGTTCCCAGCTGATGGAAATTTGGGAATGAATGCCTCCTGGAGGCATTGGATTGATGGTGTGGGCTTATGGTCATTAGAGCCAGTTTCCCTTTGTCATGTTTGGGACACTCTCCTGTTGTCCATCTGATGTTGGCCAGGGGGTGATGTCTACCCTCTGCTCATACCATAGTTTTCCCCTGTCATCATGGAGCTTACCCTCGAGTCTGTAAGCCAAAATAAACCCCCTTTTCCCCACAAGCTGCTCTTGGTCTGGTGATTTCTGTCAGCAATGCAAACCTGACTGCAACAGGGCCCTCTATATAGTCCCAAAGAGAGGATCTCATTGTCATATACACAAACTATAGATAATAAAGATGAAAACTCACTTTCAAAATGTCTTTGTGTCCATTAAGATGGAGCACCTGAAACATGCCAAGTACAGTGGTCTTGGGTATCCATAAAGAATGCCTTCCAAGGGCCCCAGTAGATGCCTAACACTGCCGATAGCAATGACCCTTATATGTACAGTTTTCCCTATACATGTATATCTTTGGTAAGCATAGTTTACAAACTAGGTGCACTAAGATATTAAGAATAGCAATAAAAAAGAATAATTATGACAAGTGATTATAATAAAATATGATTAGTGTCTCTCAAATACATCATACCTCAGCATAAATCCATACATCAAGAGCTTATCCCTTTTCACTTAAAGGAAGCACATTTAAACTTCTCTTTGACCTATCTGAACTCATAGTGTCACTACTTCTGTGCATGGGGGTACTATCACATAAACTAAGGGTTACTTGAATGCAAGCCTTCTAATATCATGACAGCAGATCTGATAACTGGAAGGGCTACTAAGTGACCCTGGGGTGGGCAGCACATACAGCATGGTTACACTAGACATAGGGGTAAGCCACATCCAAGACATCTGGAACCAAGACATTCCTAGCGATAAAGGAGAGCTGGAAATTTCATGCTGATACTCAGAATGTCACACAATTTCAAGGTTATAAATCAGTAACTTTGGGAACTTCCCCACTAATCTTTTTCAGACTCTGATTTATAAAAGGCAACCACAACCACAGAACATGAAAGCAGGGCTTGCGGGGATTGGGTATAATTGTATTTCTGTGGGGAGTTGGCTTCAACATGCCAGCATCTCCATGACACCCACATGATGGCTGGTACTGAGTTCTGGGGGGCTCTTTGCATGTACCTCTAAGTATACATATATACATACATACATAGCCACTGCAAACGAACTCCAGACACATGTGCCACCTTGTGCATCTGGCTTTACATGAGAACTGATGAATCCAATGTGGGTTGTTAGGCTTTGCAGGCAAGTGTCTCAACCACTGAGCCATCTCTCCAGTCCATCTCTAACAGTTTTCATTGGGCTGCCCCATGGAGATGCCAGAGGAGCACAGCATGGGTGAGGAGGTGGCTGGAGAGATCCTTCCTTACCAGAAAGCATGACAGTGCATGCCCTCGTGGATGGGCATCTCTCTAAGTGTGTCCTACTTCTAAGAGGTTGATGGAAAATAGTTAACAGAAAAGGGTTCCACTGTCTAACTGGTTTGGGAAACAAAGGTTCAGATAGGTTTCTTCCTACGGCTATACACGGTTCTGATGTGAGAGTAAAAGGGCTCTCCAAAGGGACGATGGCCTCTGCTTCCTAAGAAGGGTGGGTGATGAAAGCCCCTCCCCAGGTGTTCTTTGTCCAAGTTGTTACTGAACAAAATACACTTTTGGTGTGCATCATGCTGCATCTACCTTTCAAGAAAATGCCATTGGTTGTTCCATGCAAGTTAGGTCACTTAATCTTGGAATAGGAGCTCTTTGATAGGCACCCCCCAAAAAAAATCCTTCATCAATAGATCTGCCCTCCACAATCCCCAAACATTCTCATTGCAGCTCGCCAGATCTACAAATGCTAGAGCCTTATGTTCATTCATTAATTCATCAAATTTATGCACTGAAACCTATCTTATACCAAGACCTGGTCTAGGCCTTGGGGAAAAAGCAGGAAACATAACAAAGATTCTACACTCAGGAGGGAGTTTCCCTATCTGAATATTTCTCTAAACAGGGCTACTTTTCTTAAATTTTATCTTTTCTTATCCATGCAAGCTTTTCATCTACATGGAGACAGAGTTTATATCTCCTCTTTTAAAAAAAAATCCATTCCCTTTAGCACTAGCAGAAGTTTTAATGAACCATCTAATTTATCTGTGCATTTCATATACAAAATACCTGATTCTGGAGGAGACTGTCAATTGATTGAGCATTTCAGGTATATTCAGTACTAATGAATTCTAGGCATAATTACAAGTAGTGCCTGACTTACTTTCCATAGTAACCTCATTATGAGATTAGAAGATTAGCATTTCTATCTAACTGAGTCATGGACAGGCTGCAACCAAAATCATCCACAGAATCCCAGAACAACATGCAGTTGCTCTACCAAAAAACCTTTTGATTCTTCTCCATAGTTTTACCATGTCCGACACTCCCACTCTGATCCAAACCCTCACCAGGGCAGATACTTCCAGAGCCAAAACAAGGCCTAGGACTTGGGGCAACATTCAATGGGCACAATAGCTATACAGTGCTATATCAGACACAAGCCATCCTAGTGCACACAACCCTCGTGTAAGCCCAGCCAAGCAAGGCAAAGAATGAAGTCCAAACAAGAGCTTTGCATCTACTCTTAACATCTTTGACCTTTTATCCAAGTGGTCCTTGTGCTTGGATCATAAATAACATAGTACTTTGGGGGTAATGGTGAGGGTTGAGAACCTGGATATTCACAGAACTGAGAAGCTGGAAGATTTCATAAACTGTCTGGGTCTCAAATATTCCTCAAAGGCTTCCTCTTTGGTCTATAGTCCTATTGGGAAGTCAGGCACAGTGGCATGAAGTTAGCTCATTGGTGGCATGCCATTTAAGAGGATATGGGGACTCTGGCCCCTCCTTGCTCACTCTTTGCTTCCTAGTTACCATGAGATGAGCACTTATTTTACTAGACGCTCCCCACTATGACATTCCACCTTGCCACAGACCCAAAAACTACAGAGACAAACCATGAGCCGTAAGAAATATTTCTTCCTTCTTAGTTGATTACCTCAGGCATCTTGTCATAGTCACAGAAAGCTGAGTTACCATGAATGACTTTGAGAGTTAGAAAACAACCATCTTGGGCTGGAGAGATGGCTTAGCAGTTAAGGCACCTGCCTGCAAAGCCTAAGAACACCTGTTAGAAACTCCAGGTCCCACATTTAGCCAGACGCAAAAGTGACACAAGGGTACAATGCCACATGTGCCCACAATGGAGCCCACGCGTCTGGAGTTTGTTCACAGAGGCTGAGAAGCCACTGGTGCACCCATTCTCTCTCTCTCTCTCTCTCTCTCTCTCTCTCTCTGTCTCTCTCTCTCTCAAAAAGAAAAAGAAAAGAAAAGAACCATCTTCTCACACTTCCTCATGAAGGAGACAACACTGCGGATATCCTAAGAAAAGTGACCACAGTGAGGAGGCTGAGGAACACCCTGCCTCTGGAAAGAAAATGAATAATTTGTACAGAAATAAAGGTGATGTCTAACCTTATGGGGCATGTGGACCATGCTTCCCAGGGACATGATGGCCCATGGCAGTGGTGACTCTCCACAGAAAGCTGCAAGCAACCCACATATGTCTTATGTGAACAAATAGTCCAAGCAGCCAATAGGTAGCTACATCTACAAAAATGACCATCATTTTGCTTTCAAGAAATTCAGGTCTTAACACTGAGATGGGGACAAATATTCCAATCCAAGTCTTCAGGATGTAGATTACTTAAGCACCAGACATGGAGCATGCCTGAGAGTGAGCGCTCAGTACCACTCCCCTCTCTTGCACAATCCCATCTGTTCCCAAACACGCCTTCTCTGTTGTGCCGGTAATGAACATTTTGTCACACATTGTCTTCCTCCATGAAGTGCTCTAATATTAGCTTTACACTGGTGGATTTTCATATTCATTTTAAGAAGAGAAAATAGCACTGCAGCTGACTCAAAACCTTAGTACATCCTTCCCTGGCTCAACATTTGCCACTCTGGGGTCACCTGGACTATTTAGGATGATGGGATATGGAGGAGACATGGGAGGAAGGCTCCTAAGGAAAGAATGGTGTTTTTGTCTGTGGATTTTTGTCTGTGGCAGTAGGTAGTCAGAGACAAATATCTCTGATTATCCCCATGCTGTCCTTGAAGATGAAGACCCTGAGAAATATCCTGCAGACTTGGAGAATAAGATTGCCACATCACTCTGTACTGAGCACTCAATTCACTCCAGCCATGGCTTGACACTCACTCTTCATGCAGGTTAATAATGAAATGATTATCCTAACAATGGCTAACAAGTACAGCACATTAATGAGTCAACAGGTTCACAGGAGAGCACATCTTCCTCACTACAACCTCATGTACAAACGGGTAGATCTAGGGCTTGTGGGGTCCAGAGCTTTACAATTAAGCAGAACTTTATGGAAAAGACTACCAAATTATGATGGAAAATCAGATAGGTCTTATAAGGGTTCTTGTAAATGTACCAACTTCATCATTGAGATTCTCCCCGTCCCCCCCCCCCCATATCTCTGCATTGCCCGGGCTGGCCTTGAACTTGTCCTCTTCCTGCCTCAGCCTCTGGAGAAAGAGGGATGACAAACTTGCACCAATTGCTTAATTGTATCTACCTTGAATGAAGAAATAGATGTAAGATGCCCAGAAGTATTTCGATAGAAAGAAAGGGAGTCACGTAGCTTAAAGACCATGATGCCAGCTGTACCAATGTCTTTTAAAAGGAAAAGACATCTCTAAAGAGAAATGAAGAAATAAATAATCAGCCTCTTTTAAGGAGAGCTCATTTAAAAACCCTACTCTATGGGGAAACTATTTTCAGTTGAAATGAAAAAGAAAAGGATATTAACTCAAGGCAGATAATCTCCTAGGGGTTGGTAGCTTAGCATCCTCTAAGCTGGGAGATTCGGTCCCCTACACCCTCCTGCCACTTCAGTGAACTGTTCCAGCTTTGTGGCAGATGAAAATTTTACCTTGTCTGCTACATAGAAAGCCAGGAGTGAGTGTTCAGCAACTGCCAGGTAAGACACTTCCTTTACGGATGCTGGAACCCAGCTTCTTCAGCCTTATAACATGGACTGAACCAGCCACTCTGCAGGAATCCTCCAGGGCCTTCTCGCACCATATTGGGTCTATTGAAGCATCTAGTCTCATGGTCTGAGCAGCTACTAAGTTCATAAAACTCTCCATCATGGGGTATGGAGAGATTGCTCAGTGGTTAAGGTACTTGCCTGCAAAGCCCATCAACCAGGGTTCAATTCTTCAGTACCTACATAAAACCAGATGCATAAAGTGGTGGATGCATCTGCAGTTTGTTTGCAGTGGCAAGAGGCTCTGGCATGCCATTCCCTCTCTCTCACTCATATTCTCTCTATCTCCTGCTTGCAAATATATAGAATAAATGTGATAAAACAAACTCTCCAACCTGCAGACACCCATTGTTAAATTGCCCATCCCATATCATGTAAGCCAATCTAACAAATCCCTTTTATAATATATTCATTCTGTCAGTTTTGTTCTTCTAGAGGACCCTAACTAATACAACAAGATACATAGGAAACATGAATGAACTACACATTTAGCCTTGGGTTCTATCCCTAAAATATTTCATTTTATATATGTAAATATTCCAAAATTCTAAAATAAAAATATCTAAGATCTTAAACACAAGGCTATATAAAAATATTCACACTTATTAATTCTAAGAGTATATTTGCTTCCCCATACAGTTTATGTAGCATATTTAAAAAAAAAATTTTACTTATTTGCAAGCACAGAGATAGAAAAGAGAGACAGAGAGAATGGGCATGTCACAGCCTCCAGTCATTGCAAACGCACTCCAGATACATGCACCACTTTGTACATCTGGCTTTATGTGGGTACTGGGAAATTGAACCCCAGTCATTAGGCTTTGCAGGCAAGTGCCTTAACAGCTAAGCCATCTCTCCAAGCCCACATATTTTTTTTTCTTCAAATTAAAATGAGAAGGGGAGGTCATGAGCCTTAAGGGTATAAAGCCTGCTCTTCTCTGGCTAAATGTATACATTATTCCCAGCAAACTGCCCTGAAAGCACTACACTTAATGTTCATATTCACATGTTAATGCTACTCTCACTTCTGGTTAGAGAAGCTTCTCTGTTCAGATGACGATGACCGCTGGGATGACCCAAAAGGCAACATAGTGCTGAGAAGAAGGGATGGAGGAGTGCCCAGCACTGAAAACATCTCTGTCACACCCTCCAAGGCTCAGGGTCCATTGCGGAAGAGGTGGTGGAAAGAATGTAAGAGCCAATGGAAGGGCACGACTCCTTACAATGCAACTGTCCAGACAGAAATTAGCCTTGATATCCATAACCTTGCAGTGCCTAGCAATACCTTCACAAGACCCTCATAATAGAAGAAAAAGATGATGACATCAAAATAAAAGAGAGATTAATGGAGAGAGGGAAGGGATAGAATGGAAAGTGGATCTGAAGGGGAAAGGGGGAGGGAAGGGAAATATCATGATTTATTGTCTGTACGTATAGAAGTTGTCAATAAAAAAAGATGAAAAAAACTGCTACAGAGAAGTTTCATGGATTCATTCATTGATTCAGCAAAGCTTTATTTCTACTTTACAAGTCTATGTACATCCTGGGGGTGTAATACTGAACAAGCAGCTGGCTCCAGGCCATGCAGACCTTGTCCACAGAGCAAAGACCAGTACTTCCATTCCTGACTATGCCTGATGCTCAGCTTACAGAGGGGCGGGGTGCTGGGCAGAGCACTTAGGCATAGCTGGGCGTAATTCACCACTGCCCTGCCCTAGCTAGGTGCTCCTGGAATGTCTGACTCAGGAGCATGTTACCAGAATGGGGGAGATTCTACAGGTAGGGCACTTGCCCAATCCTGGCTCCATGAAGGCACTCACTAAGCGCCTGGTTCCCTTTTCCTGTCCCTGGCAAGAACCTGTGGATTTCAGTTTTGTTGTGGGAATGCTGAGTATTCATCTGGAATAATTACACCTCACAGCTGATCATTGATTGAATTAGTTCCATTTTCTTCACATGTTGCTCATGGGCTGGTTTTTAAGAGCTGGGAAGGGGACGGACGAATATGTGGGCCTGGAAATAACCTGGATGATGATGGGGTCTCCAAACCATGACATAGAATGAGGGGGTAGAAAACTAGCGAGGGAAGCCTGAGCAAGGGAGACACTAATAGCTAACCTCAAAGGCATGCATGTAGAAAAGAATGTAAGAGTTATTTCACAGAACTCAAAATGAGTTAGAGACAAATAGCTCTGGTCCTTCACTAGAATGACAATTTTAATTACTCCAGCTGCTCAGGGAATAGGAGGCCTCGGTCGACAGAAAGTGGGGAGTGAACTCCCCCCATCGCTGTAGATGTCCGAGGGCATGAAGGAATAGCATTTCATGACGATGTTCCTAAGGCAATTCAAGCATTACATGGGCTGTATAGCCAATGAATCTTGAAAGTTTGTAAGTGTTTGTGAGCTCATGACTCGAACTTATGCAGAAAGGTAATAAAAACAGCTACAAAGGCGGGCCCGCTCCTGCCCCACCTGGAAATGCCTTGTTAATCCCTTAATGGTGCCTTCCATTTCTGCAACACCTTGGGAGATTTCTAAAGTTCTTTCACATGCGTTTTCACATTTCTCCCCCAAAGCCTGGTAAAGTCAGCCATTCCTGGAATGAAGCCTGAAGAGGTGCTGGGGAGGAAGGGACAGTGAAGGGTCCTGGATAAATCTGAGTGACTGGAAAGGACTCTGCTATACACTCTGCAGCTTGCTGCCTCCTGACGCCCAGGGCTCAGTTAAAGAGGTCATGAAGAAAAAGCACTCAAGACCAGAGCACAGAAAGAGGAGGCCTGTAAATCCCCTCCAGGATGAGTCTCCTTGCAGGGAGGAAGACAGCAGATACTTATCGCCCAACACCACACAAGGCCCCTCAGTCTCCAAAGTGGAAACCTCACGTACACCTCTCTGCTACAAACTGACAGTAACGTAGAAGCTTGGAACCAGAGGGAGATGTCCCTCCTGCCCCTTCTCCCCTGACCCCAACTTCCTGGGAAGCAAGAAATGAGAAGTTACTGTACCAGAGGGCAGAAGAGTGATGGATGGGGGGTCCTTTGTTGGGCATGGAGGGTCCTCAGTAATGTGACAATGGGGGTGTGTGCACATCAGGTAATATGGCTGCAAGGCTAACACACCCAACCTGGCAGGCTGAAGAGCAACAGGCCTGTCTTACTGTTCTCTGTCCCTGTTCTGGAAGGGCCTGGGCTCTTTTTGCACAGTTCCCATTCAGTGTCCCTTTTGCAGTTGCAATCTGACAGTGGCTGAGGCTGGGGTCACTCAGGAAGGGTCTTCATTCTCATCATTAGTTGTTGAGGCACTGGGGGCTGCAGACTGAAGAGCCTGCATGTGGCTTTTCCTGACATTCTGGCTTCTTCTCAACGTGGTGGCTGGATTCCAAGAGCAACTTGTCCCAAGAGAGAAAGCCCAGTGGAAGGCACACTGCCTTTTATGACTCAGATTTAGAAGACACCAACTTCTGCCATATTGTATCTGTCAGAAACAAGTCCTAAAGGGCAGCCAGATTTGAGGAGGTGGTAGGCAAACCATGCCACATGAAGGCAAAATCAGAGTGCTGGTGACATGCATGGTTAAAAGTACCACCAGGTACAATCCTTCCTCTAGGGACTGCACTCCACTGCCTCCGAGACATGCGCACACCACATTCTAGCATGGGAATTCTCTGTACTTATCAAGCTTGGGGCTGAAGAGCATCACTATACGTGCCTCACATCTGAGAGGCTCTACGAATAGGAAACCACAGACGAGAGGAACAACAGGGCTACAGGGTTCCCTACTTTGAACATATCGACTCACTTTGAAAAATGATTTAGTATCAAATACAAATTCCATTTCACACAAGGCAGAGCCTGGTGAGGGATTAAATAGCTGCCTGAAGATATGCATTCATTTGCTTTGAACTCTGGAGCCAGAAAAGCCTGTGTCTGCCTCTAAGATCAGACACACGCCAAGGACGACAGGGCGTGCCACATGCCTGCAGCACCATCACTTTCCCAACACCTATTCAGGCCTCTTGTGGAGTCTTCTCTCCAAGTTTACATATGTTCTAGGGCTCAGGCCCCAACGACACTTCTAGAAACAACTCTTGTACTTTCCTGGATTGTAAAATAAAATGACCTGCTCCAGTGAGGGGACCCTTGGGAGCAAAGCCTCTACTTCCCTGTAGCAGGAACTGAGGTGTAATTCTCTTACTGCTTCCCTCCTTACAATTTTGACAAGTCTGAAGTTTCCCTGGTGTTTTCCAGTAGTCCAATGCACAGACAGGGGTTGGTGGTAAATGATGAATGAGGAAGGTGTGAATGTTTCCTGGTATTTCCCGAGATCCCTGTCTCACTTACAGACCTGAGTCTGATACTTACGATGTTGCCATTCAGCAAGCCATGCAGCCCTCAGCGCCTGTACAAACACAAGCGGAGTGAGCCTGAACACCTGCCCTCGGCAAGACGAACACAAGTACATGCAGAGAAGGGTAAAGGGTCTCTGTGTGTGGTCTTCAGGGCTAAGACTTCAGCCATGTGAGGAGGGAGAAGTTCAGCAAAGCCTGCCAGTGGCCAGCTCACCTCTGCCAAACCTTAGCTCTTGGGCCTCACTGGTCCAAACTCCATCAATCAACATCTGAGCTGTACTTGAGGGTAGACTCTGGTCACTGACATAGTGCTTCCTGCATGAGATGCAGGCTGGATATGTCAGACCTTTCATACATCTTGAGCAACCCTCAACAAATGAATGATGGGAGCTGGTCAGCCTCCTCTCTTGGGAGAACTCTGAGGAGGGGCTTCTCTATTGCATCCAGGCTTCCCTGGGCACGTGAAGCGCAGGCAACCAGCTACTGCTGCACGGTGCACTGGGTACCCTTGCCTTCCCTTCTCTGTCTCACTTGCCCATTCCCTACTGGTGTTTCCTGGACTCATCTTCAAAATAAATTGAATAATAATAAATCTTTTGTCTTGTCCTTTGCTTCTAGGGGAGCCAAAACTCAGAGGAGGCACTTGACGGGTAAAGGAATATTTGTGCATGAGTGGTGCATGCACATATATGGGCCGACGTGGCATCCTACGCACGCATCTATGGAGGCTGGAGGGAGCATTTTGGGGTACCCTCCACCATTACTGTACTACCAGTTTTGCCTTAAGATAGAATTTCTTACTGATTCTGGAGCTCACTCTTTTCATGAGATCCTCCAGTCTCTGCTCCCACAGGACTGGGCCACACCCAGCTGTTTACACGGATGCTGGGGATTCAAATACAGACAGTCTCAGGCCCCACTCAGGCCCTCATGCTGTGAACCACTGAGCCATCTCTTCAGCACTGTCAAGCAATATTTTTGTGATCACCAATGGTGTGCCATCTCTGTATGCGTCATTTATGTATACCAGATGACCTACTCAAAAATCACCTTATC
Organism: Orientallactaga sibirica; assembly: GCA_036365145.1. Lineage (NCBI taxonomy): Eukaryota > Metazoa > Chordata > Mammalia > Rodentia > Dipodidae > Orientallactaga > Orientallactaga sibirica. Next base: position 22,343,667 of record JAEOAD010000011.1, read on the forward strand.
TGAAAATCATACATAAAAAATAACACCAAAGGATTCTGCTGGGATGGAATTTATTGAAAAGTAAGGCTGTTGAGATGGAGAGATGGCTCAGTGGTTAAAGGTTCTTGCTTGAAAAGCCTGCCAGTCCAGGTTTGATTCCCTAGTACTCATGCAAAGCCAGATGCACAAAGTGACTCGTGCATCTGTAGTTTGTTTACAGTGGCAAGAGGCTCTGGCTTGTCCATACTTACTGTAAATGAATGAATGAAAACATAAATAAAATTGAGGACTTTATGCTATCCAAATACTAGAGTACACAGTACCCACTTTAGCACAAGAGTTTCCTTAGTATCCAAGCATCTATTTTCCAGCGAAGGAACTTGAAGAAAGAATGCAGATTTCTCACTCACTGTTGAAGCGACTGAATGAGAAGTCTGTCCAAATCCAGAAGGACACTGCATGGCTCTAGGAGGTGGCTTCCCCAGCAGAACCACAAGGCTGTTTACACAGAGGATCACACTACTTCCTCCAATGCCTCTGTTCCTCTCTTACTTTTTGTGGTAGCTGAATGTCCTGACCTACATCTAGACAGGAGAGCCTATTAACAATGTCTCAAAGAGAATGAAGACTTCTTCCTCCCTTCTTTTCCTCCCCTGCTTTCCCTCTACTTCATAGCTCTACTTTAGAGAGAAGTGAGAGGAAGGATTAGGGCTAACTTGCCCTTGTTAAACTGCCGTCCCTGAAGAAGTTTTCAGCCATCACAAAAGTGTCATTGAAGCTGGGCATGGTGGTGCACGCCTTTAATCCCAGCACTTGGGAGGCAAAGGTAGGAGGATCGCCATGAGTTCGAGGCCACCCTGAGACTACATAGTTAATTCCAGGTTAGCCTGGATCAAAGTGAGACCCTACCTCAAAAAAAATAATAATAATAAATAAATAAATAAAGTGTCATTGATAGTTGATTTAAGTAGCTAAGAAAAAACAATCAAAGTCTACAAATATTTTCCTAGATACAAACACACCCAAATTCATTAACATTTGCCTGGCGATTTCAGGGTGCACATGCTATCTACATGTGTTGATGTGTATTTATATTTATATGCATATATAGTCAAGAATGTACCTATGTTCTAAAACAGATGACTTCTAAAGCCAGTGTGCTGACTAAGAAGGTATCAAAGAGCTTGCTCAGAATTCTAGAACAAACATGATCTCATTTATGATGACAGAAATCAGATGTCTGGTGTGGAGGTTTGATGGTGGTATGTCTTTATATTGACAGGAATTGGGTACACAGGCATATTTTATGACAGAATTTACTGATGGCATAGTTGAGACTTTTGTACTTCATTGTGATAAACGCTAAATAATGAATTTTAGTTAATAATTTATAAAGTACACATGAGAAGGAGTGAGGTTTTGTTTTGTTTTGTTTTCTTGGTCTCAATGTGTAGCTCAGGCTGGCCTTGAACTCACAGTTCTCCAGCCTCAGCCTTCCAAGTACAGGGATACATGAAGGAATACATTAAAATATGTAAATTACTTTGAAGTACTCTAAGATAGGACAGATTAATGAGTGGATGTAGAGTTTGAAATATAAATGAACAGATAGCAAGGTCAAAACAATGAAGTGAAAAATTATAGAACTTTACTGCTGGGTCTGTAGGTGTTGACTGAAGTTCTTTCTAGTTTCCTCTATGTTTGCACATGTTCATAATAAAATGTTAAAGACAAATGTGAAGGCAAGATTCTTGAAAGTAAGGGGAAAGACTGAGAATAAAAAAATTCAAAAACACAGCACATGAAATTGTAGCATTTTAGGACAGTAATTGTAGATTTATAATCGTAAGTACCGAGAGATTGTGTCTCCCATGGGAACTCCTAAGCAGTGCCAGCTGTACTGAGTTATTTTTCTCTGGACATCTTCAAGGAAATATGCCTTTCTGGGCCACAAACATAAAATAATTTTGTGGCAGGACAGTGTCCAGCCTGAAACCAGGGTCAGTGGATAGAAAGGGCTGACAGAGGGAGAGGGACAACTGCATTACTCCTTCAAGGGCAGTATTAGATAATTCACAGTTGGCTCCTGAATTTGAGGTTTAAATGGAGCAGACAGTAGAGAAATATGGATGAGCAGTGGCTTCTATGACCATGGAGCATGTTGTCACACATCTTTGAAGATGGTATGACTGAGGTCACATCCAAAGGATAGGAGCATACATCAACACTTTGAATGGTAAAAGGGGGCTATAGTCAGAATGCTTATGTTCCCCATAAATTCATATGTTGAATTCCTAACCCCACGTTTTGGGTGACAGAAATGGGACTGATGCCCTTACAAAAGAGAATAATGCCTTTCCTTTCCACCATAGGAGGTTAGCATGAGAAGATGCTATCTATAGAGAAGGAAGAGTACCCTCGTGAGACACCACAGCAGTTACATTCTCATGGCTGGGACAAAACATATACACAGAAGCAGCTTATGCAAGGAGAGGGTTTATTCTGGCATGCAGCTTCAGGGAAGTTTCATCATGGCAGGAAAAGCACAGCAGGTATAGACAGTTGGGGATCATATCTCCACACATCAGCAGTGAGAAGGAAGCAACAAGAGTGACTTGTTAACACGGACAAAGAAGCTGGACTATAAAATCCCAAAACTTGCTCCCAGTGACACATCTACTCCAGAAAGATTCCACCTCCCAAAAGCTCCACCAGCTGGGGATTAAGTAGGACACATGAGGCTATTGGGGGATGTTGTACATTCAACATTCAGATCACCACAGACAACAAACTGGTTGTGGCCTATTCACAGACCTTTCTGGCTCCAGAAATGTGAGCAATTTTTTTGTTTGTTTTGTTTTTTGCTTATAAGCCAACAGGTCTATAGTATTTTGTTACAGCATTCAAGATGGGCTAAGATAAACGAAAACAGAGTGAAGCACTTCTTTTGCCCCTGCTCACAGCCTTCCAATTCCTCTTCTTCATCCAACTTTTCATATCCTATCTAAATCCTCAAATACCCATCGCCAGTGGTTTTACTGTGGGTAGCAAATCAACAAGATTTTGACAGGAGAGAAATTCCTCTTTCTCAATAAAATATAGACTGGGAAACTTATTTTGATACTGACAGGCTATTCTACCATTTCTTTTTTTGTTTTTTAATTTGAGAGAGACAGAGAATGGGTGCACCAGTGGCCTCTCAGCTGCTATAAACGAACTTCAGATGCATGTGCCCCCCCCTTGTGTGCATGTGCGACATGGTGCGCTTGAATCACTTTTGTGTCTGGCTAAACGTGGGACCTGGAGAATCTAACAGGTGTTCTTAGGCTTCACAGGGAGGCACCTTAACCCCTAAGCCATCTCTCCGGCCCTGTTCTACCATTTCTCCCTTATGCCTGGATTTTTATATCATACCTGTCAGATTCATTTTACTCCCCTCCATAACCCCAAAATTAGAGAGATGACCCGGTGGCATGAATAGTAATTATACTCTGCTAAGCATCATTCACTAAGCCCCTGCTTATGAGAGCCCTTCAGATCCACAGTGTGTGCCTGGGAGATAAGCATCCATTCCAGGCTGAGCACGCAATGTGTTTGAAACACTTCACACTCTTTATACCACAAATTCTGTGTTGTGAATTGTCTGTACTGCACAAAGTTGTGGCTAAGTAGCTGGTTTTAGACCCCACAGCCTGTGCATGTGTCAAAATCAGAATTTTTTCCCCCAGGTCTATGGGACCCTGGCCTATATCCCTAATTCTACCCAAGAGTTATACAATGTAGACAGCTTTTATCTACAAGCTTCCTTGTGACCCTGTGAGGGTCTTTGAAAGAATGAAGAATGGAAGGTCTAATGAATCCAACCTACCCTCTCCCCAGTCCTCTTCTCCCTCCAGTATAGTCTATTGCTGTGGAAAAACAGCCTGCCCTGTTTCCTATCTTAATTTCTTGTTTCTGATCACAGTGGTGTGGTAGCCTGAAGTTGGTTGAATTGTTGGCCCAGGGCTGGGTGTCCAGGCTGAGCTCATGGCCTTGACATGAATAGATAAACCAATAGGCTGGGATCAAATCCATTTTTGTTCTGTGTTTCTAAAATGGGCTGCTGATCTTTAATTCAGGGATTTTATTGTTCTGTCATAGAAATTACAGCCAAGTGAAATGGGATTGTATCAAGAAGCTCAGGAACACCCATATGATAACCCAGGCATGTTATTATTTTGATGGACTCCAAAGTGGAATGAGAGGGCCTGATCTAGACCTAGCTAGGGGCCTGCCATACAGTGTACAGACTGGAGTGGAAGCCATCAACCCACTGGTGATGCACAGCCTATGAGAGAACCCTCTGTCCAAGTTTCTTCTGTGGGTGGCTTAGCTCTTATGTTCACTGCATTTGTCAGCAAGAAATCCTAGACTGCTCCATGGATCCTAAAAAAGCTGGGCCTCAGTGACCCTCATCTTCTCCTGAAGTCCCAGAGTTCATCCAGGCTGAAAGCATCATAAACTGGAACAGAGTGTGGCAGGGAGAGCTGGTCAGCACTCCAACACCATGCCCTGAGTCCTATGGGTACCTCAGCCTGAAGCCTCTGACAGCCCCAGCTCCTGAACACATGCAGGAAGGGAGACAAGCATTGAGATAATCAAGGACAGGGGCAAGATAATATTCACAGAAAGAACGAGGTAGGAACGTTCCCTCCCACCTTCAATGTATAGAGATTTTTTTTTTTTTCAAATGCAGCAAAGGTGGAACAAAGCCCACCCATGCCAGTGTCTCCAAGAAAGCTTACAAACGAAATCTTCCCACACTTCCCAAGATGGTCTGTGATGATGAACAGCTTTAAGGCTCACAAGGAGCCCTGCATGAATGAAAAGCCCACAGCAAGATAGTTTGGCGGAGGCTCTCTCTTTGTGTTTGCTTATTAAGGACTGAGAAACAGAATGGTTCTAGCTGGTATATGGGTACAGCAATCTTCCCCTTGTCAGAGATGGACAATACGTGCAAGTGTATCTCATGCTGTTGTTGTCAGCCCGGAGTGTTGACCGTATCACCCAGGGTGTCTCCATTTGGGCTGCTATTACAGAATACCATAGACTGGGAGGTTTCTAAATTACCTGACTGCTCACAGTTCTGCTGGTTGGAAGACCAGCATTAAGCACTGTCAGATGCTGTGTCTAGTGGAGCCCACTTCCTGTCCATAGATGGCACCTTTTGGGTCCCCACATGGTGGCTGAGGCATGGGAGCTCTTGAGACTTTTGTAAAGACTCTAAGCCCATGCACGAGGACTCTACCCTCATGACCTCATCACTTCCCAAAGGCTCCATTTTCCAATACCTTCACTGTGGGGGTGGCTATTTCAACAAATGAATTGGGAGAGGGGTCACACAAACATTCAGACCAGAACATCTAGAAAGCCTGAAAACCGTGGAGGCTTAGTCTTCAGTAGTAGATTTTCATGGTCTGAGGAGGATCCTAGATTTCAAATCTCCCCAGGTGACTCCCAGGAACTAAGCCAAGGGGCCTCAAGCTTGGGTGCACCCAACAAACTCTTGGGAGTGTTTTCAAAAATTCGGAGGATTGGGCCTTCCTTCCAGAGGCTCTCTAGCAGGCCTCAGATCTGGGTTAGATAAGCCCTGGGGCTAGCTGCTACTTCTGATTCTGAGGATGAGGATCTGGATTTGTAGATATGACCCTGGGCTGACAACATACAGGGACAGAGCTAAGGGAGATAGCCTAGCACTGAGTCCTGAAGAGAGAGTAGAACACTGGTCTTGTTCTAGTGACTATAGTGGTAAACTCTGAAGAGATTCCTTAGCATGTTGAGCCCTAGCTTCATGTGAAAAATGAGGTATCAGGCTGGAGAGATGGCTTAGTGGTTAAGGCGCATGCCTGCAAAACCTACAGACCCAGGATTGATTCTCCAGGTCCCACATAAGCCAGATGCACATGTGTCTGGAGTTTGTTTGCAGTGGCTAGAGACCCTGATGTGACCATCTCTCTCTCTCTCTCTCTCTCTGTCTCTAATAAATAAATAAAATAAAAACAATAATATAAAAAAAGAAAAATGAGATGTTTTGTGGAACAAGCTAATTTCTGAGTGAGACCCCAATTTACCTGGGCATGTCACTCCAGAAATGATTGGGACATGAAGATTCAGGTGTGAGTGAAAACCAGAGGGCTGGAGCCACTGACTAACATTTGTTCTTTGGCCAAGAGGGAGACCTGATTATCATTGTTGTATTGAAGTATCACTCCCAAGGAGATTAAACAGGGCTCTAACTCACTCACTCACTCACTCACTCACTCACTCACTCACTCATTCACTCAGCAGACTCTAATACTCCTTGGGACTGAAATCCATATGCTCTGAATCAAGGGAATAGCCCACATCAGTGTTGATGAAGCATCACTATGGAATGGGAAATTATTCTTGAAATGAAAATTTAAACATATCCCCAATACATGGATGGAGAAAGGTTAAAGGTACTTTTTTCATGATGTGTTTGGTGGAGGGGTTAGGGAAGGGAGAAGTCAGGGGAGGGAGGGCTCCTGAATCATGGGTTCCCATGCTCTGGGAAGGACAGCAGAAGCATTTCATACAGGGTTGGATCCCCAGAACTCACATGGAGTCACACACTGCGGCAGACATCTGTAATCCCAGCACACCTACAGTGAGGTGCAAGACAGAAACAGGCAAATTTGCACAAGCTGGTGGGCCAGCTAGACTGGTAAACAAAGCAAGGAGGATTGAAAGACCCTGCCTCAATCGAGGTAGGAGGTGAAGATCAACACTTGAAAGTTGTCATCTGACCACTGCACTGCATGGTGGCACACACGTACATGAACATGCAACATACATTTGCATCATATACACACACAGCACAAAAAAAGAAGTATTCCCAGTTCCAGCTGTGGGTTCCGTTCCACTGAGTGGATCAGACTTCGCCTCTTCCCCATAACTGATGGCTACCCCCACAATGCACTACCCATAATCCCCAGTGAGGGGGAACCTTTCAGAGGGGAGAGGATAGGGAGGAAGGCTAAGGATGGTACCAACATGGCTGTTTACACACTATGTACATAACTAATAGAGAAAAAAATCAATAAATAATAAAAAGTTTAAAAATGAAAATAGGCCAGGTGTGGTGGTGCACATCTTTAATCCCAGTATTCGGAAGGCAGAGGTAGGAGGATTGCCATGAGTTCGAGGCCACCTTGAGACTACATAGTGAAGTCCAGGTCAGCCTGGGCTAGAGTGAGACCCTGTCTTGAAAAACAACAACAAAAAAAAAAAAAAAAGAAAGAAAGAAAGAAAGAAAGAAAGAAAGAAAGAAAGAAAGAAAGAAAGAAAGAAAGAAAGAAAGAAAAAGAAAGAAAGAGAAAAAGAAAATAAAATTTTTAAAAATGAAGTATTCCATACAACACAAGTAAAGATTAGGGAAATCAGAGAGGAATTTAGGAACATCATGCTGTTTCAACCTCCCTTCCAGGCCAAATGAGACTACAGTAAACATTTCTGTGAAGGGCCAAAGAATAAATATTTAGGCTTTGCAGGCCCTAGGGTCTGTATTACAACTACTTGATTCAGTCTTATAGATGAGAGCAGCCATTGACAACACATAAATGGGCATGTGTGGCTGAATTCCAATAAAACTTTATTCACAAAAATCATTGACAAGCTCATTTTAGCCAACGTCCATTGTTTGTTGAGTCTGGCTTTAAGGGAAAGGATTTGGAAGGCACTAGAAGTAGTAATCTCTTAAATCTTCTTCACATTTGTGATTCTAGATTTTTAATTTTCAACTGGGATGCATAAGACAGCCATTCCAGAGCTGGAAGAATTTATTCCAATAGCCAAACTATTCCAGCAAGCTAATAATGAACATAAAATGCTTTTGAAAGTCTAAAGTGCTGGGGCTGAGTGAGGAGATGGCTCAGTGGTTAAAGGAGCTTGCTTGAAAAGCTTAAAGAATTTTACAAATAGGCCTATAGAAGCTTGCATGTAAGAATTGAGCTTGTCGCCTGGCGTGGTGGCACACACCTTTAATCCCAGCACTCGGGAGGCAGAGGTAGGAGAATCACCATGAGTTCAAGGCCACCCTGAGATTACATAGTGAATTCCAGGTAGCCTGAGCTAGAGTGAGACCCTACCTCGAAAAAAAAGAAAAAAAAAAGAAAAAGAATTGAGCTTGTCATTCTTTACCTATGTTTCCGGAAGATTCCAGGCACTACTAACCAGATTAGGACAGAGTTTATTAAAACACTCAGAGAACAGAGTTGCCTTTTTAAAAAAGTCTTAATTAAAAATTTTCAAAGTGGGGGCTGGAGAAATGGCTTAGTGGTTAAGGTGTTTGCCTGTGAAGCCAAAGGATCCTGGTTCAATTCTCTAGGACACAAATAAGCCCGATGCACAAGGGGCCCATGCATCTGGAGTTTGTTTGCAGTGGCTTGGGGCCATGGCATGCCCATTCTCTCTCTGTGTCTGCCTCTCTTCTATCTCTCTATCTCTCTCTCTCTGCTTTCAAATAAATAAATAAATAAAATTTTCAAAGGGGCTGGAGAGATGACTTAGTGGTTAAGGCACTTTCCCTCAGAGCCAAAGGACCCCAGTTTGAATCCCCAGGACTCACAAAAGCCAGATGCACAAGGTAGCACATGCATCTAAAGTTCGTTTACAGTGGCTGGAGGCCCTGGCATGCCCATTCTCTTTCTTTCTATCTTCCTCTTTCTTTAGCACTCTTTCTTAAAGAAATAAGTAAATAAATAAATAAATAAAAATGTTTTTAGAAAAAGAACCCACAGAGAACATTGTCCTCCCACTGTCAAAGAGGACACAGTAAGGAGCAAGTAATTAAAAAAAAAATCAAAGGTTCTGGAAGGATGTCAAAAGCTAGATGAAATGAACAGTGTCACAAACCTGAAACTTAAACTCTTCATTAGCACTAGAAAGCTTTATAAACTCTGTTTATTTGTCTATAAGCTACCCTTTGGTCAGAAAACTACTTAAAGCCTACTTAGTGCCTCTGTCCTGTCTTCTTCTCACTGCTTAGCTTATAAGAATGTTGCATTGTTGTTAAGAAACCCTAAAGAAATTATCCTTCAAATAACCCTAATAATCTTACCATATTCTAATATTCCTGCAGAGTTGCACTGTCCCTAAACAATTCCCATCAGTCTCCCATCTATTTCATTTCTGGTAGCAAAGAACAATTCATTGAGCACACACCATGAGTGAGGACTCACCTCCTCTACAAAACTCACCTCATTTAATGATTCCTGCACCTTGTGGAGAAGGCATTTCTATCTTCACTGTACAGAAGGTGGAAATGGAGCTCAAAGCAATTGGAAACTTCATCTGACATTGCATAGGTTGAGAGCGATGGAACTGGGATTTAGTGTTTACTCAGGCCTTTTCCACACCATTGCCAATGGCTTCATCTATCCAAAACATGCATGCAGTACTGGACAGGACTATTCTGCATAGTGTGATGACCAGACCATCTGTGAAATTGTCTGCTGTGTGGGAGTTGAGTGGCTCCACTTTGCTTCTTACAAGTCCCATCACCTTGGGTAGGTTGTTTTCTCCTCTGGATCTTGACTTTGTCTTTTCTTTGTCATGTGAAAGGTTGGTCATGTCCAGCACTGTTGCTAAACCAGCTGGTTACAACATTCTAGCTTAAACTCCCGAACAGTGAGATCCTGACACACTGGTCATGGCCAGAACCTGAGCAGATTTTCCCCGAGTGTTCATTTATGTCTGAGGTCTTATCAGCCATATTTATTTCATCAAGACCTATAACTTCTGTCATAAATAAATAAAAATGTTTTTAGAAAAAGAACCCACAGAGAACATTGTCCTCCCACTGTCAAAGAGGACACAGTAAGGAGCAAGTAATTAAAAAAAAAAAATCAAAGGTTCTGGAGGGATGTCAAAAGCTAGATGAAATGAACAGTGTCACAAACCTGAAACTTAAACTCTTCATTAGCACTAGAAAGCTTTATAAACTCTGTTTATTTGTCTATAAGCTACCCTTTGGTCAGAAAACTACTTAAAGCCTACTTAGTGCCTCTGTCCTGTCTTCTTCTCACTGCTTAGCTTATAAGAATGTTGCATTGTTGTTAAGAAACCCTAAATAAATTATCCTTCAAATAACCCTAATAATCTTACCATATTCTAATATTCCTGCAGAGTTGCACTGTCCCTAAACAATTCCCATCAGTCTCCCATCTATTTCATTTCTGGTAGCAAAGATCAATTCATTGAGCACACACCATGAGTGAGGACTCACCTCCTCTACAAAACTCACCTCATTTAATGATTCCTGCACCTTGTGGAATCTTCACTGTACAGAAGGTGGAAATGGAGCTCAAAGCAATTGGAAACTTCATCTGACATTGCATAGGTTGAGAGCGATGGAACTGGGATTTAGTGTTTACTCAGGCCTTTTCCACACCATTGCCAATGGCTTCATCTATCCAAAACATGCATGCAGTACTGGACAGGACTATTCTGCATAGTGTGATGACCAGACCATCTGTGAAATTGTCTGCTGTGTGGGAGTTGAGTGGCTCCACTTTGCTTCTTACAAGTCCCATCACCTTGGGTAGGTTGTTTTCTCCTCTGGATCTTGACTTTGTCTTTTCTTTGTCATGTGAAAGGTTGGTCATGTCCAGCACTGTTGCTAAACCAGCTGGTTACAACATTCTAGCTTAAACTCCCAAACAGTGAGATCCTGACACACTGGTCATGGCCAGAACCTGAGCAGATTTTCCCCGAGTGTTCATTTATGTCTGAGGTCTTATCAGCCATATTTATTTCATCAAGACCTATAACTTCTGTCCTCATAAATTCCACTTACATATTAAGTTATGTGGCCATTCCTGTAAACAACTGATATAGAAATACTCCCTTAGGACAGCACCCTGCAGCCCTCACTTTGGTCTTGCAACACAGGGCCAGGTGTCTTCCTCACCTTCACAACTGATCAAAGTGAGTTGACCCCTTTAACCAAGGACCTCACAGTTAGATCATGTGAAGCCCACATTGAGAGCCATCACTTTAGACAGTGTCCTTCTTTCCAAGTTTATTTAAAGATGCACTCTGAGGAGAAGCTCATTTCCTTACAATGTCAAGTAATGGAAAACCAGAAGAGGACAGATTTTTCTGGAGACACACTGCAAAGTGTATAAAGAAAATTCCACACAGTGACACAGAAATATGATAAAGAATTCATTTCTTCTGTGGTTGTCCACCACCCTCAATATCACATTTAGCTAACTTTCTGCACACCAAATTTATTCAAAGTAAAATTTCTCTTAATAGGTCATCTGAGTAAACAATTTCAAGTGTCATTTGCCAAAAACAGTACAGGCTTCAGATGAAATCGGCAGTGTCAGACTGAAAAAAAATAGCCCTAAAAATTCACAGAGATCAAAAATCTATGGCAGGGCAGGTCATAAGCCTTAGGGGTATAAAGCTTGCTCTTATCTGGATAAATGTATATATTATTCCCACCAAACTGCCCTGAAAGCACTACACTTAATATTTATATTCACACATTAATGCTACTCTCACTTCTGGTTAGAGAAGCTTCTCTTTTCAGATGGTGATGACCACTAGGATGACCCAAAAGCAACATAGTGCTGAGAAGAAGGGACGGAGGAGTGTCCAGCACTGAAACATCTCTGTCACATCCTCCAAGGCTCCAGGTCCATTGAGGAAGAGGGGGCAGAAAGAATGTAAAAGCCAAAGGAAGGGTACAACTCCTTACAATGCAACTGTCCAGACAGAAATTGGCCTTGATATCCATGACCTTGCAGTGCCTAGCAATACCTTTGCAAGACCCTCATAATAGGGAAAAAAGATTATGACATCAAATTAAAAGAGAGACTAATGGAGAGAAGGAAGGGATATGATGGAGCATGCAGTTCTGAGGGGAATGGGGGGAGGGGAGAGAAATATCATGGTTTATTGTCTGTAAGTATAGAAGTTGTCAAAAAAAATTTTTTTTAAGTCACAGACAGCTGGAACAATTACAGAAAAATTTGGAGCCTGGAGGTCAGACATTTCATGCAGGTCTAGAGATTTTTAAAAAAATGACACTTTCACTAAAAGCAGGGAGGAAGAAGAAGGAAGAGGAAGAGGTGGATGAGGAGGAGAAGAAGGCCATTAGAAAAATAAAAAATGTCTAAAGTAATATCTTCTTAAAGTGGCATATGTCATACAAAGAATAAAGAGTCCCCAATACCATCACACCAGTCTGATATAGGCCCTGCACCAGAGCTGCACTGAATAGATAGTGAAGCAAAGGGAAGAGAGAAGAAGGAGAGAGAGGGGAACAGCGAGGAAGAGGGAGAGGGGGAAGGGAATAGAGTAAGGTTGAAATGCAGCAGTTATGGATAGCTGTTATTAAGGGTAATGGGGGGGTCTTGGAGTGGAAGTTTTGTCTCTCTACTCTGGAAATTTTTCCAAATTGTCAGATCTGTGCAATAAAATCGATGAAAGTTGTACGTTTTATTTCAGAGTTGAGGAAATTATATCTGATAAGCAAACCAACTTCATGCCCCTCATAGGAAATACAACCAAAATTGATGGAGCTAATTCTATCTCTAATCCCCAAGCCTATAGCCTTCTTCCAACAGCATCTAAAGTCAGGGGTTCCAAGAACACAGTCTAAGGGGCTATGATGTTGTAAGTGGCAACTGAGTGTCTTTAGGACAGGTGATATATTCACTCCTGCCAATGACCTTGATACCATCACTCACATACCATCATCATGGTGTCATGAACATGACCTTGATAACATCACTCACATAGCCACAGTTGGACTGGCACCCAGCGTGCTCAAGTTCTATGCAGTCAACCATCCAAGCACAGAGGGAACCCTGACCCATCATTTCTGTCAGGTGCGTGGCTAAGGCTAGCATCACAAGTAGGATGTGAGAGAGTGAAGAAAACACAGACCTCTTTGCAGCCCCTACATGAAGACTTCTGAGGGCATGCATCACTATATTCAGCCACCACAATGATATTCATCGTATTCACAGCCTCTAAAAGGAATCTGGGCAATGTTTGGGGAACAGACCTGCCACTGGCTTTCTCCAGCTAATACTTCCCAATCAGCAATAAGTCCAAGGTAGAGAAGATGAATGTAACACACACACACCCATCCCCTTAACCACAGATTCACTGTTCTTGGTTTCCTATAGGGCAACCATGATCCAAAAGTATTAAATGGAAAATTCCAGACATGAGCAATTCATAACTTTTATGTAACTGTTTTATAGTATACTGGTATAATTTCTCTACCCTTAAATTAAACTTTATCATAGGTATGCTCATACAATAAAATAACAGTATATGTTATGTGGTTTCCGACATTCACTAGAGGTCTTAGAACACATACTCCACAGAATGAGAGCCGACTACATTATTAAAAAATAATAATACAGGGCTGGAGAGATGGCTTAGTGGTTAAGGTGTCTGTTTGTGAAACCTAAGAATGCTTGTTCAAATCTCCAGGTCCCACGTTTAGCCAGATGCAAAAATGACGCAAGCACGCAATGTCACACATGTGCACAAGGGGGTGCACATGTCTGGAGTTTGTTCACAGTGCCTGAAAAGGCCCTGGTGTACCCATTCTCTCTCTGCCTCTTCCTTTCTTTCTCTGTCTCACTCAATTAAAAAAAAATTTTTTTTAATACTAATACAAATTTAGGACCTTGGAAGTGCTTTGTCTTTTGATTTTTGTTTTACAAAATTTATTCCTAGTCAAGACTGAGAAAAGAACCTGGCATCCTAGCAGGGGCACTGAGGCAGCCTGAGCCATGTATATTTGTTTATATGTATGTTTTCATGTGTACAAATGAGGGCACATGTGGGCCACAGCATGGGTGTGGAGGTCAGAGGACAACCTCAGGTGTCAGTCCCCACTTTCCACCTACTTTAAGGCAGGTCTCATGTTATTCACTGCTTTCTCCAGGCTAGCTGGTCCTCTGACTTCCAGTGGATCCTCTGGCTTACATCTCCTTTCTTACCCATAGGCATGGCTGTGATTACAAATGCCTGTCACAACATCCAGCTTTTTACATGGGTGCTAGGGTTCTGAGCTCAAGTACTCATGCTTGCTCAGCAAGCACTTTTATCCACTGAGCAATCTCCCCAGCCCCTGTGGTGTGTTTTGATTACATGGTTCTTAGACACAGGTGGTCATCAGGGGCTACGGTGCACAGGCCCAGCATGAGATCTTCAAAGATCGTCTGAGAAATGATGATACTTGATCCTCAAGGTCCAGCTGAATGACTGCTCAAAAAAGGGTGTCGATTGTTGACAGAACCAAACAGGCCATCTCTTGTGGAGAGTGCTATACAATGTGGCTCTAGGAATCTTGCACAGAGACTCACCTAGAATGAGGTTTGGGCACCTCCTGGCAGACAGTTGGAAGTTCACAAGTCAACTCTTGCTACAGAACTATTGAACAAGAAGTCCTAAATCATACATACTTGTGTTACTTCATTATCAATTCTCACAGTAGTTGTGAAAGGCCAGAATGACAATCACAATTTCAGAATCAAACAGGCTAAAAGACCTGATCATGTTGCCCAAATCCCATAGCTTCTAAGATTGAATTAAAACACAGTTGAATGTGACTCCAAGACCCAGGCTAGAGAAATGGCTCTTGGAAGCACACATCCACATTCATTTTGACCTGCTCCACACAACGTGCCTGAGCACTCTCTCTCTCTCTCTCTCTTTTCTCTTTCCTCCCTCCATCGCTACCATTTTCCTCCCACAGCCTTTCTGTCTTTCTCCGTATCTTCCCTGCAAGCACCAGTATGTGCTTATTGTGTTTGTGCTTTTTTTTTCCTTTGGAGTTTGTGCTCTGTTTATCAACCTGAACATTTTCTTTGCTTCCCTATGAAGCTGAATCATTTCTTTTGCACTGGCTTTCAATGTGCTTGAGCTTCTACATCTATAATTGTGAGAAATCCATTGCCTAACACAATGAGCAATGATACTCACAGTAAGGCCACCTCACTTCTCCCCATAACATGGCCCCAACAACAGAAACAGCAGTCCTCCTTCACCACTACTAGATCATGGGAAGAAACCAAACACAGTATCCTCATCCCCAAATGACATCTGACTCCCATCCTTTCCACCCCAAAGGTGACACCTGGACTTTCTAATACTGTGTTTCCTGTCTTTCTATAGGCCTGGACTATTAGTTAAAGAAAAATGTTGCGAAAATATTTGGTAGACTGGAGAGATGGCTTAGCAGTTAAGATGCTTGCCTGTAAAGCCTAAGGACCCAGGTTTGATTCCTCAGTACCCACACAAGCCAGATGCACATGATAGTGAATGTATCTGGAGATCATTTGCAGTGGCTAGAGTCCCTGGTGCACCCATTCTGTTTCTCGTTCTCTCTATCTGCCTCTTTCTCTCTCAAATAAACAAATAAGAAAAGGATATTTAAAAAAATATTTGATGACCAGACAAGAACAGCCAATATAGTCCTTGCCACTGAACTTTCATTGTCCCTCGCATATCTCTTCAGGCCATTCCTTGGTAAGCCTGTTTCTCAGGTCATAAATGATTTTTCTCTCAGCTAGCGTACTCAAACCCTTCATAACTATTTGTATAGCTATTTACTCCTAATGAAAACCTGCCCTTTGGAAGGAAAGCTCAGAAGACTCAGAAACTAAGTGAAACATACAAGTCTCAGAAAGTAAACAAAATTTACAAGGCTTAGGAAGCTCCTGAAACTTACAAGTCTATCAAGGCCCTTCCCCAAGGTTCTAAAAAGCAGTGGTAATTTCTGGGGAGAGAAGACTCTCAGACCAGCCAAGCTACCAACAAGTCCTACAGGGAGATACAGGGATGCAGTTGTTGTGAGCCATCATTGATGAAGAGATGGGCCTTTTGGCGATGCACATGCCTTTGAGCTATCCATGCTTTGTTAAGTAATGTCCCACACATATAGCTGGTTACCCATAGTAGTCCCAATAAACATTCTGATTCACTAAGCTAGACTTGGGTAGAATTATTTCTCTTTTGTTCACATTTGCTCACATGTCCCATGTCACAAAATGATGGCCATTTTCATTTCTAATTAATATAGTTTCCATGTGCTTCACTGACCTTTGGGACTATTCCTTGTATTTAATAAAGGCCCATAATAACCCCCAAATTCTTTCACTTAAGGACTCCAGGCTATGCAGTGTTTTCTGTGTAGATATGTGATGGTTTTGATCATTTCTAGCTTCACTTGAGAGTTGACTGTTAATTTTCTTATAGGGAAAGGCCCTTCTACTCACTTTCTCCAAAAGAGTAGACACACAACTTCTTGAGACACCTTTTATATTCAAATATCTAAGGTCTTTGGGAGATGTAATGATGATTATTTATATGAACTCATAACAATACTAAAAATGAAACAAGTCTTTGGCTATGAGATCTTCATGCTGTCAGGCCCTTGGAAGGATCAAACATGAGGTCTCCTTTGAGTTTCAGTGACATCCACCCTAAATGTCCTTAAAATCTCTTTATAGATTAGAATGCAAAGTAAAAACATGGCAACCAGCCTTTCCTTGGCCAGACTCAAAGAAAATGGCAGCAACTGCCCAGAACACAGCCGTCACCATTACCTGGTTCAGTGCAGTTCTTGCTGCCCCGGAGTCGCGCATCTTCAGAAGTCAGAGTGTCATTCACTTGCATCAGCTTCCTCCCCACCATCCACTTTCTGTCTTCTCCAATGAGGTCCATGATGTCAAGCTCTGGGGAGAAAAAGACAATCACCATAATCACTAATAGCCGACTATCAGCCTTTACCCATGTTGTTGGGGTGGGGGAGAGGTGCCTTAATCAACCATCTTTCCTCTGCTCTGCATGACGCCTCATTGGCTTTAAGTACTGGCTGTCGAGTCCTACTGGGCCCGACACAAGCAGCCTTGCAATGGCAGATTAGAATTGGTGTACAAATACCTCCTTGATTGAATGAGATGACTGAGAGGTGTGGATTCTAGTGTTTTCCTCGATGGGAATAAGCTCATATGACATACAGTGTAACTCTCTTGACAAAGCAACTTTGATTAACGGTTCTCTTCTCATTTTCAATCTCCTGCCCCCAGTGACACACTGGGAGATGTTTAACAATCAATTCTGGGAGAGGGGAGTGACTCGTAGTCATTGATCAATTTCCATGGTTACCAGTATTACTATGAGTGTCGACTTTATGTTATCAGTATGACATTTTTGAGAACGGAGCAGGGAAGCAATAGGGAAAAGCCACTCCACTGAGTCAGGATGAGCTGATTTTGCCTGCTGCAGTTTCCCCTCCACCACTTATTACTTGAACTACCCCTCCAATAGACCAACTTGTAGTAAACACATTCTCGGGATCTGCGGTTTGGTGGGGGTGGGGGGGTGGGGAAGGAAGCGCAGGGTAACCAAGCTAAGATACTATTTCACTATTCCCTAATGCAGGCCAGTGAGGGACCCAGAGTAAATTTTCAACAAACAAGAGATGCAGGAAAAAGTAAACCTCAGAAGGTCAATCACAGAAGGATGAGCCCAGAGCTCTGGCTGAGATGACTGTAGGGATGGAAATGTCAAAAAAAAAAAAAAAAAAAAAACAGAGAGAAAGGGCACAGGAAAGGAGAACATAGTCCATTCTAGTTAAGACATACTGAGTTTGTGGTGTCCAAGAGAAGGTAATTGGAAGGGCAGTATATATAATTTCTGGCAAGACAGCTAAGGCACAAGAGAGTACAAGAGAGGACTAAGCAAGCAGGAAAGGCCATGAAATGTACATCTGGGTGGGTCTCTGTATGTTTCATGTCTGGACAGGGATGACAAATGAGAAGGAATGGAGAAACTGACATTTCTCCAGAGAATAAGTAGAGTGGAAGACTCCAACACAGGTTCCTGATGGTAAAGAACAAGAGAGAGTGGGTCATGGAAGATAGGAAGAAAGAAAGTTCAAGGATGAGGAGTAATTACCTTGGACCCCCCTGACCTAATCTAGCAAGACAAAGACAAAGAAATGACATTTGAAACTTGACCTGTCAACAGGAGATGGAGGTGACCAGCTCTTTCTAGCAACTGGCACTAAAGAAAGAAGTCATGTGAGGCCATGGTAACCTACCTCTTGGATATTTAGAATTGGTTATTAAATGGATATAAATTCAAGATGGGAGCCTAGTTTGTGTGCCCCGTAGCCTTCACACTAGGCCACAGGCCACACCCAGGCACACTGCCAGGATGTTATGAAATGGTCCATGAGGAGCTGGAGGCCATCAAATCCCCTTCGATGTTTCTATAGTGATAACAATTGCCCAAGTGATTTTGCTTCAGTATTGTATTGGATCCACACAATGCCCCCAAAGAAAGAAACAGGAAGCAGGATCATTGTCTCTGCACCACCCAATCACAACCATGTCACAGTAGGTGCTCATTAAATATAGGGTGAAATTACCATTCTTACTTTATGGATGGGTAATGTGAGAATCCTGAGAATTTCTAGAAATCTCACTGTTTATAAGCACCTCACTTCAGCCTAAAGGCTATACATAGTAATAGCAGCCCACACATCTAGTCAAAGAAAGGGTAAAATAATACAATAAACAATCATTTCAACTCCCAAACACAAGGCATATGTGTACTTTGGTTAAACTGATTGGTTAATCTTGTGATTGATATTGATGACAGGCAGAGAAAAAACTTGAAAACTCATGAAGAAACAGTAAGGCCCATAGCCTTAGACTCCAATAAACAGTCCTAAAGCATGAATATACAATATGTTATAAATTATCAAAAATGTAGGGAAAGGCATTGCCTTTGTCTCAGGCTTATAATTGGAAATAGTTCCTAAGAGGAAGATCTCAGGCACTGCTGGCTTACAGGGAATGTGATCTCAGAAGGCTCTGTAAAGCAACAGAGATGTGAGATAGGGAAAGTGTGTTTCAAGCCAGTTGCCAAAATGAGAGGGAAGTACTTGATCCCTCCCAAAAGCCCGGGGAGCCAGTATAGATGTGCCTCTCAGACACTCAAGGGATGAGGGGGCATGGCTAATTGTCTACACTTCTTCTCTGATATTGGTCGAAGGCTGTTTCCAGAAACCTTCATTCTCCAGCATTTCCAGTCTACCACATGGCAATCCAGAGTGAGCACAGCAAAGGCTCAGACAATGAGATGCAGGCTCCAGAGGTTGAACCATGCTCCTGAGCACAGAAGACCTCAGAACCACAGAGATGGGCAGGGTATCACAACAACAGCTGCCAGCCCACATGGGATCTAGAGAAATGGTCATGATGTGACTGGCACATTGGTCATTTGTCCTCATAACATGGCTCAGGAAAAAAAAAAAAAGCACTCTTTAGAACTGCAACCCTAAAGTTCAGAAAGACCCTAACCATCTGCAGAGAGGCAAAAGTATTCCTTCCAGTGACTTCCACAGTTCTTTCTTATGCCAAGTTTCCATGGTTCTCTAACTCTCAGAGAAAAGCTGATACCAATTAAGAGATGTAAAAGCAAAGCCAGCTATTGTAGCAGAAAATTAGAGGATTTTTTAACATAATGATTCAATATCTTCAGGAATTAGAGACTATTAACACAGCACCTCTGGATTCCAAAACCTACAAACTTTTATCTCAGCGAAAATAGATTTGACCACAGACCACTGATACAACAGTGCAGCAAGAGGGGAAAAAAAAAACAAAAAACACCACAGTGAGAACCAAGTTAGACAGTACTAGATCCCAATTCATTTGTCCTCGTAAAAGTCTCAATGAGGTAAGAGGAGACAGTCGGTTCTGGGGCCAGAGTAGGAGTGATTTGCTTAAGATCAGAGCCAATCCACGGCCACTTGAGCCACCTTTAATAGATTAGTGGGTCCACTTAATAACCATCATATGCAAGCTACTTTCCACTCTTCAGTATATTTCATCTTAATAGTCCTATGTGGGAACATTAGCTACAGACTGCAAATAAGGAAAGTCAGAGGTTAAGTGCCTTTCCCAGGCTCACCCCTTAAGCGTGTGGCAGAAAGTTGAGATTTGAACTCAGTACAACTGATTTAAAGGCAAACTTCTTGGTAGAACCCTGGATGGGATGAAGCTCTGGTTGCATGGAACAGATCCTAGTAAAGCAGATCCATGAGGCAGGCAGCATCCTACAATAGGTTGGGTGAAGACTGTCTCATAGGACCTGGGTCCTCAGAAATATCGTTAGGCCTGAGCAGCACATCTTGCAAGCATCATAAACCAAAGAATAAGAGAGTTCTAAACTCCCACTCGACGCCGGTGCTCTGCTCTGCAGTTTCCTAGAAACTGGCTGTGATACAGAGCGTTGAATTACTTTTTTGTTTCATTTTTATTTCTTTGGGTTTTTTTTTCCTTTGCAAATTTTTCACTTATTGTTTTCCATTTTGACATTTTTATACATGAATGTGATGTATTTTGATCTTGTGCCCTCCGACTACCCTCCCTTATCTCTCCCCTTACCCCCACTAACATCATTCTTCTTCCCCAACAATCCTCATCTAACTTTCATGCTTGTGGGTTTTTTTTGACCCTTTGAGTGAAATAAGGGTTGCTTGCATGATCATGGGTGGAAGGTTATATACCACCACGGAATGGGCAACATACCAGTGGCTACACCAATGATGAACTCAACTCTCCCTTTCCCAGTAACCATTAGGTGTCATTAGATAGTCGGGGATGTGTGGGGTCTCATGTATCTTCCCCACTCCATCCCCATTGAAGGTGATGTATTGATAGGTTCACTTTTGTGCAGGAAACCAGAGCTGCTGTGAATTCACAAGTGCCTCATCCATGCTATATCCAAAAACAGCGTTTCGCCGCCCTCCTCCCCGTCCTCCTGCTCTTACATTCTTTCAGCCCTCTCTTCTGCAGGGTTCTCTCAGTCTTGGAAGGAATGGTTTAGATGTTCTGTTCCAAGCTGAGCACACAGTAGTCTGGGAATGCTTTCCTGCCCTAATCACTGCCCGTTGTAGTGAGAAATCTCTGTCACTGAGGCTAAGGCAGTACTAACCTATGGGAACAAATAGAAATACTTAGAAGTCACTTTTTAAAAAGTGTTTATTTATTTATTTAAAGCATAGAGAGCTAGAGAGAAGAGAAAGAGAGAGAATGGGCATTCCAGGGCCTCCAGCCACTGCCAATGAACTCCAGATACATGTGCCACCTTGTGCAGCTGGCTTTCATGGGTATTGAGGAATCAAACCTGAATCCTTAGGCTTTGCAGTCAAGCGCCTTAATGACTAAACCATCTCTCCAGCCCTAGAAGGCATGATATGTTGTCTGTCTAGTACAATTAGTATTTGTTTTGTGTTTTTTGAAGCAGGGTCTTATTCTAGCCCAGGATGACTTGGAACTCCCCCAGGCTGGCCTCAAAGGCACAACAATGCTCCCCCTGCAGCCTCTACAGTGCTGTGATTAAAGGTGAGAGGCACCAGGCCCAGCTTTCAAGAAAATGTTTAATTCTTACATTCGGGAGGAGGGACAGAGTGTGGGCAGTGGAGAAACCTTGTAGAGTAAAGAGGGCAATGGGATATGGAGGGGTGCCCATGCTTGTGTTTCACTGCTCCCCTCTCACTCACCTCCCCAGCTTCCCTGAACTTCTCTGCTGCTACAGCAAACAGGCTGTCTCACAGAGCTACACTTGAGCAATGTCAACAAAAACACTTGGCCCCCATCCACTGCATTCTTGGCTCCTCATCTGCCAGGCCCTGGAAGTTGCATGTTGCCCTAATTAGTCAGGGGAAGAAGTGGGGGTTGGGGGCAAGGAGGCAAAGCATCGGGGCTATCATGTCACATGTTACCAGCAGAGGCAGCCCTGTAGGAGTGTAGGCTTCAAGAAGGGAGGGGGCAGGAGTATGCTGTAGAGATGGTGTGAGGCGCTGCTGGCAGGGGAGGAAGCCCAGTTCTCAATCCCAGACCAAAGCTGCATTCACTAAGGAAAGAAAGAAAGTGGAGGCTGGGTGCCAAGTTTCCATTACAGAGCTGTGTGCTCACCCTTCTTGCACTCTAGCACTCTCTCCACCTCCTCCCTTCCCCCCCCACCACCCATGTGTCTCCTTCCCATGACTGGAGCATAAAGAACCCAAGAATTTCTGACACCAAGAATGGATCTTCCTAGATGCCCCCTGCCCTAGTCAAGAGTCCCATCCCACAGCCTTCACCCCAGCACTAACACACTGTCTCCTCTGTAACCCTGACCCACAGGGCTTCCAACCTGTGTCAGATTCTGGTTCATCAGAGAGGTAGGACTGCTCTCTGTTGAGGGATTAAGATCTCAGACCCCTGGACAGGCAGCAGATGGCTTTGTTGGCATTATCTGTGCACATAGACCAGGGGGAGAGGATATGGATGATTGGGGAGATAAAGACTATCAAACTATGAAAATGGGGCTTTAGAAATGGCTTAGTGTTTAAGGCGCTTGCCCACAAAGCCTTATAACCTGGGTTCAATTCCCCAGTACCCACATAAAGCAAGATGCACAAAGTGGTGCATTACATTTGGAGTTCGTTTACAGTGGCTAGATGCCCTGGTGTGCCCCATTTACTCACTTGCGCTCTCTCTCTCTCTCTCTCTCTCTCTCTCTCTCTCCTTGCAAATAAATAAATAAACTCTTTTTAAAAATATGAAAATGTCACTCATGACGATGTTAAAACAAAAGTCAATACTTTGTTTAATTAATGTGCAATGATAAAAATAAATAATTTTAAAAGATATTTTAAAGAAGCTCGTATGTTCCTCACTTATGTGCCAAGCAGCTACCTGTGCCACATCCTCCTATACCCATGCTGCTGCTGGGGGTGGTAGTGCGGGGAAGAGGCTCAGAAGCCAAGACCTGAGTCCACACCTGATTCCATAGTCTCGGGCCTGTACTTCCCACCTTGCCCTGGAGGTCCATGAGCCTGGGGAAGTGCCTTATGGGGTCAGCAGGCTCCCTCAGAGAGCACATGTTCACTGTGTCTGGAGAACTGGAATGCAGTCCTACTTAAAAAAACAAAAACAAAACAAAAAAAATGGGGTTCAGAGAGGCCGCCATTCTGAAGAAGCCAGAGAACCAGAGCGATAGCCCTTCATTTTCTGGTGCAGAAGCTCCGGGGTCCCTCATGCAGCACTCATCAAGCAACAGAAAACCCACTAAGGGCACAAGGAACAGAGCTGATGGTGGCAGCCACTGCCTTCAGTTCTAGCCTGCCTCAGAGCTTCTCTCCAAGGCTATAAATACCCACCCTGCAGTTTACACAGCTGCCTCCACTTTGTGTGCCCTAGGTCTTCACCTCAGGGTGAGAGGTCGTGTTTGCATAAGCCAGCAGCCAGCAGACTGCCTTCTGCATGCTCCAATGACCAGTGCCACTCTCCACATGTCCCCCTTCCTAACCACCCCTTCCATCCCAGGAGGATGTGCCAGGTGATTCCCATCCTCTGGATGGGAGGGGCTTTACATGTGTGAAGTTCTCTGTAGGTTTTTGAAATAAGAGCTCGCCTTTGCATTTTTGTGGTCCTTGGGCAGGAGCATGAATTGTGGTGAGATGGCATCCCACCATAACAAGCTGGCCAAACCCACCAGGAGAGAAAGATGTGGAGGTTAAATAGACTATATGCTCTCTCTCTCTCTCTCTCAACTTCCTGGAAGCTTCCAGAAAGAAAAAGCAGAAGAGAATGAGATGTCTGAGAGAAGAATCCCGAACACAGAGAAGCTATGGATTCCACTGAATTTCTACTAGCTGTGTACATGCTGTAGCTGGTGGCTTAGGAACCTTGAGAATGGATGAGCTGGCTGACTCTGGCAGCTTCTGCCCATTATCTCTACTTGAAGAACTGAGGTTGAAGGAAGCCGAGGGCCTCAGTCCCTCAGAGAGGTTTCCTGTCACTCAGAAGGTATCAAGTAACCCTAACCGCAGACACCTGTCCAGTTAAAGCGGAGAACTTCACAGGGCACCTTGGGTTGGGATCTTGGGACTTAGTGGCATCATCAGACCCTTTTGGGGCCAGAAAAGAGTTAATATCTGAGTGCTAGAGAGATGGCTTAGTGTTTAAGGTATTTGCCTGCAAAGCCAGGTAAGCCAGATGCACAAGGGGTGCACATATCTGGAGTTCGTTTGCAGTGGCTAGAGGCCCTGGAACGCCCTCTCTCTTTCTCTCTCTCCCTCTCCCTCTTTCTCTCTCAGATAAATAAATAAATGAATAAAAAATTTAAAAAAACAGTTAATATCTGATAGGACTCACAGACCTCTCTGGGAATACTGGGCATAGATATTGCTCCTGGACCCCGAGGGGCAGCCTTCACAGCACCACAGGCAAAAGGAGGCTGCAGTGCCTCTCAGAACCTGGCATCACTATTGGTCTGGGGACATAGGTAACATAGACTGAAGCCCTGATGGAAGCAGGGAGGACATTCTGATGGGTTCAGTATTGTGTGAGATCAGTGGTATAAAGCCACATCCAGCCCGAGTGCAAACTCAGCCAGGGCAAAAGAAAGGAAAGGCCTATTTTCATCCCTCAACTTCTGTCCTGCTGACACTGAGCTCACCACTGATCCACCTTACACATCCACACTAAGCCTGAAGAGGCTGGGCACGAGAAGGAGCAAGTTAGCCGAGTCCCTGGGAAGGATGGACTTAGGAAAAAAAAAAAAATGCCTAGGTTTGAGCTAAGAAGCCAAACTGCCATGAGGGTTGAGAAGGTCAAGGAAGGGTGGGTGTGAGACTGAAACAGAGGTAGAGAGTTCACGCAGCACCCTGACCCTAACCCATCCCCCCAACCACACTGCTTACAGAGGGAAGCCTTTCCCCAGGCCTTCTAGGAAACCCCCTTGCCAACACCTGCCTGTCTTTGATCACAGGTACAGGGAAACTCAGTGTCCTATTTGATTTTCTCACCCCCATGTCTATGGCCTGGCTCTGCCTTCCAAAGCTGACCCAAAACTTAGCAGATGCAACCAGGCCATAGAATTCTGGTTTATTATTAGAGTCACTACCTGGGGAGATGGGGGGCGGGGGGGCTCATCACCAAAGCCCCGAGGGAAGAGGAAAGCCCTGAAAGTCTAGGAAGGAGCCAGGGCAGGTGTGCATATACTCTCGGTAAGATGCCCACTGTGGGGGTGCAGTTCTGGGGTGAGCTTGAAGAATCTGTCTTTCCATGGTTTCCCAGTGGCACTAGTACTGCTGGTCCTGGCACCACTCTACAAAGCAGGACGGTTACTCCTCTGTAATGAGGCAGGCATGAAGAGGTCTGAGTAGCAACATGCAAATATATTCCTCAACTGGGCTGCATTCCAGAACAGAAATTACAAACTTCCTGGAAATGTGTCCTATAGGAACTCTAAATACCTACCCCCCACCCACCCAGAGATTTCCATGGGAGGGGTTTGCGCAGGCCCAATAGAACACATGGTTTTGGAAGTGAAATTGAAGGACGGGAATGATGCTATTCAAGTTATAGGTTCCATCTGGCAGAAGAAAGAGATGGAGACCTGAGGGGGATATTATTCTCTCCATGAATAACTCTGTAGACCTACAGTTAGTCTCCACCAAAAGCAAAAGACTGGTGGGTCTTATCAGTTATTATACAAAACTCATGAGAAAATACCAATTTTTTTTTTTTTTGAGATAGGGTCTTGCTCTAGCTCAGGGTGCCCTGGAACTCACTATGTCATCTCAGGCTGGCCTCGAACTCACTGTGATCCTCTGACCTCAGCCTCCTGAATGCTGGGATTAAAGGCATGTACCACCCACACCCAGCTAAATACCAAAATTAAATCACGTTCCCACTGCACCTCATGGGAGAAAAAGGAAGCATACCGTATGTTTCTGAGGTAGCCAAAGACACTGTGTCAGCCACCTCTCCACCCACTCACTCAAGGGCCAGAAGGTCACCTCAACCTGTGTTGGCATCTGTTCAATTGGTCCTATAACAAGGACATCCATCTAACAAGGCATGATACGACTGGAAAGAAGAGAGAAATAGGGAGGAAAGAGAGGAGAGATGGCTTCAGGCATACCCACAGTTCAATGGGTATAATGTATATCTCTGGTTTGAAATGGCAATCAACTTTCATCACGTGTAGAAATAGCTAAACAGGTAAAATGCTACTTGTCAAACACTCTCCTGTGACTGTCTGACCGGACATTTATGAATTTCTTTCTGTGCCCCCGAAATGTTCTTCAAGATAATTTCCTACATTCTGGAAGTCAAAAATAGCCCCAAACACCACTATAATCAATCAATATCTATGCCTTCCAAAAGACCTCTCTGCATTGATGTGATTTTGCCTCATGCCTCCTATTGAGTTTGGTAGCCACCAGCAACATGTGACTATTA
Organism: Orientallactaga sibirica; assembly: GCA_036365145.1. Classification (NCBI taxonomy): domain Eukaryota; kingdom Metazoa; phylum Chordata; class Mammalia; order Rodentia; family Dipodidae; genus Orientallactaga; species Orientallactaga sibirica. Next base: position 22,369,997 of record JAEOAD010000011.1, read on the forward strand.
CACCCTTTAAATATAACTGTACAACTAAAAACTGAAACTTTTATTTTTTAACATTTTAAATATTTTATTTGGGGGGGGGAGGAAGATAGAGAGAAAATGGGTGTGCCAGGGCCTCAAGTCACTGCAAATGAACTCCAGAGACATGTGCCCCTTGTTCATCTGCCTTATGTGGGCTCTGGGGAATTGAACCTGGGTACTTAGGCTTTATATATAAGTGCCTTAACTGCTAAGCCATCTCTCCAGCCCTGACACTTTAACTTTTTAAAATATTTTTATTAAGTAGGAACTTTGTATGGACACATCATGTGTTGGTACTATCATTTCCCTCCTCCCTGCCCCCATTTCACTGAGAGCCCTTCTCAGTGAGTTGGCTGGTATTCACCAAGGGGCTGTGAAAGCAGCAGTCAGTCATTGTTCCCTCTCACCCTGTGGCTCTTACAATCTTTCTGTCCCTTCTTTTGCAAAATTTACTGAGCCATGGTTGGTGTGCTTTAAGTCTACTTTAGTGTTGAGCTCTCAGCAGCTTCTGGATTTCTGCTTTGGTACATGTTGAGTGTCCTCAGTATCTATCTCCATCAGCTTGTTGCAAATTGCCAGGCTCGCCATGGAAACAGCACTCTTGCTCATCTCACCAATTCCTCTGTGGCTTCACCTGGACCCTAGCTGCTATGCTAGGGGTGGTTCATCTCCTGACAGGGAGTCATCTATCTTTTCTTGCCTTGTTGATAGGTTTTGGTTGTCCTCAGTTCTCACTGCCTTTCTGTCTGAGTGCATAGGCCTCAAATACTCTGACATCTCTCCCAGTCTCTAATTTTTATTAATTATGAAGACTGTATGAACAAATCAAGTGTGGTCATATTCCCATTTAATTTTATTTCATTTAAATTAAAGTATATTTAAATAGCCAACCTATATTTAAATAGTCAAATGTGACTAGTGGCCACACAAGAGTTGGTCTTATCCCTTAAAGCAGAACGTCTTCATTCCAAAGCCAAAGACCAAGGCAGAAGCCCAGGTCCATAGGCTTGCTTTGGGGAAACTTGAGGCAAAGAAAAATGAATAGGCTTATATCAGTTCTTATTGCTGAGACCAAACACCTGACTAGAAACAGCTTAAGGAAGGAAAGGGTTTATTTTTTGCTTACAGAAAGCATAGCAGGAGCAGTAAGTGGACCTCCCATCAGCAGGGAGGAAGTCAAGAGCGACCAATGCCAGTGCTCAATCACTGATCACCTTTCTACGCAGTTCAGGACCCCACCCACAGCGGAGGTGGGTCTTCCCACCTTCTCACAGGTGACTCTAGGTTCTGTCAAGTTAAATATCAGTATCCAACTGGACACTGAAGCTTTACCTTTATTTCATTTTAATTAATGTAAACCTATGTTTCAATGGCCACACGAGATTGGTGGCCACGGCCACACACAGGTTAGCCTTATACTTTAAGCACCATGTCCTCATTCCAAGGCCAGGAATCAAGGCAGAATCCCAATTCCATCACACACTTCTAGGCAACTTGAGGCAAAAGAAAATATACTGGCTTTTAGATCGTGGTAACCAAACATTCTAAGCAGGCAAAGAAACTGGTGTTTTCCTAATTTGGGTTTTTTTAAGCTTTTTTTTTTCTCCCCTGGGAAGAAGAAAGACATCTGAACATAATGGTAGAAAGGAATAAGAAGTGTCTTCAATACTCAAAACTAACCCCATGCCCTCTTAAACAGAAGAGGTCTAGTCTTCTGGCTATGTGGTACAGAAGTATTACAAAATCAGATTTGAAGCAAAAACAAATTCGAGTTGATCAAGAAATCATGTGATTCCCCACTGGGGAAGGTAGCTGGCTTATAACAGAAAATCATCACACTGGATACAGACTTGGGATTTTTTTTTCTTTTGATTTTTTGAAGTAGGGTCTCGCTTAGCCCAGGCTGACCTGGAATTCACTATGTAGTCTCAGGGTGGCCTCAAACTCACAGTGATCCTCCTACCTCTGCCTCCCAAGTGTTGGGATTAAAGGTGTGCGCCACCACACCTGGCTAGACTTGGGATTCTAACCCCAGAGCTGTCACCAGCTTTGGGCTATTGAAGAAGCTGAATCTTTTTTGCTCAATTACTGTACTTAAACATTGAACTGCATTAGTGAGCCGACCTCAAATGTCAGATTTCAAACATATCTGTTATGTCTAGGGTAGAGTCACGTGCTGATGACTGTACAGTCCCCAGTCTTCAGAACTGTGTACCTCAGGGGGATATGCCACATGGCTTTTGGGAGAGTGGGAAGAAACTACTAGAATCTTCATATCTATCACATGTCACTCTATAAATGAGAAAAATGTATTTGATATTTCACATGTGGGTTGACAGTTATGACACACACTGAGCCAGAGTCAGCATATCTATAATTAATATAACTGAAAGGCACCTGTTGTCCATGGCAGGAAAGAAGCCAAGTAGAGGACAGACATGCTGGCCTTCTTAGCTCTCTTGTTTCCATAGTTATGGGGCATTTTAGACAGCCTCCATTTAATGTATTCACCAATGTCATTTTAAATAATAATCTCTTCTATTTTTTAATGAAATGGGGACATGACCTTGAAATATTAGGTACCATGCAGATGTATACTTTTTTCTTTCAGAAAATAACTTTTAAAATTGCTGGCCTTGGGGATGAACTGTACATTTCTCTCTTAGAAAAGGACAAGTTCTATAAAAATGCTAATCATTTCTGGGAAGGCACATGGCTACCAGCTATGTACGTGTCTAGTAGATACTTTCAGAGAACACATACATACACCCACCTAAACCTAAGTCCTTCAAATTGGCATTTTATTTTATGCATGCATATGAATGCAATGTGTGTGCATGTGTGTGTGAGTGTGAATGTGTGCATGCAGAAGCCAGAGGACAAGTGGGGATCATCCTCAGGAATGCGACCACTTCTCACTGTTCTGGAGCTCACCAATGAGGCCAGCATGGCTGGCCAGTTGAGCCCTATGGATCCTCTAGCCTCCACTTCCCCAGTTCTGGGATCACAGCTACATGCAATCCCACTTGGCATCTTTACGTGTGTACTGGGGATTGAACTCTCGGCCTCATGCTTGTGAGACAAATATTTTACTGACTGAGCCATCTCCTCAGGTTAAAAAAAAAAAAAAAACTTAATATCAAATAAGAAAGTAGCTGTTTTACTAAAGAAAGGTGTCCTAGGCAAAGATCATTTTTTTAAAAAAAAATGCATTTATTTACTTATTTGCACACAGACAGAGTCAGACACACAAAGAGAGAAAATGGGCATGCTGGGGCCTCTAGCCACTGCAAATGAATTCTAGATGCATGTGCCACTTTGTACATCTGGCTTTATGTGGGTACTGGGGAATCAAACAATGGTCGTTAGGTTTTACAGGCAAGTGTCTTAACTGTCATCTCTCCATCCCAAATAGAAAATACAAAGTTCAAAATTTTTATTTTGAAAACAAATATTAAGGAATAAAGATCAACAGAGTCTAAAATCCTTTTCATGGCCCAGCTTAAGTTGGGAAGTACACTTGTGCAATCTAATTAACATATTTCTAAACAGAATATCAGTGAGTTTTGAACTCATGTATAAAAGACATGTAAATATAATGCCTTCTGAAAAGTTGTAAGAACAACTAAAAACCAAGAAGATGAGAAGTCTGTGCATAATTGGTAGATGAAATTGAAACTTAATATCTTCACTTAATTGCTACAATGTGTTTCTACCACTTGGTGAATCATCTATTTTAGATAGGCTAGTCATTAGGCTTTGATATTAAAACAAACTGAACCTTGAACAGCCCTTCAACTAGATGTTTCTCAAAATGTAAAACTGCCATTTCAAAAATGACTAAGTAGAGTCAATTTACTCAAAATAGTGCTCATAAACATTATTCAAATTATTAAGCTTCATTAAAGTATGATCGTTTTGTTCTGTGAAACAAAATGGAATATTGTTTTTAAATAGATGTTTTATCTGTCTTTTAATCTCTTACATTTTTGTTTCTGGATTATATGGGGCCTGAAGTTATATATAATACGGGCATCTTTCTTTAAATTTAAAAAATAAATACACAATTATATATAGGGCTTAAATAGAACACATCATTTTATATATGTATATGTATGTGTGTGTGTATATATATATATATAATATAATATAATATAATATAATATAATATAATATAATATAATATAATATAATATATACTGCAGTGTGGATGATATGTAACCAGTTTCAGATGACACCTTCCTCCTAACTAAGCCACAGACTGCACCCTAGGCTCTGCTGATGCACCGCCATGTCTATATTTTTCACACGGCTAATACATTTGACCCCTGCAAACCTGCCAAATGTATTCCCTCAGTTCTCTTAAAAACTCACATTTTTTGCTTTCAATTGAGTAGAATTTGACCACACTGCATTACTTTGGCTCCTCAAAATCACTGCTATTTCCATCATTTGTGCTTGGATAAACAGTCCAATTTATTCCCAAATACAAGTACAAAATTGTCTGCTGTTTCCTCTTGGGCTGCCTTGTCCCTGCCATTACAGAAGAGGGCAGGGACAGAGATGCCCCTCTTCCCAGGCTTCTCTTCATTCACTGACTACAAAACTATGAGGAAGAGTCAGGCCGAGGGAGGAGAAATGAAAGGCAATATCTTTTCCTCAGTTCTAACTGAAGATGGTTCTTCAAAGGCACCAAATGTCAGGACTCTCCTGGGGATGGAGAGAAGGGAGAGGGATGACAAGGACAAAGGGTGAGGAGACACAATGCGAATAGTAAGGAAGGACATTTCATAGCCTCCCAGGGAGTAAGAAATCTGTTTCAGGACAATGGTGACACTACAGCCAGTCCTGAGTATTTCTCAGCACCTCACTTAGGCAGCAATCTTCCTGCCACTGTTTGCCTTTGCATATTGGCCATTAGGACATGTGCAGAGGAATGAACTAATCATCATTTATTGAAATGAAATGCGAAATTAAAATGTTAGCTATGGGGCTGGGGAGATGCCTCCGTGGTTAAAGGTGCTTGCTTGCAAAGCCTGACAGCCTGGGTTTGATTCTCCACCCAGATACACAAAGTGGCACATGTCTCTGGAATTTGTTCACAGTGGCAGGAGGTCCTGGTGTGTGCTCTCCTTTCTCTCTCTCTCTCTCACTCTCACACTCTCTCTCTCTCTCCTTAAGAGTATAAATAAACATTTTTTTTAAAAACAATGTTAGCTACACTGAGTTTGGTCCCTACATTCCCCACCCAACCCTCTTATCATGTTTTCTCCCTTAATTTGAATCAACCTCATATTTCCTTTCTGAGAGCAATCCTTCATCACACCCAGTCTTCCTACTGTGAAAAGAAGCTCCATCCAGTGACACAGACTGTACTAAATGTAGGGCTAACTGCTACAAAATGTCCCCCAAAGGACCCTGTGTTAAAGGCTTAGTCCCCAGCTTGGCACTATTGATACCTTAGGAAGCAGAGCCTAAAGGGAGGTGTTAGATCATGCACTCTCTACCATAATGCACTGCCTTCCCCCAGATGAAAAGCAATATAGCAAATAAAAAATGGAAAGAAAGTTCCAAAATTATGATCAAAAATAAAATTTCATTTCGTGAGTTAATCACCTCAGGCATTTTGTTATAGAAGCAGAAAACTGACTAACAAACTAATAAAGGATTCATATCCCCTAGACTATTATGATTGGTTTGATAAGGAGCCATAAGTGAACCAGGGCAAGCAAAGCCAAAAGACTCACCCACTCTTTCCTAATGAACATGAATCTAGAGGTAGGAGAACCCAGAGGATCCAAGTTCAAAAACAATAGGCACAAAAGGTGACGAGAGCCAGCCAAAGTCCCCGTGGTAGCACATTTCAGGCCTGATGTCTGAATTCAGGATGGCCATGAGTTTTTCAGTTGCGTGGTGCGATGGCTTCCCTCTGAACCAGGTGGGGTTGATGGCTTTTTTCCTCTAATAGCAAACAACAGACTCCTGATTGATCCACACCCCCACATTTTAAAATTCCATCCCATGAAAAACTGATGAAATCCAAAACATAACCCCACTAACACTCCTCCCAACTTTCGCACTTTCGTTCTGCCTCCATCATGGTGCACAGCTAAACAGAGAACCCTGGGAAGCTGGGGATTAAAGGTGACTATGGGAAGCTGGGAGCGTGGCACAGCAGGTCAGAGCATGAGAAGTTTGATCCAGCACCCACATAAAAAGCCAGGTGTGGCCATACACCTGCACCCCAGTAAGCCCAGACTTGCAGGGGACAGAGAAACAACATGGAAGAGTGATAGAGGCTGGCCAACACACAACATTCTCCTCTGGTCTCTAAAAGCATGTGCATGGGGAGTATGCATCTGTAAACACATGCAGACACTACACATACAACACACACACACACACACACATCAAAAAAATTGGTCATGGGGCATGTGGGCTGTAAGATATGAAGATGGCACCCTGAAAGTGGAGCAAAATAGTCCACCCCCAGCCCAAGATACTCAGCCAGCCTAGGCCTGCTCACAGCTAGAGGCAATGGGTGACCCATTCAAAGAGAGAAAGGTCTCAAATGCCATGATGCTTGGGGGACAGTTCAGTGTTGGCAATGTTGGGAGCTCTCCTGCTTTGAGCTCCTTAAAAGCCAAGTTTAGGACAGAGACCTGGGTACATATGGTTTATTTTATGAAGAAGGAGTGAGTAGTAAGCAAGACCAGGAAAGGGAAATGTATAGAATGGTATGTCATTGAGGCTGTTGGTCCCAGCAATGAGAGCACATCCCTCCTAGAGACCCAGAGACACACACGGAATGCCTCCCCAAACTGTCCACCTAACAAGGGGTCTACTTCCTGTTCCCATCAGTTGAAAGTCGCCTTAGAAACATCAAGTACACAAATTGCAGTCTACCCTTTTAATGGGTCAAGCCAGCTCCACACTATGACAGAGGAGAGAATCAGAGCAGGGACAGAAAAGGACAAGAAGTCTGGTAAAAATCCCTAGCTTTCCAAGAACAACGTTTGCCTCGAAGGTGTTCAGTGAAGTCAGGGGTTTTGTCATCTAATGTTGGGGGCATCCTGGATCATGAATTGAGCCTCACTAGGGCCTGGGAATATCAAAAGTGCTACAAAAGTCATTCCTTACCACCTTCTATGGCCGAGGCCGCCCCATCAGCTTTCCAATTAGAAATATATTGCATCTGTGACTCAGGTGGCTCTCTCCCCTCTGAAGATAGGCTGTCTACTGCCTGACAAACAGGGAGTCCGTGAGGCAGAGGAGTGGGGCCATCATGCCAGAGGAGTTTCCTAATGGGAGGGCAGAGCCCACATGGCAAATGATGCTTTCAGCAATGGTATGCCCCAGGCTTCTTCAAAGAGACCCAGCAGACAGGGGACTCATAGCTTCAGTCTTTCATGAGAAGCAATAAGCCAGCATGTTCTCCTCCTGTGAGGCAGACTGAACATCACTTTTCACAAAGTTGTGCTTAGGACACACAGGTTGTGCTGAGAAATTATTATGATGATGATTTTTACCTCTGGTTCTTTGTGTTCAGTTCAGGTCTACTTAACTGTACACTAATGACTGCTCTACAACCCTATCACTATTTCTAAACACAAAACTTTGGTAATGTCGCCTCTGTGAGATAACATGGTAGGCACTGTACAAAAAATGTATACACAGACTCACACACACATAATTTCTGCCATCCTGGCTGTGGCCAACTCATACCAGCTTAGCTTAGGATATTTCTGTTGCATTTCAACACCTCACTTAACATGACAACAGTTTGGTTGTCTCTGAAATAAAAATTTAAAAAAATAGGTCAAAATCAAGTAACAATGTGTCAAAGGTCTCAAACTACAGATCCTGTCTTTGCATTGGCCTAGACTGTCAGTTCACCATCAGCCTAAAAATTGTCCTGAAAGACTCAATGTGATCACTTCAAGTTCATGATCATTTTAGCATCAGGGCCTGGCCTGGCTTCCCCACTTTCTAGCCCCCTTCCCAGGGATGACTTCTTGGTCCTTTGTTGCCTTAAACAGAGGACACCTGAATTCTGACCCCACCTTCATAGCACAATCTTCCCCTCAACATGCCCATCTGAAGGAAAGGCTGTTTTTAAAGATATGATAGGTGCTCTACAGTAAGGAAAATTATATAATGAAATCTGTAGGAAAATGGACAGATACGGAAGAGATCATACTAAGCAAACTCACACAAGCACAGGAAAACAAACACTGCATGTTGTCCCTCATCTGTGGTTCCTAACCTGGAACAGTTTGAGTTATAGGCATACCTGACAGGCAACTCGAGGGACAGATAATAGGGATGGAAGGGCTCGGGGAGAGGGAAATTGGAGGGTGGGGAGAGACACACACAAAACTAAATCAAAAATGAATTGGTAGCATAGAAACATTCCTCCTGGATAGCAAACTAAAAGATATAACCCTCAATAGGTATATATGGGGGATTGTCTGGTAAGAAGGTCCCTGAAGAGGGTGGTATGAAGCCTAATCCTAAAACATTTGCTCTGGCTTACAATCAGAAATTGGTTAACAGCCCATCTTGAGCTATTGATTGGAGATACCTATGAGGTCCCCAAAACAAGACAGACTTCTGTCAAAGCATTGGCTTACCTGCCTGAGGTAAAAGGTAAGACCCTATTGCTACAGACACCACATGCTGCCAACACAGAGCATGGAGAGACCAGGCTGGAATCTGGAAGGAAGCCAGTTCCCAGATGGTTAGCCCACATAGTGCTGGAAAGCACTACATGAGCTGCTGGGGGAAAATGGCAAACAATATTATGAGCCAGCAGAGGACACTGCTATACAAAGCAACCAGCCTGACAAGATATGCACATGTGTGCAGTGGTGGCAACCAGCCTACATGGGTAACCAATAGTTTTTTGATTGGTGAAGAGATCTGCTCAGTGGAAAGGAACCCGTGGGTGGAATTGGGAACCAAGTCAGAATCCTATAGAGACTAAGGTTATGGACTCCAACGAGAAGTTCCCACTAGTTTTTGGCCAAAAGAGATGCTACACCTATCAGAATCTCTCTAAATTAACAATGCTTATCCCCTTAAGCCTATGTTGATCTCACTCTGCACTGGAGAATATGCTTTTCTTTTTCAGAAGGCAGCAAGAGTGGAGGACAACCAAAATCTATCAACAAGACAAGAAAAGCTACCTTACTCCCTTGGCAGGAGATGGACCAGCCCTCTCACATTAGCCAGGGCCCATATGTAACCACAGAGGAATTGGTGAGATAAGCAACAGTGCCGCTTCTGTGGTGAGCCTGACAACCTGTACCAAAATGTACATAAGTGGAAATCCAGAAGCTGCTGAGAGCTCAACATTAAAGTCAACTTAAAGCACACCCACCATGGCTCAGGGAATTTTGTGGAAGAGGGGATGGAAAGAATATAAGAGCCACAGAGTAAGAGGAAATATTCAGAGACACCATCCCCCCCAAAATGACTGACTGCTGCTCTCATAATTCATAACCCACAACCCCGTGGTGAATACCAGCAATCCCACTGAGGAGGGCCCTCAGTGGAATGGGGGCATGGCGGAGGGAATGATGTCCATACAAAGTTTCTGTTTAATAAGAAATGAACTTAAAAAGTTATGATAGACTTCAAAAAGAGATTTTACCATTCAAAGAAAACACACATAAAAGAAAAAGAAAGTATGGCAAATGTGAACCGTGAGATCTCCATGGTGGGCACCTGAATGTGAACCATGAGATCTCCATGGTGGGCACCTGAATGTGAACCATGAGATCTCCATGGTGGGCACCTGAATGTGAACCATGAGATCTCCATGGTGGGCACCTGAACATGCTTTGTGTGGTTTTCCGTGTTCCTGTGTGGCTGAGTATTTTCATATGAAAGATTGTGGAGGGTAATGTTGCAAAGGTTTCATCAGAATACAAACATTAATAAGACCCCCATGCAGCATCTGAAAGCATTATCAAGAAAGATTAATGCATGGGCTGGGGAGAAAGCTCAGTTGGTAAGGCACTTCCTATGCAAGCATGAGCACCTGGATTTGGATACCCAGAACCCAAGTAAAATGCTGGGTGTGGCAATGTGTATCTGTAATGCCAGTACTCAGGAGGCGGAGGCAGGCAGATCTCTGGAGCAAGCTGGCTAGCTAGATTAGCCAAATGTGGGAGCTCTGGGTCCAGTGAGAAACCTTATCTCAATAACTAAGGTCGAGAGCAATGGAGGAAGACACCGGACATCGACCTCTGGCTTCCACACACATGTACACCAATGTGCATTGCACCTGAATATACATGCATGTCTACACACATACAAACACACACATACACACCACATACACACATGCAAACAAAAGCAGGCAGAGTCACACATAGCCAAATTCAGTGGGTACAGTGAACACCGTGGTGTGACTGTATCTGGCTTGGTGGCCACTGTGTTCACACCACTTGGTCTGATTCCCAAATATGCAGTGCACTGGATTTAGCAGAGCTCCCAAGACCATGTGTACTCTTCCTCAAGGCCTTGGGTGACATGGCGCTGACACCACAGGCGATCATGCTGTTAACACCCATTACTGAGGAGCAGAGTTCCTGGTGGCATCAGGCAGTGAGACGTAATCCATTCCAGAATCATGTCTACTGGCGCCCTCACCCCAGAAGCACCTCAGCACCTCTCAGGGTTGTACCCTAGCTTTTATAGCTCCTCGGTCACCACAGTCTACCTCATCTTGTCATCAAAGTGATTAGGGGGTTTCTCCTCAGTAGCAAAGCCCCCAGCAAAATTCCTCTCCAGACACAGCCATGAAATATCTCAGCTCCCAGGCAAACTATCTCTGCGGCTCCATTTTCAATCCCTCACTAGGATATCACTTCCCTGAGTCTAATTTAATTGTGACACAGGGTCTATCCCTGCACACATACTAAAAGGAAGGCCTTATAATGAACTGGTTCATTTCTCTGGTGAGTTAGTACCAGGACAAGGTACACCCAGATGCAATTCAGAAAGCATCCCACAAACTATTCTAATCTGTGTGGAAGCTGTGGGCCTCATCCTGTGTGGATCATCAGCGGCACATTCTGTGCCTGCTGGTTCTCTGAGATCTTGGAGAAGCGTGTGCTGAGTGGGAAAGCTATGGGAAAGTTAAGTACATTCTTACCTGCCTTCTCCTTCCTGTGCCTATGACTAGTCCTCTGTGTATCTGGTTATCCAAAAAGATGTTTGCTTTTGCCTTGTTTCCTGAACAAATGTTCCAAGTGGCTTTGACATGGGCAGAAGAGTTCATGGAGCAGGTAGTAACTAGCCACGACCCAGGTGCCATCTACTGTGAGTGCCGGGCCTCTGAGACCATGAAGCCCGGTGCCGTTTGTTTCAGTGAGAACAGGAATAAACACAGGTATTGCAGGTGAGGACCCTATGTAGAGTCAAGGGCCCACCAACATGCAGGTGTCTGGAATGTAGAGGGATAGGAGGAGGGTGGCCTAGGCTCAGACTCTGAGAGGCCCTTAAGGTGCAGCTGAAAGGGCCGAGGGAATAGACTCTTCATTCCTGCAGAAAGATGGACCATATCAGTTCAGTAGGCTTCTTGTTCTTACAGACACAGACATTCTACAGATCTCGCAGGGATTACACGTCTGCAAAGGGATATAGCTCAGGCTTCTGGATTTCTTTGCAGCACCCAGTGAGGGTAGAACACAGGAGAGGCATTGGAGAAATAACTTCTGCTAGAGGACTCACTCAAAAAGATGTGTTTGAGGTCATCTTCTGACCTTCTTGCCTGTGCCCTCAGGGGTCAAGGCTGTGCTCTGATAATGAACTTTTGGGGGAGATAAAAGATCCTTTCCTAGTCTCTTGCTGAATTTGAAAGTTCAAAGGAAGGAATCCAGGTAGGAGTGAAGTCCTCTACCACCTGGGGATTGGGCTGCCTGTTTTGCTCATGGCTCCAGGCAGATGAAGTAAGGAAACCATTGTCCAGGCTTACACTATAAATTATTTAAGACAGGCCTGTCCGTGGTTACAGATGGCTCTGGGTGGCTCACAGGGGTGGGGGAAAGTGACATTCTGGCTCTGCAGTTCACCTTACATGACTCTGGTCCTTCCAGGATTTCTTTTTACAAACCTATTTTTGCAAGTGGTGTTTTTTTTTAAAGACCAAATGACCTATTTTTTTTTTTCAACTTGGACTTTAACCATGTACCAGATGAGTCATCAGAAGTCTAAACCCAGGGGTGAGTTTGGTGAAAGAATAGAATTTTGGAGTTGGGATGGTCCTTAGAGAAAGTGTGGTATGGAAACCAGAAACCTAATGTGTACCACACAAGCCAGCTGTCTCCAGCAGACACATTAAAAAGTAATCCTAGGGCTGGGGAGATGACTCAGTGTGCAAAGTACTTGTGCAAAGTGCAAGTATAATGACCTGAGTTTGGATCCGCCCAGCATCCAAGTAAAATGCCAGGTGTGGTGGTGTGCACCTGTAATCCCACTGCTGGGGAGGCAGAGACTGGAGGATTCCCCCGAAGCTTGCTGGCTAGCCTGTCTAGCCAAATCAGTGAGCTATGAGCTCCAGGTTTAATGAGAGACTTCACACACACACACACACACACACACACACGTGCATGTATGTGTATATATATATGGACAGAGAGAGGAGTAATGAAGGAAGACAGCTAACATTGACATCTGTATGAACACCTGTGAAAATGAACCTGCACACATATACACACATATCACACATGCATACATATATACACAAAACAGTAATTGCAAGCAGTTGAAATTAATTTTAATATATCTTCATTTAACTTGGACTATCCAAAACTTTAGCATTTCAACATATGATAATTATAAAAAATGTTCATCAGCTTTACTTAGACATGACTCAAATATGACTTTAGAATACGAAATTGATCCATGTGAATTTCACTCATGCTAAATTAAAGCACATAGCTAAATGATTTTTTGAGACAAGAGAGAAAGAGAGACAGAGAGAGAGACAGAGAGAGACAGAGAGAATGGGCGCACCAGTGGCTTCTTAGCCACTGTGAATGAATTCCAGATGCATGCTCCCCCTTGTGGGCATGTGTGAAATTGCGTGCTTGCATCATTTTTGTGTATGGCTAAACGTGGGGCCTGAAGAATCAAACGGGCGTTCTTAGGCTTCTCAGGCAGGTACCTTAACCACTAAGCCAGCTCTACAGCCCATTAAATGGTTTTAAAACAGTATTTAGACTGTGTTACCTTTGCCTATCTAGTTTTAGAGCATTTGGATCATTGCAAAATTTCACCTTGTACTAAGTAGTACTTCCTTTCCTTGGCCTCCTTGCTAGTCTCCAGATGACCACTAACCTGCCTCCTGGGCCTATAGATTTGCCTACACTGGATCCCCCCCCCACACACACACAGAATACTGCAGCTCGTGGTCTCCAGCAAATTGGCTTGTTGAATGGACATGATATTTTCAAGTTCCATCCATGTTGCATACATCAGGACAGCATTCCTCTTAGTTGCTGAATGCTACTCTGTGTGTGAACAACAGACTTTTAGAGAAAGCTTTTACATCCTTATTCCAACAAAACCTCCAAAGCAAATCTCCCATGTTCTGGCACATTCCAGAACCTCTGTGGCCAATATGGCTCATGGCTTCCATACTGGCTATCCTAGAATGAAATTCCTAGAAGAGTGTTACTAATCCTGTCACATGCCAGCCAGTGACCATATCTGATCTTGAACCTGTGTGTTCTTAGACCTGTCCTATTCCATGTGCTTCATCCTCACCTAGAAAGGTGAAAACCCATCCAGCTAAATAGACACCCATGTAATTCCACTCTTTTCCCTTGACAATCCTATTAATCTTACTGGCTATCATGTTTTCAATCAAGTCTCATACCAAGGGACAAGGGGTGGAAACTCAGCCACAATCACACTAAAGAAGGCACCTCTCAGGCAGATGTGGTGGCTCACACCTATAGTCCCAGCAGTCAGGAGACAGGCAGGAAGGCAGCTTGAGCTGCATAGGAAGATCATGAGTAGGAGAGGGAGGAGGGAGGGAGGGGAGAAGGGAAGAGAGAGAAAACTTCTTCATCTTTTAGATAGCTGAATCCCAACAGCATCGCATCCACCACCGAAAGGCAGAAAAAGTTAAACAGATAGGTCACCACAAATCCGTCACTCTGAACTTTCCCGAAGCTCCTAGGCAGACAGACAATACATATACTCCTTGCTTCAAGGGTAGTCATGGAGACCAGATGCAAACACACCTGACTATGAGAGGCCTGCTGGGCAACAGCCAATGAATTTCCAATCCTTTGGAAATAATATTGCCCCAAGAGTTCCCATACAGTGGATCAAAGGCTTTCACTGCCTCTGGGAAAGGGCAGATGCATCCTTTCTTTCACATATAGGAGTAATTAATAATGATAGCTGACACTTACATGGCAGTACTTATGTACCAGATGGTATGAGTCATTTACATATGGTAATTTTAGTCCTCACAACCCTGTGTGGGAGGTATTATTATTGTTGCTATTGCTACTATTTTCATGATCTGTATTGAAAACGGGAAAACCATTTGACACAGAGGGGTTTGGTAACCTTCATGAGGTCACCGAGCTAGTAAGTACCACAGCCCACATGTGATCACAGGCTGTAGCTTCAGAATTCAGGTTCCTAATCACCAGGCTGCTCTTGAGGAACCATCCAGGGACCCCAGTCCCTCCCTGTGAAGTCTCCTCCTCCTCTTCTTTCCCCTTCTCAGGGGAATCCAGAAACTTCCCAGCCCATGCTGAATGTCCTCCAGAGTCCCGCCTTTCAGCTCCAGAGAACATTTGTGGCCACCCCTGAATGCAGGCATGAGTCAGAAAGACAAAACATTCCTTCCCTTTGCTTATGAATTATTATTACTTGTCATCACGCTTGTATGAGCCACAAGGCTCTGGATTTATGAATGTGGAAGGAAAGCTGCTGTGTGTGTTACTGAGGCTTGACAGGCACCACAATGCTTGCATTCATTGCTTTTGTCCCCCAAACCATGCCCTCAACCCAGTTGCCTGAAATGCTTTCTTGGAAATCCTGGTCCAAGACTGCAAACAGCCTAGAGAGTGGGCAGGTGGCCTACCCTCTCCGCTCAGCCTCAGCATGGAGAGGATTAAGAAGGACCCTGGGACTGATGGCACAGGCCTGTCAGCTCAGCTCCACAGGAGGCTAAGGCAACGGGGCCTACCTGGACTACTGAGTGAGTTCAAGTCCAGCCTAGGCAACTTGATGAGTTCCTAAATCAAAAAGGTAAGGAGAAAAGAGGCCCAGGGGTGAAGCTTAGTAGTACAGTGCCAATTTAACATACAGGAGGCCCTGAGGATTCCATCTCTACTCCCACCACTAACAATAAAAAGATTAAGAAAGGTTCCCAGGACCTAGTCAAGAGCATCAAGGTGACCACCAACCACAGAGAGTCAGCCAGGCTCTGGCATCACCTCAGCTGTGGAGAGATAGCAGGGTACCTGGAAATGTCACCCCACAGAGCATCCTGAGATGTTCCTGGCTAGAGGATACAATTATGTTGGAGACAGGTAGACACATTCATTCATACAGTTTTGTATAAGTCTCCCAAGTTCACACAAAGAGCCATATTTTAGTTAATCTTAAGAAACCAGAAGGCCTGGCAACATGAGCCAGAATTTGTGCCTTGTGGCACTGAAGGGACATTAACCTATGCTGAACAAGAGAAGCTCCATGGTCTCCCCAGTACTCCCTCCTGCCTCTCACAAGGCTGTGTAACAGGGACATGGAGCATCCACACTAGACCTGGCCATGGGCAGAGGACAGAGAGACTCAGATTATCAGACCCCTCTTCCCTCCCATGAAGCCCCATTCATACACTGAGAGCAGTGGTCAGCCTTCCTTGTCTGCACTGGTGCCTACTTTCTTCTCTGACCCAGAATAGTAGATCATGTTTTTCTCTCCTACACACATGGCTAGTTTCTCCATGTACTCTAGCAGCTCTTGAAGGATGGGGTCATTCCATAGGTTTCTCTCGGCTCCTTTCCTGCTAGACAGAGCAGGGGCCCAAAGAGGAAATAAGGTATATGTGTCCTCACACAGAAATGATGCTCAAACCCATGCCAAGACCTCAGAAGGCTGCAAAAAGGCATCTAGCTGTGATTCCTACAAGCACAGAAACTGATGACTCAAATGAATGATCATGAAACAATTGTAGAAGGGAATACCAGACTATGTGAAAAGGGTGTGGGAAATCCAGAGGGTGACAATCGGATTGCTGAGAGAGCTCAGGTCCTGAGGGGAGCACTAGCAGGCTATGCCAAGGTAACATCTGGCAAGGGAGTCATTAGCATGTGCCAACAGGCCTTCCTCAGACCCTGACATGCTGAACACAAGCTTGAATACTTCTCTGGAGTTGAAAAAGCCCTGAAACTAGTTGACTTCTGGAATCAATACTGACAAGTTATTTACCCTTAATACGAGAGGTCATGGTTGAGACAGCCTAGACATGGCCCTGGTCCTTGAAACATCCCAACAGGTCCTTGGGAAATGTGAAGCTGTATGTCTGGTCTCTTCTTCACCTGCCTGCAGGAATAGGTGAGTCCATGGGCCTCCAGGGCCAATGGCCAATACCTTCTACAAATGACACCTTTACGTGTGCAACCGCAGAAGACACATGAGGACTACCATTGCCTAATCCTGTGGGAAGACCAGGCACCCAGGAACTATTCCACATGTTGCCACATGACCTCGCCCGACTCCAAGAGACAAATTACCTATTGCATAATTGTATAAATCTAACTGCACACATGACTCCTACTAGGACACTGCAAAAAGGCACTGCCACTTCTGCATACACGCTCAGAGCGTAGCGCAAAGCTACTGATATTTACATCTAAATAGAGGTAAGCAGTCCCCAAAATGGGATCATCCAGAGAAATTTATCATGAGAGTTCCAAACAAAAGTTGTTGCTGAAACCTAGCTGTTGGTTGCCCAGTTTCCGTAGTGCAATGAGACAATGTCACATGCAAATGAATGCACCAAGACAACTCAAGGGGAATGGGCAGGGGCTTCTGGGAAATGTCTCTCCATTTCAATTGGAGGCATTTTTGAAGCTAGAAGGAGAGAAACAGGAAGGGAAAAGAGAGCAGCCCCGAGTATGTGCTCACTGGAAAAGATGAAGCTGCGCCCCTCTGTCAGCTAGCTGATTTCAACAGATGACAGCAATGATTAAAATCAGCCTTCTGGGTTAATTAGCGCCTATTACCACAGGCATATCATTGCTCCGTCACCACCATGGCTTTTTCTTCTTTTGCCAAGCTTTGAGGGAAAAGACTTTTTCACTACTAGTAGCTGCTAGGAGCCCCCAAAGCTGAGGGTCTGTCCAGTACAAAGGTCATCTGAGTTCACCCTTCCTCCAACCTGCCCTTCTGCTATGAAAAACTACTTGGCTCCGTCTCAAAGCCAGTTATTTTGGCCCCAACACTCTTTAGTCTTGGATCCATGGCTGTCTGGGGTAACATTCACTCTGGCTGACATGGCCCGTTGTATCTAGAGGAACGATGCTCTCCCATAATGGTTGTAAAAGATAACAAGGAATTTATTAGGAGTTACACACAGCTCTCTGTGTTGTCTTTGATGGAATCAACCATCACTGTAAATTATGACAAATCCACAGTGTTGGGCTGCAACCACTAGACATGAAGCTTAGGCATAGAGAAAGGTTGTTGGGGGTGGTGCGTACAGATGGCGGTGGCATTAGTTCAGAAAATGAAGAAATGACTTCTTAAAATCAACTTAGCTCTCTGACTACCGCTGGAAAACCAACATGTTGAGCCAGCTACACAGGATGGTCATGAGAGAAGCCTGTGGAACACCTGTCACACCTGTGCACTATTCCTTTCCAACCTCCCAGCTCTAACCACGGGCTTCCCGAAAGGGATGTCCCTAGCATGTGTGGACTAAAAGCAGCAGCAGATTTCATCTGAGTCAGGGAGGGATGTGAGCAACAGGCAGCCTGTAAGGAACTGGGTTTACTCTGAGGAATCCCCCAGCTTCCTTGCTCTGCTGTGGGATGATCCTGAAGCCTATTTGATAGTCTTTCTGAGTTCCATTAGAGTTGAGTCCCAGGTGCCCACTTAGTACCCTGCTTAAGAGTACAGCATTTATCTGCTTTTCCATCCCCCTGTCTCACCTCATTCTCTTTTCTAGGTCATCTCTGTGTGCTCAAGCCCTTGTCTCAGTGTCTACTGTTAGGGAAACCCAAGCCAAACAACAGAGAGTTTAAATCACAAGCTCTTGTTTTCTTTCCCTGTCTGTGGCTTATTCCACAGGGAACAATTTCACTCTCTCTTACTACCCCTAATATAGAAATAGTGACATAAGAAAATGCCAGGAGGAAGAGGAGGGAGGAGCAGCTCTGCCTCTGGAGCAATGAGTGACAACATTAGTCTGAAGGCAGCAGCTATCCCAATGGCTCTCGAGGTTAGCCCCCCCCCAAGTCTCTTTGATCTCCTCGCCTTTCCCTTTGGAAGTCATATGCATTTTCCACTCAGAGCACTATTAAACATCTTCAGAGGCAGAAACATGCCACCAGGCAGGAATAATAGATAGGCAATCAATTACTGATGTCTATAATAGTACCGGGATAGTAGGGTGGTAGCCAGGTATTTATTATTTCTCCATGGAAAAGTGTCAAAACTTTGGGATCAGGCAAACTAAAAAATAAGATTCAATTCTAATGCATTACAGCTGTAAGATCTTGGGCATTTTGATTTTCCTGCCTCGACTTTAGTTTCAGTTGTGCAGATTCCCAACCTGGAGGGAGATTAGGAGGATCATGTATGATACCTGAAAGCCCACAGCATACTCCTTGCTAGATAAATGTTTGGTCCCCCTTATATGGAAAGCCACATAGCTCTTTTATAAAAAGTGCTTCAGATTTCTTAAACGTATATATAACATATATATATATATATATATATATATATATATATATATATGACTTAAAGCATTTAATAGTGAAGAATTGCAAAACAAAGCAGATAATTTTTAAAGCTCTATGATGAACTCTTACCTCTGCCCACACCTCTATTCTGGTTGAGATAGTTTTGCAGTGGAATTTACCCCTCTGGGCAAAGGCATCTGATTCCAAGTAA
Source organism: Orientallactaga sibirica (assembly GCA_036365145.1). NCBI lineage: Eukaryota > Metazoa > Chordata > Mammalia > Rodentia > Dipodidae > Orientallactaga > Orientallactaga sibirica. Next base: position 22,389,173 of record JAEOAD010000011.1, read on the forward strand.
ACTATAAAATACCCTACAGAGCATAGTCTATACCATACCCTAAGATAAGAGCAAGGTAGCCATAACTCCCAGGTCAATTAAAAACCCCAAGGAAAGAGGATGCTGAGAAATAGGACTGGCTTGGATAAAATGTTGCCTTGAATAATTAACCAGCAGCAATGCAAGTTTAGACTTTGTCCATTAGTTAATTGTCCTATTTAGAAAATGGAGTGTCCCATTTGGCACACCAGATGGGACTGTATCCCAATTTCAGGAGCTGATGCTCCTGATAGTTTGTGTATCCCAGCCATCAAGATAGTGGAAACTTGGTGCAAGCTAGAAGCAACTCTAAAACCTTGTGCAAACGGTATAACAGTGGTTTGGAAACTATGCTGGGAAGTTAACTGCCAAAAACCAAAAATGAGAGCAATTTCAGGCACTTTCAGTTGCCAACAAACATGCCAGAGGCCATCCATGAGCCCAGCTGAGAATGGATCCCGGATGCACATGGCTGCTGAATGACTTTACCACTAGCCCTGAACATCTTCCTTCTATACTCAGAATGCTCAGGGGAGAGATAGCATTAGAGGAATGCAATAAGGAAAGGTGTCCTTATAGATCAAGCAAGGAGAAAGAGATGCTGGAGCAATAGGTATGTCTCTCCCTCAAAGAGCTTAACTTGTCCACTAAGTACAAGCAGTTCTCCCTTCACACAGTTCTTTTAAAAAAAAATTATTTATTTATTTATTTATTTAGAGAGAGAGAGAGAGAAAGAGAGGAAGAATTGGTGTGCAAGGGCTTCTAGCTACTCCAAATGAAGTCCATATGTATGTGCCACTTTGTGATCTGGCTTTAAGTGGGTACTGGGGAATTGATCCGAGGTTATTAGGCTTTGCAGGCAAATACATTAACTGCTGAGCTTTCTCTCCAGCCCCCCATCACACAGTTCTGGCAGGCCCTAATTTAAGTTGCTATGACTTAGCTAAATAACAACAGTACCCCCATACCACAGTTCAAGTTTCAAGTACATTGTATATTAACCAGTTGCAAAAGGCACATTTGCGGCTAGCTTTGGGGCCCTCAAATCACCATTCATGTGACATGTGCATCAAGATCAGGAACCAATCCATCCTTTTTTTTTTTTTTTTTCCAGTCAGTCTCCAGTCTTCACGGGTCACTGCATTAGTTATTCAGTCCACCCACAAGACAGTAAATCATGAAGTTGTATTTCCTCTCCATCTCCCAGGGATTAAACTCGTGGGACCTTTCACAAGATGTATTATCCAAAGAAGAAACAGGCCAACAAGATGAAAATGAGGCAAAGCAGTGGAAAGTGGCTCCACTCGAAGAGAGATGGGTCCTGAAGGTAATGGAGTGACAGAAGCAGCTGACTGTGGACTGTCTTAAGACTAGACTACAGCCCCAGGAATCAGTACAGATGAACTTATCAATGCAGACAAAGGCATCTTCCTGAGGAAAAAGAATGCTATCTCTGAGGAACTTTCGGAGACATTACTAATAGCACAAAAGATAAAGTGACAAAGGACTATGACACCAGGCCAAAGCATCAGGAAGGTGCACCTCCGTCACCAGCAGGCTTTTAACTACTCTGGATAAGGTCTGTTATGTTGTGTTGTTGTTTTAATTGTTTTTATTTTACCAAAAATTCAGATGATTTGATTCTCAACATTTCAAATGTTTCAAATTAAGTGTCCTCAACTAAATGTCTGTTTCATTATATTTCATTTTTACTATAAATTCATAACCAGTCCTAAGAGAGGTTTTGTTGCTTATTTGCTACAGTCCTGGGAATGGAATCCAGAGCCTCATGCATGTTAGGCAAGCACTGTACCACTGAGCTACACTCCTAGCTCACTAAGAATGTAGGATGCTGGACATACAGAATTAATTCTCCCTAAATGTAGAGGCCCATAAGGAAGGCAAATAGCAACCCTTTATTTAGAGATTGGTTCAGATTTCTGGCTCCAATAAATAAAGCAAGAAGCCAGAAATATCGTCAATATGTTCCAAGCCCTCCCCAACCCCCACAATTTTTTTTTTCAATTTCTGGGATTGTGTCGTGCTCTGGAACAAGACAAAAAATAATAACAAACTGGATAATCAGAAACAAAAGCATCTAAAGTAGGTTTTCTAAAGTTTACCATGTATCAAGTGGTCCTTAAAAGGACAGCTCTAGGCCATCTGTAGCACACGAGACTTACCGTCTCTGTCTATGAGGGAGGAAAGTGAGATGGAGAGAGAAAGAGGCACGAACCCCAAACCACACAATTAGGAAAAGCAGACCTAGAACCCTGCTGTCCAATATCAATACAATGTGTACAGTCGTAGGCTTCACGTGTAATCTTAACTTGCCTAGTATTCACATTTTTAAATTCTTCTAAAATAGTAATTGTAATTATTTTAATTAACCCAATATATCAAAACTATTATCTGCATAACACATAATTAATATAAAATTGTTACTGAAATATTCATATTCTGTAAGTCTTCATAATCTGACGGGCACAGCACGTATGGCACAGCAATGCCATAGTCCATGGGCTCGCTTAGCTCCACGTGACTGTTGGCTCCTGCACCACACAGAGCTGGGAACTGGGTTCTGTTGCCAGGAATGAACATTTCAGTGGCTAGGAGCCTCATATTTTTAGCCACAAAATTATTACCTCAGGATTATACCCTTCCCTCCTAACGAGTGTTCTGAGAAAGTCACAGATCACTAGAAAGTGCTGAAGACATTTCAGAAATTGAATTTAGTTTTTTTTTTTTTTCCTCCTTGCTTTTCTTTTAGTCAGAGAAATATACAGCAAAGCTTTGGGGAGGAAGGTCAGAGTTAGGCATCGCCTGTGGCTATCCCTGAATGGGAATTCTGACTAATCAGGGATAGCCCCACTCAAAGAAATGACATCCAAGGAACCCACTGGCCTACATTTCTAAATGGTACATATCTTCCATTCATATATGACTGGTGTAGAGATGAGGAATTATTTTTAAATCTTTTTAAATATTTTATTTATTTATTTGCAGGCAGAGATAGATGATTGATAGATAGATAGATAGATAGATAGATAGATAGATAGATAGATGACAGATAGATAGATAGATAGTGAGTATGGGCCCACCAGGGCCTCTAGCCACTGCAAACAAACTCCAGATGTATGTGCTGCTCTGTGCATCTGGCTTAGGTGGGTACTGGGAAATTGAACTCAGGTTGTTAGGCTTGGCAGGCAAGAGCCTTAACCACTGTGCAATCTCTACATCCTCAGAATTAATTTTTGTTTATTCATCTTCATATGGAAGAGCTTTATTGCTAGTTAAACTATCTGCTTGTACATTCTTTTTTTTTTTTCTTTTAAAAATCCTATTTGATTTCTTTTGGGGAAATACTTTTTTCTTTAATTTTTCTTGACAATACATGGCATATAACCTGAGATAAAATATTGATTAGACATAAGAATAATGATCACTCTTATCTATTCCTGATTTTAAGGGCAGTGTCTTTCATGTTTAATCCATAAACATATTTTCTTTTCAAGTTTTGATATTTTGTCTCCTGCTGCCCTGCTTAGCAGAAGAAAAGATTAAAAGTGAATATAAATATATACAGAGGAAGAGAAAGAGAATATATTTGAACATTGTAAGTGTTTTTATGCATGTGTTGAGCTAATCTTGTTCCTTTTTCTTTACCTTGTATGTTTATGAGATAAATCTTATTAATAAACTTAAGCAGATAAGCATATTTGAAACTACTGATTAGAATTTTTATTATTTCACAATTCTTTAAATTTTCAATTCTTCTTCAATCATGTTATTAAGTCATTTCTTTCTAGAAAAAAAATGTCAGTTTGGGGCTAGAGAGATGGCTTAGTGGTTAAGGTGCTTGCCTGCGAAGCCTAAGGACCCATGTTCAACTCTCCAGATCCCATGTTAGCCAGATGCACAAAGGTGAGGCAAGTGCAAGGTTGCACATGCCCACTAGGTGGCACGAGCATCTGGAGTTCAATTTCAGTGGCTGAGGCCCTGGCATGCCAATTGTCTCTCTCTCTCTCTTTTTCTCTTTTTTTCTTTTTCTCTTTGTCTCTCTCTCTAAAAAATATAAATAAATAAAGAAAAGAAAAATATCAGTTTTACTTGAGTTTCCTAATATACCAGCAAAGAGTCACTTTTTAAAAAATCTCTGCCATAGCTATATTTATGCTGCACTTTTTTTTTTTTTTGGTCTAATACTATCCATTTTGCTGACCAAGCATATCAAGATATTCATGTTTTGTTGTTTTCTTTTACAGAGAGCTAAATTCAGTTTTGACAATTCTATTAATTATAGATCTGTTTTATATTTAACTCATTGCGCTCTTACATCTATCATTTCTTGTCTGCTAATATCTCTGTATTTATTGTGCTGCTCTTTCTGCTCACTTCTTACAGTGAATAATTTGCTCATTTATTTTTAGTCTTTCTTTATGGTGGTGTAGCATAACGTAGTCATGTGAGGCTTTAATGGCATTTCAGTCAACAATAGACTCCACCCACAACAATCCCAGAAGATGATGACATAGCTGACTCACTTCCCGGCTTTGGAGACCAGCACAATGCATCATTCATGCTTGCGGTGATGCTGGTGTAAAGAAGCCTGCCATGGTGCCAGTTGTAGAAAAGCATAGCACGCACAGCAGTGTCAGGGCATACTTGATGATAAGATAGACCGCTGCCCCAGGGCATGTGTTTACCATACTACAGCTGTTAATCTTCATTTTACTTTTAAAACCATTTTACTGATTCAGGGTCTTAGGTAGCCCAAGAGAGAATCCAACGTGAAACGAACCTGAAGGTGACCTTGAACTTCTGATTCTCCTGCTTCCACTTCCAGAATTAAAGGCATGTGCCACCATGCCCAGTTTATGTTGTGCTGGGAAGTGAACCCAGGGCTTGCCCTAAAGAATACTGTTTTCATCCCTTGCGACTTCTCAGTGAGATATATCTGGAGTTGGAAGACAGTGGCTCTGAAACTCCTGATGCAGTGTAGGCCTACACTAGTGTGTGTGTTTGGGTCTTCGTTTATAGCCCAAACACTTAAAAACTTTTAAAAATATAGAAATGGAAGATCTTATAAAATAAGAATATAAAGAAAGCATTTTTGAAGACAAACTTTGTGATAGAAGCCTACAATGCCATACTGAGAAAACAGAGGTAATTTCGTGAGTTCTAGGCTAGCCTCGGACACATAACAAGACCTCATTTTACAAGGAGAATGGGGATTTTGGAAAGCTGTACAATGTATTTGTTCTAAGTGTTATTTAAATATCAAAACACCAAAAAATAGGAACTTTTTAAAATGTTATTGTAGGTGATGAATTTATTATCCAAAACTAAAAATGTTCTGTAAAATTCAGCACAAGTGTACAATGTTATAAAATCCACAATAAATGGAGAGTCATGTCCTCAGCCTTCACGTTTCCTTCCCACTCACTCACAGGCTCACCCACAGCACTGTCCAGTCCTGCAAGCCCCAGTGCTAGTAAGGGACTATGTAGCAATATCATTTTTTAAAAATCTTTTGTACTTTATTTTTACCAAACAATTTCCATATTTAGATATGAAAATACTGACCACGGTGTTAAACCTGTCTAGAATATTCAGCCCAGTAGCATGATGTACATGTAGCCTAGGTGTAATATACTGTTCCACCTAGACTTCCGTAAGTACACTCACAACAACCAAACTGCTGAATGCCTTATTTCTCTGACTGTGTCTCCACCACTGAGTGAGGCCTGACTGTAGGATGAAATGTAACATGCTAGAACTGAACATGCTGTACGCAGCTAAGGTGAGAAGTATTCCTCTGTGGTCAAAGAATTTAGATGTTGGTATACTGATCCTTGCTTTTTTTTTTTTTTTTGAAAGACTTACATTATGACTAACTGTGAGGTGAATTCTTATCTGTGTTCTATTCTCATACATTCTTTTTTTAATATTTTATTTATTTATTTGATAGAGAGCGATAGGAAGAGACAGATAGAGAGAGAGAGAATGGGCATGCCAGGGCCTCTAGCCAGTGCAAAATGAACTTCAGACGCATGTGCCTCCTTGTGCATCTGACTTACATGGGTCCTGGGGAATCAAACCAGGGTCCTTAGGCTTCACAGGCAAATACCTTAACCACTAAGCCATTTCCCCAGCCCTATTCTCATACATTCTGAAATGTTTGCATCCAATTTTTTTGAGTGTAATGTGTCATACATGTTTGTCACAGGAAACATTTTCTCAGACATCCTACATTTTTTTTTAATTTCCTAATTATTCAGTCACAAAGAACCTCTCAATATAGTAAGGTTGCCTCAGTTTCTTCTTGTTTTACCTTGAGTTTGTGCTTCATATGTTGAGACTATGTTATGAAATGCTTTAAAGTTTTAAATTGCTATATCTTCCCAGTAAGCTGTACCATTTATCATAAAGCATTGACTCTTTGCCTCAGTTTATAGGGTGTGGACCTTTAAAACCACTTTATCAGATCATATTCTTCATGACAATTCACTAGTTCCTTTTGGCTAGTGTTTGCCTCCTGTATCTTTTCCACTCTCTCGTTTCCAATGACTGGTGCCTTTCTATTGAGTCTGCCCCTTGTAAACAGCACAGAGTTAAAATTTGTTTTGTATGATCCAGTTGGACAACCTGTCAAAAATTTAATCCACTTACATTTATTATTATTCACTTATTTGAATTTATTTTGGCCACTTTCTGTCTTCTCTTTTCTTGCTTTTGCTTGTCCTCTATTTAATCTTCATATTGTTCTTTGCTCTCTTCTTTGGGCTGACAGAATCTTTATGCCATTTTTTTTCCTCTCTTCATTTGCAATTCACATGCCTTAGTATTTTAGTAACACCTCATAAGTTTTAATGAGAAAATGCACATGTGGTTTAATAAGACTAAATTTCAATCAATATATTGCCTCTTTCTCCAAAAACACAAGAACTTAATGTTTAAATTCAGATCACCTACCTAAATTAATTATACTTATACAGTCACTTCTTTATGCAATTTAAAATGTTAATATATGTGTTCATATGAATAAATATATATATGAATGCTATTATATGAAGTTATTTAGAATTTAATTCTGAAAATTTCATAGCTTCTTCTAGTAGTCTCAGGGTGATGGCCAATGTGGAATCCATTTTTATGTTTATTTCTTGACATGGAGTGTCTAGAGCCATAAAAGTAGTGTCAAAAAGAACTCCAAACCCACATGAGGCAAGTACATGGCAAGATATTTTTGGAACAAGCTCCCTTTCTCTCAACCAGAGCCCAAGTCAATAAGAAGATGCTTCCTAGCATGTTCTCTTGTTGTAAGCATTATTGTGTGAGCATTATTATTATATGGCAATTCACTTACGAATAAAAGGGTCCCGCTTTCAAATCAGCATCTTATATCAAATTTCTCAGCTAACTCACATACTCTAGGAGCCTTGCCTTCTGTCGTTACATGTCATTGAAGGTACATCTCTTGGTTACTAAGATGGACAAATGCCATCAGGGAAAAGTGAAGCAGTTGGTGTCAGCATGCTCCCTCAATGAATACTCATCTACCTCTGCAGCTATGGCTCAGAGGATATCTCCTACTTCCTTGCAAGCTCACCCTTCGGTGATTCTGTCTATCATTTCCTGCTGTCTTGGATCAAAGGGAATTTTCAGGGTGTCTTGTCTAATGGGCATTGCATAGCAGTCACAGTGACCTTTAGAAAAAGTTTATTGGGGCTGGAGAGATGGCTTAGCAGTTAAGGCACTTTCCTGCAAAGTCAAAGGACCCAGGTTCATTTCCCCAGTACCCATGTAAAGCTGGATGCACAAAGTGGCACATGTGTCTGGAGTTTGTTTGCAGTGGCTAGAGGCCTTGGTGAGCCCTTTCTTTCCCTTTCTCTCTCTCTGTCTCTCTCTCTTTGCCACTTTCTCACTTTCATAAATAAATGAAACAAATAAAATACTTTAAAAAAAGGTTTATCTGGTTATGTCATTCCTTCTTTATTAAATCCCCTCAAAAACAGACACCTTTGTCCTAATAATGGACACCTGATTTTTTTTTAATTTATTTATTAGAGAAAGAGGCAGAGAGAGCAAGACAGACAGAGAGAGGGGAGGGGTGTGAGAGAGAAAATGGATACACCAGGGCCTCCAGCCACTGCAAACGAACTTTGAACCATCTTGTGCATCTGGCTTCTTACATGGGTACTGGAGAATCAAACCTGGGTCCTTAGGCTTCGCTGGCAAGCACCTTAACTGGTAAGCTATCTCTCTCTAGCTGATTGTTTATTGTAGCTTAGTACTGTCTGCCACTACCTCCTCCTACCCTAGCTTACCCTGGGTCACTCTGAGCCTCATTTACTTGCTGCCAGCACACAGGTCTCCCATGCTCAGCCTCTCCAGTGCACCATGCCTCCCGCAGCTCTGTGGACATGGCAAAAGCCACCATGTCATTGTTATGTACTTTGCTCCTACTCACTCCCCAGATCCCCTCCCAGTGATCGCTTCTCAGGGAGCTCTTGTTCCCCTTTCCATGTTTGTGCAGCATATGCCTTAGGACTTTTCTTTTTCTAGGACGTTATACTCCACCGTGTATGTTTCTAGTTGATGTCTGTCTTCTCTGTTGTGGGTGAGGATTGGATCTAGCAGCTGAGTCAGCATCTGGCTTATGGTTCTCATTCCTGGCACTAAAGAAATGCTTGTCAAACTAGGATGGGTACAGAAGTCAGTGTAATGACCCACTGACAAGACCCTGCCCCAAGCACTGAAAAGAAAGGTCACACAGGAGAAGAAGGAGGAATTAGGAATTGAAGTATTTGATAAATAATGATACACTTAAAAAGGAGCTAGAGTTCACTGGAAGTCATTTGATGATTGACACTTCAGCCAGTCTGACGGGAAGGCATAACAAGAGTCAGGTGCAAAGTCCAGTGGCAGTCACAGATACTGACATCATGTTCTGAAACTATTTAGATATTTCTAAATGTGTCCATTTCCCACACATTCATCCTCCAGGCCACAACCAGTGCATTACAGAACCTTTCACACTGTACAGTCTACTTCATTTCTGGCTCATGGATTCATTACTCCAACCTTATTCATATACTGGGTGTTATAAATTCCATATGTATGTACTTATACATATATATATATATATATATATATATATATATATATATATATATATTTGACAAATCATAGTTTTGCCATGAATACATGACCTGGAAAACCACACGGGGTGCATTCAGTGATTATCTTCTAAATTAACTTTCAAGTTACTCAAGTCTGATAGTCCCATTATAGTATAACAATAGTATAGTATAACAATAACATAAATAAAGAATTGGGGTAATAGTGCATGCCTTTAATCCAAAGCATTCAGGAGGATCAGGAGTTCTATATCAGCCTGGACTATAAAGGGAGGTGAGACCCTGTCTCCCAGAGTAAGGAGAAAGGCAGGGTGGGGGGGCGAACTCCCAGAACCTTTTACTTCTACCCATATATTAAAAAGGAGACAGATACTTTCTGAGCATGTTTACTGGATTTTCCTGAGTACAGGGAAAAAATCATGTTTCACTACAAAAATCACAACCCTGTCCTTAGCATTACTCTTCCAGATTATCTGATTCTAACTTTTCCTTGCCCTTGAGATATTTTCACAATCCTGAAATTGATAATGATGTAAAATAATTACCTGTACATGTTAATTTTGTGGAGTAAGTTCAATTAACTTTTCTCCCCTGCTGAGAAAGAAAACAATTTTGCCTCCATTTGCACATCTGTCTTACGATCCTGATCTACCAATGTGTGTGCTTCGGATTGCGTTTTGATATATTCGTAATGTCGTACCAGCTTCCCTATTCATAATGAATCCAATGAACTCTTCCGCACACAGTCATTGTACACACATAGGAAGGTTGTGGTTTACCATTTCTGAAAATTATTCTTTAGCAAGGGTCAAGCGAACTTACCCTACTAGATTCACTGACAACTGATGACTAACTGGTGCTTTCAGAACAGAGTCATATGTAGAAAATGTCAGTTGCACTCCAAGTTGCTTTGGTATGGTTTTGAGAAAAGAATGAAAACTAGCTTTTTCCTATAGCCACCCAAGGCTCCATTGTCTGTCTATGCTCCAATCTATATAGGACATCTCAAACATAATACAAGCAACACTGGCCTTATCCCACAACCTATTGATTCAATGAATGAGTATATGAATGAATGAATGAATGAATGAATGAATCTGAAACATGGGCAAAAACTGAGGTTTTCATTGATTCTGAGCAGGACTCCTACAGATTGGCTCCAGATTACACCAGCATCCCTCCCTCTGCATTGTAAATTAATCTTCCTCCTGTATATGGGTTCAGTGTGTCTTTAGCAATCCTGAATTTTACATCACATCCCCTCACACTTTTCTACACATTTCTTTAAGTTATTATTATTCTCAAAACCAAATCTCACTGTGAAGACGGGAGTCTGCAGAGGTACCTGATAACATCAAGGCGCAATCAGGTGCTAAAGCCAATGTTTTGTTTTCCAACACACCTGATCAGGGCCCTTCAAGGTATAACTGGGTCAATCAAAGGGAACCATTCAAACTCACTGCCTAGTGGGATCAAGTTCACTTATTATTCAGCATTTGTACAGCCCTTAACACTCATTGCCCAACACCCTTTTTAGCCAGAGAGACAAAGGGCAGCCATCTCGTAGTAAAATGAAGCCCACAGTCTGGGGCTGCTAATTCACTATTCATCTTAATGTCCCTTAATGTGACAAAGCTCCTGACGTGAATTCAGAGCCACCAGCCTGCGAGGAGCATCTCTCCAATTCAGCCAAGAAGGCAAAGAGCTGAAAACTTCACCACATGTACCACCAACCAATCTATCAATGCTGGCTTTGGGAGATGCTCCTGGATATGTGCAGGGAGCATTTTTCAGTGTTTCAGAATTCAGACCCAGAAGCCTGCCCTATATGAGAGACGTATGCTTTTCCTAACCAATAGCCTGGCCCCAAGAATGGAGCAATGGCAAAATTAAGTGGCTGGAGGTAAAATCAAGCCATACTTAGACTAGGACTCTGGACCTGAGAGGGGAGATAAAGATGGACAACCCAGAACCATGGTTCTGGTGTTGTCAGCTTTGCTAGTGTCCGCATAATTCCTGATATCTCAGGGAATTTAGAGTAACCAGGAATATCTGGATGAGTGAAAATGCCCTAGGCAGAGAAGGATTACTGTGAGTTTGAGAGCAGCCTGGGTTAGAGTAAGTCCCAGGTCTGCCTTGGCTAGAGTGAGACCCTGACTTGAAAACAAAACAAAACAAAAAAACACATTAAACTCAGACACCTGTCTTCAAATAAGGACACCTCCCTAGATATCTGGGGCCTCCAGGTCCTATCCTACTTGAACCTACATTTCTGCACAGCTCGGCTTTGCCAACCTGTATGGGTCCCGTTGGATACAGGAGGTTTTCTTTTACCGTATCTACTGCATGGTCCCAGCAGGGCTCCACAGACCTTTCCTGCGAGCATCTAAACTGGCGGGTCCTAAGCAGTTCACAAAAGGACAAAGGAATAGAGGCCCAAGTTAGGCCGGGCCTACAGGGGCTGTGGGGCTCATAGGTGATGACCAGTAGGCCTCCTTCTCTGTACATAACAGTGTCTGATCTTGGATCTCAGCTGATCTCGCTTCAGAAAAGCTAGCTCTCATCTGAGTGGCCACACACCTGCCATCCACCCTATGCCAGGGACAGCCAGGGGCTATTAAGTGGAAGGCTGGGCAATACAAAAGGTGGCCCTTTGCTCAGAGATACAATTCACTCTGTGAAGTCCCTGTGCCCGGGAGCTCACAGTAAGATTCCAGAAGAGATAACATCCCCAGCCTGTCTCTCCTGCTTCCTTCCTTCCTGCAATGATTCATTTGCCTAAGAATCCAATGGTGCCAACTGGGAGATGACTCGAAGGAGGAGGCCCCAGAGGAACATGAGTGTGGACAGGCAGCACCTACATGGGACTCCCTGGCTTCCCTGAGCGTATCCACAGAGAGTTTGGTCAACCTGAAAGAGAGTATTTTTGTCCCTCTAGCTCCTACTCACCTAGACTTGGGGACCCATGGGGAGGGGATGTCTGAGTTCACAATGCAAGTGCACCTTTCTGTCCAGGAAGACGACGATGTGGTTTGGGAGTTGCATGCTATGACCATGCATCAAGAACCTCAGGCCTCCTCCAGTGAAGGACGTGATAGTGAGCAGAAATTCCACGAGCCTCTGCTTCCAGTTATAATTACATAAACACACTAGTTATATTGCAGAGTGACCAGAAGCCCCAACAGGTCATTGAGTAGGTCTATAATGAAAGTACAGAAAAAGGAAGAAATGGTGTTTGTCAATGTGTGGTTTTAGTGGCCCACAGAGTCTTACAAGTCACTGAATGTTTGGGAAGATACTGATAGAAGTGCATCCAGGACACTGGCTTTTTCATGCCTTGCAAAGTGACCTTAGGCCCTTGAGGTGGGACCAGACACAGAGAAGATGCAGGGGATATAAGTCATCCCCAAATCATGCTTCCTTCACCATGCCAACTGTCAAAGCACCCCACACAGTCCAGGGAGTGCTCTGCAACAAAGGAAAAGGCTTCTTAGCCCCAGTCTTTGCAGTGGCCAAGGAGAGAGAACTGTTCTTGGCCAAAATGTAGAGAAGCTCATTGATAAGACATGCCACCCACTTGCCTTAACTCTGAGTGTTCACATGCAGCCAAACTGTGACTTCTCCCAGAACGCATTTGTTTTCTGAGCCCTAGGACTCACACCATGGCTGCCTGCAGGGATCTCAGGCTGTATTCAGCTGCTTCTCCATCCACTTCCCAGAAGCATAGTGGCTGGGGCAGAGACAGTGGGCTCCCATGGGCCATCAGCCAGGGTCCTCAGGAAGCAGGGCTCTGCATAGAGGCCAGGGCATGTCGCCTCACATATGGAAAGGCAAAATAGGTGTTAGTCTTCATTCTAGAGAAACCACCCCCAAAAGGCTGCAGCAGCTGTTCCGTTGTTGTATGAAGGCTGGGGATGGAAGAGAATAAGGCGGGGGTCCAGGCATGTCCCTCCATTCTTAGTTGCGTGATCTCAGACCACTCCCCCAAACTTCTGACCAATGAATGGGGTGAGAGCAATGTGAGAAGGCCATTGGGTCAATCAACCTGCACAGTCTGGCAGATTCCCATCGCTCCACACATGTACCCAAGTTTCCACTCCCAGCTGGACTGAATGGTGGAAAGAGAAGGGCCAGCCACCTGAGGGACATTGTCCTCTAGCAGGTTGACCAATATCCCCAGGGGAATGTCTTCTCTTCCATAGCATTCTGCCCCTTCTGTGTTCACCAGGGCCTTGGGTGAAGGGTGAGCCCAGCACCTCACTGCAAAGACAGCTGACAGTGGGGTCCCCAATCACAGAGGGTGTGGCCAGAAAGGCAACAGAAAGTGCACTGCCCTGTTATTTCTAAGTCAGGGGGTTTGGGCTGTCTCTCCTCAGACCAGTCATTATGAATTTAGCACATTTCCAGCACTGCACAGAAGGCATGGGGGAGAGGCCAGTGCTTACAGGTCAGGCCCCAGACGTGGTCATTTTGGAAAGACGCATCCTTACCATTTATCTCTTTTAAATAAGTGCTTCTCTAAAGAGCTCCAGCTACTGAGATCACACTTTCTCTGGTATAATTAACACTTTTATCCACACTGTAATTCCCCTGCCAGAATTACTTTAAGACAAAGTGTGGGTGTGTGTGTGTGTATGCGTGCACATGCAGGTAGGTAGGTAGAAGGGAAAAGGAGAAAGAGTAGGATGATCAGGAAGAGTAATAGTCATTGTTTTCTTGGTCTGCAGAGGGCAAGGTGTGTGCCTCTGGTGTGTCCCCTGTCTGGCCACTCCCTTGTATGGTATTGGAACTGAACACCAATCAAGGATGAGGAGCTATGGCACCACAATGCTGGCAAAGACAGCCCCTTCCTGAAGCTTTGGATTCTCTTTTGGCTCTGATTTGCCCATGAGACCCCTTCCATTCACCAACTGAATTTAAAACTAGTGATCCACTTTGCTTTACATGGTAAATGGTTACCTCTGCTCTGGAGAATGGCTTGTAAGGAATTACTAAAGGAAAGCAAGAAGTTCTGCCCAAGACACTTTAGCTCCACTCTGGAGTACACTGAGATTCAGACACGTGACCATGGGCCACGTCTGTGTGCAAGAATGCTCTGAGCAGCATGACTCATCACAGAAAAATACTGGAAATCACCCAGGCACTCATCAATTCTCACAGCAAACTAGAGAATGGCAATGATAGTGAATAATCTACAACCAAAACGAGGTCATGACCAAAGAACACAGCATGGTATTCTATAAAGGAATGTCAACACACATTGGACTGGAATAGCACAATACCAGATAGAACAAATCTATGCTTGTCTAAGGGAGCACTAATGGATGCTTCATTTATGAAAATCCATCAAACTATACACTTACACTACATTTCTGTGTATATATAACATTACACACACACACACATACACACACCCTCCAAAAGCAGTTTTAAAGAAAGTAACAAAATGAATCATTTTCTCTGCACTGAAAATGTCCTTGTCACTTCCTATTCGAGTTGAAAATAGAAAAGGCAGTAGGAAAATGTTACAGCAGCTTTTGTAAAAATCTACTAAAAGTAAAATCAGCTGAAGCAAATTGCAGACCCAGGCTTCCATCAGAGAGTGAGGTACAGACTATGAGGGACTGATGAGAAAGGTGAAGGCAGAAGTTCCACGTGAGAACAGCATCTCTATCCTATCCAACTTTTCTCTCATCAGTGGCAAATTTCAGCCTAACTAAATTCAGCCACATGTTAACGCTCACATAGTCCACATTTCATTCCATCTAGATGCAACATGTTCACACAAGACTGGAGACCAACTATAGTCATCCCTCAGTATCCATGATGCACTGGCTCCAAGAGCTCTTGCCGATGCTAAAATCCAAAGAAGCATAAGAAGTGCCTGTGCAAAATGAAACAATATTTGCATATATATAACCTTTGCACATTTTTCCATGTACATTGCATCATCTCTAGATTACTTATAATGCCTAATACAATGCAATTCTACATAAAACTTTGTTTCACTGTATTGATTGAGGAATAATGGTTTTAAAAGTCCATCTAGGGCTGGAGAGATGGCTTAGCAGTCAAGGCGCTTGCCTGCAAAGTCAAATGACCCAGGTTTGATTCCCCGGAACCATGTAAGCCAGTATAGACAGAATTATTTTTCTGAATATTTTTATCATGATTTGTTGAACCCCTGTTGTGACAATCACAGCTATGGGGTGGGCAACTGTATTACACAAGGAGACCATGTTAGGAAATGGCTTTATGCCCCAACTCTCAGCCTGGCCTTGCCAGTTTTCAAATGTCCCAGAGAGACCGGGGCCAGGCTGAGCCAGCCTGTGATAAGAACTGATGCTGACCCCAGAGAGCACAGTTTCCTGTGACTTTACAGGGACCCCATACCATGTTCTCTCAGAAGGTAACTCATGAAATCCCCTTCAGGGTGATTTGCAGAGAGCAAAATGGATGAAGGCAGGCAGATGAAGCAGGAAGGGAGCAGATGTCCCTGCTGGCTAAACAAGACCTACACCCCTCCCTCCATCTCTCCCCAACACTGTCCAGTGCCTGGTCACCCTGGTAACAGGTGCTCACTCCTATCCTCTCATCATCTCTCTCCACTTTGGATAGAAAAGGAAAATGAATGAAGATGTGGTTCCTGAAACTTAAAGCGCTCTAAACTCAAAGCTTAAAGAATGCTCAGGAAAGGGAACAAATGTACACTGGGCTAGCGCCCTATTGGTCACACACACAGATCTGCCATGTTGACATGATTTCTCTTTATCAATATTTCAGGCCAATCTTTGTAATTTTTAAAAAAATGTTGTTTACATGCATGGCACATGTGTGTCTGTGTGTTTGTGTGTGAAGGCACACTTGTGCCATGGCACACACGTTGGAGGTCAGAGGACAACGTCTGGGTCAATCTTTGCATGCCATCCTGTTTGAGGCAGGATCTCCCCCATCCTCCTTGTTGACTACTGCACATGACATGTCTTAAGCTTCAAGGGAATTCTGTTGTCTCTACCTCCCATCTTCCTGCTAGTGTGACTACAGAGGTCCTCCTCCCACAAGCTTCCAGCTTTTTATGGGGGGTATGGGTTTGAACTCAGGTCCTCAGGCTTGACAGCAATCACTTTGTCCATGAAGACATTTCCCCAGGCCACAACGGTTTTTATTTTTGTTGTTATTAAGTTAATTTTAAGATTTGGAAGTGCCTGTAGCCTCCCTAACAGTCGGAAGAAGAAGAGTACAAACTCCCTGAGCTCAGCACTTTCTAGAGTCAGATTTATAAACCTGTTCAACCTGAGGTAACAGCCATCCCTGCTATGGTTTGGATGCGGTTTGTCCCACAAGACTGCATGCAATGGGCTCTGGGTCCCTTGTGGTGATGGTGGGAGATAGTGGGACCTTTAAGGAGCATGGCTTCTTGGGAAGTGGCTAAGTCACTGCACACACTACCCTGGGGTTGTTACAAAAAGAACCAAACTGACCCCTTTCCCACTCCTGTTTCTGGACTCATGTGCTTTCCTCCCTCTTGTATACACTTCCACCATGATGCTATACCACCAGGGGTCACTCACCAAAACTAGAACTATGCTAACTGAACTTTCACCTCCAAAACCATAAGCCAAATAAACCAGTTTTTCTTTATCACCAAGCCTCAAGTGCTTCCTTATAGCAAAGGAAAAGACTATATAATCCCCAAGGAAAATCCCCTCTCTCCTTTACACACATACATCCCTGTCAATGGGTCTGCTGTTACAACTATTGACCTTTCAATGTGGCCTGGATGCTCATTTTAAGATTTTTCCCCTTATTTATAGTCCCTGTGAGGTGGGAGACAGATGTATACCACAGGATATGAACTGGCTCTTCAGGTTGGGATGGAGACTCCAAGCTTCTCCAGGCAGCAACTGTTTGCTTCCCCTGAGCTATTTTGCTGCATGAACCTATGCTGATCACTATAAAAACCTATGTCCACCATCAAGGTCTCTTCTGTATCATGGTATGTACCTGGTTTTATGGCACCTGGAACCTGAAGATTTATCTGCTCCACTCTATTTACACCATCCGTAACACTGACTGTAAATATTCATGTTGATTTGGATCTTCAAAAAAGGAACAGGCCCAGGAGATCACCTTCTCTAGGGCATGGGCTCTCCAAGTGCACCCTGTTTAGGGTGCAGCTATGAAATAAAGCCAAACAGTCTATGATTATTTCATCTGAAGTCAACTGGACAAGGCTTTCTCCACCTGCACATGGAGATCCATTTATTTCATTCATTCCACACCTACTTACCAAACCTGGGGAACAACTTGATCTAGACTTCAGACCCAGAACCCCAATCTGGAAAGATTTCACTTGATGACTCACCAAAGGTTATTGGTAAGACCCTACTGCGGAAGACACCATATGCTCTTCGGACGGAACATGGAGAGACCTGGCTGGAATCTGGAAGAGAGTCAGTCCCCAGACAGTTAGCTTGTCTAGTGTCAGAAGGTGCTAAATAAGTGACTGGGGGAAAATGACCAACATCTGTCTAAGCAACTCATGGTCTAAGCTACTCAGCAGCAAACAACCTGACGTGATGCTCACACAAGTGCAATAGTGGCACACAGCCATGGTGGGTTACCAACTGCTCTAGATTTGGCTAACGGATCCTCTCAGTGGAATGGAACCCATACCTGGAAATGGGAAACAAGTCAGAACCATATCCAAAAATGAGCCTGCTCTCCAATATCAAGCTCCCACCAATAGTGGGACACAAGATCTATTAACTTCTCTCTAAAATAATAAAGGTTATCCATGCATCTTGCACTGACCTCACTCTCTGTTGGAGAATCTGCTTCTCATTTTTCAGATGGATGCATATCCTGAGGAGAGAATCAGCCCATTGCACCTCAACAGGGCACCAGATGAAGCCGTTGAGTTATAGGGGAAATGAGCAAGAGTGCAGCTTTATTGGTGAACCTGGTACCAGCACAAGGGCAAAGGAGGTAGACACAAAGAACTCTCAACCTCTGACAAATCAGATATCCAGTGACACAGAGACTCACAAAACATCATCACAGAAATAGACCTAAAATGAACCCAACATGGCTCAGGGAAATTCACAGAGGAGGGGGGCGGAAAGATTGTTAGAGCCATGAGAGAGTTCAATATGAAAAATCAAATGACTGATCTGCTTGGTTCCACACAGAGAAACTTCCCTCAGACATAGGCACTAAGAGCTGTGGGCAAGAATGTTCAATGCCCATACTGTGTGTGATTAGAAAAATCATACAAACAACAGAAGAATTAAAGAGCAAAATAATCTTTGTGGTATCCAGATGAGTGAGGCAGAGGCATATGAGAAAAAGAGACAACAAAGTATGCATTTCACCCAAAGGGAATTTAGTATGGAAATAGACCATAAAAACAAGAGAATGGTGAGGCATGCCAGCATTAGCAAGAGGAAGAAGCTGTTAGCATCTCTAGGGTAACAGACAAAAACAGAAAGGTGTTACAGGAGCTCAGGAGCCAATCCACAAGGGCAGGTCTGCCCAGCATAAGGGGAGTCACAGGCACTGCCGGAGATGTTCACCTATAGGAGGAAGTGCAGAGATGCAAAGGAGATAACCTTCTTTCTCTCCCCCTTTTGTACTTCCTGTTGGCTAATCCTATCCAAAGTTGAAAAGCCAGGGGACAAGAAAATGCAATTGGCATAGAGCAGTGCAGGGGAAGGGTGCAGGCCATTTGAGGGTATACAGAATATCCTGGGAGACTGTTCTAACATGTAAAAGGAGATGAATCAATCTCTCATATATACTGTTGAATGTCAGTGAGCAACATACAAAATGAAACACACAGATTGCTTCTAAGTACAATGAAGTACCATGTGTTTGTCATAGATAAAAAATAATATATATAAATTTGGGCATGCCCAACAGAGCATAGTGTGGATTTGACATAAAGGATTCAACATTGAGCAATAGTACCAGGGGTTCTTCAGAAGGACATGAATATTATCTGTTGTAGTAGTCACCTCCTTGTTGCTGGAATGAACATCCAACCAGACACAGTTTATACGAGAAATGGGTCAATTTCAGGCTTACAGAGTCCAGGGGAAATACTATGAACTGTGGACGAAACTGGCTCCCATTCGTAGATCCAAGCAGAGAGGCACCACCAACAGCCAGCACAAAAAGCAAGCATGAACCATCGAACTCAAACTGCTCTCTGCACACCTTTGGGCTGGAATTCAGATCCACCCCCGAAAACATATTAGAGCTGGACTCTAGGATCCACTCCCAGTGACACCTCCTGTGACAGTCAAGTTACAAGTTTATATTTTAAAACATCTTGTCTATGGGGCAATACACTTACACTGTCACACTCAACCTACCACATCTATGATGCTCCACTGCCACAAACAGGAAGGAATCCATGATTTTAAGGATGGGGTGGGAGAAAATGAGAGGATGCTGGTCAAAGGGTACCAACTTGCAGTTATGAGGAAGTTCTGGGTTTCTAACATAGCGTACTGACTACATCTTATTCAAAATTTGATGAAAGGAGACCCAAAGCCCCTTTATTACACACACACACACAGGCACATACAACACACATTGTGATGGCATGTGGTGATGGATGTGTTCCTTCATATGACTGCAGTAATTCAGATACAATGTATACATACTGTGTCTCATTGTACATCTTCAATAAAATAACCTTTATTTGTTGAAAAAATCTTTTCAATTAAAAAAAGCACTGTAAAGTAAATACACAGCCAGCTCTGCTGTGCACTGCATCCCAGCACTGACAGTCAAGGCTAGCATCCCCCCAGGAATTCATATATGGTGTATCTGCACATCTGTCTTCCACTAGACTCTAGGTGTCTCCAGACTTTTCTTTTTTAACTCCAAATGGTACCAATAGTGAGCCGCTCCCACAAAATTAAATTACAATCAAGTTTAAAAAAATGCTTAAGTACAAGAGTAAAGTGTTAGTTCATGGGAGTTAAGTTAGGCCTTACAAGCAGGCCAGATTCAACATCTGAGAGCCTGCCTTTCTGGAAGCACTCCATGCATACTGTTACTTGGTTTGTCATCCAATATTTATTCTAGCTAGTCCATGTATATTCCAGATGAGCCTTGACCATACAGTCTATGGAACAAGCATCAAGGAGATGTGCTAAAGCTGAACAATGGAGGCAGGAGACAGGGTCC
This sequence comes from Orientallactaga sibirica, assembly GCA_036365145.1. Lineage (NCBI taxonomy): Eukaryota > Metazoa > Chordata > Mammalia > Rodentia > Dipodidae > Orientallactaga > Orientallactaga sibirica. The sequence goes on from JAEOAD010000011.1 coordinate 22,409,533, forward strand.
ATCTTTGACCTCATGAGGAAGTATGGAACCACAAGTGGATGTTTATGAGTGTGTCCCTACCTCCAGCCCAGTGCTGCTTCAATATACCTATCAGTGTGATGCATGCAGTGGTCAAGGGAAAGCATTTGGGACCTGGGAAGCTCTAAAGCTAAGAGTCCAAAGGATATAACTACCAGGCGAGAAGTTCTGATCTTCAGGGAAGATGAGATGAGAGTAATACAAGGGGTTGTGGGGACACTATGAAGGATAGGAAACATATATCTAGCTTCCAAGATATTAGTATAATGAAGGTGTGGGAATATAGGATGCTCAGATATTAAACCTGGGTGTCCATACAGAAAAGGACCCTAGCCTGTAAGAGCTAATTCTGGGAGTGTTTTGGTTTTGTTTTGATTTGGTTTGTTTTTAGCAACACTTGTACTTAGAGCTAAAGGCACATCACCTGAGTGAAAATAAGCTTCCCCTGTACCTTCCAGGGATTCTAAGTTCCAGCTAGAACTTTGCACAATGTGGAAACCAGGCAGATGCACAGATAGGATGAGGAATAGATGGCATCTTTAAAAAAAAAAAATGCATCTTTAAAAAAAAGGGCTACTGGGCCAGTGTCATAGCCTTGTACCCATCTGGACATCCTGTGTTGAATACACTTTGGCCAGCACACACTATGAAACATTGTTGATGCTTAAAAGATAACAAAGGATATAAGAGATGAGTCCAGTGTTCTGTGGGTAGAGAGTACTCCAAGAATGAGAACATGAGCTTCTTGGCAGTGTTGAAGTCAGTGTGGATGACTCACAATAAGAAAATGGCTCTGGTGGCTTCTATACAGTCATGGCATATTTCAAGCAAATGCCAGCTAGGGCTGGATAAACAGAAACTTTACAACACCCCCTACTGGGGACATGATTATAAAGGGGTGTGTGTATGTGCATGTACATATGCTCTAATAAACATCTGTTTTTTAATGTACAATGCTGTGGTTAAATTTTGGAGAAATAACCAGTGATGAGAAGCTTGGGGCCTTCTAATCTTAGACTGGGCTTTCCAAGAAGAGCGCCCTCTACTACTGCTGAGTGTTCAGCCTCAGAACCATGCTCACTGCTGGGTAGGGCCCATCATCAACACAAAGCAGATGATCAAAGCCCAGGGAAAAACATCAAAAATACTACATAAAGAAATGGAAACCGGATCATGCTATTTTCCCTCCTCCATGTCCCTCCGGAAACACCTTGTCCACTACTTTGTTTCAGGATATACCTGTGCACCTGAAGGGCTACTTCTAAGGTGACATGCCTCAGAGACTTGGGGAGTTATGCTTTTCATCCAAGAAGGAAAACAGACCTATTGTCTCTTCTATCCCCAAAGGTCTACATTTTCTCTCACCACATCATTTAAGCCCTCAAGAAAGCCATAGTTGCGTTTCTTTTCTTTTTAAGATTTTTTAATGTATTTATTTATAATCAGAGAGAGAGAGAACAGAGACAGAGAGAATGGGTACACCAGAACCTCCCCCAGCCACTGCAAACAGACCCCAGATGCATATGCCACTTTGTGCGTCTGACTTTATGTGGGTACTGGGGAATAGAACTCAGGTTGTTAGGCTCTGTAGGCAAGTGCCTTAACCATAAAGCCATCTCTCCAGTCCCACAGTTGCTTTTATAACACAGGCAGTTCTCAATCTTGGCATTTCTAACAAAATCTAGTCTGAAGTATAGTCACTGTGTCAGTAAGTTTTATGTTACTATGACAAAGTACCTAAGCTAAACAGTTAATAAGAAGGAAGGTTTACTTTGGCTCATGGTTTTAGAGGTTTCAGTCCATGGCCTCTTAGCCTATTGCTTTGGGCCTGGGGCAGCACAGTATATCATGGCAGGAGTGCCTACAGAGGAGATACCTCATGGAGGCTAGAAAGCAAAGAGACAATCCAGAAAGAGCCAGGGTTCCCAATGTCCCATGCCAATGCCTGTCCCCAATGTTAACTTCCTTCCACTAGACTCTACCTCCTAAAGTTTCTACCACCTCCCCAGAATGCCACTAGCTGGGCCCAAGCCTTCAACACATGAGACTCTAGGGGACAGTCTAGATCCAGACTTTAATAATCACTCATGGGGGAGTAAACCAAATGCTGAATGAAGTATTTGAGAGGAAGACAAAATCCCAGCACCCGCTTACTGCCCTTGCTTACCACAGTGATTCTCAAACTTCTCTTTCCTGTGCAACAAGAGAAAATGGTAAGCACCTTATCCAGGGTGAAGTAGTTAGAATAGGAAATGTACTCTATAGTACATTTGTGATTAAACCTCATACTTGTATGTTTGTGATTAATCCTCACACGCAATCCCTGGTGAAGTCTTTGGGAAGTGGAGCCATGCTTAAGATAGGTGAGTCATTGGGGGTGAATCTTGAGGTTTATTAGTCTAGCCCTACTGAGCGCTCACTAGCTCACCCATTCTTTCTGCAATCTACCAGCTAAGATGACAATATGTGTTGCCCATCCTCTGCTCATGCCATGCTTTCCCTGCCAGGATGAAAATTCCCCTCAAGACTATGAGCCGAAATAAACCTTTTCCTTCCATGTGCTGCTTTTGATTTTTTTTTTTTTTTTTGTCCCAACAATGAAAAGATTGCTATACTGGGCAAGCTCATAGACTGAGTAGGATGGGGAAGGACCTAAGGCTCTGCATTGCTAACAAATTCCTAGGCGAATTCAGGGCATGCTAATACTGCTGATCCTGAGGTCTCCCTTTGAAAACCACTGACTTACGTGTTGAGCAAAAATTTACGGCATGCAGAAGGACCCCATTGAACCATCCAATCTCAATGGTTCTACAAGACCAATATAAAAATCACATTTACAAGAGTAATTCTCATGAAATAAAAAATGAATCATGATGCAGGCCATGCTTGGGAGCAAACCGATATTGCTCTTGCTGTAAATTGGCCTGAGAAGGAAGTTTATTTCAATGATTTCCAGGGGGCTTGTGATTTAAAACTAATGACCAAATTAGAGAGGGTTAGTATTATGAATTTAAGAATCACTTGGCATAAATGCTCACATTTTACAGGTGAGGAAACTGAGAACGTTCATCAGGAAAAAGCACTAGGCAAGCATGTGCTTCCTGTTGACCCCTCCTCCTTCTCCCTTCTGCAGCCTACTTCTTAATGGACTTGAAGGACATCAGAGAACAAACCCCAAAGTGAAAGGCTATCAAGAAATAGTCCGAAGCCCACAGGAGCATCCCTAATCATCATGATAAAATGTATCCATTCATGGTTCTCTTGGCTAGAGATTAAAAGTTGATGTTCTTGCCATGTTAGGCAAAACAAATGTCCAGATATGCCTGGTCATATCTCCTCTAATAGCTGTTGTCTTTAATTCAACTAACATTGCTAGTTTATACAACCAGGGTGGATCCTGGGAACAGCCACTCTCCCACCCCAACTTATTACTGCTCTTTGCAAAGTTAAGGCAAGGGTTAATACTTTGTTTCCCATCTTATTTTGTCATCAGAGGAGCAGGTGGTGTGTGAGGAAGCTGAAACTGCCCTCAAGAACAGAAAATGAGGAAAACAATGTGGCTATTGAAAAAGGGAAGGTCCTTACGTGACCCAATTGGAGTTGCCTTTGCCTGATATCAACACGTCTCTTGCTATGCTTTCCAAGTTGACAGCTCTCCTTAGGGTTCACTATCTCACACATTGTTTCTACCTCATGTATAATGAACTTCTAGAGATTTCTGTTGAGGAACAGCTTTAGGTAAAAACATAGGTTGAAGAGACAAGGTGGTAATACCATGTTACCACCAGTGGAGAACACCTTCTGCATAATTTAAACAAAAACATAAAAGCAGGTGGGGGAGATGGCTTAGCAGTTAAGGTGCTTGCCTGGAAAGCCAAAGGATCCAGGTTCCATTACCCAGGATCCACATAAGCCAGATGCATAAGGTGGTGCATGTGTCTGCAGTTTGTTTGTAGTGGCTGGAGGCCCTACTGTGTCCATTCTCTCTATACATCTCTCTCTCTCTCTCTCTCTCTCTCTCTCTTACACACACACACACACACACAAATAAATAAATAAAATAAAAATAAAATAAAATAAAATAAAAACATAAAAGCTAGTCAAAAACTCTAAGGTGGGTGCCCTAGTGGACAGAGCCCTCTGTACATGCATGCGAAAGCTCTGAAACTCATTGGCACCATCAGTGGCTTGACCAGGTATGCAGGCCTACAGAATTTCTCCAAACACAATGGCAATGAGAGAGCTAAAGTAATTTAGAATAGGCCCCATGCACAAAGGTGCAAAAGTAAGAGTAATGAAATATATTCATAACCTCATATTATTTACATAATCAAAATAGATAATTATGCTTTATCTCTTCAATAGAATCACCACCCTGTGAAGTGGAAATTACTTTTTAAATAGTTACATTTACTTAAAATACATTAGATCATAAAAATGCAACAGGAACATCCAATTCATAAGTTAAAATGCAATATTTTTTACTGCATTTCTTTTATGGTGATAATCTCTCTTATCATTTGGTATGTGAGGAATGTTTATTGCCTATGTGGAAAGATATTGGTGCATATGATCAAACACTAGGAGAAACATTTAAAAGAAATACCTGGACTGTGGCGGATATCAAAATTTTAATTCAATTTCCTTTTTCTTGATGACAGTACTTGTCTAATTTCAGTGTTCCAGTAAGGGTGTAAATTAGTTGGCACACTCTTTATTGAGCTTCTCCATTCCAGACACTAGGTGTGCACCCATTAAATCTACCAGATCAAGTTCCTTCTCTCAGGGAGCTGACAGTCTAGTTTGGGAAGAGTAACAACCAACTGAATGAATAAATATATAAATTTTCAAATGATGACCTGGAGATGCTAACATAAATGCCCCATGTAATGTACACACTGTCAGTCACTCAGACTTCTTCTATTCCCACTTTGCAGAGTAAGACTGTGGCCAACATTTGATGCTCCTGCCTCCCTCCTTCACTAATAAGAGCCATGTAATGACCCTTAACCATCTAGATAATCCAGATAATCTCTGCATTTCGGTTCAGTTGACAAGCAACCTCAGTTGTATCTGTGACCTTAATTCCTCCAGAATTGTCAAGTAACGTAACAAATTCACAGATTCTAAGGATCAAAGCTCATTATCCTGCCCACCACACTAAGGGTGACTTCTTGTTCTACTCCCTGACAGAAATATTCAGTGCTCTTTTTCTGCACAAATGCTTAGAATAGAAGGAATATTCTGATAGGTTTCACTCGTTAAGTGTAAATTCAAAATGACTATCTACCTGTAAGGTCTTGGGAAGTCATTTAACACAGGCTCAGTGGGGGAAAACACTTGTTTCATAAGCAAGACAATCCGAGTTTGATCTCCAGCACCCGCACATAAAGCCAGGTTTGGTCACACATCTGTAACTCTAACACTGATGCGGTGGACACAGGAGGGTGCCTGGACTCATTGGTCAGCCAGTCTAACAGAAAGCTGGCCAGTTCCAGGTTTAGTGAAAGACTCATAAGGAAATAAGGCAGAGAGAAAGAGGACATTCAATGTCAGCCTCTACCTTCCGCATAGGTCACATGCAGCTGTACACATGCGCATACAGTACACATACCAAAAAAAGTAACTTTCAGAAAGAAACTATTTGCAATCTCATTATTATACAAAGAAACATGGACTATATGAAAAAGAAATCAACTACTGAACAGCAAGACCAAGTTTGAAATGGAGTTAGCTACCATGGAAGCGGGAAAGGCATGGGATGGCTAAAAGAAATGTCACCACCAAGCATAATTAGAATTAAAAGACAATGCAGAGAAGGAAAAAGAAGTGCAGAAAATAAAATCACCAAGCAGAAAAAAAAAATAATAATTTAGAGGCTCTTGTAGAATCAAAGAGGAAAGACCAAAATATGAAAATGAGAAACAATGACTGACTTCAGAGACAAATAAATAGCTCTCTAAACAAACAGCTAATATTCCAAGAACAACAACTAACACAAAAGCCACAAAAGTCGTATTCTCCATATGCAAATGAAATAAAATTAGAGCCTGTTATTTTAAATTATACATATAAAACATCTTGGCAACATAGAAATTAAAAGGCAGTCTTTTAAAAATCACATATAAAAATTCATGACAATTTGTGTTTGTAAAGTGTCAGTGATGAGTACACAATATGTAACAATTTATAGTGTAAGTCTGAAGCTACCAACAAAGTCAAAGGCATCATTAATCAAGAAGTAAACTATGGCTGTATATATGGCTCAGCAGTTAAAGAGCTTGCTTGCAAAGCCTGATGACCTGGGTTTGATTTCCCAGTACCCACATAAACCAGATCCACAAAGTGGCATATGTGTTTGGAGTATATGTGCAGTGGCTAGAGGCCACTCTCTGTATGCCCATTCTCTCCCTTTCTCTCTTTCCCTCTCTCCTTCTCTCTCTCCCTCTTCCTCTTTCTCTCTGTCAAATAAATAAATAAATACTTAAAACACAATCATAATGAAATTGACACTTCTGTAAGAAAATATAAATCACTTGCATAGGAAAGTGTTGATAGGAGAAATAACAGTTTATTGAAAATTACCATCCAAAATTACCACAGGGCAGGATCTCTCGAATTTTCAAGCTATTGATAATTTCTATGCTTCAGAATGTATTCCACAACACAGAGAAACATGAGATCAATTTATTTATTTTTTTTTTATTTTTTATTTTTTTTTGGTTTTTCGAGGTAAGGTCTTTCTCTAGCCCGGGCTGATCTGGAATTCACTATGTAGTCTCAGAATGACATTGAACTCATGGCACTCCTCCTACCTCTGCCTTCTGAGTGCTGAGATTAAAGGTATGTGCCACCACTCCTAGTCCAGATCAATTTATTTTGAAAAAAAAAATAACCCTAGCATGTAAATCTTACAAAGAAGCTATATGTAAACTTATTAATATAAGAGCAGAAATTTCATAGAAAGCTCCAATAAATCAAATCCATGGCTATCTAGTCTTACTTCAGAAATGGCTAACCATGGGTATCTACTTCTAACACTTCAATAAATGTTAATTAGGCATTTAGTTAGTTCAGTATCCCAACTGATTTTAAAAATAGAAAAAATAGCATTAAATGAAAATTTCATAGCATAATGAAAGTATATAATAGTCAGCAGCAAACTATTCTAAAAAGTTTTCTAATAGCAAAATTTTATAAAATTTAATAATATTGATTTGCTTAATACTTATTTTTATTATTGTATAGCTTTAATTTTTTTTTTTTTTTTTTTTTTTTTTTTTTTTTTTGGTTTTTCAAGGTAGGGTCTCACTCTGGCTCAGGCTGACCTGGAATTAACTATGTAGTCTCAGGGTGGCCTCGAACTCTCTGCGATCCTCCTACCTCTGCCTCCCAAGTGCTGGGATTAAAGGTGTGCACCACCATGCCCGGCTAGCTTTCAATTTTTTTTTTTAATTTTATTTATTTATTTGCAAGCAGAGAGATAGAGAGATAGATGAGAGGCAGACAGAGAGAGAGAGAATGGGCACGCCACGGCCTTTAGCCAGTGCAAATGAACTCCAGATGCATGTGCCCCTTGTGCATCTGGCTTACATGGGTCCTGGAGAATCGAACCGGGATCCTTTGGCTTCGCAGGCAAACGCCTTAATCGCTAAGCCATTTCTCCAGCCCTAGCTTTCAATTTTTGAGAATAAATTATAAAGTAGAAATATTTTTAAATGTATAAAGAGTAAAACAATAGCAATGATAAAGGAAATGCTTTCACAATCACAGAATAACTTTCACAAATAAATGTAAGAAAGAAATAGAGAAATTATAGATCCTAACCAACTTCCTTAAAGCTTTGATCAAATAGAGCAACGCAGTAGTAGAACATTCACTGTAAAAATGCCATTTTTCCACACACTATTTATAGATTTGTCCAAACCTAGAGGGATTTCAGGAAAACAACAGTTCACTCAGAAAGATAAATGAATGATAATAGCAAATGACTTTTTTTCCCTAAACAAGGGGACAAGAGTCATGTCCTTCCAAATAATTAACATGCTAATAAACTACAGCATTAATTAATGAGCAAATGGAACAAATTTCCAGTGACACATAGAGAATAAGCATGGAATAACAGTAACACAACAAATATTATATTATTTGTATAATGTTGTATTATTGTTTATTCCACAAACAATGCTGTTAGAATTACTGTTTAATCTGTTAATCTGTTACAATCTTCATCTCATGCTAAAATAAATCCCAAACAAAATAGAGAGCTAATTTTTTAGAAAGGGAAACAACACAGAGAGAGGAAAAAGCATAGAAGATTATGTAAAATAAATACATAGTTGAGATCCTGGATCTAAAAATAAAACAATGAAAAAAAGCCTAAACAAATCAAGCTATAGTTTGAACTAGATAAATATGAAGATCAGTATGCCAAAAAAGTCTTGTTAAGAAGATAAGAGAGACATTTCCATGTAGGAAATATATGAAACTCATACGTTATTTTAAAATATATTATTATTCTTTTAGAAAAAAATAAATGGCGACCTGAGTTGGTGACTTTTACCCGCAATCCCAGCTTGGGCTATAAAGTGGGATCTGTTCTTAAAAAAAAAAAAAAAAAAAAAGCCAGAAACAAGACATGAAGAAATCTTTCTGCCAAGGAAAGAAATAGAAATAGTTAATAGATATTTGAAAAAATACTCAGGCCTCACTGATAAAGGAAGAAAGCAAACAAACTGAATTAAAACTATGTGGAGGCTCGGGTGTACTCAGGTGTCCCATGCTTCCCAAACATGCACATGAGGCCCAGGGTTTAACCCCCAGCACAGCAAGCAAACAATCAAGAAAATAAATAAAAATACATAAAATAATGTACTTCTGGCAAGAGAACACTGACGTAAGTACTCTCAACATAGCTGTTGGGATTTCAAACATGTTCAAATTCCTGGAAGGTGATAAAGTAGGATATATTAGCTTTTGAGTGGACATGCCCTTTGACATGGAAATACCACTTCTAAGAAATTGTCAGATACTGACAACGACTTCTGCACAAGAAACTCACCACAGTGAGGTCATGGAAAAAATACCTCACTATCTCAGAGACCTGAATGAATGAGAATTGTACAATCAAAGGAGACAATGTGATAGTTAATTTCATGGGATGTGGAATCAGATAGCTTGGATTTACATCCAATTTAGTCACACAGAAACCTTGTGTTCTTGAGCAATTCACCTCAACTTTTCTGTTTTATTTTTCTTTGTTTGTAATATGGAGATAAACTTGATACCTACTCCATAGGAAGATTGAGAGATTAAAGTTAAGGTAGAAAAAATATTGAACAGTGTCTCGGGCATGCTAAGTGCTTAAAAAATATGACTTTCTATAATACTAACAAAAATATTGTGACTTTATGCTAAATGTGCATGCGTGTGTAAGCCCAGCACTTTAGAGGCTAAAGCAAGAGGATCATGAAGTGGAGGGCAGTCTGAGCTACACTGTGAGGTTCTGACTCACAAAACTGTGATTTTGATTGTCATCACAAAGACAAGAAATTATATTTTAACTTTAATGTCATAGAGAAATGCCCGTGGAAAACTCTAGTGGATTTGCCAATTCTAAGTAATCTTTTCTAGGAAAGATAATTCATTTTATAGTACCAGTATTACCTTAATACCAAAACCAAAGTAGAAGAAAAATAGAAAGAAAGAATACTGTAGGCCATTATCTCATAAGATCATACACACAAAAGTCCTCAACAAAATTTCATCAAGTCAAATCCAAGAAATATAAAATGAAAAATATACCATGATCAAGTATGGTTTATCCACGGAATGCATGCCTACCCCATATTTAAAAATCATTCCATGTGATCCACCATATTAATTTTCTAAAGAAAAGAAATAACATGAGGATATTAATTGATATGAGAAATACCTTTGACAAACTACAACATCCATCCCTGATTTAATTTAAAAAATCATGGGCTGAAGAGTTAAGTATGGCTTAGCAGTTAAGGCACTTAGCAGCAAAGCCTAAAGACCCAGGTTCAATTCCTCAGTACCCATGTAAGCCAGGTTCATAAGGTGGCACACATGTCTGAAGTTTGTTTGCAGTGCCTAAAGGCCCTGTTATGCCCATTTTCTCCCTCTCCCTCTCTCTCTCTCCCTCTCCCTCTTTCTCCTTCTTTCTCTTTCTGAAATTAATTATTTTTAAAAAACATCTCTGCAAATTATAATTAAAAATTAAGTTCCTTAACTTCCTAAAGTACATCTATGAAAAATCTATAGTAAACATTAAAGTTAATAGTGAAGGACTGAATACTTCCCTCCTAACATCAGCGACAAGACATATATGGCTATTCAAATGCAACATTGCACTAAAGGATGTAGCCATGTAATAAGTTAAGAAAAAGAAATTATGAACTTGGAGCTTAATATTTATAATTATAATTATAATATTCATAATTGTCAAAACCAGAAACAACTCAAATGCTTTAAAATAGGTAAATGAATAAACTATTCAATATCTCTCCTGTACACCTATAAATATGGGAGGAGAGGCTGAACTACTGATTCAGGAGATACCTTAGATGCATCTGAAAGCCATGATATTAAATACAAGAAAGGTAAGACTGCAGGCTGGAGGATTCCATTTGTAGATTCTCTTTTGGTTTCATTTTGTTTTCAAGAGAAGGTCTCACTATATATAGTTCTAACTGGCCTCAAATTTATGATCCTTCTGCTTATAACTCCCTAGTGCCATCACACCTGGCTCCCAAAAAAACTTCTTTAAAAGACAAAACTATGATGAAAGAGAATGGATCAGGGTCAGAGATAAGGGTAAGAGTATGACTTCAAAGGGATAGTTTGAGATAGTACTTTGTGTGTGGGGGGGATGATATTCTGTATCCTGAAGTTTTACTATATGTAATTTTAATTTTAATTTTAATCTTAGGTTAACTTTTAAATTTAAAGATCAATGACATTATATGCAGTCTGATGTCATTTGTGTGTGTGTGTGTAGTAGTAGTAGTAGGTGTGGTAGGGTTTGTGTGGGCAGATAGGCAAATCCTGCACTCACAAGTGGAGGACAGGGGAGAGAAAAATGGCAGGTGGACTCTCTTCCACAGTTCATTATGTGTTTCCTTGAGAAGGAGTCTCTTACTGATACTAGTGCTTACCATGTTCACAAGTGCCAGAAATTTTCTAGTCTCTTCCCTGCTTCCCTCAAGACTAGGGTTACAGTTGTGTGTGTAACCATGCTCAGCTGTTTCCATTGGTGCTAAGCAACTGAATTCAGTGGTCTCCAGCATTCACAGGCCTTCTCAGGCCCCCTCAGGTCCTATGCTTGCTCCAGAAGTGATATTAACTGCTAAGCCATCTCTCCAGCCCAGTAATATCAATTTTAACATCCCAAAGTAGAAAATATATCACAATGTTGAAAAATATGGGAATTAATCTGAATTCACACCTAGATATGTTTATAGTATGTGCAATGAGCTTACTTTCTGCACATTATCCAAAACACCTCTGTGATTTTAAGCCATCAAATTGGAATTTCATTCTGAAGGCCTTTCATGTGAGATTTTCAAATCTTTGTTGTTAAAGTCACAGGAAACTTGACTTTTTTCAGAACTGATGTTCAGAATACAGTCCAGGATTACAAGAGCAAGGAGGAATAAAATACATTGGAAATGTATAAATTCAACCCCCACCCTCCCCACCAAAAATGAATAAACACTCATTTTCCAAAGAGCCAGCCATCCTACTGATTATATTAAGTACTATCCAGAGAGAGGGTAGTAGACTAAGAATGTAAGCCAGTGCTCCTGCTTAAACAAATAAAGTAGTTCACCGTGAAACTCTTATTTTTCCCATGCACTGACTACAATGAATGTTAAGAAAATTTCCCAGAAAAATTCCATCAGAGTGTAAGATAGTTTTACCTCAAGTTAGTTTTCATTAAGTGTATCCCACCCCCACCCCATAACTTTCTGGTGTGTTTTCTTAAGTATTTTTCAAGCAAGGAATCAGAACTCTACTTCCCTTCAATGTCACTTCCTTCCAACATAAAATCAGGTGTATAATGCCAGTTGTGGGGGCGCACGCCTTTAATCCCAGCACTCAGAAGGATGAGGTAGGAGGATCTCCATGAGTTCAAGGCCAGCCTGGGAATACATAGTGAATTCCAGGTCAGCCTGAGCTAGAGTGAGAACCTAGGGGAAGACTCAGATGTTCAGGCACAGTGGCCCTAAGAGCAGTAAATCTAAGCTCTAAATCTCAGATACAGACAATGGTGAAAGTCATATTGCTAGGCTACTTGAATGACTTCCTGAATAAACAGTTTCCATGGAGATTTATTCAGAAATAGTGTACAAATGTCAGGAAAAAAAATTTATTGAAATCCTACCTCGAAAACCCCAAAATAATAATAATAATTATCCATCAAAGAAATTGTTAACAAGCCAAGCCTAGTAGCTTTTATCCGGCACCAACTTCAAGTTTCCATATATGACAGGAATAAAACTGCAAGGGAAGAAAACTCTTAATGTCCCAATTTTGAAATGTAGATGGACTTGGTGGTCATCTTCTTTTCTTTTTTTAAAAAAAAAATTATTGACAACTTCTGTACTTACAGAAAATAAACCATGATAAGAATCTTTTGTCCAGAGTGAAAATATTCTTGGTGGTAGAATTTAAATTATTCTTAAAGTTAAAAATTCTAAGTCTTTGGAAAGATGAAATCCAAATTACTTAATTTCACCGTTCCTTTGCAGTAAAAGGTACAGATGGTGTTGTCTTAAGAGGGCAACATGGTGACAAGGTGACCTTTGTCCACTGCCTTGATGGTATTTGATGGTAGTGGTAGATCACAAACCTACATAGGTGCTGAAACTGTACAGAATTCAACACACACAGTTGCAGTCAGGTTCACATTGCTGGCAGAAATCACCTGACCAAGAGCAACTTTTGGGGAAAAAAGGATTTACTTTGGCTTATAGACTCAAGGGGAAGCTCCATGATGGCAGGGGAAAATGATGGCATGAGCAAAGGGTGGACATTACCCCCTGGCCAACATAAGGTGGACAACAGCAACAGGAGAATGTGCCAAACCATGAGTCCTCCCTCAAGAATACACTGCCTCCAAGAGGCGTTAATTCCCAAATCTTCATCAGCTGGGAACCTAGCATTCAGAACACCTAAGTTTATGGGAGACACCTGAATCAAACTACCACATTCTGCCCCAGCCCCATAAACTGATAACCATACGTGATGTAAAATGCAGTGCATTCAGTCCAATTTTAAAATTCCCCATAGTCTTTATCAATCCTAATGATGTTCAAATATCCCATAGTCCAAGGTCTTTGAACTGAGCGATAATACCAAAAAAATCCCCCAAAACCCATAACGGCACAGAATAAATATTCACACTGCAAAAGATGGCATTTGGCATAGCAAAAATACATTCAACTAATGAAAGGTTTAAAACAACCAGGGCAAATATCAAACTCCAAGTCCAACAACTGTAGTCAGTGACAAATCTCCAAATCAATAGTTCTAACCAGAAACAAGTCTCTGGAGTTCCAATTCTGTCCCTCCAGCTAGGCAACTCACAGTCCTTGAAAACTTCATCTGGGGCTGGCAGCTTTCCTTAGAAGCCAAATCATGGTCCTGACATTCCCTCTGGGTCTTCACTGCAACCCACTGTCCATCCTCATGGCTCCATCAGGTCTCCATATAGGCATCCAACAAACCTACTACGCACTGCCCATGGCCGTTTCCAAAACACAAGACCATTTTATAAACTCAATGACCCTCTATTTCCTGCATTTCTTATATTCCATAATACCAGATAGGGTACCAATATGTTAATCCAGGGGGGAATAGAGCAGACTTTGAAGAAAAGGATACTCCTTGAGCACTCAGACCCCTTCAAAAGAGTCTACATTCTTCCTGTTGCCCCAGTGCAGGTCAGCTGGCCCAATCTCAAAAGGCTGTAATCTCTCAATTGCAGCTGAACAGGCAGAAGTTTCAGCCTAAAGATTTCATTTCTGTGCCATATCCTTCTGCTCACACCACTCCATTTCTACGCAATGCAACCCTGCACAAATTCTCAGGACATGGGCATAACAGCAAGCCTCTCACACAAACTGCTTCTAGCCCAGTCCAGGCAAAGCTCTTTCTCACCCTCATAAGCCAAACCTCACAGTCCATAGTTTTTACTACATTCAGGTCTTCCAACTCTGACAAGAATAGTCCATCAAGCTGCACTTACAGCATTGCAAAGTGTCTTTTAGGCCAAGGTTTCAAATCCTTCCACATTCCTCTTGAAAATTAGCTCCAAAATGTCAAAGCCACACAGTCAGGTGTCTAGCAGCAATCCCACTCTTAGTACCAACTTTACTGTTGCATTCAGGTTCACATTGCTGGCAGTAATCACCTGACCAAGAGTAGCTTTTGCGAAAAGGGGGATTTATTTTGACTTACAGACTCGAGAGGAAGCTCCATGATGGCAGGGGAAAATGATGACATGAGCAGAGGGTGGACATCACCCACTGGCCAACATCAGGTGGACAACAGGAACAGGGGAGTGTGCCAAGCACTGGCAAGGGGAAATTGGCTATAATACCTATAAACCCACCCCCAATAATACACTGCCTCCAGAACACATTAATTCCCAAATCTCCATCAACTGGGAACCTAGCATTCAGAACACCTAAGTTTATGGGGGACACCTGAATCAAACCACCACAAACACACACACACATACATACACACACACGGTAAAAGAGAGGGTGCATCCTAATAAACAAGGTAGATTGTACCAATGCCAGTGTCTGGGTAATAGTATGCTACAGTTTTGAAAAGTATTACTAATGCAATACACTAGGAAAATGTATGATGGATGTCTCTGTATTACTTCTTTCATCCACATGTGAATTTGAAATTCTCCCAATAAAAATTTCAATTATCAAAAAGGTAAAAATTAAGCACTGCTCATACCCTTGACCTCTAGTCCTCCCGGTGGACAGTGAGTCGTGTCCACCTGGTCCCCCATGTAATATAATAGCTCAAACTGAAAAAGGAAAGAAAGGAAGACTAACTTAAAGTAACTTGGGATGATCTAGCTCTGTCATCAAATCAATTGTTTAACCTTTTCATGCCCAGAGTTGGGATGACTGAGTATAGTTTGCATCATAGGATGAAGTTTTGTTCAAGGAACCTCCCCACAGCAACAATTTCCTGTCTTCCTGGATTCCCAGAAGGTACAGGTCTTTCCCTTTGAGGCAGGATATTGAGTGATCTTCCTCTTTGACCACCCCCTGATAAAGATGGAAAGCTAAAGACCTGCAGTTTGGCCCAATGCAATGACCCAGTCAGATGACCTCTCCAGAGCATTCACAATTAACAAAAGCCTCCAGCACTGCTCTAATCAGCTCTGCAACAGTCCTAACCTATACGTGAGGCACATGGTAGATGTCAACTTCCTCACGACGTCTTGAAATACATAGTATGAAAAGCAGAACAAAATAGATGGACAACAGCAACTTGAAGAAACAGAGTCCATGGAAGGGAAAAAGAACCTTCAAAGACCAATATGTACATATTTAGAGCTAAAAAATATGATACAGGAGGATAGGGTGCTACTAAAATAACTTGTACGGAACAAATAACTCAGCAGAAATTGAAAACTCAGTGTAAGAGGTGGAAATTCTTGGTTAAGAAAGTCTGCATAAATTAAACCAAAAAGATACAGTGGTGGCACACGTCTGTCATGTCAGCATTTGGGAGGCAGGAGAGTCATAAGTTCAAAACCAGCCTGGACTATTTAACAGACCCTATCTCAAAAAAACAAAAGCAAAAACTTACACTAAAAGCATGGTGAAAGAGGTGGGAAAGAAGATACATGAGAATTAAGGGAACCATACAAGAACTCAAACATATCAGACAAGCCAGAAGGAAGCTGGGTATAAGCGAGGAAGGAGGAACTCACAATGGGAAAGTTCCCAGATGTGCATGACGTTCACTTCCACATTAAAAGAACCTGGTGAAAGAGCTGGGAAAAAGGATAAATACAGATACCCACTAGTCACATAACTGACACTAGCAGCAAAGTAAATAACGTCCAACTCTTAGAGGGCGGAACAGATTCTAAAAACAATTAAAAACTAGGGCAATGCTAGACTTTGCCGAGGTATCGTTGGAAGGAGGAACACATTCAAGCAATGTCTTCAAACTCCCAGAGAAAATATGGCTCAGCCAACATTCTTGTTTTTTTTTTTTTTTTTGTTTTTGTTTTTGTTTTTGTTTTGAGGCAGCATCTCACTCTTTAGCAGCCCAAGGTGGCTTCCAAATCACAATCTTTCCAGTTCAACCTCCCAAGTGACAGTTTATAGGTATAGAACACCATGCTGGCCTCCAATCTGAAGTCTTGGCCCCAATGTATCGGATATACGTGTGTGTACAGGAAATATATTTTCAAGCACACAAGATCTCAAACCTGTACTTTCCCTGCCTTATTGTGGAGGCACCTGGAAAGTATGATCCCAAAAGTGTAACCACAAATGCAGGACCAAGCCAAGAGAGACACATGCACGGCTTCCAGAAAGCACAGCTTTCAACACAAGGGAACACTGAGAGACATGAACAAGATGAGACTGAAGGGAGATGGCAAGATGACAGCTGGACAGCAGGCCTAGCAAGCAACCTGTCCAGACTAGAACAGGCCAGAAGAATCTGGTAATGATTGCTTCCAAAAGAAAACATGATAGAAAATGTAACATTGCTGTACCTATTAAGAAGAGATGAGGCCAGAGGAAGAGTCTGGGCTTCATTTGTGGGAAAGGCCTAGAGAATGAAGCATGGGAGTATTACTTTACATACAGGACAAGAAAATGGAGCACAGCATAGCCCACAGCTCCACAACAAAAAGCATTTACACAGCCGTGATAAGATGAATGCAGAATATCAGTGGGGGGGGGGGGGCGAGGGCAGGGCTCTCCCTTACCTGAATAGCATCACTTTTTAAAAAATCCTACTGCCCACTCCACACCCTGGTGTGTTACATCAGCATCTCTGGGAACAGGGCTTTGGGAGTGTAACATCCACAGCTCCCCAGGTGATGATACCATGCAGAGCCTGAGGACCATGAGCTCACTAAAGAGACAATTTTTACTGTATGGTATACTACTCACAAGTCCTCACCTGTGGCTGCAACTGCTTATAATCTTGATTTTAAACTGTCAGCTAATGTTCCACCAGCTCACATAGTCAAACTATCCAAAAAAAAAAAGATACTTCGTATTCTGTCTGAAAAATGGCATGGCTGACTACTGATGGCAATGTGTAATGCCTCCTTTTCTGCTCATGGAAGCCTGCCCCACCCACTTTGTTCTTTCTTGTGCTCCACAGGTTCAAATGCCAGTGGCAGACCAGTTCTCTAAAGTGAAAATTATTTTTTCAGAACTCAAACGAAGCAGCAATGTACGGGGGCGGGAGGGACTGAAGAGTGGTTTTGCAAATGTCACAAAAGTTGCAAATGGGTGGCAAAGAATCAAACTGGGTAGCAGATGAGCTGGCTGTATGTGTTCACCTCTAGGGAATAAGCAGTTATTGAAAGGGAAGGAACAACTGTTAGATTTCATGGTTAAAATAAGCATGGTTTGGTCAGGTCCAAGAATGACATAAGCTTTTCCACTATTCCCTAGAGCTCACCTCTAGCCCCAAACTCCAGAGTTCAAAGGGTCACAACTGACCAGTTCCATAGCCCACAATGGGCCCAAGTTGAGTTTCTACTCATCTATTCTAACCCTCCAGCCATGTGTACGTTTCATGAAAAACAGTCTCCATATTGTATGTAACTTTACTGGGATCCCTCGTTAGAACAAGTCTATGTCTCCTTCCCTCATTAATCATTTAAGACCAAAGATAGCAGCACTGGGTGATATGAAGATCACATGTAAAGATCACTGTCTGCTTGCGAGTCCTCCTTCTGCTTGGTCTTGCTGACTTAGCAAATACATCATCGTTCTGGCCCAATGACTTGTGCTCCATCCATTGGGCCTTTTCCAGCGACCAGTCCATGGTGGACTGGATTCATAAACAATCCTCTCATTTCTTTTTCTATACTTCAATCTCACCAAAAGGATGGGACACACCTCAGATCAATGCCAAAGATTTCATCAATGCATTGCAGCCCACCAAGGAAACCAATTTATTTCCGTATTTGAAGTGAAAGGGAGCTGTTTTGCTTGCACCCTTACCAACATTTTGTTTTTGAAACTAGTGTTTAAAAAAGGCATTTCATTATTTTTTAAAATATATTTTATTTATTTATTTGAGAGAAAGATGGAGAGAGAGAAAGAGAATGGGCATGCTAGGGCCTCCAGCCATTGCAAACGAACTCCAGATGCATGCGCCCCTTGTGCATCTGGCTTACATGGGTCCTGGAGAGTCGAACCTGGGTCCTTTGGCTTTGCAGGGAAATGCCTTAACCACTAAGCCACTTCTCCAGCCCCATTTCATTATTTTTAAGTTCATATTTCCCCATTGAGAATGTTGAAAAATGCTCTTTGTATCCATTGGCCATTGGCTGTTGCACTTTTGCAAACTGCCTCCCAGAATCTTTTGCCCACTTTTCTAATGTTTGTCTTTCTTACTCCCCCTTCCTTTTTATGCTGAGGTAGGGTCTCACTCTAGTTCCAGCTGACCTGCCTCACTTTGTAGTCCCAGGTTGGCCTCAAACTTAAAGAGATCCTCTTACCTCTGCCTCCCAAGTGCTGGGATTAAAAGCACGTACCACCATGCCCTGCTCACTCCCTGTTCTTTACCCTTCTAGTTCTTTTTGTTTTCAGGTTCCAGTTTCTCATAGGTAAGATGACCTGTTAGGAACACGCTTTACTTCTCATTCATCTCTCTCATAGTTCTTAAAAATCAGCTCTTAAGTGCCTCTCTTTTTACCAAACCTCAAGGAAAGATACTGAGTGGCCATCTTAGACACCATTGTCATTCCTCCAACTAGAAAAATACTTGCCAGAGGCTTAATACAAGAGGTGAGGGTCCCTGACTCTGGTACCCTTGGGATACAGGGAGGGCCTCCCTGCAGGACACCACTGTAGAGAATTTCCTGCAAGGATAGTTTACAAAGATAGGGACAGGGAAGCCAGCAAAGGATGATGAAACCCCTAGGCTAGCAACGGTGAGGCGTGGAGGCAAGCCTAGGCTAGCAACAGTGAGGCATGGGGGCAAGCCTAGGCTAGCAATGGTGAGGAGTGGGGGCAAGCCTAGGCTAGCAATGGTGAAGAGTGGAGGCAAGCCTAGGCTAGCAACAGTGAGGAGTGGAGGCAAGCCTAGGCTAGCAACGGTGAGGAGTGGAGGCAAGCCTAGGCTAGCAACGGTGAGGCGTGGAGGCAAGCCTAGGCTAGCAACAGCGAGGAGTGGGGGCAAGCCTAGGCTAGCAACGGTGAGGAGTGGAGGCAAGCCTAGGCTAGCAACGTGGAGGGTGAGAGAGGAGGCAAGCGTGGAGGCTAGGCTAGCAATGGCCTAGGCTAGCAACGGTGAGGAGTGGGGCAAGCCTAGGCGGTGAGGCGTGGGGCAATGGTGAGGGGGGGCAAGGGAGCAACGGTGGAGAGTGGGGCAAGCCTAGGCTAGCAACGGTGGAGAGTGGAGGCAAGCCTAGGCTAGCAACGGTGAGGAGTGGGGGCAAGCCTAGGCTAGCAATGGTGAGGCGTGGGGGCAAGCTTAGTCCCAAAGAGGACTGAGAAGAGGATAGCAGGTGGAACCCTGGTAGGCCCAGAGCACATCACCCCTTGGCTCAAAGAAAGCCTTCTTCCATGTGAGTCCTTAACACGTCAAACTCAAGTCCTACAAAATAGCACCGTGTTCAAAACTACTGCAAACAACAAGTAATCACTAAACCAAGCCCTCAGAAACAGAAGGCAGAACTTGGCCAGAAACCCTCCAGTTACCTTCCTGACACATAGCCCACTTGCGTTGTGACCCAGGGGCATTTTCTGAATTCCCCAGACCTTGGTCTCCCCATTAGAAAATTCTGTGTAGTATTCTCGCCTCCCCCACCCGCCCCACTCCACCACCAATAACTTCTTTTTCTGCTGCTCAAGGAACACTCCTTACAGAAAGAAAGTTGCCAAATCCTGTACTATCAGCCAACTTCCACCAGGCCTTGGAATTCTCAGCAAATAGCTAGTTTTGCAATTCTTTTGGCTTTGCCAACCCTCCAGGGTAAAAAAAATCTTCCCACAAGGATTCAAGACTTGCAAGTAAAGGAAATCTTTAAGAAAAATCTGGGTTGATGAGCAGCTAAGAAAAGCCAGGAGGAAGGAAACACGTCTATATATGTTTGTGCAGAAAATAGAAAAGGTTGCAAAGCAATGTGTTTCTAAAATACTGCTTCTATGAAACCATCCTTCTGTTACTCCTTTACTCCTTGGTTGACTGAAAAAGGCAGGGTGATTCCCCATCTTGAATTCACATCCTCCTCGCCAAGGCTGGAAAATGTAGCAGTACACTGCTTTGACACAGACACATCCATCCATGTTCAAATCCTGCCAGTAATCAACTGATCCTAGGAACTGCCTGCCACCTTTCTCCAGTTCAGTGCTACCTCCCAAGAATAGTAAATTATAATATTGAATTTGAAGGATGAGAAATTATGAATATAAAGTGTATGCCAGCTCATGGGCTCTGAACACATGGTAGCTACTTTTTAGCACAGGCATTACAGTTCAGAAATCAAAAAGGTTTTCTTATCTAACAATCTTTTTACATGTACCTCTGTAACAAATGCCTCTTGAGCTCCTATCACAGGCTGGGTGATAGGAGTGACAGAAGTATGGAGAGTTCACAGAAGCCCTGACCTCCTGCAGCTCAGAATCTGATGAGGAGGAATGTTACTCAAATCATGACCAAACAAATACGTAGTCATCACCTCTGATAAATTCCATAAATGGCAAAAGAGTGTTTTCAGAGGATAAAGTAGGGGTTCTAGTACAGTCAATGAGATCAGGGACCAGAAAGTAAGGAATTAACTAGCTTCAGAAGCAAAAGTTTATCTAGTTGTGGTGGTGGGCACCACTGGCCAGACAGTGGGAGCAACACATGAAAGAAATCTGAGGCCAAAAGGGTCACTCTCTTATGAAGCAACAGAAAGTCTCAAGTGGCAAAATCAAAAAGAGAAGGCTAGAGGAGGGGATATTAAGTTGTGAAGTACACAAGTCTCACTCTAAGTCATTTGAAGGATGGTAAGGCACAAAGGCAGAGAGAGACTCTCGAATGAGCAGTCCAAATCTCCACTGTAGCCTTTCTTCAAAGATTACCTTCAGCCCCCATACCAGGTAAGATGAGCCACACTTTCATGTTTGGAAGACATTTCAAGGATATTATGCCATATATGTAGCCATTACCTTCTCCTTGCTTGATAAAATACCTGTTCAGAAGCAGCTTATGGGGGGAACAAGTTTATTTCAGTCTTACAGTCTTAAAAGGAAGCTTCATCATGGTGGAAGAAGCTGGCTCATTTCATCACACAACTGCAGCAGAAAGGGAACTCCTCAGCAAGCACAAGATGGCTCTGAACACACAGTAGGCTTGACTCAAGATCCACCCCCGCCCCACTGCATTGAAAGAGTGTAAGAGCTACAGGGTGGGAAACAGAGGATGACCTATACATTCATGACGCCACAGCAAATACCAATAACCCCACTAAGGAGGGCCTTCAGCGGAATGAGGGTGGGGAAGCAGGGATATAAGAGTATAACACAATGGAAATATGGCCAACATCAGATATGTTCATATAGTAAAGTTCATAATTCATAATAAAAATGGATCTACCCCTAGTGACACACCTCCTCCAGCAGGGCTCCACCTGCTGGGGGCTAAGTGGGGAACTTAAACACAGACACTTCAGACTATGGGGAACATTTACATTCAGATCACCAGAACATGCATGCTTATATGGCATGTGTGCACCTGTATGTACATATGCATGTGTGGAATATGCTTCATTCTCCATTGGACACCTTGAGAAATGACAATGATCCATCCAACAGGCCATTTCCCATCAAACCTGTGTATGAGTATGTAGGTGTGTGGGGGTGAGTGTGTCTATTTGCCACTCCACTGAGTGTTCCCTACTCTTGCAACCTGGGCTGACATTTATCACTGTCTTGACCAGAAGAAAGTAATGGCAGTAGCGCCATGTAGCTTCTTAAGCTAGAATATTACAGTGGCCCATTCTTCCACCTTGCTTTGTGGGGGGCACTCGTTCTTAGAACCCAAATGCCACGCTCGGAGAGACAACAAGCGGAGCCACATGGAAAGGGCACGTGTCGGTGAGGAGCTGACAGCCGCATAAAATCCCAAGATATGGAACTGATGTTGTCTGGGGTGATTTCAGATCCAGCTGCCAAGTCACCAGGCCTTGCAACCTTTCCAGCTGAGGTCCCCAACGTAATGAAGCAGAGAAAAGCCATCACCACTATGCCCATCCAAATTCCAGAGCAAAAGCATCCACGAACAAAAACATTCAATAGCTGTTTTATACCGAACCTGAGGGGGATCGTATTCCACATACATTACAAACACATAGGCACAACTGAATGAGCATATACATGTGTGCAAATATATTCTCTCTGAGCTACTCTCTTGAGCATTTTCTAGAGAGGATATCTGTAATTACTTCTGAATTAGAACCCCTGAGCTTTTGTCACACCACTTCTGGAAAAAGATGGCTACATAGTTTATAGCAGACCAAATTAAACACTTTTAAACCACTCAAAATGTACAAAATGATCTATTCTGATTGAACAAAATAAATGAAAGCCTCATTAACAAATCTAACACTTTATTTCAACGGGCTTTGGAAAAATAGAGATAAAAAAATGAGATCTTTATCAGCAACAACTAAACAGAGCATCTGGGGCTTTTCTCTCCATGGTTGAAGACCCATGGGTTTGGAGCATGCTTGCAGATTAAATAAATGCCCATAAGGTGTGCTTGGCACAAAGTCTGGCACCTAAGAGCTCACCACATTGTACTTATTATTGCTGCTTTTCCATAGTTAGAATTAAGATTTCTCTTCATTCCAGCACTAACGCTCTCTGACCTAAATTAAACAAACCTCATGTTCCATCTCCACAGAAACAAATCAGTATAGATTCTTTTCTACACTGCCTGTAACTGAATACTAAACACACTAACAGTCTTTCAGATCACAACTGAAACTTTTCAGTATATAACCAAGTCCAGACTTAATTTAGAAATCAAGAAACAATCCCTAAATTCCATAATAGAAGTATTATACAACATTATGTAACACAACTGCCACACATCTATCTCTATTTGGATTGGGAAAGGAACTGTTCTTTTCATAAGGAAGAAAAAAAGCAAGATCAATATGTGTTAGAAAATAAGCTTCTAAGAATTTGATAATGACTGCATGCCTTTCCAGGTGATTAAATAAAATATTACCTTTGATCATGATGAAGGCACCCCCATGGAATTGTGAAAATATCACAATGCGTCATCCAGATTGTGGTACCAATGTCAGGGGACACCAGTGGGAACCAAGAGCAAGGTCTCCTCAGGTAAGTTTTTCCTTCAACTCCTTAATTGTTGTGTGACTTGAACCTAAGAATCCAGCCTAAGCTACCTTGTTGTTTTTGAAAAATATTTTTAATATTTCATTTGTTTATTTATTTGAGGGGGTAGATAGAGAAAGGGCACACCAGGGCCTGTAGCCACTGCAAACAAACTCCAGTTGCATGTACCTCCTTGTGCATCTGGCTTATGTGGGTACTGGGGAATTGAACCTTGGTCCTTAGGCTTTGCAGGCAAGTGCCTGACCTGCTAAGCCATCTCTCCAGCCCCACTTTGTCTTTAAAACAAAATTTAATGCCAAAGTTTTTGCTTTATTCATTCTGAAAAGACCATTACGTAGAGAGTCTTCCAAGTTTTGGAGGTCAGAGTCACTATTTAAGTGTTGAAAATGCTGAATGGTAATTTCCCAAGTAGAAATACCATCATTTGTAGATTTGCATGCATTAATTAATGTGTTCAAGCAATCTTCAAAGAAAACTAGGCCTTGCTGTAAAAGGCTGCCAATATTGCACCTACTGAAACCCCACTATCTAATGGAAGGAAACATAATTAGAGACACAGAACTAACATGTCTTGGGGGGGGGCGGCAGATAAACAGAGGCTGGCCAGCACCATCATGAACACTGTTGTAGCATCTTTCAGGTGCTAACACTGATGGGAAGAGGTAAAGAAGAAGGGAGAGGGACAAAGATAATGTAAAACATGAAGAAAAATAAGGGAAAAGGTAGAGACTGGTGGGGGTGGGGGTGTGAGAGATAGGGGGTGGGGGTGCTATGGAATGGCACCTAAGTCAGAAGCAACCTGAACAGAGAAGTGTCAACACCAGGGAAACCATTTCAAAATGACAATCGAGTCATCAGGTTCCAAGTTTACAGTGCCTGACACCACATTACCCCCAGATAGTCCCAGATGTTTGTAGAGAGTGCAACCCCCTGCACCTGATTACATAATTGTAGGCGTCACATTCATCCTCCAGAAAATATTGTATATCCTGCAAAGTGGTGGGAATCTTGTCACTCATAGGACTCCAACATGCTGGAAAGATGGCCAGAGTATAAACTGACATGGAACGGGCCCTTGCCATAGGTCGCATGAACTATATTCACCTGGTTTTTCAACCAGAAAAAAAAAAAAAAAAAAAAAAAAAACTGGGAGCCCTTACTGACACTAAAACAGTGGGCACATGCCTGGAGGTTCCGAATCTGCCCTTGGAAAGAACTCCTGCTTCCCTCAAATGGCACAGCTCCCTCCCTGATGTCAGTACCCATGGCCAGAAGATCCGATTCACCAGCAATGGAGAATCTCCCAGGCTTCTCTGAAGATCAGGACGGCCTCTCTCCCATTACCATATATGATGAAGTCTGTAGAGAGATCTGCTAAGACCTAAATGCCCATTGAGTTTCACCATGAAGCGCTACAGGCAATTTGAGGGAGAACCATTTCTTGATTGATGGCACCTTTAAAAACGTGTCACCATCACTATTAAAATGTCTTTATTCTGTGCTTTACAACACCTCCTATCAGAGCTGTATCTTCACACTACTGCACATATTTGTAACTACTCCTCCAACACACACACACACACACACACACACACACACACACGCACGCACGCACGCACAGTGTATATGACTGTTTCCCCACAAACCCTGTCACTCGAAAGGATGGGATATAAAATCATTTTACAACATTCTTCCAAGTCCATCCTCCCCCCTCCTTTTTAAAGACAGCTGGACCCCAGAGTCCAAAATTGTTTTCAATGGACAATTGTTCTGTGCACATTTCTCCACAAGGTCTATTTTAGCTCCAGAGGGGACAAGGACAAAGATAAAAACCAAAGTTGGGTTCGCGTGCACGGGCGCGCGCGCATGTGTGCGCACAGCCCCGGGCAGGGCACCGTGGACAGCGTGAGGAGTGGTCGATTCCCCAGCACCAGGTCTGCGGAAGGAAGGCGGCCGTGGGAAAGGAATCCATGTGTTCCTGGTGAGAAGCCCTACTAGAACGAGTCCTTCCTAAGCTCTTTTCTCATTAGAAGTTCCCAGCACCTGTTCCGGAAACAACCACAAAGGTGACAAGGCGCTGCCCACCCTGCCTGATCTACATGGCGAGCCGGTGAAGAGCAGAGCGTTAAGTGTCAGCTAACCCCTGCAAGCCCGCAGCAAGCCAGGAGTACAGGTGGTTACCTGCACAGGTACCCATTCCTATCTGGACAACTTTCTCACTGGCCTTGGGGGCTGCGGGGGAGGACTTGTTGAAGATGAGTCTCCCGGCCACTGCTGCCACCTTCAGTCCCTCGGGCTTGCAGGGAAAGAGGCTTAGGTAAAAGTGTCCAGGGTGCCCGGGGACGGCGGGGGCTAGGTGGTGTTGGGGGTGGGGGTGAATCGGGCTGCTTCTGCACAGCGTGGTCCCAGCTCCCTTCCTCCCGAGCATTGCGGAGGGCTGGGTGAGTCCACATGCCCGGTTCCCTCAGGGGAGGCGGGGGACCCTGGCCAGGCCCGTGCCCAGTCGCTCTTCACCGAGCCCCGGGAACCGATCCGGAGCCGCAGCGCCCACTCGGGGCGAGCGGAGGGCACTCACCCTTCTGCTCTCGCAGGCTCGACAGCGACCAGAGCAGCAGCGCCACCGAGGCCAGGAAGCAGAGCTGGCTCAGCAGAAGGTCCCTCCGGCGGCGGCGGCGGCGCCGGCGGCGCGCGCGGTCCTCGTCGCCCGATGGAGGCGGCGGTGGCGGCGGCATCCTCGGACTACCGGGCGGCGGGCGACGGGGACGGCGACTCGGGTCGCGGGCGGCCGCGGCGGGGACGGCGGCAGGAGGAGGCAGCCCTGCGCGCAGCAGCCGCGCGTCCTCGCTGCGCTCCCACCCGGCCGCTGCCTCCTCCTGCTCTCCCTCCTCCTGGCCGCTGCCGGTCTCCTCGCCGTCACCCTCGTCGTCGCTATCGTTCGGTCCCTCCTCCCCCCAGTCCTCCTCCTCCTCCTCCTCCTCCTGGCCGCTCGCTCGCGCCGCCGCCTCCCGGCGCTCGGGATCCCTCTCCTCCTCGCGCGCCATGGCTCCCACGCTCCGCGCCCGCGCTCGGCCTGGGCGGCGGCGAGGCGGGGGCGGCCGGGAGGCGGGGGCGGCGGGGGCAGTGGAGGAGGAGGAGGAGCGGGGAAGGACCGGCGGGAGGAGGGCCCGCCGCTGGCCAACTCGACCGGCCCGAGAACCCACCTCCACCCGGGAGCCGACTCTGATGTCTCGGGGCTCCGGGAGCGCGTCGTGGGGCCGCCCCTTTCTTTACTCCATGTGCGGGGATTCGGGGCCGAGCTGGGGCCGGGGAGCTACGAGACAGAGCTGGGGTCGTGGGGGAGGGGAAGGGGCTTCCCACAGCCGGCCGCAGCTTAGCTCACCCGGCCTGCCTCGGGGTCGGTATGCGGTAGCAGTGGGGGGCGCACGGGCGGGGGAGAATGCAACCTGGCGCTGGCCAGCACCGCGAGGATGGGGCGCGCGGGGAAGACACTGGGCTGACCTGTGTGCAATCCTTCAACCTTCAGGTGCCAAGAGAAAGGGCCCAAGGTAGGGGTTGCTCAGGCGGGACAGACACTCCCTCTGGCGAGCCCCTCCCCCCCCCGCAAAGATCTCCAGCAAGAAAGGTTTGCCTGAAACTTTCTGAGAAACGTGGATTTCTTCTGCCCCCTCCCACCCATTGCCCAGAGTCTGGACTTTCAGGAAGGTGTTCCATTGCCTGTATCTAGCTACCAGTGTGGCGCTGACTGACTCCTCCCGCAGGCCTCCAGGGTTCCCCTCTGCCCCTTTGTGGGGATCCCCTTGTGTGCCCCACTCAGGTCCTGGAACAGGCCTCCTCCAAGGGTTTTGGCCTACAGGGGATGCCATGGCTCCCTCGCTCTGGCCCAGGCTCACACATTGCTCCTTGGTGAGTTGAACCAGACTCAGTGCTATGGTGAAGGGGGGAGAGGGGAAGGGAAAAGGGAGGAGGGGATGGTAGCAAGCAACTAAGGCCCTTGTTAACAAAGGCCCGAGGGTCCCTGGCCAACCAGAGGAAGAGGTTTCTAGCCTTCTGCATCAGCCATCCTCACCTCCAAAGATAGAGCCCAAGACCCGCCTATTCTTCTCCCAGGTCTCCTGTCCCTATCTAGGAAAGGTGTGGAGGCTGTATCACTCTGCAGCCAGTGCCCAATGGACAGGACACGGAGTGATTCCAGGCATGGCTCCCTCTTTCAACTTGGGCTTCCCTGGCATCCTCCCAGGTGCCTCCCTGAGGCTGCTGGCTGGATGACACCCAGCCAAGAAGAGGAGAAACCTTTCGCAGAGCTGCTGAAAATAAGTCTTGTTCCAGAAATGAGCCAGGGATCTCCCAGAAACCAGGTATCTACCTGGGTAACTGTGTGAAAGCTTATTGGAAGGGTGGAAGGAAGATGTCTCTGTGTCTAGGTCGCAGAGGGGCCAGAGTCCAAATGTGTCCTCCAATGCGGTTGATCTCCCACCCCATAGCCTGCCAGATGCCACCTGACAGTATCTGGGGACGCAGTTGGTGGTCACAGGTGGTTTCCTTTCCACAGGAGGACAATTTTACCTTTGTAGCATGGAGGACTTTCATGTTCTGCACATACACTTTATTCATTTATTCCTGTATTCATCTTGGCACTCTCCTGGCCTCATGCATCACACCTTCCCTGCAATGTCTGGGTGGGTTTGGGGGTGGGCAGCTTTGCCTCTTTGCTCAGGTTGCCAGCTACTGAGAAGGACTTAAAACTGTGTTGATTCATCCAAGTTGGAGCTTGCTTGGGGAGTTCTCCAGTTCTCTCACCTCCACTGAGCATTCAGAGACACGAAAAGGAAACTTTAGGAACTCAGAATAATTCAACTAATTAGTAAAGACACTCAAATAGTGTTTCAGGGAAAATAAAAGGTAAGAGAAAATATGGAACTCACTGGGTCAGCAAATGAACACTTGCTCACAGGGACAGAAAATGCCATAGACAGAAGGACTTGTGCAATCTGGTGATGGGCAGGGGTGTGAAGGAAGGAGGAAGGAGGAAGGGAGAAACCAGGAACTAGTGATTTCCTGGAAGACAAAGGACACCCTTGTGGCCCAGAGAAAGCATTCTTTTAGTTGGTGGTCATTTTGACACATTTCAGAGCAAAGGGACAAAGGGACATAGTGAAGTAAAACAGGAGGATGAAGCCACCAGCCTTCACCCAGGGAGGGAGGTAGAAAGTTCTGGAACTTCCAGCCTGGCAACACTTTAGTTCTCTGATTGGATTCTTATATCCCAAGGTAGTGGTGCCTCTGCAAGAAGTTACCTGGGATCCAGGAAGTTCTTTGTCCTCACTATGAACCCCACTATCAGGCAAGTATAGGGTGGAACGGGCTCTTACTGCTCTGTCAGAACAGGAGGAAAAGGGCCACAGCCCTTCCAAGGAAAAATGTCATTTTTGCCCTACCTACACTTCCCAGTCTTTAGAGGTCTCAGGAAGCTGAACTTGGAGAGGAGCAAGAGTGAGAATAAAGGATGTCCTTGTGTTTTCACTGTCGGGGAACCTTATGGATTCTGGTGTGGCTTTGACTTTCATTCCCCCGAATCTATTCACATTTGATCTCACATCTTTTCTTTTTTTAAGAAAGTTTTTTAATATATATTCAATTTATTTGAGAGAGAGAGAGAGAGATAAAGAGGAAGAAAGAGTACAGAGAGAATGGGCGCACCAGGACCACTAGCCACTGCAAATGAACTCCAGACACATGTGTCACCTTGTGCAACTGGCTTACATGGCTACTGAGGAATCAAACCTGGGTCCTTAGGCTTCTCTGACAAGTGTCCTAAGTCCTAAGTTATCTCTTCAGATCATCTTTTGAGGGTAGCTTTGAGAAGAAAACTCCTGGCTCTTAGCTTACACCTAAGGATGAAAATAAGCATGATCCTGGAGATGCTAGACTCTCCCCATCCCTTTCCCCCACTCCCCACTCCAGGAATGTACACGTGTATTTACAGAGTATCTCCCACACTGAGCAGGAGGCTGGACTCCCCCTCCTGGCCCCCAGTTTTACATCCATAGAATTTCACTTTCAGTTACCTGAAGACTTGGAGCCTAATATGGGCAATAGAAATCGTTTATTATAATCATAGCTGTGCCTTTCCAACAAACAAACAAAAAATCAAAAGCCCCTCCCATGAAGCCAGGCATAGTAATGTGCATCTGGCACCCCTGATCTTGGAGGTAGAAGCAAGAGGATCAGGAATTTGAGTTCAGCATGGGCTTCATGGTGAAACTCTGTCTTAGAAACAAAGGAAACAGCAAAACAAGCTGATGATCACGTTGACGCAATGGACTCTCAGCCCAGATGAAAACTATCAGCCAGTGAGATGGATCCTTATCTCTACCTAGACAAGACACGTCTCTGGGTCTACCTTCAGTCTTCCCAGTTCTCTGGCCTCTCCTCACCCACAGTGCCCAGACCTGACTGAGAAGTCTTGACGACAAAGTAAGGTTGTGTCTCCAGTTGTGGGAAACAGACAAACTGTGATTTAGAGCCGGGAAGGGAGAGGAGGAGGAGAAAAATCATGGCACTCACTTGCTTGGTGAAGTGACAAGCGAGCCTGTTCAGTGTGTCTGATCAGTAAGACGGAGACTTGGCCCAAGCAAGTCCACAGGGAGCACAGTGAGACCAATATTGGCTGGTTGGGGAAACAAGGGAGAAACCCTCCCATGGAACATTCCAGAGCCAAACCTTGGATGTGGATGTTCTTCAGGCCTGGGAAGTGCTCAAGGCTCCTGTGGATGCGTAATTCTAATGTAGCCTCAGGAAACTACTGTGTGAATAGGGTTAGCCAGGTGCCCTTCACCTATAGGTCTCAAGGTTTTTCACATGCACAGTCACAGACATTTGGACAAGACCCTACCTAGCTTTACTGAGGAAAGCACCATATTTTCTTCCCTCGTTCTTGCTCACTGCTTTTAAAAAAGCCAGTAAATGGCTGGAGAGATGGCTTAGCTCTTAAGGTGCTTGCTTGCGAAGCCTAAGGACCCATGTTTGACTCTCCAGATCCCACATAAGCCAGATGCACAAAGGTGAGGCAAGTGCAAGGTTTAACATGCTCACTAAGTGGCACAAGTGTCTAGAGTTCAATTTCAGTGGCTGAGGCCCTGGTGCTCCAATTCTCTCTCTCTAATCTCTAGCTCTCTAAAATTAAAAAGCCAGTAAAACTGCATGTCCATAGATTAAAAAAAAAAAAAAAAAAAAAAACTATAGTCACTCTATTGTGGTAAGTCCCCACATAGCATACCCTTTGTGTTTACAAGGTGGGCTTGTGCTATGATAGGTGTTCAGATTACTACTGTAATTAAAAGCAATAACTTACTTATTTAATGATCATTTCCATTTTTCCTCTTTTTATCCCGAGTGTATGCATTTATTTGGTGGCTTTTAACTCCCTACAGGGATGGTTATAGTTTTCTTCCTAGTGGACCATAGCCATATTCACAGCATTCTTCTTCCTCCTCCTCCTCTTCTTCTTCTTCTTTTAAGAAAGGATTATACTGGGCTGGAGAGATGGCAAACCCTACATAATCGTGAAGGCCTGAAGGAGCCTGAGACTGACAGAGTTTGAATTTCCAGAGCCCACATAACAGCTGGGCAAAGCCACACATGCCTACAACCCCCAGTCCTGCCAGGGAGCAGGGATGTGAGAATTACTGGAGCCCTGGGAAGCTCTGATATCAATAGAGACTCTGGATCAAAACAAGACCTGGCAGAACAGAAGAGCAATGGAGTGGGACACCTGACATTTCTGCTCTGGCCACCATATGCCAGTGCATGGAGTGCCACCCTCCCGTCAAACCCACACACAGAAAGAAAAAGAAGACAAAATCCCCAAAAGTATTGTGTGGAAGTTCAACATATGTACAGATAAGCTTTTAGCTCTATAACCTTCTGTATGTAACACACCTACTAAATAAATCCCGAATTTGAATGTAGAACTTTTTCTACTCTCTATCATCTCCCTCTTAGTAGCTTCTGCTGACAATAGTGCCCACCCTCAATTACCCTTCTCACTCTAGGTAACTGTTGCCTGTCCTTGAACTTCAGGTAAATGGAGGCTGTTTTGGCTCAGCTTTGTCTCCATGAGATCTGTCCACAGTGGTGGACACAGCTGAGATGAGTTGGTTTTTGTTGTTGTTGTTTTTTTGTTGTTTGTTTTTTTTATCTTGGGTAAGTGTAGGGGCTTTCTCTACCTGATACTTCAGTTCCTGTTCAAGTTCATTGTAAGCCAAAAATCATCAAACCACTGCATCTGGACCAGAGACAAATGCTCTCCCAGGCTGGCTAGTTTTGTAAGAAGTTTCAGCTGAGATGGAAGCAGTCATCGGCTGCTTCTCAAACCAGTTGCATCATATAAGGAGGAACACCAGGGTGACTTCAGGCAGACAAATCAACTGATGCATTTTTCAGGTCAAGCATATAAAGGCAACCATAGAGGAATTCCTAAGAAGCACATACAATTTGGTGGTGGCTTTCAAAAGATCTGTATACAATCCCTTCCTATGTATCCTTTCCACTCCTTGTCTTCTAGAGGAGAGAAAAATAACAGAACAGGACAGAGGCACACTCAGGCCTTAGCAGTTATGGAGTTTCTTTAAATCCAATGTGTGGGAACATTTCAAGTCCATGGGAGCTTTTCAGAAGTGTGCACTTCCAGCCCCACCCTGAGTGATGGTATTCACAAGGCCTGTTAAACTATGCTGTTTACCAGTTCCTAGAGACTCTTCAGTACTAAGGTGTGAGACCTGCTGTTCTTGAGGAACTGAATAGCTTGGCATGTTCCTAGAGGGCGAATCTAATAAAGAAAGCTATATTGCCTAGCTTCTACTTGTCAATATTTTCCATTGACTTGTTTTGAGTGTTAGGAAGGAATAGAGATAGCACACCATCACACCCTAAGGATATGTCTGCATTTCTTGTTTCACATGAGTACTATTAAAAATGACTCAGCGTAATTCAGAGTCACAGAAATAGATAGATTAAAATTTGAAATCTTCAAAAGGCAAAAAAGTAGCTATTCACAATTTGAGCAATTTGTTCATAATATCAATGTTGTTTAGAAAGCAAACAGGCTAGCGCCTCTGATTTTGTCTACATACACTTGGGCAGACAGAGTGCTGAGCATGGCCAAGAACACCAGGAAGAACACTGAAGCTTCTTCCCATGGAAATAAGTTCAAGACTTCCATGGCATTGTGTTTTTTGTTTTTAGAAAATCTTGCTAGGCTCATGTGGGCCTCAAATTTGTAATACCTCTGCCTCAGCCTCAGCCTCCTGACTGCTGGAATTACAGGTGTGTGCCACCACAATGATTTGTTTTGTTTTATGGGGTTTTTATTTATTTGTTTGTTTGTGTTTTGGTTTTTCTTTTTTAAAAAAATATATTTTATTTATTTTATTATTTATTTGAGAGAGAGAAGTGGGGGGAATGGGCATGCCAGGGCTTCCAGCCACTGCAAACGAACTCCAGGTGCATGCGCTCCCTTGTGCATCTGGCTTATGTGGGTCCTGGAGAATCGAACTGGGATCCTTTGGCTTTGCAGGGAAACACCTTAACCACTAAGCAATCTCTCTAGCCCCTGTGCTTTGGTTTTTCAAGGTAGGGTCTCACTTTAGCCCAGGCTGACCTAGAATACATTTTATAGTCTCAGGCTGGCCTCGAACTCATGAACTCACAGTGATCTTCCTACCTCAGCCTCCCAAGTGCTGGGATTAAAGGTGTCCACCATGTCCAGAAAAAATCTCATGTTTTTAATGAGGAAACTTTTCTTTTAATTTCAATATCTCATCCTGATAAGCTATCATAAATAATTGAAAAATAGAAACCACAATATAAATTGTCTAATCCTATTTTTGTAAAGTTCAGCAAAATCACTTCTCTGTAGGTAGATAAATAATAGATAGATAGATAGTTCCTGACAGAATAAATATATTATACTGGGAACACTTAATTTTTATCCTCTGAGAATTTAAGGACATGTGCATATGTATGTGTACACACACACACACACACACACACACACACACACATCTAATATAGTGTTTAGCAGTGGTTATTCCTGGAGGGGGGAGTATAGGATTCAGGGTGTGGATTATTGGGGACTTTCACTATTTATTTTATATTCTCCTACAGTTTTGGATTTATTTTTCCCATCAATATTTCCTTTTGTTTTAGTTTAGAAACTAAAGAAAAGGTAAAGAAGTTTATGTGTAAGCAGTTAGAGCCAGTTGACTTAAATTAGAAAACCTGTGGTTTGACTTTGGCAGGACAGAGCTGAAGACTTGATGGAGCCTTCGGCCAGCCTTCCATTGTGAAAGATCCTCCCAGCCCTCACTTGGCTGCTCTGTGCCCTGAGGCTCCTTTCTGACAAGCCCTGGGATGTCTCTGGGACAGATGCAGACCACTTGTGCAGTCAGCCAGGCTGGTTAGGAAGCTGGACTTCTGATTCTAATCCTGCCACACAGATCTAAGGTGCAATCTATTTCTACACTGTGCCTCAGTTTCCTCGCTGTCAACCCTCCCTCAGAATAACAATGAAGCATTCTAAAAATACAAAACTTTCAACAGAGAGAAATGCCAAAGTCATTTGTCCCTCGGCATGACCTTTAGCTGTCTTTAAGGAGGATCATTATTGGAAACCCTTCTTACTTGAGCGTTCAAATTTGACTGCAGAGCCCACCGTAAGTCAAACCCAGTTGTCAAGTGTAATAACCTGGGGACTGTAAACACATACTCCTCACACATTCTTCACTGCCAGAGACCGGAGGTCAGTGCAATAGTTCCATTTCTTATCCTTTCATTCAACAGGTTACTAGCCTCCCTGAATTGGGCATTGACTAACCAGATGCTCCAGACCTGGAAACGCTGTGGAGGAGCGCCCCCTGGCGTTAGTGGTAACCATCCTCCTTGGGACTGTATTCCTGGAAGGTGTTCCCTATCTGCCCTGGACTGGTTCAGCCCGATCTTGAGCTGAATTCAGTCTCTTTTCTTTCCATATTTCCTCTAAGGTAGCATTAACATAACTATGGTGTCATGTATAGCATTTCCTGAATCAAGAGTTTGTTCTGTTGGCATGATTCTCTCAAATCATTATTATCAAACCATATTGGCTTTAGGTACTTAATATTTCATTTGTTTAAAATTAAGTCCTTTACTTTGGAGGTTTATCTTGGAGGCATTTCCCTTCTAGTCAGTGAAGCCCTTGCTATTCAAAATGTCATCCAGAACTAACAGGAACTGTTGCTAGAGGCATCACCTGGGAGCTTGTTAGAAAGACAGACTCTCCCACCTTCATTTTAATATAATCCATAGAAGACTCCCATGAATACAGAAGGCTGAAAAACATGGATTTGGTTTACACTTTATCATAGATGTGATGGCTATCACTTTATTAGTGCCTTGGTTCATTCTATGTTGCTATAACATAAAATACTTCAGGCTAAGAAACTTTAAAGAAGTTTACTTGACTCACAATTACAGTGGCAGAAGGTCCAAAAAACATGGTGCCAAAGTCCTGATGTGGGCTTGACTGTGTCATAACATGGCAGAGAAGTTCAAAGAAAACTAAGTACAGAAAAGGCCAAGTGTGGGCTGGAGCACTTGCTCAGCAGTTAAGCATTTTCTGTGCAAGCAGGATGACCTGAGGAGGCCTGAGAAATGGCTTGAGTCTGACCCCCGGACCCACATAGACAGCTGAACATGGCCACTCACATCTGTAACCCCAGACCTATGAGGAACAAAGATGGGAGATTCACAGTGGCTTAGGAAAAATCAGCAGGTTCTTGAATCAAGTAAGACCAGTTGGAAAGGCAAGGAACTAACATTCTCCTCTAGCCACCACAGGTAGGTGCATAGGATATTCATACATGTACATATACCACACCACACAACACTACACCACATACTTACACACATCCCACACCACATTATGCACCAAAGAAAAAACTACAGGCCCAGTACTCCTTTTGTAACAATCAATTCGTAAAGGCACTAATCCAGTCCCACAAGAGCTAGAACTCCCAACAGATAGGACTCATCCATTCATGAGGTTGGTGCTCCCATGAGCTAATTACTTCTTCAAAGTTCCATCCTCTGGGCTGAAGAAATGGCTTGGCAATTAAGGTGGTTGTCTGCAAAGCCTAAAGACCCAGGTTCAATTCTCCAGTACCCGCATAAGCCATATGCACATGGTGGCACATGCATCTGGAGTTCATTTGCAGTGGCTGGAGGCCCTGACATGCCCATCCTCTCTTTTTCTCTGTCTTTCTCTCTCTCTCAAATAAATAAATAAACAATAAAACATTTTTTTAAAAAAAGTTCCATTCTCAGGCTTGAGAGATGGCTTAGCAGTTAAGGTGTTTGCCTGCAAAGCCAAAGGACCCAGGTTTGAATCCCCAGGACCCACATAAGCCAGATGCACAAGGTGGTGCATGTGTCTGGAGTTCATTTGCAGCAGATAGAGGACCTGGAGTGCACATTCTCTCTGTGTGTCTGCTTCTTTCTCTCTGTCTCTCTCAAATAAATAATTTTTTTAAAATGTTCCATTCTCAATATCACACAAGAGACCAAGCTCTCCAGCACATAAACCTCGGGGAACATGTTCAGATCATATCCGAATCATAACAATAACCACCCAGGTTTATGGCTGACCACACAGTAAGACACTCAAGATTATATAAAGCATTTTATGATTCCAAGTCTCCATGACTCATTTACGTTTAAACACCTCTTAAATATGGAAAACCACCAAAATCAAATTTCTAGTACTTAAGCATTTAAAATAATCTATAGGCAATAGATTCTAAACTCCCTGAGGAAAAAAAGAATTTCAGTTACAGCATCAAACATTTAGCTGTAAATAGCAAGACATTGTATTCCACATAACATTGAAAAAATTGAATTAAAACCCACATATGCTGTTAACCATGTCAGTTCAATAACAAACACAAAGCAAGGTGCAACCTAAACTTTGAGATGGCATCATGAGAATTTGAGAATATAGTACTGCCTTGGCATCACCCTCTTTAGTTTGTCAAAGTGCCCCCACCTTTACTCTCCCTTAGCAAAATTCTCATTCTAATATCATGCCCCCAAACACTGATTTTTTTTGAGGGCGATAACAAATTATTAAAGAAATAAAAGACCTTTGAGATGTTAAAAAATTGAGTGCAACCATTTCTTATTGGGCTTTTTATTTTGAGCTAATTTTAGACAAAGAGGAAAGTTACCAAGCTCTACAGAGATTTGGGGTCGGTCCCTCATTAATCTTTGCTGCATGATGTCACCTTGTGTATCTGTAATGCCATGATCAAAGTAACTAAGCTGGCATCGATACAGTGCTACTAACCAAACTGCAGATCTTAATGAAATTTCATCACTTTTTCTTCTCATACCTTTTTAGTATCCTGATGAGGACCCAGCATGACGTTTAGTTATGTATCTTTTTCGTTTCCTCCAGTCTGTGACAACTCTAGCACCTTTCTTTCTCATAACTTTGACGCTTTTGAACATACCAACAGCTTGTTTCAGAGACTGAATTTTGGTTTCTCTGGTACATTCTCATGATTTGCAAGAGGTTATGATTTTTAAAATTTTTAAATTTAAATTTAATTTAATTTGATTTTTTTTTTGGGCCAATGGAAATGTGTCATGTCCTTCTCAGTACTGCCTGACAAAGAATTCATGATGCCACGACTATGTGTGATTACTGGTGATGTCAGCCTGGATGACCCACAGTTTCTGTTTGAGACACAGTATTGAGGAGACATTTGCAAACTATGCATCTGTTGTTTCTGAACAACATTCCATCAAATAACTGTAGCAGGTATTGTTGGTTCTTGCTGCAACAATGATTTTTATAGAATTCATCTATTTTCTAATAAGCTACTTGACAAGGGGTGCAGGAGAGATGGCTCAGCAGTTAAGGCATTTGCCTGCAAAGCCTAAGGACCCAGGTTTGATTCCCTAGTACCCACATAAAACGAGATGCACAAAGGGGCACATGCATCTGGAGTTAGTTTACAGCAGCTAAAGCCCCTGGCATACCCATTCTCTCTTTTTCTGTCCCCGTCTTTCTTCTCTCCATTTCCTTCTCCTTGTAAATAAATAAATAAATAAATAAATAAAATATTAAAAATTCTTTTAAAGTTCCTCACCATGCCTCTGATACTGTGAATGACTACCACAGATGTCAGTGTGTGTGGTGAGCAGATCTAAAGGAAGGAAACTGTGTTCAAACAATAAGTAATAAACAGTGGGGAGAGGAGTGTGAATTACACATCTATGTATACACAACTGAATCTTAAAACATTCCTATTGCCCATGGAGGAGATTTCTTGTGCATAGATACGAACCTTCCAGTCAGGGACTCAAAGGTTATGAAACCTGATTATAAATGAACTTCGATGCCATTCAGAGTGGAAACCCATGCAACCAAACAGCCCTACTACCTATAAAATAAATTCAGTAGATGCAATCATGTGTAATTAAATATAAAAATTTGCATTTTTAAAAACTTAAATAACCCATATTTATGAACATTAACAAGTTCCTGTGGTAGTCACAATTCTTTTGTTTTTGATGACTTGAGGGGTTTTCCTGATGATATCCTTGGTCAAAGGAATTGAGTATTGTCCTGCTGGTAGCTTATAGCTTCAAAACATCATGGTGCAAAAGTGTCTTGTTTCATGCTTAAAATATTATGTTTTCTGCCTATTTAAGAGAAACTTCAGAGGCACTGATGTTATATGGGGCCATGTGTTCATAACAGCAAAGTCTCCCATTCCTCTCTGAGCAACAACCTCCAGTGCCTGAAGGAACCAAGAGCTAACTCTAGCTTTTCCACTGATATGCAAGATGCAGAGAATGAACAACCTTCAGGGGCCTTCATTTTCCTCACTGGTAAAAGCAGTAATTTTTCTCTCTTTTTTAACTTCTAAAAAACTTTGTTATTGAAAATTTTCACACATGTATATAATGTATTTCGAACACAATCCCCTCCCATTACCTTTACTTGACCTGTTCCCAGTCCCCCTTCACTGAACCTCTTCTTTCTAACCAGTTCTTCTTCTGCTTTGATGTCTTTATTTTTGCTCTGCTCCACCATCCATGATGGTACAAGCAACAACAGTTGCTGTGAGGTCATGAAGATAAAGTCCTTGGGCCTGGGGAGAAGGCTCAATGGATAAAGTGCTTGTCACACAAATATGACGACCAGAGACGGGACCTCCAGCACCCATATAAATGCCAACTAGGCATGGTAGCCACCTGTGATTCCAGTGTACAGGAGTCACAGACATGGGAACCCCAAGGCAAGCTGGCTAGCTTAGACTAGTTGAATTAGCAAGCTATGGACTCAAACAAGAGACCTTCTCTCAATAAATAAAAAAGACAGAGATTGAGGAAAATACCCAATGTTGACCTCTGGCCTTCCCATGCACATACATGTGTACATGCAACCACTTACTCATGCATATGAACACACACACCCATCATCATCATCATATAGAAAAAAGAAAAAGAAAACATAAAGAACTACTGGGTCATCATCCACAGAAACAGACAGGGATCTGGGAACTTCGCCTTCATTAGAAGGATAAGTCACTGACTCCTCCCATAGTGACAGAGACACAAGGCTTTGGTCTTTACAGTGACCATCGCACGTAACTGGATTGATGGAATGTTCCTGTACTGCAAAACCTCAAGTGGACAATGTTTCATCTGATGTGCCAAGTTCCAGGAGTTTCTGTGACAAAAAAAAGTGAGTGTGTCCTGGAGTCTCTCACTCCACAACAAGAACCCTGGGAGAAACAAAATCGACTTTGTCAGGACTGGAAAATGAATGAAAGATTTCTGCCACCCAGGGCATACCTATTCAATGACATGTTTGCTGAGACAAAGAAGGAACAGTAAACTTGCTTGCAGTTTTAGCTCACCCCATTCCCACTTTTCAGCTCCTCGACAACCAGTATCTTGTGATTACAGAGCAAAACCAGTAGCCATATCTCATGGTTGTTGGGGAAAAAATCGTCTTTATTTCACTTGACCAATGCTAATAGCCTTTTGTTTGTTCGTTCTTTTGTTTGTTTGTTTGTTTGTTTGTTTGTTTGTTTGTTTGTTTGTTTTTTTCGAGGTAGGGTCTCATTCTAGCTCAGGCTGACCTGGAATTCACTATATAGTCTCAGGGTGGCCTTGAACTCACGGCGATCCTCCTATCTCTGCCTCCCAAGTGCTGGGATTAAAGGCATGTGCCACCATGCCCAGCTGCTAATAGCCTTTTGACTGTGGGAGTTTGTTGGAAATAGTCAACAACAATTGCTGAATATCAGGCCAGAGCACTGAGTAACAGATGGAAAAAATAGCAGGCTAACCATGTGTCAGAAAATAAGAAGCAGACACAGAAATGTTAGTAAGGGCTTTGGAAGCACCTAAAGGTACTTTAGAATACAGAAAGCCACATGCATGCATAGAGCCATGCATATGCCCAGGGCTGTGCACAGGCTGAGAAAAGATCTCAGAAGGCCCTAAACTTTCTTCTGGGACTGACATGAGGCTCTGTGTAAACAAGAAGGAAAAGTCTGAATGGGGTGGGTCGTGTATACTCAGAGTGGCATCAACTCCCTGGGAAGGTCCACTTCGGCTCTAGAAAATAGGGAAGATAATTACTATCATGAGAATATCTGAAAGTATAGTCCTCACTGGTAGAGGTAAATTCATAGTCAAACTGAGATTCAATGTAATCTTTTGTGTCTCTGGAATTCAGGTTAAAACTCAATGTGGTTAAAAACAAGGATAGCCAAATAAGTTGCAAAGGAATACACAATATGAAAAATATAATTTGTGCCAGTAAAGATATAAATTGGAATTAAGTTGTAATCAAATTAAATTAATCTATTTTAAGTAGAATAACCATAAGATTATTAATACAAGTTCCATGTTAACCACAAAGCATAAATCCACAACAGATATGTAAATGAGAAAGCAAAAATAATCCAAGTTTAGCACCACAGGAGAATCACAGACAAGAAAGACTCTACAAACAGTAAGAAAACAGTGAATAAAATTGTAGGCATAAGTCCTTTCCTACCAATAATAACCTGTATATAAATGAATTAAACTGTCCAGCCCAAAGACAAAATAAATAATAATAATTAAAAAACTATACCCAACTAAATGATAAACAGGAGACACACTTTAAGGACAACAAATAGACTAGAAATGAAAGAGTAGAGAAAGATATCCCATGCAAATACCAATAAAAAGAGAGTAGGTATTATGTATATATGCATAAGATGAAATAGACTTCAAGTTGAAACTTTTATAAAATAAAATGAATCTCAGTATTTAATGATTAATGGTATATTTAATCACCAAGAATGCATAATAACTAAATATTACAGCACCTAAATATGTAAGGCAAATAGTAATGAATATGAAGGAAGAAATAGATAGCAATAAAATAACAGTGGGGACTTCAAGATCTCACATGGAACAATGGATACAAGATGAACCCATCAGAAATTATCAAGGACTTGAATTAATTGGACTTGAACTGTACCTCAGATCAAGTGAAGCTCAGACACATACATGGAGCATCCTTCCAATCAGTAGCAGGATATATATTCTTTTCCAGCATGCATAGAATATTCTTCAATATGTTAGGCCACAAAACAAACCGAACAAATAGAAGACAATGGAACTTATGTCAAGCGTTACTCAAAACTATTACAGTCTAAAACTAGAAATCAGTAATAGGAGAAATCTTTGAGAAAAACTTATGTAAAAATTAACAACATGCTTGTTCCAGTCAGCTTTGAGTTGCTGGCAGAAAAAACCTGACGAAGAGCAGCTTGTGGGAGGAAAAGGTTTCTTTGGCTTACAGACTCAAGGGGAAGCTCCACAATGGTAGGAAAAAATGATGGCATGAGCAGAGGGTGGATATCACCTCCTGGCCAACATTAGGTGGACAAAAGTAGAAGGAGAGTGTGTCAATCACTGGCCAGAGGAAGCTGGCTTTAACACCCATAAGCCTGCCCCCAACAATACCCTGCCTCCAGGAGGCTCCAATTCCCAAATTGCCACCAGCTGGGGACCTGGCATTCAGAACACATAAGTATATGGGGGACACCTGAATCAAACCACCACAGTGCTCTTCAGTAATAAATAGAGAAAGAAAAAAAAAAAACCAAAAGGGTAAAGGATGAATGGCAATGAACCCAATAGCTCCACCTACATGATGCAATGAAAGCACTTTCAAGAGGGAGCATCCGTAGCCATTAATGCCTACACTAACAAAGAAAGTCTTCAGACAAATAGTCTAGCTTTATGCCTTAGGGAGCTTGAAAAAGAAGAGTGAATAAAACCCAATGTTAGCCAAAGAATGGAACTAATAAAGATAAGAACAGAAACAAACCAAGAACAGAAATAATACTGAAAAGTCAATACCACCAAAGATTTGATTCTTTGAAAAAATAATATGATAAACTTGGTGAAATTAAAATGAAAAGAGGGGAGGCTCACATAACTAAAATCAGAAATGGAAATGGAAACATATAAAGACATTTTGAAATAACAAAGATCATAAGGGACTATTATGAACACTTACATGCCAACAAATTGGATAACCTCAAGGAAAGGGATAAGTTCCCAGAAAAGTATAACCTACCAAGACTGAATATGGCAAAAATTGAAAATTTAAACAGAATAATAAATAAAGAGATTTAAGAAGTAATTACAACTTCCAATAAAGAAAAATTCAGGACCAGATGACTTCACTTCTAAATTCTACCAAACATTTAAAGAATTACCATAAAAAATTCTTAACCCCTTCAAAAATATAAGTAGAGAGAATACCTCAAATACATTTTATGAGGCCAACACTATCTTAACATCTGAGCTAGAGAGGTTCCATAAGAAAGTAAAACTATATGGCATTATCTCTGATGAACAGTGATGTAAAAATCCTTAATAGCATATTAACAAAATGAATTCCACAACACATCAAAAGTTCTAGACATCAGTAATAGGGATTTGTCCCCAGTACATGTGGCTGGTTTAACATATGAAAGCAATCAATGTGATACACTATATTAACTGAATAAGAATAAAAACCACACAAATGCTTCAAGTGACATAGGAAAAGTCTTTGACAAAAAGTTCAGCATTCTTTTCTGATAAAAACTCTTAGCAATTTATTACAGAAGTGCAGTTTCTCAACACAATAAAATCATTT
Source organism: Orientallactaga sibirica (assembly GCA_036365145.1). Taxonomy (NCBI): domain Eukaryota; kingdom Metazoa; phylum Chordata; class Mammalia; order Rodentia; family Dipodidae; genus Orientallactaga; species Orientallactaga sibirica. The sequence goes on from JAEOAD010000011.1 coordinate 22,452,430, forward strand.
ATTAAAAATCCACAATTGCCATGCATGGTGGTGCATGCCTTTAGTCCTAGCACTTGGGAGGCAAAGATAGGAGGATTATTATTAATTCAAGGCCACCCTGAGATTACATAGTGAATTCCAGGTCAGCATGGGCTACAGCAAGACCCTACCTCAAAAAAAAAAAAAAAAAGCACAACAAACAACTTCATTTGACAAGAAAAAGAAGAGGCATTTAGACTGTAAAGGAAGAAGTAAAATTGTCTCTATGTGCAGATGACATGGTTCTCTACACAGAAAGGCACACACACACACACACACACACACATACAACTAATAAATGAATCAAGTAACTTTGTACAACATGCAAAACTAGCAACATTTTATACACAAATTACAACCTAGCTGAAAAATGAATTTTAAAAATTACATTCATTTATGTTTGATTTTTCAACATTGAGCTTTTATCTTTTGGAATGACTTTTTTTTTGAGACAACACTAAAAGCTTAGTCTAGAAGAGCAAAAATAAACATGCAACTGTACAAACAAAAAAAGCTGCGACACAGAAGGAAGCGACCATATGAAGTAGTGCAGGAAACACATTTGCAAACCACATATCTAATGGGGAGTCATGTCCAAAATTTCTAAAGGACTTATAACCTTTCCTCAGGAAAGCAAACATGTTCAAACAGTTTTCTAAACTATATTTCCAAAATAGATAATAAAATAGCAAATGTCAATAAAATTTCTCCATTTTGCCAAAATAGACATAGAAATGGTCACTAGGTTTATGAAAAGTGCCCCATGGCATTAATCACCAGAATGACAAGTCAATGCCACTGTAATTTATTGTCCCACCTCAGGACTAAAGCACCTTTAAGCTGAAATACATTAGTAGGATGGTGGCTATGAAAAGAGTTCGGCAAGAAATGCATTAAGGGTATACTAGCATGCTCTTGGTGGGAATGTAAATGCTTTAGCTGTTACATAAAACAGCATGAAGTTTCTTAAAGAAATTAAAAATAGAATGTCCATGACACAGCTGTCTGTCTTTTTACTATATACTCCCAAATCATGGAATCATCACTTGATAAGGATGTCTTTGTGTCTGCCTACATGATGAATGTCTGACATCATTGCAGCATTATTCATAGGAACGACATTATTTAAATAGCTCTCCTCTCCACAAATAGATTAAATACATTAAAAGGTTCAGTAGTGTTCTCCCTTTATCAGTCATTTTCTATTTAGCAGTTTTCACTTACCCACAATCAACACTGGCCTGAAAATATTACATGGAATTTTTTTAAAAAGAAATCATACTATTGAAATTGTGTGCTGTTCTGTGTAATGTGATCAAATCTCAAACTGGCCCTCTCTGTCTAGCCAGGAACATGAATGGCCATTGTGGCTAACATATCCATACTGTGCATACTTCCTGCCCATTAGGCACTCAGTAGCCATGCAGTTATCAGTCTACAGTCATCTATACAACAGTTATAGTGTGTGTGTGTGTGTGTGTGTGTGTGTGTGTACAGTTTATATACTGTTGTAATAGGGTTCAGTAATATCTGTGGTTTCAAGTACTGGAAGGGATCTTAAATGTACCCCTAAGAGTTGAGTGTGTTTATTGTGTGTGTGTGTGTGTGTGTGTGTGTGTGTGTGTGTGTGTGTATAAACCTTAGAGAATCAGTAAAGGGGGCTGGGAAGATAGTTCAGTTGGTAAAGTATTTGCCTTGCAAGCATGAGAACCCGAGTTTGATCACCAGAATTCATATAACAAAAAGCCAGGTGTGATGACATGCACTTGCAAGTCCAGGACTGGGGAGGCAGAGACAAGTAGATCCCTGGGCCTCACCGACTGGCCACTATACCCTTCTTGGTATGTTCTAGGCTAATGAGAGATCCAGTCTTAAAAACAAGTGGATGACACCTGAGAAATGATAGTTGAACTCTGACCTCCATGTGCACATACAAAGTCATGTGCATCCGCTCACACACACATGATTAGATCTATTATCTATCTATCTATCTATCTATCTATCTATCTATCTATCTATCTGTCATCTATCTAGTTATGGACCTTGAAGATATTTTGTCAAGTAAATTAAGTGGAGACTGAAATAAAATATTGCATGGCCTCATCTATATGTTAATACGTTATATTTAAAAATAATGTCACATATAAAAAGACAATGGTTTCTAGAGGTGGAGACAGGAGGGAAATCAGGAGGTATAAGTCAAAGGATGTAAAATAATTGGTGTATTAGATACACAAGTCTGGAGTTCTAACATACAGCATGAGAACTTGAGGTAATGAAATTGTATTGTATTTTATTATTTTGTTAAATAAGTAGATTTTAGGTGCTTGTGTCACAAACAGGAATTGTGATAATAGATATGCTAATTTGCTTTACTTTAGAATCTAATTTACTATTCATATGTGTTTCTCAAATAGGCACAACAAAATTTATTGTTTTAAAAAGAAATACTAAAGAGAGTCCTTCAGACTAAAATTAAAGGACACTAGAGAAAAGCTCAAATCCACATGAAATAAAGAAGTCTGGTAAAGGCAACTAATAGGTAAATATAAAAATAGGATAAATGTATTTTTATTTATAATTTTTATGATATCTGAGTCAAAAGACAATTGCATATAGATATAATTACAAATCTTTGTTAATGGGAATAGGTTGTATAAAATGTCATTTAAATGTTAATACCAACATAAAATGGGGATATATCACTTACTTTCTCATTGTTGAAACAAATTAACAGACCAGAAGCAGCTTATGGAAGAAAAGGGTTCATTTTGGCTTTATCTGGCCTTGGCATTACATCAGCCTGTAGCAGAGAACAAGTGAGATGGCATGGGAACAAACATTTGTTTTTATCAGAAGCACATCCCACACCAATAATCCCAGCTTCAATCCATTCACCAGAGCAGAGACCTCATAACCAAATCACCTACTGAAGACCTGCCTTTTAGTACTATTAGAATGACAGTGTGATTTCAAATGGGTTTAGAGAGATATTAAAACCACAACAATCACTTAAATGGAAAATACACAGGATACATTCTTAGAAAATAATATTGATGACTAGTTTTGAAAATGCTAAAGGCATGATTCATGGTAGAAATAATTGATAAACTGGACTTCTTTAAAACAGAAAAGTTATCTCTGTGAAATATACCATCAAGAGAATGATATAATAAGGCTGATATGGATGACATGTTTAATAAATAAGCATTGTCTAGCTGAGTGTAATGGTACATGTCTGTAATCACAGCACTCAAGAAGCTAAAGAATGAGGATCATGAGTTCGAGGGCAGCCTAGGCTACACAGCAAACCCCTGACTCAGAAAAGAAAAACCTCAAAACCCTTAAAATTCAATGATAAACAACTAGATTTGAAAGTGGGCAATAAACCCCTCTTTTAAGAGACTGTGCAGCAGGTTTAGACAGTCTAGAACATACACTTACCACACAATGCAACAGTTGCATTCCCCATTAAGTTCCTTTTCTTGTCACTCTGACCAAAACACCTGATAGAACAACTCATGGGAGGAAAAGGTGGATTTCAGTTCACAGTTCAGGAGGGTACAATCCATTATGGTGTAAAAGTCATGGCAATATGGCCCTTGGGGTAGGAATCCATCATGGTAAGGATGGTGGGGGAAGGATGTCTCTGTGAGGTAGGACTTCATCATGGTAGGGAAGGGGTGACCAAACAGCACTGTGGGGTAGAAATCCACCATGGTGAGAAGGGGGTAACAGGATGACTCCATGTAGCAGGAATCCATCATGGTGGGGAAAGAGGTGGCAGGATGACTCTGGAGTAGGGATCCATCATGGCAGGAAAGGGGTGGCAGGATGACTCTGGAGTAGGGATCCATCATGGTGGGGAAAGAGGTGGCAGGATGACTCTGGAGTAGGGATCTATCATGGTGGGGAAGGGGTGGCAGGATGACTCTGGAGTAGGAATCTATCATGACGGGGAAGGGGTGGCAGGATGACTGTGGAGTAGGGATCTATCATGGTGGGGAAGGGGTGGCAGGATGACTCTGGAGTAGGGATCTATCATGGTGGGGAAGGGGTGGCAGGATGACTCTGGAGTAGGGATCTATCATGGTGGGGAAGGGGTGGCAGGATGACTCTGGAGTAGGGATCTATCATGGTGGGGAAGGAGTGGCAGGATGACTCTGGAGTAGGGATTCATCATGGTGGGGAAGGGGTGGCAGGATGACTCTGGAGTAGGAATCTATCATGGTGGGGAAGGAGTGGCAGGATGGCTCTATAGGTAATATTATTTAGCACAGTAAGTGCTAAAGGAATTAGCAGACATGGAGGAACCTTAAATGTGTTTCACCAAGTGAAAGAATCTCAAAAATCATCATACTAGCTGGAGCGATGTGTCAACAGTTAAAGGATCTTGTTTCCAAAGCCTGACAGCCCAGGATTGACTCTCCAATGACCATGTAAAGCCAGATGTGCAAAGTGGCACCAGGGTCTGGAGTTTATTTACAGGGCAGTAGACCTTGACAGGACTATACTCAGTCTCTCTCTCTCTCTCTCTCTCTCTCTCTCTCTCTCTCTCTCTCTCTCTCTGTGTCTTAAAAAAAATAAAATTAAACAATCAATATCCTATGTGACTCCAGGTATTTGACATTCTGAAACAGGAAAAAAATATAAGGACATTTGAAAAGATTAGTTGTCAGTGGATGGGTGGCTAGAACACGGAAGACATAGGGTCCATAATTTATTTTTGTTTGATATAATAATAGTGGTTACATGTGATTATTCTTTTGTCAAAACCATGAAACATGTAGCACTGAGAGTGAATGCAAATATAATAAACTCTAGACTACTTGATCAGGTGTGTCTTTATATACTCATCAAATGAAACAAGTATACTGTTCTGGTACAAGATTTTAATAGTGGGTAAGAATGCATGTGGACAGGAAGAAAGGATATAGATTTCTGTGTGTCCTCTATGTACTTTTTCATGAACCTAAACTTCTCTTAAAAACTAAGGGCTATTTTTTAATCATGGCAAAGAATTTAACTGGCCAAAAACAACTTGAAAAGAACATAGTTGGGTGGCTCCCCTTCTTAATTTCAAAACTTTCTAAAGAGCTACAGTAATCAATACTGTGTGGTATTGGTAAAGTTGTAGACATAGAGATCAATGTAATATAATTGAGAATCCAGAAATAAACTCACACATTTACAATGAATTAATTTTTGATGAAGGTACTAAAAATTTAGTGAAGAATAGCTTTTGAAACAAATGGTACTGAGATAATTACATATCTACCTAAAAGAGAATGAAAATAGTCTTATGGATAATACACACAGAAATTATTCAATGTTTTAATACCATTAGCTCTTCATGAAATGCAAATGAAACCCACAATGTGATGGGATTTACAACCACCAGGATAGTTATAATTAAAGATAATAACAAGTATCAGTAAGCATGTTACTGAAAATTTTCATTTTCAGGTATATATAAAGGTATACATAAAATATTGTATGTGAGTGTATCTAGAAGTACTATGCATAGTCACTGAAAGGAATAGAAATAATACAATTGTACATGAAGTGATGAATGCATAAAAATACTTTATTTATACAATGGCATATTCACCATCCATAGAAAGTAACAAAGTGTTTACACATACTATAGCTTGGATAAAATTTGATAACATTATGTTATATGAAAGAAGCCAGACTGAAAATTCTATATATTATATGATTCATTTACATGAACTATCCAGAACAAAAAACAACTCAAGGTAGGCACTCAGCCTATAGTTGCCAGAGGCTTAAGGGAGAGAAGATGGGAAATTGATGCTAATAAGCACTAAGTTATTATAGTACGAAGTACTAAAAGTGCTATGGGAAGGTTTCTCTTGGGGAGTTGTACTTGTCTAGAATTGGATAGTAGGAATGTGATTACATCTTTGTGATTGTGTTAGAATTGCTGAACTGTACATTTGAATAAGATGAATTTATAATATATGAATATAATCATAAAATCTCAATATAAAATGCAATGGAAATATAGGATAAATGTGACTTATCACATATATATGTGTATATATGCATATGTATATATATATTTTTTTTGCATGAGCTGCTCAGGGTGCACTGAGGCCCCACAACAATTCCTAAAGTTGCCTACAAGGCCACCTTACAGATGAAAGATCTCACAACAATCTTCTCATTTTGGGTAACTGCAGCTCAGTGACTAGAGGTCCCAGGCAGACCTCCTATAGTGAATTCTGTATGGTGAGCAGTACTGTGGAGATGATTGCTGTAAGGGCCTGCCCTTTGCTACCTAAAATCAAATGGTTCTTCCTAATGGTGAAACATGAAACCTAATGGTTTAAAGCAGAGAATGAAAGAAGCATCTGGCTGATTTTCTGCACTGAAGACACACCAGGAAAATATATTTTTCTACCTATATCTACATTTGTCTCTGCCCTATATCTACATATATTCCTATATATAATATAGTTTATATATATACAAATGTGTTATATATATTATATACAAATGGATTATGTAGGAAGCAATACAGTAGGGAAGTTTAGAACCGGTCTGATTCATACTTAATCACAACTCCACTACATACCTAACTGCATAACTCTGAGCAAATCCTTGACATTGGAAAACCTTACTTTCCATATTTATAAAATAGGATAATAATTACACCTCCTCACGCAGTTGTGAAGATTAAATAAGATATATAAAACATTTAGAAAAGAGCCTAGCACATTAAGCATGGTCTACAAGTGTTAGAATTTATCATTCCATTTAAAACACTTCAGACAATTATAATAATACACAGTTCTGAAAACAGATGAGCTTGTTGATTATTAAGCTGTAAATTTTTTCAACAGAATTCTGCTATAATATCTGTTGTGCTTTGAATGCAAAATGTTTACTCATGTGTTTGAACATTTGGTCCCCAGTTGGTGGTACTGTTTGGAAAGGTTGTGGAACTTTTAGGCTGTGGACCTTGATGGGGAAGTGGGACATTGGGGGGTAGGTCTTGAGGTTTTATAGCCCAGTCCCACTTCCTATTTATCTTTTGCTTCCTGACTGCCAGTGTAGTGAGCTGGCTTCCTGTTCCTGCCACCATGCCTTCACTGCCAAGTAAGGCAATATAAATTCTTTCCTTCCTTAAGCTGCTTCAGGCCAGGTATTTGTTCACAGCAATAAGAAAATAACTGATACAGTATCTTTCACTTGTGAGTTTAATCACTTCCTAGCTATGTGACCTTGGGAGGCTTGCTTACTTTTCTTCAACTTGGTTCACTCATGTAAAATAAGAATAATAAAGACATCTATCCTCATAGAGTTGTGAGCAAAGTTAGATGAATGCATGAAAAATTGCTTAAAACAGTGTCCTCCACATGATTAATAAATTATCAGTCATTACTATCCATATTTACATAATGTTTTATATTCATAACAAGATAAGGAGGAGTTTTTAATGAGCATCTTTTGTAGCTTCCTCAGTTTTCAGAGAGCCCCTCTTCCTCCCTTGATACTAAAATCATTCTTCACTGAGGTGTGCCTCCTGTCATCCATCTGTCCAGTTCTCCATTCCCCAGCTGTTAACTTGATGCACTCTGCCAGGTCTTCATTTGTCAACAGTCTTGTAAGCGCCCCCACAATTCTCCAGCGCTGCTTCATTCACCTCATTTGAGCATGCATCTTTGGCTAGCTCTGCAGTTTCATTTAGCGACTGAATTGCACTGGATGTACATCAAATTGTTGGGAATTTACAAAAATGAGTCAATTAGCCAAAATCCAAACAGACTAAGAACTTAGTTGGATGGACAAAGATAGATGCTAATTTTCAGTGGGAAGGATGTTTCAGGAAAAGTGTTGGTCTTTAGACAGACAATTTGTGATGTTTGTTTTCAAGTTGAAATGACCCCTGCTGTCCTAACCAAACTCATGCCTCTGAGGAGGTTGTTAATAAGCATGCAGACAGCTAGGGATCCTCTTACCCACTGATGAACCTTCTTACCCTCTCAAGGTATATCAGAGGAAGGGATATCAAATACCACACCTGGCCTAATTTGGCATGACTGGATGCAAAATTGTATTTGGCTGAAATAGGCAAGAAGCAAATATATTTAGGATGAACTTCTGTCATAAAAAGCAAATCTGAAATGCCGTCAAAAAGAAATCTGCATTGGGGAGATTGCTCAATGGTCAAAAATGTTTGCTGCTCAAGCCTGACAACTGAAGTTCAAATCCTCAGAACTGACAAAGCCAGATATGGTCACACAAGTGTTGGTCATCACAATGAGGCTATGGCAATGAGTGGCAGAGTCAGGAAAATCCCAAAGCTCCTGAGCCAGATAGACTGGAATTTGTAGTGGAAAACTAGAAAGACCTGTCTTAAATGAGGTGGAAGGAGAAAACTGACAATCCAAGGCTCTCCTCTGGCTTTCACACATGCACTGTGACATATCATAAGCCCATACATACATACACACCATGCCCACATATGCACATGCATACACACCCCAAAAGAAATTCAGTTGTTCATAGTTTTATTAATTAGAATTTTGAGTGATTGCATTTTCAAAGCTTGACATAATGCTAGAACATTACCTGACAGTTTACTGAGCTCACTGGACCTTGTATCTATGAGTAGTAGTCAACTGATATTCTTTGTTACACCACAAACACATAAATCTGGCTAGATCTACCAATATATGTGATATGCCCACCAACTCCCAAACTTGAAGACTTTATCAGTGGTGCTTAAAAACATTCCCCAATGAGGAGGGTGGGAGGACAGGGAGGAGGCTAACAAAGGCACCAACCTGAATGTATTCGCATTGTGAGCATAACTAATAAAATAAATAATAAATTTAAAATTTAAAAAAATAGTTTCTGAGGGCTGGAGAGATAGCTTAGCAGTTAAGGCATTTGCCAAGCCATCTCTCCAGTCCAAGGTATATTATTATGTTTTTTTTTTGTTGTTGTTGTTAACAAGGCCAACAGACTGTCTTTTTGTGAGAGAGAGACAGAGAGAGAGAGAGAACTAGCACACCACTGCAATCAAACTCCAGATGCATGTGCCCCCTTGTGTGCGTGTGTGGCCTTGCACACTTGCATCACTGTGCATCTGGCTTACATGGGACCTGGAGAGTTTAACATGAGTCCTTAAGCTTCAAAGGCAAGCACCTGCCAAAGATGTATTTTTTTAAATTTAATTTATTTATTTGAGAGAGAGAGGGAGGGAGGGAGAGAGAGAAAGAATGGGCATGTCAGGGCTTCCCACCCTACAAATGAACTGCAGATGCATGCGCCACCTTGTGCATCTGGCTTATGTGGGTCCTGGGGAATCGAACTGAGGTCCTTTGGCTTTGCAGGCAAGTGCCTAAACTGCTATGTCATCTCTCTAGTCCCAAAGACATATTATTTTGATAACTCTTCTAGCAGGTTCCAACAACTATTTTCTCTGAAAGTAACCATTGTTCTTACTGATTCCTTCTATTTACTTATAGTGAAACATAATGTTGAAACACATTTTTTTAATCTGAGCAATTTTTAAGCATTTAATAGCTTTTCTTTTCTGATGGGAATGTCTTCTGCCTGCATGCAACAAAGCAGGTCCAGAATCTCTTGGGTGACTTGTTGCCTGCCTATGGCGCAGTGATGATTGTGGCTCAATTTGTCTCTACTTGTAGTCAGTATTAGCCTCTGCTTTGTTACTTTTGGAATATATAACAGCAAGATGCACCCAGAATGTGGCATGAATGTGAGCTTCATTCATTCATTCACCTTTAGATTTTTTTAATGCATTTTCATAATTAATTTCACAGGTTTTCCCTTACTGAATTTCCACTCTTTCAATACTTTTTTAAAGCAGATCAATTGATGATTAGCTGGAGAAATCCAAAAATTTCTTAATAACTCACACCATCCATCAAAAGCAAAAAGGGCCTGTGATTATTTTACACATCCAAATAAATGAGTCAACATTCAAAACAACATATTAAGGTATATTATCTGTTCTGAGAGTAGTTTTGTATAATTCAATAAAAACATTTTTGTTACATATTTTAGAAGGAACTTTTCACATTGGAGTCATACCTTCATTCAGAAACACTGAGAATGATAGCAACTGAAAGCACATAATTTGACATATTTTTATTTAGAATTTAAGCTTTATGAACTTGAAGCTTTACATTCCATCATTTTTAATTTTTATGAGATAAGGTAGTTGTTCTTACAGTTTTCACAGTACATGTTCTGTCATTTTATTGTATTTGAACTGAAGATATATTAGTTTTTGGACTTTTCCCCCTTTTGTGGAATTTTTAGATGGTAAAGTAGAAACTCTATTTTTAATTTGTTCTCATAATATATAAATGGATCCTACATAAAAGTTTTTCTCTAAAAGACTTATAGATTAGATCTCATTAAATAATAAAAATTTAATGCAGTTCTTGGCTATTTTTTTGAGGCCAGCCTGACAGACTGGCCTTTGTTATGCAAGAGAGTAAGAGCCAGAGAGTAAGAGAGAGAATTGGCACACCAGAGCCTCAGCCACTACAATTGAATTCCAGACACGTGTGCCCCATTGTGCACATGTGCGACTTTGTGTGCTTGCATCACTGTGTGTCTGGCTTACGTGGGACCTGGAGAATCAAATATAAGACCTTAGGCTTCTCAGGCATGTGCCTTAACTGCTAAGCCATCTCTCCAGCCCTTGACTATTATTTTATTCAATTCAGTGGATGCTAGTACACAAAAAAGCAGTGTTGCTGTTTTTTCCACTATCTTATTGCTATGGACTGAATCATCCCCCCACCTCCATTCATATGTTTAATCTTAACCCTTGTATGACTGTATTTGGAGACAGGAAGTAATATTAGATGTGATCCAAAGAGTAGGGCTGTAATCTTATCAGATTGGTGGCCTCATAAGAAGAGGAAGAGAACCCAGCAGGCACATGCAGAGTTAAGGCTTGTCTGAGGAAATGAATGCCTAAAAGCCGAGAGGCCTCAACAGAGACCAGCCCTGCTGGCGCTTTGACTTTGGACATCCAGCTTCTACAACTGTGAACAAACATAAACTTCCATTGTTTAAGCTATCCCATTCTGTGGTATTCGGTTACAACAGCTTGAGTGACCTAATTGATACAATTATTCTTTGAATTTTATAAACATTTATTTGCTTGGAAAGGATAAGCAGGTTGGTCTTATTAAAGCTATTTAGCTAATATCCTCTTTTAAAAGTTATGATAATTTACTCCAATACTTTATGTCTGTAATAAATATGCATTCATTTTTAATAGGATTTTAACATTTAAAGACTTTTTTGCTCTAAAGACTTGCCTATATTTGGAAATAAATATTCAGAAAATAAAAAAGAAATGTAAGTGACAAGCTTTATCACTCTCCCTGGGGTTGTTCTCATTAAACACAAGATTTGCTTATATAATTAATTGATTATGATAAGCACATTATAGAACTCCAAAATGGAGCAGTAAAATAGGAAACTTAGACTGTTTGCACTTCCAAAGACTGAGGTCCAACAAAGCCAAATAACAGATCCAAATAAAATATTGAGACCAAAGCAGTTCAATGCACCCTAAAATTTGATGCCAACACTTTATGTTAAACCCAAGCCAAGCAAAGGTGGCACCTCAGTGGTAAAGTGCTTACCTAGCATGCATAATACTCTGGCTTTGATCCCACCATGTGCACATGTGCACAGACACACACACAATGAGCAAAAAACAACCAAAACCTCTTTAAAGCCAAAATGCCTAAATAAGCACACATGGACCCCAGACTCAGCTCTTGCCTAGGAATGCAATGTCATTTTAAAATAATTTCAATTTATAATCTAAAAATGTTTACAGTTTTACTGAGCTATCTTTCTGTAACTTATTTTTAATTTAATGCCATTGTGATGTGGAAGCATACTTTTTGTGATTTGTATTCCTTTAAATTCAAAGACATAATGGATTGAAAGTGTAAGAATATAAAAAGATACTCAGTGCAAACAGCAGCCAAAAGGAACTTAGAGTAGCTGTACTGATAACAGAATAGACTTTAAGTCAAAAACTATTGCAGAGGAAAACAAGGAAATAATATATTGAGTGAAAAGAAATTTATAACAAAATCATCTATGCATTTAACCTCAGAGTTCCATAATTATATAATTAAATTATATAATTTTGTGGTATAATTTAAAGAAGAAATAAACAATTACACAATAATAGTTATAGAATACAATACATACTATCAGTTGTAAATATCCAAGTAGAAGATCAGCCATAAAGTAGAGAGCAAATAGAAAGCTTGAGCAGTACTTTAAGTTAACCAAACACTGCTAGGTTATTCCATCAAACAACAATATAATTTACATTTCAAGTATTCATGGAACATTATCCAGGACATAAACTATGTTAAACCACAAGACAACTTCAATCAGTTTTAAAGACTGAAATCACAAAATGTCTCCTCTGAACACAATAATATACTGCTAGAAGTAAAAAATGGAAGGAAAACTGGAAAACTCACAAATATGTGGGAATCTTCTAAATGACTTACATGAGTTGAATGAAATAGTCTTAGTCAGCCAAAGAAAATATATACACAAAGAAAACTAGACAAATACTGTGAGATGAATAATGGAAGGAAAGCACAGCAAAAATCATGGTATGCAGTGACAGGAATACGGAAAACTTGCTCAGAGGAAAATTTACAACTATAAATGCCTTGTAAATATATAACAATATAAAACACAACCATAACTACAATGTAAAGAGGAAAAAAGGTCTCAAATCAACAAACTAACTCTATACCTTGAGTAACTCCAGAAAGGGAAATAAACTAGGTCAAAAGGTAAGAGAAAGAACAAAAGAATAAGAATTCTCAATAAGAAATTAAATAGAGAATAAAAATAGAATCAATGAAATAAAAAATTTATCCTGAAAATGTCAATGTATTTTAGCTAAATAGACAAAGGTAAAGAAAGAGGTTGTAAGCAACCTAAAGAGGAAATTAAGATGAGAATAGCACTACCAACCTTACCAAGTCATGAATTATAAAGAGTAAGGTGAATTTGGCTGGAGAGTTGGTTTAGTCATTAAGATGCTTGGTGGCAAAACCATAGGTCCCAGGTTCAATTCCTCAGTACCAAAGTAAAGCCAAATGCACAAATTGTCCCATGTGTCTGGAGTTCATTTGCAGTGGCTAAAGGCCCCAGAATACCCATTCTATCCCTCTATATATCTGTCTCTCTCTCTTAAATAAATAAATAAATAAATAAATAAATAAATAAATAAATGTATTTAAAAAGAGAGAGAATAAGGTGAATAATTGTACCCAAAGAAGTCATGAATTCTAGTTGGAATGGAAACATTCCTAGCAGCTGTCAAGTGACACAAACTGACTCAAAAAGAATTTTAAAAAAATCTTAACATATCTATAACAAGTAGAGATATTGAGGGTTGGGGCATAGCTCATTGGTAGAACACTTGTGTGATGAGTTTCATCCCTAACATCTCAAAAGGAAAAAAAGAAAAAGAAATTGAATTATTAATGAGAAAATATTTTGTCAAAGAAAGTTGAAGGCCAGCAAGCTTCACTAGTGGATCATACCAAATACTTACAGAATTAACTTCAATCCTTCTAAAATTCTAAGAAGTCAATATGTCTTATTCATTTTTATGCATGGATCATTACTTGTGACAAATTCATGAAAAGATATCAGATGAAAAAAATTACAGATCAATATTTTTATGAATAAATATGCAGAAGGTTTAGGCAAAATATGATCATACTGAATCCAATAGCATATGAAAAAGATTACACACCATGATCAATTGGAATTTATCCAAGGAATGTAAAGGTAGTTTAATTTTTTAAAGCAACTTATACACAACATCACATTCACAAAATAAAAGAAAGGAAATCCCACATCATCATTTCAAATTGATGTGGATAAGAAATTTATCAGTGTCCAACACCCTTTCAAGATAAAAGAACTAAGAAAATGCAAAGTAAGATTAACCATCCTCAACATGAGGAAGGTATTATAATCCCACAGTTGACATCATATCCAATGGCAAAAACCTACAGGCTTTCTTCCAAAGGTCAAAATAATATAAGAATATATATTTTCATTGCTTCTTTTCAACATGGAAACTTTAATAAAAATAATTATTAAAAAATCTAAATAAAACCCACTCAAATTGGAAAGAAATACAGGTATCTCTATTAGCAGATCACATAATCCTATATGCAGAAATCACCAAGAATCTATAAAAAAGCTACTATAGCTACAAATGAATTTGTTAAAATTTCATGCTATAAGATCAACACAGAAAAATCAGTGTGCTTGTTTGTGTTGTTCAGTAAACAACACAAAAAGGAACTTAACATCGCAATGGATGGGACCATTGGGAAAAAAATCAAACCAAGGAGATGAAAGATTTGTATAATGAAAAATTTAAAATGTTACTGTTTCAGAGAAAATAAATTTAGAACTTAATTGTTATAGCACATTGATTAAATATCGTTTTGTCTGGAAAATGTAACAATTTTAAACTTGCAATAATCTAAAACATAAAGATAAGAATAACTTCAAATTTTGCATCTTTCAACTGTTGTCCATTCTTATACTGTAACATTACTACACCTTTCCCTATGATTATACATCAAATATGTGAATAACTGGTAAGGTGTGAAAGCTGGAACAAGACAATCATCAGACTTGACGGATGAACAATGTGGACTTACTAGACAATTCAGATGTCAAAAAGAAATATAAATTGGAAAATATTTGAATAAACAGTAACAAAATACTTTTTAAACAATTTATTTATTTATTTATTTATTTATTTATTTAAGAGAGGGAGGGGAAGAGGCATATATAGAGAGAGAATGGGTGAGGCAGGGCCTATAGCCACTGCAAACAAACTCCAGACACCCGCACCACCTTGTGCATCCGGCTTATGTGGGTACTGGGGAATTGAACCAGGGTCCTTAGGCTTAGAAGGGAAGCATCTTAATTGCTAAGTAAGCCATCTTTTCAGCCCATAAAATACTTTTTAAACACATATTTCAAGTTGTTACTTGAATGCTGAAAAAAGCATCCAATTAAAGAAATTAATAAAAAATCAAATTAAGTGAGATGAAGATATAAGTACTAAATAATGAAAATACATAATATTCAAAACAAAGATCTAATCAAGACAATCAGTTATGCTAGGAGTAGATTTTGTTAAATAGAGTAACACTATTCACAAGCTAATCAGAAGAAAAGAAAACTAGAGATAGAGGGAGTCAAGAATAGAGTGATAAGGGAGGAGAAAGAAGGTCAGGCGATGAGTACCATACATTATATCAAGAATGAAGAAGGGCTACCAATGCTGTCAACATGAAAGGATTAAAAGAAAATTATGACTATGTCATTCATTTGGATGAAACTGATGAAAAGAAATAATAAAAGCAGAAGAATGTAATGTTTACTAGTAAAACTTGATAGCTAAGTTAGCAATTTTCATAATCAAAATATCATACTCAGGCAGATTTACAGTTGAATTCACTTGCACATGTAAGGAATAGACAATTATATTTCAGTAAAAACATAGACCAAGATGAGGCATAACCTTGATAACAAAGCCTGACAAGAACAAAGAAGTGAAAATAACAAACAATCTCAAACATGACTAGAGATGCACAAAGCCCTGTGCACATGGAATATTAGCACACTGAATCTAAACATGAATGTGTCTCTCTGTGTGTAATATGTAAAATGTTATGTATAGTATCACATCTATTATACATGTATACATGTGCATATTTTACTAAGGTGGGCTTAATCCTGGAACACAAAGTCAGATAAGCTTTAAAAAATCCACTAATGAGAATCCCAGTTTGCACAGAACTTTCCAAAACAAGTAATGATGAAATCAAACACTGGGCTGATGGAATGTAACCTGGGGCACCAAAACAGCTTCTAAAGAACTAGAATTATTGAAAGATACACAAACAAGAAAAATCAGACAGGAAAAATAACTTGGTTCAGTCACATGAAAATTAGGAACTTCTGTTCAATAAAAATTCCAGTAAATAAAAGTGCTGGCCACGAATTGCAAGATACTTGCCTTGTACCCACAATGTCAGAAATTTGAACTAAATAGTTCATAAACATCTCTTATAAATCTATAAGAAAGACTAAGTAGCAAGATAGGAAAATTAGTAAACAAGACCAGACCAGATACTTCAAAGAGAAATCCAATGGAATCTGTCCCCCCAAATTCACAAGTTGACATTCTAATCACCAATGGGATGATATTAAGAACTGAGTCCTCTGAGAGGTTAGAGGATGGAGGTTAGAGGTCATGAGGATGGAGGCTTCATGATTAGCATGAGTACCCTTATAAAAGAGATCTCAGTGAATTCTCTTGCTTGCTTTCTGCCACAAAAGGACACAAAGAGAAGTTGGCAGTTGGAAGCCTGGCAAAGGGCTCTCATCAGGACTTGACCATGTTAATACCTTCATTCCTATACTTCAGTACTATAAGAAAATAATTGCTACTGTTTAGAAATCACCCAGGATATTAGTTATTTTCTCATTGCTATGACAAATACCTGACTAGAAACAGCTTATGGCAGGATAGAATTTATTTCTGCTTACAGTTTCAAAGGGAAGTGTCCATCATGGCAGCAGCAGGCAGTCAGGTGTCACATCTTCACATCAGCAAGGAAGAAGTAGAGAGAACAAAACAGGGCTGTTCTGTAACACCTCAATGGCCACCCCCAGAGACACACTTCCTCAGCAAGACTCACCTCTTAAGGCTCTATAATCTTTCCCAAAAGTGTACAACTGGGAATTAAGTATTTAAACAAATGAGTTTATGGGGAACATTTTATATTCAAACCACCACACCTATGAGAGCTTGTGGTAAGAGCCCAGGCATCTAAAAACACCTTGAAGTTCATTAGTAACCAGGTAAATGTGAATACAAAACTAAAATTTAAAAGTCTGACAATATCAAGTGTTGATGGGGATTCAGGGAAGTGTAAATGTTCACACCCAACTATGTACTATTATGTGGTCCAAATCATTTCAGAAAATAACTTGTTTTTGAAATGAAAAAGGTCATTCTTTGCATATATATGTAAATATTAACTTTGTATATAATGACATATTTCTACTGAGTATATTTCCCCATGAAATAATTATGTATATCAAGTAAGTGGTATACGTTTTTTTAGAACTTGTAGTAACAAAAAGAGTAGAAATAAATTTAATGTCTATTGAAACAATAAACCTGATATGTTTCACAATACAACACGAAAAATTGAAGAAAGGGAAGGACTTAAGTGTATGGTAATACACATATATAAGTAGAAGAACTGAGTACAGGGAGGGGAATGGCCTAAGCGAGGCCATGGGAAGAGAATGCATACAAAAAGGGCAGGGGGAGGGACAATCTAAACTCAAGATATTATCAATAAGACATATGTAAAATTACTTTTTTGAATAAGGGCACGTCTAGAAGATGTAGACTGTTACTAGAAAATTTTCAGTACCTGGGATGGAATTCCTTCCAGTGAGATGTTGGCCAAGGAGGTCCCGGTAGCCTCCAAAACATTAAGGCTTTTGCCAAAGCCCTTGGTTTCCCTAGAGAAATAGATAGTAAGACCCTATTGCTGAAGACATCTCATGCCTGAGAGGCAAGGACACTGAGAAAGCAAGCTGGTGCTGAGCAGAAAACCTTCTCCCTGTAGACCAGCCAACTGAAAGCTGGAAAAAGCTGCACTGCACGCAGTGTATGGGAGACAGAAGCCATCAACAGTGAAAATAGTGGATGCTGAATATTCAAGCTTGGCCAGACAGGCCCAATGACTGAACGGGTGCAATAGTGGCGTGTCTACTCTTGGGGTAACCAAGTGCTCCATAATTGGACTGAAGGCCCCTCTACGGGAGGGAATACATACCCGGTACTGAAAAACCTAAGTAAAAGTCTATGGTAGGTGAGGTCATGAGCCTTGGGGGTATAAGCCTGCTCATGTCTGACTAAATGTATATATTATTCCCACCAAGCTGCCCTGGGGACACTACACTAAATGTTCATGTCCACATATTAACGCTATTCTCACTTCTGGCTAGAGAAGCTTCTCTTTTCAGATGGTGATGACCACTGGGATGACACAAAAGGCAACATAGTGCTGAGAAGAAGGGATGGAGGAGTGCCTAGCACTGAAACACCTCTGTCACATCCTCCAGTGGCTCAGGGACCATTGAAGAAGAGGGGCGGATAGAATGGAAGAGCCAAAGGAAGGATATGACCTCTTACTATGCAGCTGCCCAGACAGAAATTGGCCTCGATATCCATGATCTTGCAGTGCCTAGCAATACCTTTGCAAGACCCTCAAAATAGAAGAGAAAGATGATGTCATCACATTAGGAGAGAGACTAATGGAGAAAGGGAGGGGATATGATGGAGACCGGAGTTCTAAAGTGGAATGGGGGAGGGGAGGGAAATATCAGGTGGGGTTTTTTTGGTATGTAAGATTAAAAGTCAATAAAAATTTAAAAAATAAAATAAAATAAAATAAAATATAAAAAAATCATTATGAATAACTTTCAGAAAGTTAATGTTAGGTGGAAAAAGAAAACAACTTTTAGAAGAATGTCTAAGGCATGATTCCATTTATATAACAAAGTTTTAAAAAACAAGTTAAATATTGTTTAGAAAAACACATTTAAGTTCTAAAACTGGAAATTAAAAATAAACAAATGATTGATATTTACTGCAGAAAATGGAGATACATTTGGGAAAGGGCACATAAAGACTCTAGAGTTCAAAAGCAAGGGTCTGGCTTTACAAAACTAATCACTATTCTTTAACACATGTACACACAGTATGTACCTTCTTTGATATAAGTGTTATAGTTCACTCTTTTCTCAAAGGTCACTTACAAATTTTGCATATGTGAGCTATATTCAGTCACCTGGAAAGAATCCAAAATTTTCTTGGTCCAAAATTCAACTTCTGGTAAAGCACCAAACATTGAAATAGTCAACATCTGTGTTGGAAGAAGGGGCAGGAGTAAAGCAATAAAACATACAGATGGGTGGGGAGACGAGAACACACTGTTTTCTAGGGCAGCAATAACAATCTTTTGTAAGCTTGGTGCTTTAACAACAGAAATTTTATTTTCTCACAGTTCTGAGGGGTAGAAATCCAAAATCAAGACTGATCTCCCTCCATATTCTGGGGGAGGACCGTCCTTGCCTTTTCTGACTTCCAGAAGCTGTCAACAATTCTGAGCATCCCTTGTATAGTAGATGTAGCACTCCAGTCTTTGGTTCTATTGTCATAGGATGCTTTGTCTTATGTGTGTTTTAGCTTTTCATAAATACACCACTTGTTGGATTAGGACCTACCATAACTAGTATGACTTCATCATAACTAATTGCACCTGCAAACACACAGTTTCCAAATAAAGTCAAGTTTTGAGGTGCCCAGTGAACATTAATTTCAGGGGAGCACTATTTACTTATAACAAGTAGCCATTATAATTATTTAATTGAATGACTTGGGAGAAGCATTACTTGATTTTACTCAAGAGTAAAACAATGTAAATTTGGCATAAATAAACCAAAGGGCCACCTTGTGTTCTTGGGGAGAGTCAGTCATTATTAATTCGAGTATTGACACTAGAAATGAGGTGCCATGTGTTGTTTTGGTGAAGATAGTTGGTGTATATTTTTTGTTGTTTCAGTTTAGGTTGGTTTTGATTTTTTAAAATTATTTTATTTATGAGTGAGAGTGTGGAAGAGAGATAATGGGTGTGTCAGGGCCTCTTACCTCTATAAATGAACTCTAGAAACATGTACCACATGGGTAACGAGAAACAGAACCCAGGCCAGGAGACTTTGCAAGCAAAAACTTTAACTGCTGAGCAATCTCCCCAGCCTGGTTTTGATTTTTGAGATAATGTCTTTCCATGGAGCCTAGGATGACTTTGAATTCTTGATCTCCCTGCCTCAGCCTCCCAAGTGCCAGGATTACGGGTGTGCACCACCATGCCCAGTTTGGCATGTGTTCTAATAAAGCTTTGCCTCTTAGGGTTGGTGACTTCAACCAGAGAAATGTGTATGTTCCCAGGGTGGGTGTAAACTGTCACATACTATGTCATATTAATGGGGTTGTGCATAGTTTGTTCTGAGAAGGCAAAGAGGAAGCGGTGTAGGGATCAAGGCCCATTTGTGAATTGAAAATTACATCATGTAGGTGAACTCACATATTCTAGATAACCTGCCAATCCCCTGATATTGCAAAAAAAA
Organism: Orientallactaga sibirica; assembly: GCA_036365145.1. Taxonomy (NCBI): domain Eukaryota; kingdom Metazoa; phylum Chordata; class Mammalia; order Rodentia; family Dipodidae; genus Orientallactaga; species Orientallactaga sibirica. The sequence continues at coordinate 22,472,770 of JAEOAD010000011.1, forward strand.
AAAAATAACCCAGACACTGATAGACACTGATAGACTTTGATCTAGGATAATTGTCTTGTGAGACTTAAGCAGCAAGCTTACATTCCCTTAAGTAGAGGTAGTTTTATCTGGAAGGTTTTCACAGACTAAACCACTGGGAAGAGGTCTATATTAGAATTCATTGTCTGAGAAATCAGGCCTCCTACTGGGGTTGCTAGGTTTCCTTTCTGGAGTCATGTAGCTGTGCCCACATGCTAGAAAGTCTAGAAGACATGGTCATCAGGCAGAAATGAGCTGACCTTTGAGATTAGCAGCAAGTGGAAGCAAGGCAGGAACAGGCCTGTCAGAATCCCCCAAAGAATGGACACATATCTGAGCTAGATATCTCTAGGCAGAGTCACAGGGAAGAGAGTAATTATAAGTGATTCTGCAGATGAAACCCTCATCATCATTTTCCCTTTTAATGTTCATCTTATCAGTTGTGGTCCAGTCAGGAGACAGAAACCAAACTTGCTCTCTTCACAAAGACAACTTAATATAAAAAAATAATTACACAGTGAAGAAGCAAAAGGAGAACACCAAAGTGTCATGGAAATGGAGCAGTAGGAAGAAAGTTCCATCCTGATAGGTCTACAGGAACACAAAGAAGAGGCTGGGGTTATTGAATTATGCTTAGGAGAGGTCCCATGCAAAAAGTGTCATGCCACCAAGGAGGGGACACTGGAAATCAGCAATGGTGCCTCTGAGCTCGGAGGAGGTCTCTGTGGTATTGGGTGAAGATCTCTGAGGAAAAAGTACTGTCCAGCAAAGGCTGCTACCTGAAAGTGGGATATGAAAAGGCTGATTTTGCTGCTGTTGGGAAAACTGCAAACTAGACTCAGCTGTTGCTATAGGAACAAACAGTGCTGCTAAAGTGGAGAATCAAGGCAAGGTCAGAAAGCAAATAGGAAAGAGCAAACCCTTCCCTGCCTCCCTTTGGGCTCTTTTGCTCATGTCCCCACTGATGGAAACCAGCAAAGAGCAGTTGACAGAGCAGTCACACAGTGGAGTATGGAAAGGTGAGAGACAAGAGCATTGTAGCTGGTCCAGTCCAACTCTGGACTATTCAGCATCCACACAGATCCCCATACACACATTCACGTATGGACTAAATGGCTCAACAAATCCACCTGAAAACCCATGGCTTCTCTCATATTAGCTAGATATCTTTCTCTCCAAGATGAGGTTAGCCAAAAACTGAAGAGTCATTATGTCCCTCTCTGAGTAGTTCCAAACCAAGACCTGGACAACCCACAAGGCTCAAAACACCCTGTGTGGGGAGTCAGAGTGGTGATGTTTGCCAAGAGACCTCTTTTGATCTTGAGAACTTTTTAGACACAATTCTAATGTTTTTCTTGGCGATTCTTTTTATGCCTTTTATTGCTCTCAAGGATCAGCAGGGGAACACTAATTTAATACCTGCCAAAAAGAAAAGTTTCATAGCCCTTGTCTCTTGGTGAATAAAAATGCTGGGCTAGAATTTTAGACTGTGAACTCCCCTCTCCTTTGGCAAAACTTTCAGTATTAACTGATTCTTTCCTGAGACAACAGATTCTCTTGGATGCTGAGCTCATTGAAACCTTAGAATGGCTTATAAATGGACATGTTTGCAAAGTTCCCCAATGGAAATGATTTTTAAAAGTGATTTTTCCTCCAATACAACCTAAAATTTTGAATTAGCAGAACTGGTAGCCTGACTGTTGCCCCCATCACTTTTGTTTGATGGGCAGTGTTTTCCTTTACTTTTCAAAATGTATTTGAATGCTCTTAATGGATCAAGTGGTCTTGAGCTTGAGCAGTCACTCCAAGTCCCTAATGGCACTTCAGCCATAGTGCAGCTACTTGTAACTTACATGCAGACTTTGCAGCTAAATTAATATTTATACTCGCTTTTTCTTTCTAAAGCAGGCTGTGTGGTAGCAATCATAAATTCATGAAGCCAGAATGCATCTGGCTTAAAAACAGCACAATCTGTGATCATCCACAAAGCTCAGCTACAACCGGGTCCTGTGCTGAAGAAGTCACCACATCAGAACTCCAGCAAATGGCAGCTCAGTGAAGATTTTATGATAGGTCCATCCAGAGGAAACATGCACTACTTTTAACAGATTTTCAGCTCATCTAAATAAAACACATAATGTCACAAATTAATACATTCCACAGTCTGAGAGGCAAAGAGGGTGTAGTTTCTTAGTGATAAACAACAACTTTCATCTCCCTAAATGTCAACATGTCCCACCCCAAAGGGTAATAAAAGGGAAACGTCCTTGGCTACATAAAAAAATCATATTTCTTTTGCCTTCAGTGGTCCCCTTTAGTTTCTTTCTTATTATAATTAACACATATATGATCTATAAAGTAATGGGCTTTACCATGACACTTCCATACGTACATATATCTGTATGAATCCTTATTTGAGCATGGCCTTTGAGATAAATTCCTAGGGAGTTGACAGAGCTGTCAGGTGTCATCTGTGCTCATGTCCACGGTTGCAGAATCTATCAGGTCTAGTGGGCTTCCAGGCTTATCTTGTCCCATCTCAGTTCTTGCTGGTACCACCCAATATCCTGAAGTCTGTAACTGGTACAGTCTAACTCTTTAACTCAGCAGCCACATAAATTATCATAATATATAAATGCATATGGCCCCTACATCAATGGCACAACAACTCTATCAACACTTCAAAAGATACAACTATTCTTCATACAGCACAGACATTCAGCTTCAACACTGCTTGGTATCCTCTAAGTATTTCATTTACTGTCAGAAAAGTCTGCATTTCCCAGGCTCCTTTGCACTCAGACTTGGTCACCTGACTAGTTCTGGTCAATGGAATGTGTTTGAACACAGTGATGCTAGCTTCTTCTGGGCTTGGCCCTCAGCTACAAGGTCACTTGTTCCTGTCACAGTGACCCCCATGGGAAGTAAGTAAGCTCAGCCTCAACCATCAGCCAGGAGCTATGAAGCTTCTCCTTCGCTTCAGTGCCACAGGGAAGAAGAAGAGAGTCAAGGGGCTTACCCCCAAACTTCCCCCCCCCAAAACCTGCCTAAGGTTCCTTGCAGCAATGATCCAAGGGTCTCTTGTAAAGCAGCTTCCTTCCACATTCTTGCTGTCTTCAGTTTTGCCTTCAGCCTACCCGAGAGTCAGACTCAGAGCAAAGGTCAGGAGAGTCAGATCGCATCTCTTGCTTTTCCACATAACAACATTATAATTTCACATTCAGAGAAAGTGTGTTACATGATACCATCACTCTGGGATACATGAAATCTAATCTAGTCAAGTCTACTTAAACTAATTGAAAATCTCTTAGCTGGCTCAGGTGTGTCAGACAATTGCTTAGGCTTTTTCTTCTCTGTTCCTTGTCAGTGGACACATTCCAGTGTCCCTTGGCCTTTAAGTTTTCCCGTGACCTGGAGAAGGGACAATTAGAACGTACATCTCAGCATTTCTCCCTATTATGCTTCCTTTTTCCCACCATTCCATGGGGATCTTCATGCCGTGATTTACCTCAAACCAACTTTATTTTGTTTTTTGATAAATTTCACACATATATACAATGTATTTTGATTGTGTTCACCCCACTTTATCCTCTCTTATCCTCCTCCCACTCTTGCTAATCTTTCACCAATTAGTCCCCTTTCTACTTTCCTGTCTATTTTTTTGTGACCCACTGAGTTTAATTAGGGTACCTGCTGAGATGAACATGAGTTGGAAGTTATTTACTCCAGCATGGGCAACTTACTAGTGGTGACATTGAATAAAATATCCCAAACACTGGCAGCCATTAACTGCCAAGAGCTCCACATGGAGGGACAGGGCCTCACGAGGATATCCTCTCCCATTAATTATAGAATGTTGATGGACCCAGTCTCCTACAGACTTGTGCAGGTAACCTCAACTGCTGTGTGTTGATGAATGGAGTGGCCATGTCACCTCCAGAAGACAGCATTTCACACGACTCCTCCCCACTCTCTGGCTCTTACATTCCTACCACTTCCTCTTCTGTGATGTTTCCTGGGCCATGGAGGGATAGAGATAGAAATATATACATATATATGTATGTATATATGTTGAGTACTCAAGAGTCATTTATTCTCAGCACTTTGACCAGTTATGAGTCTGTATTGCCACCCTTTGCCAAAAGAAGTTGCTTGCTCTGACCAAGGCTACAAATAGTATTAGTATATGAGCATAAACAGAAATTATTTAAAAAGAAGTTTAACTACATGTACATTTAGCAAAACCCCAATAGTAGATTCTCCTCAAGGTCCTGTGACAAGCTCACTCATAGGCTTTTTGTTGTTGTTGTTAAATATTTGTATTTATTTATTTGAAAAGGGAGGGAGGGAGGAAGGGAGAGAAAGAGATAGAGAATGAATAAAGGGTATACCAAGGCCTTTTGCTGCTACAAATGAACACTGTATGTCTGTAGCATTCTGTGCATCTGGTATTACGTGAGTACTGGGTCATTGAACCTAATATGGCAAGCTTTGCAAGCAAGCACCTTTAACCTCTGAGCCATCTTCACAACCTTAGTCTTAGGCTTTTGACCAGGTTTATAGCACCAGGCAGAAACCCACTTTCTTAAGAGAAATATCCATCTCTCCTTTTACCTGGCTAGTTTTGAAAAATAGCAACTGGACAATATCCAAAGGACAGAAACAAAAATAGGGCTAAAACTTTTGTTTCAACTTTCAAATCATTACTCTACAAAAGGTATATAGATGAAAATGAATCTTGGATAAAAGTTCATAATTATGTCTCCACATCCTCGCCAACATTTGTTGTCATTTGACTTTTTAAGTGTTTGCTATCCTTACTGGGGTAAGGTGGAATCTCATAGTTGTTTTAATTTGCATTTCCCTAATGGGTAGGGATGTTGAACATTTCCTTAAGTATGTGTTAGCCATTTGTAATTCTTCCTCTAAGCACTCTGTAAACAGTTCTCTGCCCCACTTTTGGAGTGGGTTGTTTTTGGTTTTTTATTTTTTATTTATTTATTTTTTTTAGTTCTTTGTAGATTATAAATATTAGGCTTCTATCAGTGGTATAGCTGACAAAGATTTTCTCTCATTCAGTAGGAATCTGTTGGTTCTGTTTATGGTATGTTTGTCTGTGCAAAAGCTTTTTAGCTTCATGAGATTCCATTGGTTGAGTGCTTGTTTAATTTCCTGGGCTACTGGGGTTTTGTTCAGGAAGTCTTTTCCCAGTCCTATTTTGTGAAGAGTGCCTCCTATTTTTTCTTTCAGTAGTTGAAGAGTGTCAGGTCTTATATTGAGGTCTTTAATACATTTGGACTTGATTTTCATGTATGGTGAAATGAGTGGGTCTAATTTCATTTTTCTACATATGGTCATCAAATTTGCCTAATACCACTTGTTGAAGATGCTGTCTTTTCTCCAGACTACATTATAGGCAGCTTTGTCAAAGATCAAGCAGCTGTAGTTACTTGACCTAAGGTCTGGGTTTTCAATTCTGTTCCATTGGTCTATATTTCTGTGTTTATGCCAGTACCATGCTGTTTTTGTCACCATGGCTTTGTAATATAGCTTTAGATTGGGTATGATGATACCACCAGAGGTTTTTCTTGTTGTTGTTGTTGTTGTTTTCTGAGGATGTTTGGATATCCAAAGCCTTCTGCCATTCCATATGAATTTTGCGATAATTTTTTCAATCTCTGTGAAGAATGATGCTGGTATTTTCATTGGTATTGCATTTAATCTGTATATTGCTTTTGGTAGAATTGCCATTTTCTTTTCTTTTTTGTTGTTGTTGTTTCTTTTGTTTTGTTTTGTCTGCCCCCCCCTTACCCTCCTGTCCCTCCTCACCATCCCTATTGTCCAGTCCTCTAGATGTTTCTTAGGTGTGTCAGCGTCTCAGGCAAATTCAGGTTATGAGCCACAGATGAGTGAGTCCATGAGATGCTTATATTTCTGTGATTGGGTGAGTTCGATGAGAATGATCTGTTCTAAGTTTGACCATTTTTCTTCAAATTGCATTATGTCATTTTTCCTTACTGCTGAGTAGAATTCCATTGTGTAGACATACCACATCTTGGTTATCCATTTGTCTAATGATGGACATCTGGGTTGATTCCAGTTCTTAGCTATTATGAATTGAGTGGCTATAAACATGGTTGGGCAAATATCTCTGGACTGAGGCTCAGTGCTTTTAGGGTAAATGCCTAAGGGAATAACTGGGTCTGTTGGTAACTCTATAGTCATCCTTTATAGGAGTCTCCATATTGCTTTCCATAGTGGTTGTACCATCTTACATTCCCACCAACAGTGAATAAGGGTTCCTATTTCTCCACAACCTCACCAGCATTTGTTGTCATTAAATTTTTTAATGTTTGCTATCCTTACTGGAGTAAGGTGGAATCTCATAGTCATTTTAATTTGCATTTCCTTGATGATGAGGGATGTTGAATATTTTCTTAAGTGTGTGTTTTCCATTTGTATTTCTTCCTCTGAGAACTCCCTATGCAGTTCTCTGCCCCATGTTTTGAGTGGGTTGTTTGACTTTTTATTGTTAAATTTTTGAGTTCTTTGTAGATTTTAGAAATTAGGCCTCTAATGTATATCCAGCAAAAAAATTTCTCCCATTTTGTGGGTAATCTATTGGCTCTGCTTATTGTATGTTTGTTGGTGATAACGCTTTTGAGTTTCATGAGATCCCAATGGTTGAGTGATTGTTTAATTTCCTGAGCTACTGGAATTTTGTTCAGGAAGTCTTTTCCCACTCCTATATCATGGAAAGTTCCTCCTACTTTTTCTTCCACTAGTAGCAGCATTTCCAGTCTTATATTGAGGCCTTTGATTCATTTGGACTTGATTTTTGTGCATGGCAAAATGTGTCGATGGAATCATTTTCCTGCATATGATTATCCAGTTTGTCCAGCACCATATGTTGAAGATGCTATCTTTTTTCCAGTCTACATTGTTAGGGTCTTTGTCATATATCAAGTAGCTGTAGTTACTCGACCCAAAGTCTGGGTCTTCAATTCTGTTCCATTGGTCTATAATCCTGTTTTTATGCCAGTACCATGTTGTTTTTATTACTATGGCTTTGTAGTATAGCATAAGATCAAGGTATGGTGATGCCTCCAGAGGTGTTTCTTTTGCTGAGGATATTCTTGGATATCCAAGGCCTTCTGCCATTCCATATGAATTTTGAGATCATTTTTCCTATCCTGTAAAGCGAGATGTTGGGATTTTTAGTGGTATTGCATTAAATATGTATATTGCTTTTGGTAAGATTGCCATTTTCACAATGTTAATTCTGCCTATCCAGGAGCATGGGAGGTCTTTCCATTTTCTCAAGTCCTCCTCAATTTTTTTCTTGAGTGTTTTTATGTTTTCATTGTAAATGTCTTTAACCTCCTTGGTTAATGTTTTTCCAAGGTATTTTTTTGATGCTACTGAAAATGAGACAATGTTGCTTATTTCTTTCTCTGTATCTTTGTCTTTTGCATACAGAAAGGCTACTGATTTCTTGTGCATTGATTTTGTATCCTGCTGCTTTACTGGAGGAGTTAGCCATTTTTAAGAGTTTTGAGATGGAGGTTCTTGGGTCACTTATGTATAGAATCATGTCATCTGCAAATAGGGTAACTTAACTTCTTCCTTTCCAATTTGTATCCCTTTTATTTCTTTCTCCTGTCTTATTACCTGAACTAGTATTTCCAGTACTATGTTGAAGAGCAGAGGTGAGAGTGGACACCCCTGTTTTGTTCCTGATCTCAATGGAAATTCCTTCAGTCTCTCCCCATTATTATCTGGGCTTTAGGAGCTTTATATATAGCCTTTATTGTGTTGAGATATAGACCGTCCATGCCAATTTTCTCCAATGTTTTGATAAAAAAATATGGAATGCTTCACGAACTTGCATGTCATCCTTGTGCAGAGGCCATGCTAATCTTCTCTATATCATTCTAATTTTAGTATATGTACTGCTGAAGCGAGCACAAATTGCCCTTTTCACAATATTAATTCTACCTATCTGGGAGTATGTGAGGTATTGCCATCTTCTCAAATCCTCCTCAATTTCTTTCTTGAGTTTTTTAATGTTTTCATTATGTAGGTCTTTCACATCCTTGGTTAGTGTTATTCCAAGGTATTTAATTTTTTGTTGTTGTTGCTATTGAACTCACTGTTGGTGGGAATGTAAGCTGGTACAACCAGTATGGAAATCAATATGGAGACTCAAGAAAAGGATGAATATAGAGTTACCAACAAACCCTGTTATTCCTTTATTGCAATTGCCCTAAAAAGTTCCACGTCTCAGTTCAGAGATATTTGCTCAACCATGTTTATAGCTGCTCAATGCATAATAGCTAAGAACTGGAATCAACCCAGATGTCTATCATTGGATGAATGGATAATCAAAATGTGTGATAGATACACAATGGAATTATACTCAGCAGTAAGAAAAAATGACACAATGAAAGTTGTATAAAATGGTCGAATTTGGAACAGATCATTCTAAGTGAACTCACACAATCACAGAAAGGCAAATGTTGCATTGTCTCACTTATCTGCATGCAGTTCCTAACATGGATCAGCCTGAGTTCCTGACATACTTGAATGGCATCTCGAGGCTTGGACAATAGGAGAGGTAGGGCATGGGGGAAGTGGAAAGGGAGAATGCAAAACTGAACCCAAATTAAACTGGTACCACAGAATCCTATATCCTGGAAGTCAGACTAAAAGGTAGAATCCTCAAGAGGACTTTAGGAGGAGCACATGAATCAAAGGGCCCTGGAGAGGGTGAGATGAAACCTAACCTCACACTTCTCCTGTCTCTCTTCTCTGTCTTTTTCTTTTTTCTTTATCCTTGATGCTGGCCTGTAATTCCCTATACCAGGATATGGTTTACAATGAGCTGTTGATCAGAGAGACCTACTAGATCTCACAAAACAAACAAGACAGAATTCTGTCAGAGCACTTGATTACCCACCAGAGGTTAATGAAAAGACCCTACTGCTGAAGACACCATATGCTGTTGGCACAGACCATGGAGAGTCCTGGTTGGAATCTGGAAGAGAACTAGTCCCCAGACAATTAGCCCATCTAGAGCTAGAAGGCACTACATGAGCTACTAGGGGAAAGTGGCCAACATCTATCTGAGCAACTCAAAGTCTAAGACTCAGAAGCAAACAACCTGACATGATGCTCACACAAGTGCAACAGTGGCACACAGCCATGGTGGGTTAGTAACTGCTCTTGTATTGGCTAACAGATCTGCTCAGTGGAAAGGAAACCATATCTGGGACTGGGAAACAAGTCAGATTCATATTCAGATAACAATTTTGCTTCCCAATGTCAAGCTCCCACTAATATTGGCATATAAGAGTGTCTACACCCTTTAAATTCTCTCTAAATTAATAATAGTTATCTCCTTTAACCAGTGCTGACTTTACTCTCCATTGGAGATTCTGCTTTTCTGCTTTAGAAGGGAGCTAGACCTGAGGAGATAAACAACCCATCCCACTCCACCCTGGCCCCCAGCTGAAACCACAGAGGAATTGTGGGAATGAGCAAGTGTACTGCTTTCTTGGTGAACCTGATATTAGCACAAGGTGAATGAGATAGATACTGAGGAGACTCAACACTTACCAAACCAGAGATCCAGAGGCTCCTAAGAGCCCATCACTGAAGTAGACTTAAAACGCACCCAACATGGCTCAGGGAATTTTGCAGAAGAGGGGATGGAAAGACTGTTAGAGCTACAAGTTGGGACATTTGCACAAAGATATTACCTCTCCCCCGTAACTAACTGCTGCCCCCATAATGCATGACCCACGATCCCCATGGGGTTGACCTGTATCCCAACAAGAAAGGCCTCTTCAGAAAAGGGGCAGGGAGTAGGGAAAGGATGGTGCCAACATGTGTTGTTTACATACTAAATATGTCCATATTTAATAAAATATTTTTTGAAAATATCATAATTATGTTATCACATTGGCAGAACTACATATGCCTCTCAATATTTTTTATTCTGACAATATAATATTTATTAACAAATCCCCTAATGCATTTGCCACCCCCATCAACTGTGTGCAGCTACAGGAGAGCCACGTGCCATGAGCGCAGGTGGTCCTGCCTTCCCAGGCAGCTAGGCTGTCTCCATCTGCTCCCCTCCTCAGAAGCCCCTGTGCTGCTCACCCTCAGAAACACTGGCGATAAGCCCAGAGGTAGTCAGGCCAGACATGTTTGCAGCATGACAGCTAATCCAGGTAAACAAGAGAGTCAGCGGAGGAAGGTATTTAAGTGTTTAAGTGTATTTTCCAGGTGTTCCTGAAGCCTAGAGCTTCTATAGGCTGTAAAGTTTAGCATTCTATAAATATAATTAAATCAGCCAGATGCTCCACTCCCCTCTTTTTTTTTTTTTTCCATTTTGTCACTGGCTGGCTTAGATGAATGAATTGCCACCCCTCAGTAATTTTGAACTTTCAGCTTTTCTGTTTGACCTATGTTCCATTTCTCCATGCTACAGTTAATAAAGATGTATTTTTTTTTTCATAAGACTCCTACAGAATAAAATACTCTCTTTCTTCTTCTCCCTGGCCAGTGCACCTGTAGAACATTGTTGGCAGCCACTCCTATGCTCAACTGCCTTCCTCATGTTGTTTGCTCCAGAAGCATCCCCCATGTGATACCAGGTTCCATCATTTACATTTTCTCCCATACAGGCCACTTGTGCCCCAAGCCTGCTATTTATCGCAATTATGCATATAAAGCACTGAGTCAGAGACTTGATCTGCAATCTCGCTCCCCCACCCCTCCTCTTTTTTTATCCTCAAGAGTTTATAGCTCCTTACCAAAGACATTGGATGGAAAGCATGTGGACTGTGGTATGGAGCAGACCTGAGTTTTATCTCTGGCTTCATTCTTCAACAGCTATGTCAATGTAGGCAAGGGACTTACCCTCTTTTGTTCTCAGGTTTGTGGGCTGTGAGCAGTACTATAGGGAGACAGACTGAGCACAAAGGAAAGGGTCTCACTGAGGCAGAGACTAGATGCTCCAGCAGAATGGAAGCGGCTCACATGTGGCTAGTGTGAAGTGTGAGTGACATAAGTGAGGCTCAGGAAAAGGTAATGGGCTGGGACATAGTTGAGTCGTAGAACAAGTGCTATCACACATGTGAGGCCATGGGTTCAACCCCCAATACTGCAATAAAAAAGAGGCAAGTAAGACTTAGCATATTGGTGCTGAGATATTCATAAGGGAGGAGACAGCAGAACATCTTGAGAGGAAGAGGGGCACAAAGACTGTATGTTTGACTGCAAGGAAGGGGGAGAGGGAAGGAGGGAGGGAGAAAGCATGGCTACACAAGTAGTCCTCATCTAACAGCTCAGACTCTTATGGTCATGGGTAGGAAGAGCTGAGTGAGGAGTGAAGTCCTATCTTCTCTAAGCCTTGGGTAGTTCAGTGTGCCACTTTGCAAGGACATCGACTTTTGCACTCAAGGCAAAACATTCTCCATCACTGGAATAAAGGTGTCAGTGATCACCCCCAATTCAACATGGACTATTTGGTTAAATGCATTGAAACAGGGATGGAGAAAAACTAATAGAGAACATGATGGTTTCTAGAAAGTCTCACACATGACTGTGCATAGCCGCTTTACTCATAATAGTACTACAGCACAAACAAGCCAAGCATCCATTAAGAGGATGGGTGCACTAACTATAGCCTATTGATACTATGAAATTCTAGTCAATAGCAAGAATGGATCATTTTTGCTGCAAATGAGGGGATGGAAGAATTTTACAAACATAATGTTGAAGGGAAGAGTATTGCACAAAGAAGGATGGAGCTATGATTCCAATTACATGAATTTCTGTAACAGGAAAATTTAAATATGTCAATATAACTAACTGAGAAAATGGTTTTCAGTGGTCTTGAGGGGGGGGGTGGAGTTAATTGGAAAGGTGTACAAGGAAGCTGTTATGGCGATGGAAATGTTCATTACCTCGATAGAAGTGTGAGTTACACAGGTGTATACTTTGTGAAAACTCAGAGACCTGGAAGTTGTGCTGGCCACAATTGATGTCTCAATATCCTAAAACCTAAGGGAGGAGTTCCATTCCAAACTTGGCTTCTCACTGCATTGGCTTCCTGTCAAATCTGCCTGGTTGTTATTGTTAGTTTGATTAAAAAATAAAATATACTAAGTACTTCCATGCCTGGTCTTGTCATGTGAGCAGAACCATCCAGAGTCCCAGGGGCAGTCCTCCAACAGAGAAGTAAGGGGCTGGTCATCGCAAGTAAACACACACTGGGTGTGGATAGAAGTGATGAGACCTGGGGGCTCCTGGATAAAGTACTGACAATAACATCTACTTCAGTGGCTGCCTCAAATATCACCCAACACCAGTGCCTGCTCTGCCAATCTGCTGCGAGTCTCTGCTCAGTGACAAAAAGCACCTAGCAGGTGCTCAGGCTCTAGAAGTGATGTCCTCAGGGTTATGTTTTGGAGACAGAAACACTTAAGGAGCAATATAAAACAGGGGTGAGGGAGAAAAAAGACCTAAAGGGAAAATTATACAAGCATCCCTCAAACCTTAAAGACAGTCACAACTGGATGCCCATGTGAACCAGGTCCTATCTAAGCCAGAATGTCTTTGTAGAACACAAAAGAGCCATTGCACAGAGCCACTAAAACACATATGCCTTTGGGGGATGAGTAACATACATGTGCATGCATACATATGTGTGCATGAACACACACACACACACACACACTTATCTACTTACCTGAATGTGTACTTTAAAACTAGCTCAGCCTGGCAACCCCTGCCCTGGTAGCCACCTTGAAATCTTATCTCCAGGTTAAATGCTGCACAGTCCTTGGTGTTTACTCAGCCTGCAGGGATCCATGTGGGCAGTTCATAGCAATTACTGCTAATTCTTAGACAGACAAGCTCTACCAAAGGTGGCTATATATTTCAAACCACGAGGTTATCCCTGAGTCCCCCATGAAAGCTAAGTTCTAGTCTTTGGTCCCAGTGAAGCACTTAGCCACTCTGGGATTAATGAACTATTAATGAACTGCTAAACATCATAAAGTAGTCTGGGGAGAGGGCATGGGATCCTCTCATTAGCAAAACTCTGAACTTGGGGCTGGAGAGATGGCTTAGTGGTTAAGGCACATGCCTGCGAAGTCTAAGGACCCTGGTTCGATTTTCCAGGTCCCACGTAAGCCAGATGCACCAGGGGGCGCATGCATCTGGAGTTTGTTTGCAGTGGCTAGAGGCCCTGGTGCACTCATTCTCACTCTCCCTCTCTCTCTTTCCCCTTCTTTGTCTCTAATAAATAAATAATATAATATAAATAAATAAATAATATAATATAATATAATATAATATGATATAATATGATATAATCAGTGTTAGTAGGAAGGGGAAAATGCATTGGGCAACCTCTCAGTATTATTCCTGTGCCTTAATAAATGCCATGTGGAATATGGCACTATACAGCCCTGCAGAGAAAGCTATGAGTGACATGTTTGTGAAGATATTTTTACGCCTGGCTGCAGTCTCGTACATCTTTAAGAATCCAATTTTATATGCGCCCCCCGCCCACACACACTCCAGTCAGTGAGTCTCACTGCTCCCAGGTCCAGGTGAGGAGCACAACCCACAGCCTGAGAAATCCTAAGGATGTATATGCCAGGCTACAACACAGGAAGTGGGTGACTTTTCTGGCCATAGGGTGGGTTCAGCTTGCACCTCTCTCCGAGGGCACCTACCCATCTCGTCCTCTGCTCTGGGTAATGGCAGGCAGGCAAAGGCAGAGCTTGAGTTGTAGAAAGTACCTGATATAGCAAGTATGTGTGGGGGGGGGAGGGGATGGCAGATAATAACACACACTGATGAAATGACATCACTGGCTTCTCTTCAAAGAAGTTCCAGGAATTGTATCAGCAACTAGGATGATGTCCTTTGGTCTAGCTTCCTACCTTCTATCCAAGTTTCTTAAACACTGGGTTGTCCATGTTACTCAGGTCAGATACATGTATATATACCAGCAGAAAACCAAAGGACCCCCATGCCCTTACCATGCTTTTCCATCTTAAATAAAGACTACAAGGACAAAGTGTTTTTTTTTTTTTTTTTTTTTTTTTTTTTTTTTTTTTTTTTTTAGCTCATCTGAACTTTGTTTTTAACTGAAAACTCCAATGTAAGGCTGGAGATATGGCTTAGTGGTTAAAGCACTTGCCTGCAAAGTCTAAGGACCCAGGTGTGAGTCTCTAGTACCCACATAAAACCAGTGTATAAGGTGGCACATGAGTCTGGAGTTTATTTTCAGTGCCTGGAAGCCCTGGTGCTCCCATTCTCTCCATATCTGCCTCTTCCTCTCATTGTCTCTCTCAAATAAAAATTAATGAATGAATAAAAATATATTTTTAAAGCGTCATGCAGAATCTCTGCCCTCCTCCAGCAGCAGGTAGTCCTAATGTTAAATTCTCTCGGTCCTCAGAGGCTGATTTCCCTTTATTCCTCTGAACAGCTGATCCTTGGCAAACTAAATCTTACCACAGAGTCATTTTCTCACATGTATTATTTAATTTATCCTCAAAATTGCCCCCCTGGAGTGGGACAAGAGCCTGGCTGGAGAATGAAGAGTGCTGGCTCTCATATCAGGAACCCATAACGATTTGTTCTAGCTGACTGGTGCTATCCTTAAGTAATTGGTCTGTCTTTTCTGGAAAAAAAAAAAAAAAAAAAAGAAACTAAAAGACCTAGGAAAGCTTCAGACACTGAGCCACCCCCTGCCCCCTCGGTGGTGAAAAAGAGATTACACAAAATTTGATCACAGGATTCTGAGCTGAAAACTAGCATGAATCACTGAATGACAGACTCAGTATTGTTTACTAGCCAACCAGACGGGACACTGAACAGCCTTCATGGGAAGAAGTGGGGTTTCATTCCGGTGCACCTTGAACTAGCTGGATGACTTTGGGCCTCTGTATTCTCAACCATCAGATGAAAAACTTGGGATTTTACTTCCAAAAGTCTTTTTCTAACTAAACCATTTAACATCCAGATCTCTGTTGCTACCAAACTGACATCAATAAATAAATATTCATGTATCCTCCTAGAAAACAGTGGTCATGGGTCTCCAAGAAGTTAACAATCCCATTTGGGGGAAGATAATCCCCAGCGGAGGCATAAGAGAGAAAGAAAGAAGGAAAGAAAGAAAGAAAGAAAGAAAGAAAGAAAGAAAGAAAGAAAGAAAGAGATTATCAACAAGTAACTCAGCCTGAGGTATTTCAAACACACCATAAAATGAGTTGTGAGAGATTTTATAGACTTCTTGGGGTGATAGAATTCTGCCTTGTATGTAGGAGAGCTCAAACACATCATAAAAAATAAAAAGACCTATCCAGACTTATAAATAAACATATCATGTGTTTATGGTACACTTTTTCAGTTTCAGTGGCCATCGTGGGTTAATGTTGAAGCCTGGATTTCATACATTTGGTTCTGATATCCCCAGTCACCAAGGATGGATATTCAGCATTTAGTAACAAAGTCACACCAATCCTAAGCATAGGATTTCCCCAATGACCTGCCACATACAAGCTATCTCTGACCACTTCCTGTCACAGTCCTAAGCCCAACAAGACAAAATATGAGTAAGACCTAGTAGCATGATGCTTATTAAGAAAGGCAGAACAGCTGGGCAGATAGCTTAGTATTTAAGGCACTTACTTGCAAAGCCAAAGAACCCAGGTTCAATTCTCCAGGACCCACATAAGCCAGATGCACAATGTGGTATGTGCATCTGGAGTTCCTTCGCAGAGGCTGGGGGTCCTGGAATGCCCCATTCTCTCTCTCTCTCTCTTTCTCTCTCTCTTTCTCTCTCCCTCCCTCCCTCTTCCCAAGTCTCTCTCTTTCTGCCTCTTTTCCCCCTCCAAATAAATAAATAATAAAGGCAGAATAGTGTCAGGCACTATGGGTACATGCTTGCAATGCCAGCATTCAGAAAACAGAGGCAGGAGGATCACCGTAAGTTCAAGGCAAGCATCTTCTACATATGAGTTCCAGACCAGCCAGAGCTACAGAGTAAGTCCACATCTTTAAAAAAGAAAAGAGATAAAGGAAAGGAGGGACATAAGAAGAAAAAGATAGAAGGAAGGAAGGAAAAAAGGAAGGAAAGGGGAGGGAAGGAGAGAGGGCATGGTATTGCACACCTTTAACCTTAGGACTTGGGAAATTGAGGCAGGAGGGTCATGAGTTCTAGGCCAGCAAGACTCTGTCTCAGAAAGCACCACAGAGAAAGGCAAGATGCAATGGCAATGATTGCTGTTGGTACTTGGCCATATTCCCCTCAACACACGTCATTCTTATGTATGCCAATCAAACCAATGCCTTTCAACTGCCTGTGTGTATGTGGGCCTCTGTCTCCCAGAACCTGCTTTGCATGGGGACATGTAGAGTGGAAAAGCTATGGCATTTATACTCTCTGGAAACAGTCTTAAATCAAGAATAAATGAAAATGCTCCCCCAGCTCTAGAGGTCCCCAGCTGGTAAGGCCCCAGTTGCCCAAATTGTGCTCAATAGCACATATACACTGTTGGCTTCCTTCTACTCTCATTCCCTTGCTCTCAGATCCATGCTTCCTGAGATCATGTCTCAAATAAGCTACTACCTGCTAAGGAGCTGGACATAAGAAAGCCACCCAATGCATTGAAATAGGTAATCACATCCACATCACACCGTGCTCACAAATGTGGGCTGAGTCACATGTATATCTATCTACTTACAAACCTCCTACATAAGATTTAAGGAAGTCCAAAATTATTCACTGAGCCTCTTATACATACTTAACACAGCAGAATCTTTTTAAAAAGTAGTTTATCCTGATGGAAATTGCAGCTTTGTATTTGATTTTAATTTTAAATAAATTTTTAATTCTTTGGCTTAATACAAAATCCTTCTTGCTGAAAATTTAGAAATTATACCTCAGCAAATAGGATAGAATTTATGCTATCAATAATCCTATCACCTAAGTTGTACTGCTGCTGATATGGAGAATAAGGAAAGAGAGAGAGAGAGAGAAAGAGAGAGAGAGGAAGATAATGTGTATATATGAGTAACTGTGAGCTCACAGACAAAATCATATATATATATATATATATATATATATATATATATATATATATATATATATATCCATCCCTTGGAATTTACTTTTCCTGTTTAATAATGTCATAAACATCTTACCACATAAATGTTCTGCTGAAACTGCATTCTATTTTATTTAGTGGAACAATGTTCTCTTGCACAGTTCTGTCATGACTTATTTAATCAATTACCCATCATTGAACACTCAGGCAGACATTTCATATTTAAAGCAGCACTGTAGACAGTTGTTCCTTTGATCTCCCCAACAAGAAACTGTTGGAAAAGTTGAGTCAAATAGGAAGTTCTTTAAAGATGGTCCATCAGGGGTCAACCTCATAATAGAGACAGGACTCAGACATATGAAGC
This sequence comes from Orientallactaga sibirica, assembly GCA_036365145.1. Lineage (NCBI taxonomy): Eukaryota > Metazoa > Chordata > Mammalia > Rodentia > Dipodidae > Orientallactaga > Orientallactaga sibirica. Next base: position 22,490,293 of record JAEOAD010000011.1, read on the forward strand.
ATTGCATGGATGATTAAATATTATGGTCTGTAGTGCTGAACATAAGTTGTATTAAAGAAGTCAAGTTATTCTCCATCATGCACACAGTACTGTATAATGAGGTCTATGTTGATGCACCCAAGGTGAATGGCCACTGTCGTTAGTTACCTTCTCATTGCTGGGATAGCACACAACCAAAATCAGCTGATGGGAAGAAAGGCTTTCTTTTGGCTTACAGTCTCCAGGGGAAGCCCCATTATGGCAGGGGAAAACATGGTATGAGCAGAGGCCCCAGCAGATGGAAAACAGCAGCAGGAGAATGAGCCAAACTCTAGCAAGAGGGAGCTGGCTATAACACTTCTAGACCCACCCCCAACAACATAACTTCCTTCAGCAGGGTTGACAAATTGCCACCAACTGGTAATCAGACATTCAGAACACATGAGTTTATGAGAGTTATCTGATTCAAACCACCACATTCTGTTCCTGGACCCCATAAACTCATAGCTATTCATGATGTAAAATGCAATGAATTCAGTCCAAACTTAAAGGCCCCCATAGGTTTTATCAATCACAATACTGTTCAAACATCCTCATCCTTATAGTCCAAGGTCTCTTAACTGTGGGCCTGTAAAACCAAAAACACATAATGGTACAGGGTAAACGTTCACACTGCAAATGCTGGCTTTGCAAAGAAAGATGGAACCAATGCAAGATCTAAAATAAACATGGCAAACATCAAATCTTACAGTTCCATTTCCAGCTGATACAATGAAGTCTCGAGGGTTCCAGTTCCATCCCTTCAGCTGGGATAGAAGACTCCATCCTAAGCCAGCAGCTCTCTTTGGTAGCTGTCCCATAGTTCTGGCATTCCAAAAAGTCCTGGAGTCTTCACTGCATTATCCTCATGGTTCCATTGGGTCTCCATACAGGTACTCTGACAACCCTGCCTCCTCACATTCTCCAGTGGACATCTCCAACAAAACCACGTTGCACATCCAATGACCTTTGCTTTCCAGCATTTGTTACACTGCATAGTACCAGGTAAATTCATTAATCCAAGGGAGAATAATGCCAACTTTATCTGTTTGATTAATGCCATCAACATCTTACCACATAAATGTTCCACTGAAACTGCATTCTATTTTATTTGGTGGGAAAATGATCTGTTGTACAGTTTCTGTCATGACTTGTTTAATCAATTACTCATCATTGAACACTCAGGCTGCCAGTTCATATTTTTATTTAATACACTCATATGAATGTTCAATAAAGAGTGGGAACATTTCTTCAGCATTTTTGTCCTCTACTTTCAAAAGAGACAGTATTCTTGTCAATTTCTCAATGCAGAACAGCTGGCCTGATTTCAAAGGTGGTAAGTTCTCAAACAATTCCAACTGAAATAGACTTGTGTCTCCCATCAGAAACTTTCATTACCTTCTGTGCCATATCCTTCTGCTCACACCAGTCCATTTCTTCTAAATTAATTTCATTTTTTTCTTTACTTAAACTCATGTGGGTGCCAGAATCCATTTTTTATAAATAGGTATTAAGGCTATGGAAACTTTCCTACAGGCCTTATTGGTTAGTTTTCTCATCATGGTGACAAGATACTTGACAGAAGCAACTTATACTTCATCTCAGCCAAAGATCAAGATCATAAGAAAGATCATGAGAAGCAATGATAGAAGCAACTTCAAGGAGGAAAATTTATTTTGGTTCACAGCTTCAAAGAATATAAGTCTAGGGTAGTGTGGGAGGTACGGTGGTAGGACCTGCTCATCTGTGGCAGAAGGAACATGAAGGCTATGCTGTCATTCTCAAGGCCTGTCTTCCAGAGATCAATTTTCTCCAGCTACTTCCCACCTCTCAGTGTTTCCACAACTCAGGCTGTTATTCCATAGCCTCCCAGAGAGCACCACCAGCTAAGGACCAAGTGTTCAAACATGTGTCCATGGGGGACATTTTGCATCCAGCCCATAACACAAGGAAAATTCTATACTGGTGCATAGTTCAACGTATGTTCATGGATAAGGCTAGAAGTAGCCACGTCTTGAAGATGTGCAGGATTTGGATGATGGTGGTGAGTGGATGTTGGGTCATATTTAGCAAGTCTGAGGGAAGATCCTGAGGCATTCTTTTATCATGTCCTTTTCTCAAGGGGGAAAAACAATAGTGGTTGATGAAAAACACTCCAGAAGCCAGAAGAGACTTCCATATCTTGGGTTGGATGGCTTTGCAGTTTAAGGCAGTTCCCTACAAAGCCTAACAACCTGGGTTCTATTCCACAGTACCCATGTAAAGCCAGATGCACAAAGTGGGACATGAATCTGGAGTTTGTTTGTAGCAGCTAGAGGCCCTGGTGTACCTGTTCTATCTCTCTGTCATCGTCGTTGTCTTCTTCCTCCTCCTCCTCCTCCTCCTCCTCCTCCTCCTCCTCCTCCTCCTCCTCCTCCTCCTCCTCCTCTTCTTCTTCTTCTTCTTCTTCTTCTTCCTCCTCCTCCTCCTCTCTCTCTCTCTCTCTCTCCCCCATTGCAAATAAATTAATAAAACATTTTAAAAGTTTTTAAAACTCTCAAAAGGATCTAATGATTAAACCATGGCCTTTTTGGGCTATAGCTGGTTTGGGGATCTGATTTCCCTAAGCTTAAAGAACAGCTATAAAAGCAAGCGCAGTGCTGTATAATGCATGGTGTGTGAGCCATACCAGGACACCCAGGGCTCTACTACCATGAATTCCTCCTCTTTGCCTCACTTTCCTCACTGACAAAATAGAGCCACAGTTATTTCCCTTCAACCAATTTAAGCCAATTTAAGTTTTTCTACCTCGTATGTGTCAGTTCTATGAAAACTTCAACCAAGTGCTAAGAAAAAAAACTTCCTCGAATTGGTGAGGGATCAAAGAGAGATCAAAGAGGGGAGCTTCACTTTGTCCTTGGGAAAATTAGTAAGCCAAGGACTCAAAACTTTCTGAGAGACAATAATGTCACAATGGAAAATTCCCAGTGTGCACGCAAGGAAGTTTGTAAGGCTTATAGACAGGCATTGGTGGAAGGGAAAGATGATTATTTTTCAAATCCCTTCAATGTGGGCACCATTAAATAACCAGAAATGTAAGCATTGCTCCCCTAGAAATTGAAAATGTGTTCCTTCATCCACTGCCAAGCAATCAATCAAAAATTAGATATGGTTTACCATCCAGCTTTGCTATAATGAACATACATCCATACAACATCACAATGCAGCATAGCACACACGATGTTTTCCTCTCAGGGTGGAAGTAGGATGAGGGATGGTGCAGAAACCTTCAGGATTAGCTGTGTTTCTCCTAATCAGTCTTTTAACAGTGTGCTTGGTTCGGATGCAATGTTAAAAATAGTGAGTTAAACTTGTTAAGGAAAATATGTTTCACAACCTCTTGCTCCTGAGGGGAGTTTCAGTCACCAGCTCCGAGGGGCATCATGATTGTGAAAGCCACTAGCCTGTGTCTCCTTCCTGCCCCTGTCTTGTTCCTCTGCAGCCAGTTCTACCATGGATGAAGGAGGTGATACTGTTCTACCTTCACTGTGGTCTAGCCAAACTCCCTACTCGAAGGCCTCCATGATCCAACCTCAGAGCTGTAACCCCCTCATTTACTTTCTGTCCTCCCTGCCACATCTAGGCCATCACAGTTCTTCAGACATATGCGGCTCATTTCTGCCTCTGGGACAGAGCAAATGGGGCTCTAAATTCTGGGGTGTTGCATAACATGACTTCGTGTTTCTAAAAAAAATCACACTGTTATGCAAAAATCATGCAACAAGGCCAACAGGGATATGCTGGTAAAAAGTTAAGAGCCTGATGAGAGTGAGAGCAGATGTGCCAGGTATGGTGACGCAAATCTGTAATCACAGCTCTTGGGAGGCTAAGGCAGGAGGATCAGCCAGCCTCTGTGCCAGCAACATGGTGACTTGGAGGCCAGCTTCAGGTACATGAGACCCTGTCTTAAAAATACATCATCCAGCTGGGCGTGGTGGCGCATGCCTTTAATCCCAGTACTTGGGAGCAGAGGTAGGAGGATCGCCATGAGTTCAAGGCCACCCTGAGACTACATAGTTAATTCCAGGTCAGCCTGGACCAGAGTGAAGCCCTACCTCGAAAAACAAAACAAAACAAAAATACATCATCCATCCATACCAAAAATTGTAGAAGAATTTTACTTAGATAAATGGATAAGAAATAACATGACAATAAATGTGTCACTTGGTCTTGGATAAGGCCTAAAGTTTGCCTGTGGAAACAGTCATTGAGAGTGGTACCTTGTAAATTACTATGACTGGAATAGGAAGAGGTCATCTCAGATCAGACACTATATGTATACGGGTGTGTCTCCCAACACATGTGAGCTCAGAGAGTGGTCCATGTTTGAGGCCTGGGTATCTTTGCTGTATATCTAAGCACCCGATTCACAGAGTGTCATTCTGTGTGTTTACTTTGTGTTTTTGCAGATGAAATCACACATAAGCAAATATAAAACTTGTTTCCGAATATAGCAATCCCACTGGGGCAAATCCACATTTTCAAAAACAAGCCTGACAGCAGAACTGACTATAATTTGGATTTCAGCTGCTGCCTCTTCCGACAAGCCTTCACTCACCACCCTGTCAAACATGAGTGCTCCTCCACCCACATGGGGCCCTGTTTTATTTTCTGCATTAGAGTTAGCATTATCTGCAGTTACGTTGAATATTTACATGTTTGGACTTTCCCCTGACACAAGGCTCTACTCTCCATGAGGGAAGATCTTAATCCAGAACTCATGTCCCCAGCACCTGCCTAGTATCTGAAACAGCATATGCATAGATGGTAAACATGCTAAAATTACTTCAGGTCTTCATATATTGGAACTCCTAGAAAATAGGAATTAGCAGTCCCAGCCTGCCTGTGAAGGTTAACCTTGATTATCAACTTGATTGGCTTGAGAAATATTTAGGAAATGGTATCTGTGATGGAATTGACAGAGATGACTAGATCAGAAGGGCTTTGACTTAATGAACAGCTTCATCTGGTCATAGATTCGAAATTTAAATAGACTATTGAGAGATAGTGGGGCCTACTTAAAGAAAGTCAGTCACTGGGGGGTCTATTCTTGGGAACTATATTTATGATCTAGGCCATTCCTACATGGTTCCACTCTGCTTCCTGTCTTCTATGAGGTGAATGGTCTCTGCCATACACTTCTGGTGCCATGATGTTCTGTCTCACTACAGACTCATGAACAGAGCCCAGACACCCTTGGCAAGAGCTCTATGAAAATGAACCAAAGTAAATCATTCCTCTTTTCCCCTTTTTTAACTAATTATATATATGTGTATATATGTATATGTATATGTATGTGTATGTGTATGTATGTATATGTATATGTATGTGTATGTATGTATGCATATATGTGTGTGTATATATATATATATATATATATATATATATATATATATATATATAATGTTTTCAAGCAAAGAGAGATATACTAGGCATGCCAGGGCCTCTAGCCACTGCATATGAACTCCAGATGCATGTTCCACTTTACATGGATACTGTGGAATGAAACCTGGGTTGTTAGGCTTCGCAGGCAAGTGCCTTAACTGCAGAGCCACCTCTCCATCCCCCATTCCCCTTCTCAGTTATTTTTGTCAAGTATTTGTTCACAATGATGGTAACAGTTAACACACCATCAACCACCAGCCCTTCCATAGAGGAGAACAAGCAAATGGCAGTCTCATCCTCCTTTCAGACTTATCCACCTGGTCATTGATGCAGAATGCCCTACACTCATATGCACAGACCTAAAACAATCATATTATCATGATCCTCTAGTCACAGGTCAGGAATTGAACAGGGAAGGCACAATAGGGATGGCTCTTCTGTGTCCAGAAACTCAACTGGGAAGACTTGAAAACTATAGCGACTCAGTGACTGGGGGCTACAATTACCTATGGCCAGTTGATTCCCAGGTCTGAAGCTTCACGTGAATTGGCTCAGCACTAGGCCTGTCAGACAGAGGACCCAGCTGTGACATGTATGTGTGGTGGCTTCCTTACTGCATAGCTGCCTCAGAGTAGTTGACTTCTTACATGGCAGGCTAGAGTCCCAAGTAATAGCATATCTGGGTAGAAGGATGACACATCTGTTACTGTTTAGCTTCAGAAACCATATGGGGTCAGTTCTGTCATATACTATCAACCACCCTGGCACAAACTGTTATACAGTTTCTCTAATGACACCTCAAAGTTGTCCCATCTTAATCCATGGAACCAGTTATGGCAAAGTTGACCTTAGGATGGGTACATTATCCAAATAGGCTTGATCTAGTCCCATGAGCCCTTATTCTCTAGCCTAGGCAAGAAGAGGAAGTCATAGAACATTGAAGAATGGGGGAGTCAATGTACCATTGCTGTCTTAAAAGTGGAAGAAGCAACAAGGTTTTAAAAATCCCCATTTCAACCAGTAAGAAAACAGGAGCTCAGTTTTATCCTCACAACCAAATATTTCCGAAGGCCTGAAGGATATTTGAGAGCTATGTAGTCTCCAGGCAAGAACTTGTGCTGACATCATGGTTTCAGCTTTGTGATTCCCTATCTGAGAACCCAGAGAGGCAGTGCTGGGCTTCTGACGTACAGAACCAATGAGCAAGAATTGTTTTAAAAGATCCACTAGTAATTATTTGTTACAAAGCATTAGGAAACCAACACAGGAGGATCACCCAGATTCAAGGGGAAGAGATTTAGCTCCATAGTCCCCAAAAGAAGGTGTGGCAATGAATTGTGTACCCCTTCTTTTGCAAAATTATAACAGATGTATGTGGATGGTATAGTAGTGAGCAGAGTTACCTTCCAAAACCACAATAGATCATTTTTAGAAGTTTTTGCCCCATCTTCTAATCCACCTGTATAGTAAAAGTAGTCATGTGACTCACTAAAAATCAGGACCAGGCTCAGCTATCTATATGAGCAAAGCCAGAGACTGGCTCTTCTTCCCCTAACCCCTGCATGGCCAACGCAGCTGAAGCCTGCACCTGCTTGGCACCTACTTTCAGCCCTGGGTATCTGTAGCCAACTGGCAGGACTTACCATGGCTGTTATATAAAACCAAACATGAGGAGCTCAGATTCATCCAACACCATCTAAGCTAGCTGTAGGATGCATTCTATAACAAAACAGAATCTGAGATGCTGAAATTACGGTCCTTGTCAAAAGCAAAGAAGGTGCCAAAACCACAACAAAGCTTCTGGGAACCTTTTTGTGGTTGACTCCAAAGGAATAAAAGGTATAATGATAACTTAGTAAGAAAATTTACAATCCATTAAATATCATAAATTTATTATATGAGGATATAAAACAATTTAGTAAGAGCCTGGAGCCAGAAAATAAGAATTTCAAGGGTGCTTTTATTTCCCCACTCCCTGACACAGGCAGAAATACTGTGTTCACCAGAGACTGGTGCCTTCCTGTAGAACCTTTCATGATGATGAAATATTGCATAGATCTACTGACTTGTAGGGTAGCCATTTCTGTAGCAGGACTGTTTAGCACTTGAAAAGTAGCTGGGTATCTCAAGAAATGAAAGGTTTGATTTTATGTAAATCTACATAGTCACACATGGGTGGGATCATAGCATTTGAGATCAGTGAACTATTTCTTCAGTGAAATATTTGACAGAGGCAGTGGAACCCTGCATTTGGCGAGCAGTAAGAATGTAACTAAGAGGATGAAATGAACCTGTTTTCAGTGTTGGGTAGATCCTTTGGCATCCTACCATTTTGTTCATAAGGGCTGTGAAAGAGAACTGGGCATGAATCACATAAGTCTTTCAGAGTATACAATACAGGGATATTTCCAATCATGTTCCTAGTTAGGTCATACAGATTGACTTTTTGAAAGGATAGCCATTTAGAAGTTCCCTAAAGCTATTGAAGGAGGATAGGAGAAAGCTAGCATATTTTTTGGTGGTTTCAGTTAGGTGTTGAGGCTCAAAGAGAACTAGGGGGCTCCAGCTCACATGCCACCTCACCCTGGCACAAGAACAAAACTCTTGGCAAAATGTCTGATTGAGACTTATCCACAGTACCCCTGTTGCCCACCACCCAACACTCTATTTAATAAAATGGTTCAGGTGGGCTAGCTCTGAAATCTGCCCACCAAATTTACTAGCCAATCAGGTCTTCCCTTTACATACCTGAATCTGATGCTATAAAGGCTACAGCTTTCCAGCCCCTCCCTCTCTCTGGACATGACCCTCAGTGTGTGTGTGTGTGTGTGTGTGTGTGTGTGTGTGTGTGTGTGTGTGTTTCTCTCCAGCTCTTGTCCTGTGCTACCTAAACACAGGTGAGTCTGGCCTCTACTACTACCCAGCTTGGATGGGTAGGGGTGGGAGAGCGTTACATTGTTTCTTTATCTAAACTTTTCTGCTTGTCTCTGCTTTACAGTTTGGGGTGACTTCTCACTGTAATTACATGTATGATATTTCTCTGGTCTCCAAATCTACTATATGGGTGCTATCACCAACTCTCAACTTGCTACCTGTGTAGTTACTCTAAACTGGGGCTAACAATGTACATAAGCCTCTTCATCACGCATTTCTCCTCTCAATTTTTCTTCTGCTTCAGGATATTTTCCCTCTTTGGGAAAGCACATGGTGGATGCCATGTGTGCTCTTTCTGACTTTCTCTACATATACAACTAGATCCTACTTTCCATGTGCCAGCAGCTTGACTCTAGTTTCTCTTTAAAAGCCTTGGTTTCTCTTAAGTCCACATGCATGCAGCTTTGCACTAATTTCTCTTTAAAAGCCTCAGTTTCGCCTAAGTCCATGTGCTTATGGCTTTACTCTAATTCCCCTTTAACACCCTGGGGTTAAAAAAAAACTGGGGTTTCCCTTCTGCTTTGATATTTTCTCTCTGCTGTTCTTCCTTAAGTCATCATCATTTGTCCTTTTAACTTCTCTTAAGTAGATCTCATGGACTCTGCTGTGCTTGCCACCTGAGCATGTTTCCTACTTCCCGTGTGTTTACCCTCTGCTCCTAGACCCCAATCTCCCCTACACACACCCCACAAATTGTGCTTTTCCCATAAATAAACTTAATAATTCATAATTTATCCTTGAGCACATCTTTATTTATTCTTTATTAAAGGTATGACAAAACCCCAAACTTGGGGTTCATAAACTCTGGGGGACCCCTCCTGAACCCCAAAATCCTACATCACTACTCCTGGTGCTGGTTAGTGTTCTCTTCCTAGTAAGACAGGAGGATGGAGGGGAAAAATTTGATTGTTATTTTTTTAAATTTTTTAAATTAATTTATTTACTTATTTATTTGAGAGCAAGAGAGAGAGAAAGAGAGAGAGAGAGAGAGAGAGAGAGAGAGAGAGAATGGGCACACCAGGGTCTCCAGCCACTGCAAACGAACTCCAGATACATGCGCCACCTTGTGCATGTGGCTTACATGGGTACTGGGAAATTGAGCCTTGAACAGGAGTCCTTAGGCTTCATAGGCAAGTGCTTAACAGCTAAACCATCTCTCCAGCCCTGATTGCTAATTTTTAATTGAAAATTAAACTTTAAACTCTAAAAACATATTTGAAAGGTATATCAATGTGAACTATAGAAGGAAGGAATAGAAGAGATGAACTTGACCAGGACTCAGTGATTTATTTAAAACTTGGTCCTGCCACCAAGTATGGATGCTTTACTATTGTCTGTTTCCCTTCTGTATAGTAATATCTTCTTTCCATCTCAGCTATCTTCTGAATTCTCAACACACCTGAAGTATCTTGCAAAGAATTAATCTCTTGGAGCTGGCAGAGCTTTCTCTCTAGGTTTGGGATAAAATAGCGGATCACTTCCTAGCTCAAGCAAATTCTGATCATCTGTTGCATGTATACCAAAAACCACAAAAAAGTGTAGTTGAAAATGACAAATAAGCCATGGTTCACATAACTTCCCAATAAGGGAGGAAGATTCTTGCAGAATCACGTGCCACAAAGTCCAGTGGTCTAATTTTGTGTCCATCCATGAAATCTTGGTAAACTCCCCCCATTATGTTCCACACGGGGGACACAGGTTGACCTGTACGTGGGTAATGTGGTGTGTGTGTGGTATGCATATGTGGTGTCCATGTGCTCACCCGTGGCAGGGTGTGCTCACCTGTGGTGGCCAGAGCAGGACACTGGGTGTCCTACTTCATCACTCTTCTGCCCATTCTTAATTGAGCTAGAGTCTTACTGATCCTGGAGTTGATGGTTTTTCACAAGCTCTGGTGATTCTCAGGTCTCTGCTCTCCTCTGGGACTGGGGTTATAGATGGTGAGGATCCTGGATTTCCTTGAGTGGTCTATCAGGCTTCCTCAGACCCTCATGCTTGCCCAGGAAGTGGTCTTAATTGCTGAGCCATCTCTCTAGCCCAGGTTGACTTTTTAAGGGATAGCAGTCTAAAATTTCTTTAAAGCTACTGCTGGCACTAAGGGTATTTTCTCCTTAGTAAGACAGGAGAATGCAGGGGAAACTTGTTTGTTTACTTTAACTGAAGATAAACCCTTACACTGGGAGAACATATTTGGAAAGCATATTGACTTGAGCCATAGAAACACACATCACACAAATCATGGGTGCCACACATGCACACATCCACGCACACATATTGATAAATCTGGAAGTCAGGAAATTATGGAGACTTGCTATTCTCTGGCCACACACGAGATTTTGTGCTAACATAAACCTCAGGGAAACTTCTCATCAAGTAGTTACGCTGGCTGGAGAAGATGCATACCTAGAAGTTTCTATCAAGCTAAGCTTCCAGAAAACCCCAGCTAGACCAGAGATTCAGCTACCAAGTGAGATTATAGAACTTACAGAACAAAAGATAAGATAATGGATAGGAAAAAATCTCAGTTTTTGAGCTTTTTCTTAGAAATGCCCCTCCGGCTGGGAATGTGGCTCAGTGGCAGAGTGATATCATAGAATAAGTGAGTCCCTAAATTCAATCCCCAGCATCTGTATTTTAAAATGGCATAAGGAATAATCAAAAGAATTGGAGATATTTATCCCATGAAGAAGAAATACTGGTTGAGAATAATTACATTCCTCAGAGTTTTCATAGATTCTCAAGTAGAAAAAGAAGGCTAAGGATATAGCCAGTATCTATCTATTGAACAGTACTTTCTACATGGCAAGCAGTATGTTCATTGTTTTGGACAAAGATGTGGCTTGGTCTTGGAGTGCTAGTCTAGAAATGCTTCTTAAATTTATGTGTCAATCTTCTTTAAGCTAGTCTCTAATAAAAGATGGTATGGGATAAAACAACAAAGTATAAAGATCAAGTCATATTCAGACTATATTTGTTTAGAGTCAGGGTCTTATTCTAGTCCAGGCTGAACTAGAACACATTCTGTAGTCCCAGTCTGGCCTTAAACTCATGGCAATCGTCCTACCTTAGCCTCTCAAGTGCTGGGATTAAAGACATGCACTACCGCTCCCAGCTCATATTATTTTAATATCTTCTGTGTTTTAACATACTATAATGAGATAAAAAGCCTGGTACACCTTGTTGGTGCTCTATCTCAAGCCTGAGAATCAAAGAGCTGGGATCAAATATATGGCCCAGTTGTCACATTCCCACTTAACAGCACACAGCCAGAAATGGGCCAATTGCCTATAGAAGTACCTCAGTTCTCTAACACTTGCCCAGCCTATGGGTCCTGAGGCAAACACACATCCTGTGGAGATTTTGGTCATGCAATAGGACTATTGGTCTCAGTAAATTGGAAAGGATTTATTGGTTATCTTTTTTCAATTAATTAATTTATTTATTTGAGAGAGAGGAAGAGGCAGAGAGAAAGAGAGAATGGGTGCACCAGGGCCTCCAGCCACTGCAAATGAACAGATGCATGCACCCCCTTGTGCATCTGGCTTACGTGGGTCCTAGGGAATGGAACTGGGGTCCTTAGCCTTTGCAGGCAAACGCGTTAATTGCTAAGCCATTTCCCCAGCCTAGAAATGATTGATTGGGCAAGGCTCTGTGCCGAGGAAAGAAATCAAGGTTCCAGGCTTGGCTCTGTTTGTAACCAGCTGAACAGTTTTGGACAAGTCATCTGACTTTACATTTCCATCATCATCATTTTAAAATATAATCTTTAGCAATGGGAAATAACACTGGACAGAGATCAGACAACCTAGAAAGGAAAAAAATGTGCACCCCATAAACAAGCTTTTATGTATTTTAATGGTTAATGGTTTTCATGAAAACATTTTTGATGAGTTTGTTCCATTACAGCTAGAAATGTAAACACATAATAAATGTTGGCTTTGGTATAAACTAAGTATTTAAACAGAATAATGTCAAGCTTTAATTCATATTCTTTCAATTTTTTTCAAGTACTTTAATGTTGCAAAAATGGATCCCCTAGGAAAGAAAACTTACATTCTCAGCATTACATTGCCAGATCCTCTCTCTATTCAAAATTTTGATATTTTGTTCACCACATATTTTGTATCCATTTTTATTTCTAACAGTATTGCATTAAAATGTGATTTATTTCAGTTACTGAATTACTCAATTCTGTGTTCAACATAAGTCCTCCACACACCTCAACATAGTCTTAGCCCTGTTGGAGAGAATGAGGAAAAAAATATATTCAAAGTCATCATAACTAAACATGTCCAGAGCTCATGAAGAAAATCAAGAATGAAGAAATTCCAAACAGGACTGGTGGCAACAACATCATACACAATGGTGAAATTAAAGAACCATCTTACATAAAATATAAAATTAAACATTAAAAGACAGATTACCTACAAAGATGATTAGAATGATATTTCATTTCCCACCATATCATCCTAAACATGACCTAAACATTTTTGATATTCTAGGAAAAATCACACACAATCCTACGTTGAATTTTCCCAGCATACTGAAAATGTTTTGTGTCATATTTTGGATCATATAGTCACTTAAGTGAACTGAAATATCAGTTTAATCATCTCCACCCATCCATTATGATGTAATTCTGCCACAGAGGACCCTTGTCCGAGCTAATGCAATACTGTTTAGTCTTTCCGCCTCCAAAACTGTGAGTTTAACATCACCCAGCCTCTGGGAAATCAAACCTGGGTCCTTAGGTTTCACAGGCAAGCACCTTAACTGCTAAGCCATCTCTCCAGACCTTGGGTGTTTTTTTATGACCATGGAAAACAGACTAAACCATGTATTGTGCACTTAAATGACCAAGTACTAAACTTCTAAACTACTTGAAGGATTTTTTCAAAAGGAAAACAAAAACAGCCCACAAAAATGCAAGAATATAAATACAAAAAAGAAAAACTGGATGAACAGAAATCATAAAGTTAAAATAATGAGAGTGAAAGGATACAACAGGAAAAGGGGGAGGCAGATGGAGAAAGAAGTTGGGGGATCAATCAAAACAAATAGATGTGAAAATGACAAATGGAAACCTATTACTTTGGAAGCTATTTTTTTAAGTCTCAAAAAATAAAACAGGGCTGGAGAGATGGCTTAGCAGTTAAGGCACATGCCTGCAAAGCCTAAGAACCCCAGTTCAATTCTCCAGATTGCACATAAGCCAGGTGCACAAGGGGATGTACGCATTGGGAGTTCATTTGCAGTGGCTAAAGGCCCTGGTGCACCCATTTTCACCTTCCCACTCTCTCTTTCCCTCTCTCTGTCTCATATTAATTAATTAATTAATTAAAAACATATGCAAAAAAATCTGTTTACTTAAAAAAGTTAAATAGCAGATTACATAATTATACTATGGATTAGCAACTGCACAGCTGCTCATGTGAGTGATCTACTGCAACTCAAACCAGATGAGGGTCTCAAGAATAATATTGATAGGGGGCTAGAGAGATGGCTTAGCAGTTAAGACGTTTGTCTGCAAAGCCAAAGGACCCAGGTTCAACTCTCCAGGACCCACATAAGCCAGATGCACAAGGGGGCACATGCGTCTGGAGTTTGTTTGCAGTGGCTGAAGGCCCTGACATGCCCGTTCTCTATCTGCTTCTTTCTCTCTTCTTCTCTCTCTCTCAAATAAATGAAAAAATTAAAAAGGATAATATTGATAGGAAAAGAAAGTCCCAGAGGAAAATGAGTATGAATATGATGTTAAAAAGCTGAACTAGGGGCTGGAGAGATGGCTCAGCATTAAGGCACTTGCCTACAAAGCCTACAAAGCCTACAAAGCCAATGACTTGGGTTCGGTTCCCCAGTATCCACATAAAGCCAGATGCACCAAGTGGTGCATGCATCTGGAGTTCATTTGCAGTGGTTAGAGGCCCTGGCAGGTCTATTCTCTCCCCACCCCTCTTTTGCTCTCTCCCCCTTGCAAAAGCCTAATAAAAAAGATGAACAAAACATATTTGAAAGTGAGGCATACATTAAAAAAAAAAACTTTAGTACAAGTAATACAGCTATAACCACAATGTTGAAGGTAAGAGGTTAGCCCTCTGCAGGGATGGAACCAGGCAGCATCAGGGATAGGCCCTTGGGGCGCATCTGAAGAAGAATCTACACTACTCCAGCTCTTAAGCTGCATGGTAAAGAAACAGGCCTCAGCCATCTGAAATGCTCATTCTCCTTACTGTGAAAATTAACTTACACTTAATTGATTTTAACATTGAAAATTTAAGAAAGAAATCGGTATTGGACAACAGGTTCTCCTTTGGACCAGTTAAGGAGACCTAGCTTGACTTTTCAGGGGCACCTGGGGAAAGAGTCAGGACACAGTCAAAAGTCAAGTACCGCATTCCCAGAACGCTGTGCAATTATGCATAATACTCTATGGCAGACTCAAATGTGTGTGGTAGATTTGCACTGTGGTGGAAGGCCAATTAAAATCAAAAGCGTTTATACTATGGAGTATTTTTAGCATCTAAAGCTTTATTACTTAGGAGTTAAAATAGCTGGGATTCCCTGTTCAGGTTTTCCAACATCTCAGAGTTGCAAATTCCTCCACACAAATTTATATGTGGATCATCTCTTTAAAATAATGAAGCTCCATGGGGCTGGAGAGATGGCTTAGTGGTTAAAGCACTTGCCTGCAAAGCCTATGGACCCATGTTCAACTCTTCAGATCCAGATGCACAAGGTGACGCATGCGGCAAGGTCACACATGCAAGGTCACACATGCGCACAAGGTGGAGTCTACAGTGGCTGGAAGCCTTGGCACTCTCTCTCGCTCTCTCTCTCTCTGTCTCTCTCATATAAAAAAGGTCAGTCTGCTGGACTTGCCTCAAAAAAATAATGAAGCCCCATATGCAGCAGACAGAAAGCAGAGAACGGGATGCAAGCCCACAGCGTGGGAGCTGCTACTGTGCTGGGTTGACCCAGGGAAGAGGGAGAGCTGGGCACCTAGCACACACTTGCTGAGGAGTAGTGGAACCCTGCAAGGTCAGCCCCTGGAAGTGTGGCTGGGATGTGTTGGCACTAATATGCCACAGGACAAAGGCTCAACACCCACCCTTGCCAACTGTGAACTTGAGTCTTTTCCCAGGATTTCCCTCTCCGGAATTTTTGTGAGTTCTCAGAGGTATTCACACACCACTCAGAATAGGTCGCTGTCCCCCTCCCCCGCATTGTCTGATGAGGGTGCAGAAATGCCACTGCAAAAATTACTGCCAGCTGCTGGCATCCTTGCAGTGACCCTGTACTCTGCTTCCCAGGTCATTCTGCCTGAGGGCTCAGTGGCCCAGGGTTAGTGCAACCTCACAATAGGGTGCTGGGGAGACAAGAGTCTCAGAACTGTGATCTCATAAGTCAGCTCATCTAATCCCCATGGAAACCCTGACAGGGTCTCCTGTATCCCAATGCACAGATGGAAAAACTGAGCCTCATAAATGTTAAATAAGTTGCTTCAAGGCTCTCAGTCCCAAAGAAGCAATGCTGGAACTATAGCCCAGATCAACTGACTCTGGACCCCAGCTCTTATGCATGCTCACTGTAAAGAAAATCTCCCAGTCCTGAATGCATGCGCCTCATATCCAGCATACTGAACCACCAAACAGGTGCTATGACACTGCAGAAGCTTCAAAAGATTGGAAATAACCTCTCCCAGTACATGGAACATCACACACACATACCTGCTGCTGAGAAGAACAAGGCTGCATATTAACATTTTGCTGAGTTGACCACACCAAACTTCAGTCCAGTCTTTTTAAAATTTGTTTTTAAATATTTTTATTTTTATTTTTATTGATTTATTTGCAAGAGAGAAAGAGAGAGGGAGAGAATGGGTTCACCAGGACCTCTAGCCACTGCAAAAGAACTCCAGAAACATGTGCCACTTTGTGCATCTGGCTTATGTGGGTCCTGGGGAATCGAACCTGGGTCCTTTGGCTTTGCAGGCAAGCACCTTAACTGCTAAGCCATCCCTCCAGCCCCAGGCCAATCTTTTTAATAAGAACACTTTCTTCTGTGGCAGAGTGTGAAGGGATTATGATTTGGAAAGGGGACCATCAGGGTTTTTATTCCAGCACTGCCATCCCAAGTGCTTCAAATGAGCAAGACACACACCTGTTGTTTCCTCATCTGTGGGATGGGGTTAAGGATGCCTACCCAATGGGCTGGTTTTGAGCATGCAAATGATTACACAAGTGGTGAGAATGTTGAATTATCCAGCACTCTGTGGGTGCTGATGGCTTATAACAATCTTCTTTAAGAACTAATCTATAACATGGAAGCTTTGGAGCCAGACAGGCATTGCTGGGAAATTGCAGTTCTGGAGCAATAACTATCTCTGAGCCTGCATTTTATAAAGCAATCCATAGTCCCTAGTGAGATGACATGCAAGGGCCTGTGGCACAGTGATCATGGAGCATTAAGAGTCACTTCATATTGGGAGTGACTCTGGCTTTAAACACAAGCTTGATGCCTGCATTTAGATGCATTAGATAAGCATAATTTCCAGCAGCCATGAACCCCACAGTGATACTCTGGGAAAATAACAAAGGCCAACTTTCTCCCTCTGGTGTTCAGATTCTGCCATGCTGGGATTGCCTTGCCAGGCCAAGTAAATGTGCTCATTGCTATCCAGTCCACCCTGCTACCCAATCTGCTGACTGGCACATTAACTAGACAGTGCAATTTTCAGGAAACGTTTCTAAATAGTTACACAGTAAAGAAATAGTAATTCTGTTCATCCTGCCAACATTTCTGAAACTAGAGAACATAGCAACTTCAGCTCCAGCTACCCATCCCAGGCTGACAGCTACTTATGCATGCATATAGGTACCTGCATCCGGGATATATAGAACACAACCATGTCCATTAACTGTTGTAACACATTGCATGCCTTTCTGCCCCCTTCCTTCTGATGATGCTGCATCCAGGAGGATGTGCTGTGAATAAATCAAGTCTGGCTCTTTCATTGTCCAAGTGAGTTAGTGTAAAGGGATGTCCACTCGTATATAAATCTGATCTACTATTATATTTTACAATGTGCATTTAAACTGATACATAAATCTCATCTATTATTATATTTTACAACGTGGATTTCAAACTATGCATGTATCTGTTTTAACCCATCGTATCAATGTACCGAGGCTCTGTAATGGTTATTGATGTATAACCACATAGGCTTTAACCTGCTGGATGGATAAAGGCTAAGTAATGACTAGCTGCTAGACTGGCGAGCACTGGTAAATACTTGGAGGTGCCTTTGAAAGGTTCCCCTCTGGGTAGCTGTCTCCTCTATGACACACTGGTGTTATGGCTCTACGGCTTGTCCTCTCCACATTACCGATCCCAAATCCTCAGCTCAGGGAGGCTGTCAGGTTCTGCCTGCTCCCACTTCTACCACCACCCCCTCTGTTTTGTTGCTTTGAAATTTTCTCAGGCAGAAATCTAGGACAATCATGGGTCTCATCTTGTTTCCTTAATTTCTTGCCATCCAATGCCTTGAGAATCCATTTTTATATATTCTATCAATTTTTTTTAGTGGAGGGTAAATCTGGTCTCTTCATCTTGGTTGAAAATAAAAATGTCTTTTATTTTTATTGTTTTTTTTTTTTTTTTTTTTTTTTTTTTTTTTTTGTCTAATTCTGTAGCCAACCCTATGGTTACAAGCTGGTATTTTTGCTAGCAAAAAAAAAAAAAAAAAAGAAGCCTTAAAAGGCAGCATGTTGGAATGCCACCTGCTCATTGATGATGTGAAAGACTTCTCTACTAAGATGTATCTTAGTTTTCAAATATTGGGAATCTTTAAGCTTTCCGTGATATAAAATGTAACTGCTACCAACCTGGCACATTTTTAGGTTTAATCTGCTTTAATAACTTTTTTTCTCTATTACCTCGCCAAAGAACAAAATAAACCATGCCCTGTTTTGCAGTGTTTTCTGACCTCCATGGTGCAAATGTGCCTGCTGTGGATGACTTCACACTACCTCTGTGATGTCATTGCACATGGAGTGAGAAAGAGGTGTTTAGTGGCCACCTTCACATGGGTGTTTCCACTAGGCACACGTCATAGACATAATCCCAAGAGCACAGATCACGATGCAGTTGCTTAGGGAGAGATGAGTGAGGAGTATCTAGTCCTTTTTAATTTTAAAATACTTAGTTATATGTTTATAAAACTGGATTTTGTGAAAATAAATCTTAAAAGTTGTGAGCAGATGTAAGTCAGACTTGTCAGTCCCTGGACAGATCCTCTCAGATAGAAGTCACAGGCAGGTAGGCAAGGTCACACCCAGTCTTGGAGAAGATGGTGCTTGTTCCTATGTCTTGTGGGGAAAGTGTTCATTTCCCAAGAGGACAATGTAGATGAGGATAGTCTGAGAGAGTGATGAGGGTACCTGAGAAAGTGAGCACAATACACCACTCCTGGATTTAATCTTCTCAGATACTGAGGGAGTGTCAGGAGAGCTTTGTGACTTCAAACAAGAAATGTCCAGATTTGACCCCAGCCTTATATCCTCCAATGAAACCTCTGATATGGGTTGTATAAAAGAATAACTGTGTGAGGGAGGGGAGATTGGTCAGTGGGTTAATGATGCTTGCTTGCAAAGCCTGACACCTAGGTTTGATTCCCCAGGACACATGTAAAGCCAGTTACACAAAGTGGTGTGTGCATCTGGAGTTCATTTGCAGTGGCAGGAGTCCCTGACATGCACATACTCACTCTATCTCTGTCTGCCTCTCTTTCTCTCTTTCCCTCTCTCTCTTTCATAAACAAGTAAAAATATTTTTAAAGAGTAATTGTGTGAGAGAGAGTGGATTACTGAAAGCAGTGGCAATTAACTATGAGAAAACATCCAATATTACTCTTAAACAGCCAACCCCAGAGGAATTCCTCTCCATGAGCACTCTAGCTTCATCCTGATTATCCTTGTTAGGTCAGGATGGGCTCCCAAGATGGAGTCACCAAGGACAGCAGAATGGCAACAGGGACATAAGGAAGTGGATTATCCATATTCCTCAAGAAACAACCCAGCCATTATCCCTTCCTTGTCTAACAATGCCCCCAGGTCATGGTTTCCTGCCCCCTCATCCTGTGAGTCACCTGGTCACTATTCTGGTGTCACACCCTGGCAATCTTAGATCTCCCCTAAAGGAACCTTTCTTATTCAGCCTTTTCCCATCCTCACCTTCCCCCAACCGAAAAAGTCCTATAAAGCCCACTATATGGAAACTCAGGTGGGCTGTACTCCTCTCTTGAGAGTCAGTCTTAGCAGCTCGTGCTTTTCCCAAATAAAAGCTTTCATCTTTGCCTCAGAAGTGGTCTGCATTGTCTTGGTAACATCCAAACCTTACAATCCTGTGCTGACCTTACCTTTTGGAAAGTCTACACAGAAGGTCCGAACAGATAGCTGAGTGGTTAAAGGCACTTGCTTGCAAAAGCTACCTGCCTGGGCTCAGTTCCCCAGCATCCACATAAAGCTGGATGGGCCTTTGTAGCAGCAAGAGATCTTCATGTGACACACACAAATGAATAACAAATAAATAAAAATCTTTTTTAAAAAGTCTACCTAAGATCCACATACTCTCTCCACTACCCCTACAGCCATCCAGAAAATGAATCCAATCTATCTCAACAGCACAGCAGTAGAGGCAGTACTGTCGTACATCAAGCTCTCAGTACATCTCTCTGCCGGTCTCCATTCAGAGCCATCAGAAAGTTGGCAGTCTTAAATTAGCTTTGGTTGGAGGATTTATGCCATGGAAATTGGCAAATACTACAAACTTGGGCTGTTTCTTGCAGAGGCGGGTTGTTAAACATTTATCAACACACCACTGCTCCTTCTTGTAGCCCTCCTGACCTAAGCAGTTTAATTTGTTTAATGGAAGAGATATATTGTACTTTACATCAAGAAAAATCAATCTTTCACTAGCAAGGTATTAAAGGAAATAATGTAGCCTGTCCAATCTTATTACCAGAACATCCTCCTACAAAAAGAATGAACAAAATTAGCCTTATGCAAACAGTTTCTCAGCGTGGTTTTGGGAACAAGTGCACAATTTCAAGATAACCTCATACCTAATGCATTTCCATTAATATTTGCTTCTGTAAAACTTAGCAATTTGCAGAGTGCAACTTGAAATGATGCAAGCCTTGCCTCCAGAGAGCTCATGATAAAAGTACATTATGAAGGCACCCGTTCCAACTTTCCAGGCCCTACCATGGGTGGGTTTCTCCTGCCATGTACCCTATTTAATAAAAAGCAAGACCAAAGAAGAGAAAGCCATGGAAAGATGGTCAAGTTCAGCTAAGCAACAAAAGTAGACGCATCTTTAAGTAGGTCATTTTCACCCAGATTTATAGGAGACTTAAGAGTAAAGAACAGTGTGACAGATTACATTATTGGTGCCAATTCTTTTGCCCTTTTCTGTATCCACATCCTTTTATAACATCTTCCTCCTAAGAGATAATCATTTCCCTGCCTCTTTGTTTGACTTCAGTCTTACTCATGTGATTTGTTTTAGCCAATATACTGAGGTCTAAATAAGCACATGCATTTGGAGGCCTCATATATTTTTCCCTTTCTGTATGGCAATTCTGCTATCATGACAACATGCGTAGCCACCCTACTGGTCTAATGAATGATGAAGATAATGCAGGTCCGAGAGCCCAGCTTTTGTAGCCTGATGCTGAGACATCCCAACCTACCTGCATGTATAAAGTAAGAATCCTTGGTCATCAAGTCACACCCAATCCAGACCAGCCAAACCCATGCCCTCTCCAGATAGCAGAGACCAGCTGAGACCCTCAGAGCCACCCCAGCCTATGTGAAGATTGCTCTTATTGAACCACCAGCCTGTTTGCTTTTTGGATACAGTGTTATTATAACACTACCTAACATTTAAAAACAAAATCGCTTTCCCTTGTCATAGGAAACAATAGATTACAAGTTACCTTGGTCAGAGAAGATTCTTTTTAGTGTGGGCAGCATTGGAAAAGACTCATACTTGGGTGAAGTGCAGAGAATAAGTGACTGTTGAGTGTTCAGTTCTAAATGGGACCCCTCCGAGGCTCAGGGAACTTTGCAGAAGGAAGGGGCAGAAAAGATGTAAGAGCTGGAGGAAGGGAAGGAGAGTTGCGGAACACTGTCTTCTGGACATGACATGGCTGTTGCAGGTGCCTGCACAAGAACTGAATAAGACTGGGCCTGTCAGCCTTTCCTCATGGATGGAGGGAGGGCTCACAAACCCCTCCCTCCCTGAGGAGCTTTGGCAGTTAATTGTTGCTGGGGGAGAAGGAGACATTTTCTTCAGTGGTGTATCCCCTGGTAAGTTGCCCATGCTCTGGTAAATAACGCCTCATGGTCTGGTAAATAACCCCTCATAAAGGTACATACAAACAACTCTAATTAAACACATGGGGTCCCAAACAAAAGACGCGCAAGTAGAAGGGGGAGTAGGAGGAGGTTCAATAGAGGTGGAAGAGGATCAAGGGAGGGTAATGGGGGTGAATATGATCAAAATATATAATATACATGCATAAACTCGTAAAAATATAATTTTAATTTTAAAAGCTGAGGTGAATTGAAACCATGAAACCTTTGATGGTTTGCACCATAGTATTCAGCCCATTCTAGTGCCTGAAATATAGTTGTACTCAATAAATATTTCTGCAATTTGTCAGGAAGACTGTTTTTGTTTTGTTTTTTATTTTATTTATTTATTTTATTTATATGAGGGGGACCGGTACAGAGAGAGAGAGGCTAAAGCACTTGCCTGCGAAGCCAAAGGACCCAGGTTCAATTCCCCAGTACCCACATAAGCCCGTTGCACAAGGTGGTACATGCTTTAGGAGTTGGTTTGCAGTGGCTAGAGGCCCTGGAGCACCCGTTCTCTCTCTCTCTCTCTCTCTCCCTCACATAAAAAAACAAACAAACAAATAAACATAAATATTTTTTAAAATATCCAAGCGTAGCTCAGGGTTGCACCACAATGTCAGAACTTAGACCCTTGCTGGCCCTACCCCACCCCAGGCCTGATGGCAGTAGTGGCTTAGTACTAATCCAGTGTCTGCAGTGACTTTATAGAACACAAGAGACGTGAGTAACGAGAATCTTCTCCTCGCTGCGAACACTTGACATTGGTTTTAATTTCTCACTTCTTGCCTATGGAAAATTATAAGCAACAAATTAGGAGGCATGAGCCAGTGCAAAAACTGACGATTTAAGTAGCGCATTGAGGAAAACCATTTTAAAAAATAGCCAGGCATGGTGGCACATGCCTTTAATCCCAGCACTTGGGAGGTAGAGATAGGAGGATTGCCAAGAGTTCAAGGCCACCCTGAGACTACATAGTGAATTCCAGGTCAGCCTGGGCTAGAAGGAGACCCTACCTTGGAAAACAAACAAACAAAAAAAAAACCAAAATACTTACACACACTCCAATATATATACATACACTTATATGTATACACACACACATGTCAGAAGAGGGAATGCACATTGTTGACACACTACTATTGACTTGCTACTGTGTGTGAGGCCCTTGATGAAGTTTCCTATGTGGCTTCAGAGTCACACCTGCTTTCAGGAAGGGCAAATCAACCTGCACAGGGACTTCTGGGGAGAGAAAAAGCAGTACCACAAAGACCTACCCTTAGATTAAGTACTATCAGAGGACAGGGAGGGAGAGGGAGAACGCTTGGCTATCTCACTATGTGATCCTGAAAAGGGCATTTTATACCTCTGGACTTCATTCATTCACTCAGTTATTCATTCAAATATTTTTGAGTGCCTTATAGGACGCACACAGGCCCTTGCATAGCACTATGATTGAAAAATCTGGATCTGTGATTACATTTTGAATTCTATTTTATGGCAAGATGTCCAGGGTTCAGGTTGGATGACTAAGATGGCCATCTGAAGTTTGAGCTCTTTTCAAGAAACACTCACAGCCAGAGCCCCTGGGAGCCTGTGTCACCAAAGCACAATGCAAGTGATGCCTCCATAGGAGCTTTCCAGTGAGGTCAACCTGGCCAGCCCCTCCCTCTGTGTCAACAATGGTCTCTCTCCAAAAGGAAGTGTCACACTCAGCTGGATTTTTATTGGAGAAGTTAGAAACATACCCAGGTCTTCTTTGTGGTTCAGTAAAAGACACTGGAACACACAAAGAGCTTAAGGGTCTTTTGTTAAGAAAAGACAGCTTGAGAGCAATAGTGATGAGAGACAGAGCAGAGGCACGCTCTTCCTGCTATGGCATGGTTAAAGCACTGTTAAGTCACTGCTAATGTTATGATACACCTTCATTGTAAGCACCCCTTTTAATATTTTTTTTCCTGCAAATAAGTTAAGATATAGGCTGGGGCACTTTGTCTCTGTAAGTAACAGCTGTTAAACTCTTTTCTGGTGCTTCAGTTGCCTTAAGCAAAGGGCCACAGCCACACATCCAGCAGACTGCCCTCATGATAGCACTCTGTTGCTTGGAATATTCCAGACATCTTGCAGAAGCTGTATGGCAACTGCAGCTGCTTGTTGCTGAGGCACAGTGCCAGAAGCTATTGTCCTAGCCACAGCTGTTTCAAACAACCTACACTAGTCTTTTTGCCAATCCAAAGCTCAGTGAACTTTAGAAGACCCTGAAGTCATTGCTACATTGACTACAGGTTGCGACACTTTCCTTAATGGCCTAGCTCAAGCTCTTTGAGCAAGCGGTTCTTTGACCCCGTGAAGATAGGTACTGAGAGAGGGACAATGCTGGCTGCTTGGGTGAAAGTCCGCTGGATAGGAGGAGCATCAGTAAAGCATTATATCCTATACCCCAATGGGTCCTGCCCAGCCCCAGTGGACTTGAGCCAGTCATAGAGACCATGGAAGCCTTCACAGACTTAGCCCTAACAATCTATAGTAGGGCTCCAGATACTCATCCTTGCTGAGCTCGCCTTGATGCACTGTTATTTTGACCTGGTCTTTGGTAGAGAACACTTGGGGTGCCACGGGTGGTTTAGAGGACGAAAGCTTAGTGTGACTGCACAGGTGGTCCCATCATCACTGATGAGGTGAACGAGAGAGACTCTTTTCCTCCAGTCTGTGCTTCTGAAGTCTCCATTACACACCCAGACTCTCTCTCCCTCCTTACTCTTTTCAGGATGTTCCTCCTCCTAAATCCACCCCCACAACTTTTGTTTCTGTTGGAACAGCATCATTTCCAGCACACAGGTGGCTGTTCATTGAACCTTCCCTTCTACTTTCTGTTTGAGGTGCAGATAATTATGCACGTCAAATTCACATGCAGAGGTAAACATTGTAATTTGGCTTCAGGGGTAGTACACACAATGGAGTTTTTGTTGCCTCCAACTTACTAGCTAAACAGACAGCACTGCATCTCCTCCTGGAGGTGCTTGGAATATTCTGGAGGAAAAATACAGGTTTTAAATTAAAAAAATAAAAAAAATCACTTCTGAGCCCTGCCAGCAGCATCCTTTCGCTTTTGACTAGCAGCATTATTGGTGACATCCTGTGGCAGGCAAACTCATCCTGTGAGTCATGCTTCAGCAAGATGCATGGCCCAGCGTCACAATGAAGTGACAACCAACCCCAGCATCAAACGTTAGCATGCTTTGTTTGCAGATTAACCAGGAAGCTTTCTCAGAGACTCTGAAATCAACAGTTATCAACTGCTTATTACCAATTAGCATTTATGCTAGAAAAACTAGAGAGATAATTTACATGCATGTGAATCCTCATCTTGTTTCAGGAGGAGACCAAGGTCACAATCCCTTGGCTTCTCCCTAGGTTTCAGGAGAACATGCAGAGAGCAAGTTAATGAGGTTCCTGAATGCAAAATGGTAACATCCCAAGGTACTTGGAAAGACAGACCTCAAATTCCAGGCTGGCCCTGTTCTTCATGTTTTGTTTGCCTGGTTTTGTAATATTAGCTAGGATTCGGCTCCAGACCTAAAGAGTAAGTCCTGTCTTCTCTAGCTCTGGAATGAAGGTGTGTGAGGATCTCTCCACTCTTACTTTGAAAGTGTCTTTGACTAGAACCTGGGAACCTTGAGAGATTCACAAACTAGATTCTGGAGACTAGGGAGAGCACTCAATAAATAAAGTGTTTGCTGTGCAAGCATGAGGAATTTGGTTCAGATCCCCAGCACTCACACAAATGCCAAGTGGGTTGTTGTGGCCTATCTAGAATCCCAGCACTCTGGAGGAGGACAGGCAGGATCCCTGAAGCAAGATGGCTAGCTAGACTGGCCAAATCATCAAGTTCTGGAATCAAGTGAGAGACCCTGCCCTAGTAAATAAGACGGAGAGTCTCTGATCAAGGAAGATACTCGAGATCAACCTCTGGGGCTGGAGAGATTGCTCAGCAGTTAAAGGCACTTGCTTGCAAAGCCTGATGACCCAGTCCACATGTAAAGTCAGAAACACAAAATGGAGCATGCATCTGAAGTTTGTTTGTAGCAGAAGAGGCCCTGGCACATCAATATTCTCTCAATATCTCTCTCTCTCACACTCTCTCCCCTTCTCTCTCCCTAATAAATAAATTGTCTTCTTTAAAAAAAAAAAAAAAAAGAATACAAGCTAGAGAGATTGCTCAGTAGTTAAGGTGCTTTCCTGTGAAGCCTAATGACCTGGGTTCCATTCCTCAGTACCCACATAAAGCCACATACGCAGTGGTGCATGCATCTGGAGTTCATTTGCAAAGGCTGGAGGCCCTGGTGCACCCATTCTCTCTCTCTCTCTTTCTCTCTCTCTGCTTGTAAATAAATAAATAAATAAACAAACAAATAAATAAAAATATCTTAATTTCCTACATAAAAGATCAATGTCTGGACTTACACATACACCCACGTGCCTACACATGCACCCACAGACGTGAAAACATACACACAGACTAGGTTCTGTTGCCTCATACAGGCCAAGAAAGTGGGGTGAAAGCAGCCAAACAGCCTGAGGCTGTGGGTAAATTTTATGATAAATGTTTAAATGTTTATGGAGTGTCTAAGAGCTGTGCAGGCATGAGGGTCAGCCACCTGAGATGACAGTCCTTTTCCTCTCAGCATCATATACTAGCTTCTAAGAGACAAAAGTGAAGGGTTTCAGTGGGGACCAGGTAACCTTCACGGCCACTCAGCTGTGTCTCACTCAACCCCATAGGTTCATCCTCCTGATACCACTCCTTGGGAGCTGGCTTGACAACAAGCAGAAGAAATTTACACTTCAGTTTAAGAAATGCTGTGAGTTAAAATGAGCAAAACAATAGTGTATCTGGGAAGGGAAATAATCACATTATTTTAAAGTTAATTAAATATGCTTAATTTAGTACCTGCCAGGAGCAATGAATCAAAGGGAATATAAAGTTTAATAAATCTCCCATTCCAAAGGATTTATAATCTCAGGGGTAAAGAAATTTGCCAACAAATGAAAGGTAGAATGTGGGGAAGAGATCTAAGGCCCGAAAAAGCTGCAGCTGCCTAGTTCCTGAGCAAGGTCCCCACTGTGGGGCTGGCAAGGTTTCGGAAGGAGCTGTGTGGTAAGAACATTCAGCGGTTAGAAATGCAGGCTTCTGACCTTCCATGCACCTCAAGCCATGTCAAGTACTTTGTCTCTGTTGAGACCTGTGACCTGCACACCAGTACTGGGAGGACAGAAGCATCATGATTCTCGCCTCAGCACACACAGGTAAAGCAAAATGCTCTCATGTCCTGTTGGAAAATCACCATCTTTATGGCAAATGTCACAGCAATTCAGTTCTTTTAAGTAAGTATGAGGTTCCAAGCATGTCCAAGACGGAGATTAGAAAGGACCAAGACTTATCTCTACCATCAAGGAGCCCAAATCCAGCCATGAAGGTGAATATGGAAAAAAGACAATTCTAATCCATAGCAGAATGCCCTGTGGGCTATTTATTACAGGGGAAGAATGGTTTAATTACAAGGAGGAGATTTTCAAAGCAATGGCTAAGCATGCGTTCAATAACTCTCTGTTACTAAAACAAAACACTAGAGCTAATTCTTGGCTCCATGGTCAACTGGTCCCATTGCTTTGGGCCTGTGGTGATGCAAAGATTGTGGAACATGTGTCAGAGAAAAACTGCTCACATCCCTTGGAATACTTACAATGAAATAAAGACACTAGCTAGCTTCATTTCTTAATTATTGTTTTTTAATATTTTCTTTTATTTCATTTATTTGAGAGAGAGAGAGAGGAAGAGGCAGATAGAGAGAAAGAGAGAATGGGCACGCCAGGGCCTCCAGCCACTGCAAATGAACTCCAGATGCATGTGCACCCTTGTGTATCTGGCTTACGTGGGTCCCAGGGAATTGAACTGGGTTCCTTAAACTTCACAGGCAAACACCTTAACCACCAAGCCATTTCCCCAGCCCCATTTCTTAATTGTTGACAATTTTTATACACATATCTAATGTAGTTTGATCACAACCTCCTCCTATTATCTTCTCTAGACATTGTCTTCATTTCCCCATCCACTGAGCTCGCTCTTCTTTCCAGCTAGTCCTTCTTATACTTTAATGATTCTCTCTTTCTCTCTCTCTCTCTCTCTCTCTCTCTCTGTGTCCCATGGACTTTAATTATGGTTATTTGCTTGGGTAGTATTTAATAGAGCACATGGCTTCTACCAATGGCTATACCACTGCAGATTCCTCAAACACCATCAAATGCCCATAACTCTTCAGGGGAATAGTGCTCTCATACCTTTCCACATCATCCACGACAAAATACTGATGGGCTCAGTATTGTGCAGATTGTGACAGTCACTTTGAGGTCATGAATACAATGGTCATGTCATGTTTGGATAACCATGTTCCACAGCACTCCTCCCCATCCTCTGGTTCTTACATTATTTCCACACCCTCTTCTGCATTGTTCCCTGAGCGTTGGAGGAGGTGATAGAGATGTCTCATTTTGCACAGAGCACTCCAGAACAACTTATTCTCAGCATTTTAATGAGTTTTAAGGCTCTTCAGTCAGCCTGTCTGAAAAGAGAAGCTTCTCTAAGTAAAAGTGAGGATGGCACTAATCTATGGACATAGATATACACATTTAGAGGGCAATTTGATGAGCACAGAACATATCTATTTAGCCAAACAACAGGAGTAGTATCCCTCTTAGGACCTATGACCTCCACAGGCATAGGTTTTTGACTAAGTTTTCAGATTCCCTCCCATGGATCAGGCATCAAACCTAATCAGACAGTGGTGTTTGGTTACCCTCATAGAAGTAATACCACTACTGTACCAGTGGGTACATCATAGGCCTGACTTCTTAAAGGTTTCATCACTTCTCAATAGTGCCTCTCTAAGGACCAAGACTTTCACACACAGGGTTTTGGATAGCATTCCAGATCTAAGCTATAGCAGGAAATTGTGCTTCTATTTCTCAATCTTTAATAAAGCCACACTTTTCTCTAATCGTGTAAGTAAAAATTATTTGGAAAAATACAATGAAGGGCTGGAGAGATGGCTTAGTGGTGAAGGCGCCTGCCTCCTAAGCCTGAGAACGCCGGTTCCAATCTCCAGGTTCCACACTTAGCCAGATGCAAAGTGACGCAAGGGCACAATGCTGAACTTGACCACAAGGGGGCACACACATCTGGATTTCGTTCGCAGCAGTTGAGAGGCTGCTGGCGTGCCCATCTTATCTGCCTTCCTCTCCATCTCTCTGTGTCTCTCTCCAAAAAAAAATTACAATGAAAATAAAAAGAAATTTATAATTGTTCATAATCTTACCATCCAGAGAAAACATTATTATATCTTAGTGTGTTTCATTCTAGTCTCTTTTATCTGCAAAGTAAGACTTTAAAAATAGCACTGGAATTATACTGTTTATATAATTTTGTATCAACATTATATCATGAGCACTTTCCATTGTCACTAAAAATTGTTTGAAATAAAAATTTTAAAGGTTACATGACATGTTCGTGTATGGACACGCTATTACTCTCCCACTTTATTGCTATTGGCTATTTATATTTTGCTGAGTTTTTCTGTTAAAACAATGATGCAATATCTACTGTTGCATTTTTTCCTTCAGATCTCACACTGAGTCTGCCTTCTGTAAACATGGTTCAGCATTTGTAAAAGCTTCAGCAATTCTGATTAAACAGTAATCATTCTTGTTATGTCAACCTTGCTGCTCTTGGAGAAGCCAAGTTTCCTAAGCCATGGACTCACAGCACCAGCTCCCAGCTTCCACCTGAGCAGGGAGAAGCTTCTTTCTTGCCCCATTGCCAACTTGCCAGATCCTTTTTCCACAGAGAGATGCAAGGTATTCACCACACCACCCTACCCACACTGTCTTGCCATATAAGAGCTAAGTGGTCATTTATAGTTCCACTTGTATCACAACTCTCAATCCAAGGGAAAAAATAAGTTTCCTTTTGCCAATAATACTTACTAGGATTCTAAAAATGAGTCCCATACAACCCATTTGGATCATATGTTATGTGTATATTGTTCAATCAATGATGAAGGCCAAGAAGTAATGCATATTGGTGGAAAGATGAAAATTTTTGCAAGGTCATCACTCAGCTGCTATGTGCTTTAATCCCTTGATGCCTACACCTTGTCTAGCTCCATCATTTTTGCTTTGCCATTAATCATTTTCCTCTGCACTACAAATTAGAAGTTTCTTAGAGAGAAACAAAGCAGGGAGGTGGAAGAGTACAGATGCTAAGGAATAGGAGCAGAGAACTAAAGTTGATACCTGTTGATATGAAAGCAGTCTGAATCAAAATGCGGTCATTTGTGTGAAGCTGGACTAAAAAATCAAGTAAATACAGGGGGTTTGTGAGAAGGAGATCTCATGTGCATTTGCCTGATAATAAAAACCATCACAAAAGGCTCTTCCAGAACACTTTTGTAAGAATGTCTATCCAATGACTATCTATTAAACATTAGCACCTTCCCTGTTATTGATGCTGTGTTCAAAGATGGTTATTTCACAATTAACATTTAGTTTTTATTCAGAGCTTTCCTTTTATCCCAGTTTCTTTGAACCCACCCATAGTTCTATGATCATGGTCCATAAATAGCATTATTCTTTAGAATAATTATTCTTTCTCTCTCTCTCTTGTGCCCTCTTTATATCCTTTTCTCCTCCAAGGGACCTCATAAGGTGGCACTGGAAAAGACAGAGTGAGCCACTGATGAGCTTCAAGAATAGCAAGGAGGTGTGGTAGTCAGACAGTGCTGGCAAAGGTAAAAAGATGGAGGAGTACAGCAGAGAAGGACCAGTCAACATGGGACCAGGGTGAGAGCTTTGGGTCTTTACTGAGTGAGAAAAAAGCAGTCAAAATGTGTTTCAAGTAGTTTTCCTATTGCTGTGACAAAATGCCTAGCAAAAGCACTTAATAAAGAAGGTTTACTTTGACTCACAGTGTGGTAGTTTGAATGTATGTCCCCCATACACTCAGGTGTTTTAACTTGGATTTTTAGCCTAAAGGTATGCAGAGCAGTATGAGCTCTGGTGGGGGGTCTCTACTGCTTGCTACCCATTGGTGCTCTTAGCTTTTGTTGTACATGAGCTATTTGCTTGTTTCTGTCTGCCTGGATATATGAAGCACCACTGATGAAACATCCCACCTGGATCCTTAAGCATCACCCCCTAAGCTGCTCCTGGTTTGGATGTTCATCCTAGTAGTGTAAGAACTGACTGAAGAACACAGTTTGAGGGTCCAGGCCCTCAGGACAGGCAGGGGTAGTGCGAAAGAACAACAGCAGGAGCATGAAGCCACTTAGTCAGTCATTCAGTCTGAAACACTAGCCCATGGAACAATACTGCCCACATTTTGGGTGTGTTGTCCCACCTCAATTGACCAAATCTAGAAACCCCCCTCCCAGACATTCCAAGAGGTTTGGCTCCTAGATGATTCTACATCAGGTTGACAGAGGATTCTGAGCACAACATGAATATGATATGTTCCATTTAAATGGATCACTGTGGCTGTTGGGTAGAGAATTGACCATGGGCATGGAGAC
This sequence comes from Orientallactaga sibirica, assembly GCA_036365145.1. Classification (NCBI taxonomy): domain Eukaryota; kingdom Metazoa; phylum Chordata; class Mammalia; order Rodentia; family Dipodidae; genus Orientallactaga; species Orientallactaga sibirica. Next base: position 22,521,710 of record JAEOAD010000011.1, read on the forward strand.
TTAGGGGAGGGTGAAGTTGTGAGCTGCATGTTAGGAAGCTAGAGGAAATTCTAGATGGAAGACAAAGGTAGCAAGTAGAATACATGAGGAAATTATAAAATTCTGGGTATATGTTGTGTTATATAAGGAAGATGGGAATGGGCTAGGAATTTGACTCTAATGTTTAGGGATTGAACCAATGGAAAGATACAATTGCCACTTACTGACACAGGAAATGTCATAGGAACATAACTTATGGGATGGGGAGATCAGAGGTCTGACTAAATGTTTATGCCCTCAGGCCCATTCAGTCAGATGAGACCCAATTCTCATATGATGATATGTGGGGGTAAGGCCTCTGGGAGGTGATTAGGTCATGAGTTTGAGCTCTCTGGAATGAGATTACTGTCTACAATGGTTGGAATGTGAATGTATGTCCCTCCTAGCCTCACGTATTTTGTTATTAAGGTTAAACTTCCTATTTAAGTCTCCAGTAGCCTGCTGGAAGAGGTGTCACTGGGGATGGATCTGATTCCAGCCCAAAGGTGTGTTCAAAGAAGTTTTGAGCCTTGGCTGTGCTTGTTTGTGGTGTTGGCTATTAGTGGTGTCTCTCTGCTTGGTTCTGTGAATGGGAGCCAGCTTGTCCCACCATTGATGGAACTTTCCTTGGATTTGTACGCTGGAATAAATCCCTTCCTCCCATAAACTGTGTCTGCTTGAATGTTCATCCCAGCAATGTGGAGCTAACCACAACAGTGTCCTTATAAAATAGACCTCTGAGAGATCTCTTGATCAGCCTACAATGAGAAGTCATAACAAGGCTAAGTGTGGTAGACCATACCTATAATTCTAGCACTTGGAAGCATAAGGCCAGCCTGGGCTACAGAAGGAATTTAAGACCAACCTGGGCTACAATGTATACAATTCTGGCTGTAAAATAAACTGGAGAAGAAGGAGGAGGAGGAAAAAGCACACTGAAAAAATGGCCCTCTACAAACCAGAGCCCTCACAGAAATAAAATGCCAGCACCTTGATGTTGGACTTGATAGCCTCTAGAGCTATAAGAAATAAAGTTCTGTTGTTTACTAGACATCTAGGTTATTGTGTTCTGTTATTGATATAACATAAAAATACATTTATGTTTTCTATAAGGTATCTATTTAATATCAAGTGGGGGAATTGAGCAGACATTTGGGTATCAAGTTACATTTATAAGAGGTGTAGGAATCTTGGAGCTTCGTTTCATGTGCTGGAGGCATGCAGAAGCAGGTATTCCAAAGCTACTCATTTTTACAACACTGAGTTTGAAGTAGTCAAATTTTCTGATCCTCTGTCTTAAACAACAAAGTTCTATAATGGCCAATTTATAATTAGCTTCAAAGCTATGGCCATTTTTGAATTTTTTCTTTATTTATTTTCTCTTTTAAGTAAAACTTTAATAAAAATGTTAATATTGAAAACTTGAAATAGTACTTTATTAAAAATTTACATAATCCCCTCCCACCATCCTCCTTTGTCCCCTTTCCCACCCCTCTACAGAACCCCCATTTTTTCCTTATGATTTCCCTTTTCTAGTTTGATGCCTTTTATTTTTCCCTCCTCTATCTTCCACAATAACCTTTTAGTGGGCTTAATATTATTGCACCTCTTTTGCTGATAATAACAGCCACTGTGAGGTCATGAAAATAATTGCCACTATATGTTTGGGAGAAAGCATTTTAAATCTCTCCTCCCCATCCTTTGGCTCTTACATTCTTTCCATCATTGCTTCCACTATAGTCCCTGAGCCACTGGAGAGTATGATAGAGATGTCTGTCCATGCAACTGTCACTTCTCAGCACTTTGATGAACTTTGAGTTTCTCTAGTAGTCACTGCCATTTGAAAAGAGAGACATCTTTAACCAGAAGTGAGATTACTAATATGCACACATAAACATATTGGTATTTGGGGGCAATTTGATGGACATTACACACACAGTCCAACAACAGTAGTATGAATAAGCCATATGTAAACCTCCTTTATTAGACAATAGTGCACCAAGAAGCCATAGATTGTTACTAGAGAAATTTTGGTGCCAGGGATGGGATACCATCCAGTGAGTTGTTGGCAAGGGACATCCCTGATGCCCCCAAAACATTGCAGGCCATTTCCCAAGGCTCTTGATTTTCCACGAGGAATAGATGGTAAGACCCTATTACAAAAGACTCCACATTCTTGGGCCACAAGGTCACTGAGAAATCAATTTGGAGTTGAGCTGAAAACCTCCTCTCTATAGACCAGCTGACAGAAAGCTGTAAAAAGCTACACTGCATCCAACATCATGGGAGAGAGAAATCATCAGTGGAGATAAACAATAATGGACACTGCAAGCCTTAAATTTGGCCAACCAGGCCAAATGAGCCAACAGGTGCAATAGTGGCATGTCTGTCATGGGGGAAACCAACCACTCACTAATTAGACTGGAGGCCCACTTCGTGGGAGGGAATACATGCCTGGTACTGAAAATCTAGTCAAAAGCCTATGATGGGGGAGGTCATGAGCCCTAGGGATGTAATGCCTGCTGGTGTCTGGCTAAATGCATATATTATGCCCACCAAACTATCTCAGTAAGCACTTTTCTTAACATCCATACCCATATACTAATGCTATTCTCACTTTTGGTTAGAGAAGCTTCTATTTTCAGATGGTAGTAACCTCTAGGATGACTCAAAGGCACCATAGTGCTGAGAAGAAGTGACAGAGGAATTTTCAGCACTGAAACATCTCAATCACAACTTCCAAGGCTTAGGGACCATTGCAAAAGAGGTGGTGGAAAGAATGTAAGAGCCAGAGGAAGGTGGAACTGCTTACAATGTAATCTTCCAGACACAAAATGGCCTGCATATCTATGACCTGGCAATACCTGGTACTACCTCCACAAGACCCTCATAATAGGAGGACAAGATGATGACATCAAAACATGAGAATAATTGAGAGGGGGAGGGGTAAGATGGAGAATGAGTTTGTGAAGGAGAAAGTGGGGTGGGGGGATTTGTCATGGTTTATTGTCTATAACTATATAAGTTGTTAATTTTAAAAAAAAGTTTTTAAAAAACAGTCATAACTTCCCCTCCAAGGTTTGTGACTCTCCCAGCCATAGGCTTTTGACTAGGTTTCAAGTATTTGACATGAATTTCTTTCCATGTAGTGGTCCTTAAACTTAATTAGAGAACAAATTGAATTAGGAGGGTAACAACTGATTACCCTCCTAACAGCCATGCCACTATTGTACTGGTAGACACATCTTGCCTGGGTGGATAGTTGTGAAGTTTCAGGGTCCATTGCTGGTTAAGACCACTGATAACATTTCTCCTCCAGCAGGTTTCATAGCACTTTCTAACACAATGACCACTAGTCAGTAGGGAGGAGGCTTCTAGCTCAGTTCTAATTTGATCTCTCAGTTTCCTGAAACAGAAGCATATGGTATCTTCAGCAATAGGGTCTGGCCCTATTGTAGGCAACTCATAGCCTTTTCAATATCTTGTATTTATTTGGAGGGGGGGGAACCCTAGCAACCTTGCTGACCAATATTTTAGGAAGAGGTATCCCAACCCTGGCCCTGAAATTTTTCTGTGAAAACCTGTGGCTTCTGGGCACAAGATTTATACCACTCTAGATACTTCTGCCCAGACTCTCTCTTTTTATAACATATACTTTTAATTATCTGACAAAGAAGTAGGTTTCTTTGTGGCTTATTTATAAACTTTTTAGTTCTAATTACTATGGACATCTTGAAAGGATATCTTCAAGAGCTCAGGTCATCATGCCTCCTTTCAGGTCATCTCAGAGACTCCATCTGGATATGGTTTATCTGTCTTTTTTTCTCTTAAAAGTGAACCAGAGTAAATTCTCTCATATCAGTGGCTAGGGACCAATTAGAACAAGTAGAGCCAAGTGAGATGACACGTAGTGTTTGAAATAAAAGAGTGGCACAACATCTGATTATACTTGCAATAGAATTCTTCCAATGGCCCCATACAGACAGAAAGAAGTGTCTGTCTGCATTTCTATTCTCTGGACCAGATGTGGAACCAGGTGTGAGGTACCCAGATCAATTTCTCATCCACTTCAACAGAGGAAGCAGAAAGATCCTCACAGGGGCATCCTCCATGGTATACTTGCTTGGTGCATGTCATGAATACCTTGGCATGTTTGTCTAGGGCTACATTTGTATCCTTACGTGAACTTCCTCAGTGCTGAGAGAGAAAGGAGGAGACAGGTAGATGAGTCCGTTTCTCACAGTGGGTACATCCTCACACCATGCATCACAAAACCATGCATGAGCATTGCAATGTGCTCATAGGACGTACTCACAGAGTCATAGAAGAGTGAAACAGCACCCCAGAAAGACAGAAAAACAGGGTCTTTTAGGAACTCGGCTGCTGCACTTGGAGTGCACATGCTGTGCAACACACACTAGAGATATATGCAATGAGGAGGAATCAACATTCTCCTCTTGCTCTCCAGTATCCCCAGTACAATCCATGGTTTCCCACTGCCAGGTCACTGATGTTTCAAGGTTACCATCTGTTACCATACATTCTCCTTCCATTCATCCTGCCTCTCCCTCCCCTCTCCCTCTTCCTCTTTCTTCAATCAAGAGCTGCTCTTTTCACTTCCCAGAACTTTGCCAGCAGTGATGCACACACTTAGTTGTGCACAGTAACTCTGTGTCAGTGAGGCAAGCAGCAAGCACCAGCAATGGGAAGGTAAGAGCACTCCTCCTGCTTTGGGTTCAGAAATGAGCAGATGCATGTTTGGGGCATGACTTTACTACAATAATAACACGAGCTACAGCTGCATTATGATGACCATGAGCCAGAAAGCCTAACCAAGATCAGTGCTGAAATACCCTCCACCACACTTGGATGCATTCAAAATAATTGCTACAGTTATTACTGCTTTTCAGTAATACATAAATAAGCTTAAAATTGGCATATTTTCATGATTTCCCCTTTAGAGCACATTATGGTCTATATGCAAGTTAATTTGGAGGAGTCCCAACAACAGAGTTGGCCTCCATTGCACGCAGACTCAGCAATTCCCCCAAGTAAGGTCATACTGATTTGGAATCCTTCACACTCTGGCCTTGGGACTCTGTTTCTAGCTCTAATGCCAGTGTGTAGCCAAAAGCTCCGAGATAAGCATGGATAGTCCAGCAATTGTGAAGATAAGACATGTGGATTAAGTCACTTCAAATTCTGTGACCACTTAGAGTTTTCTGCATTTAAATTGTTGGACAGAGAAACAGTGTAAGACATATGCTCACTTTGATAAGTGAACACTAAAGTTCATACATCAATTATACCACCAAATTGGAATAATATATTTAGAAGTATATTTTAATTCTTCCTTTTAACTTGTAACTGCTTTAAAAGTAGACAACATATGGGCAGGAGAGATGGCTTAGTAGTTAAGGCACTTACCTGCATAGCCTAAGATCCAGGTTTGATTCTCCAGGTCCCATGTAAGCCAGATGCACAAGGTGGCACATGCTTCTGGAGTTCGTTTGCAGTGGCTAGAGGCCCTGGTGCATCCATTCTCATTCTCTCTCTCTCTCTCTCTCTCTAACACACACACACACACACTCTCTCTCTCTCTCTCTTTCTCTAATAAATAAATTTTAAAAATCCTTTTAAAAAAGTAAACAACATAGGAAAGGATGGGTGATCACTTTTATGGCTACCTGATTAACATTGAATTATCATCATACAATGGAGGGATGTTAACCAAGTTCTATGTGTCAAATTGGTACACCTTCAGAAAAGAAGTAGGTACTCATTATAGCAGTTCACAGATGAAGAAACTGAGGAATCATGGACTTATGTAGCCTGAACCAAGTTATGGGAACTGGGAAAACAAAGGTTCAAAGCCAGTTTGCAGAGATCACCTGTCCTTGAAGTAAGTGAACATCCAATTGGATCTGCCATTCATTGACACCTGAGCCACTCAGGTTTTAGTCATCTCTAAATGGTGCTGTGACAACTTGTACATACTTAACTGAATTATAGTAAAGTTTTCATACTTATGTTTGAGTGATTCTATCTGGTATGTAAAATTCATGTCCAGCAAATGACACACACAAGAGTGTTAATAGCAGTATAAAAGACAAACACAAAAGTGTACATGTGGCTTGGCTGGGTTGTACAGGCTGTAATCCCTGCTACTTGGATGGCTTAGGCTGGTCAATAACAAGTTCTAGTCCAGCTTGAACTATAAATAAAATCAAGGACATCCTGGACAACTTAGCAAGACCATGTATCATGATAGAAAACAGAAAAAGGTCCGAGGATATGGCTCAGTGAAAGAGCACTTGCTCAGCCTGTGTGAGGCCCTACGTTCAACCCCCAGGAACACATACACACAAAACATTTGGTGCAATTCTATTCATATGATATTCAAACTGGGAAAAACTAATTAATGGGGGGCAAAGGTGAAAATAATGGTTGCCTGGGGAACAATTGGCAAAGATGATACAGAGGGAGAACTAGGTGTGCTTCCTGTGGTACTCATGGGATTTCAAATTTTGATCTGGTCTAATTACATAGGTAGACCTTGTGATATGTCAGAATTGCACTTTCCAAAATGAAATTCACCAGGCCTTGTACATAGTATGAAACCAGGCCCCATGTACCTGAGAGTGAGTCAAACAAACCCTTTTCCTATAAACAGCCTGACCCCTGTTACAGCAATCTCAGTTCTTGACAAATAATAAATGTAATTAACAACTCTTTGTGCAGTTTAAGGTATAAACGTGAGCCCTTTCTTGTAAAACCTGAAGCACATTTTCAAGATCGCTTGGATTTTGTTATTTCTAGGATTGCAATCCTGATAAGGCTCCAAGTAAATGCAATTCTTCTTTGTTCCCCATAGGTTGATTTGTATCTCTGCCAGCAGTACATCTCATTTTTCTTGTCTCAACCTGACCACCTAATACCACTTCCAACATGAAATGGCTTTCCAGAAAAAAAAAAAATTCTTCAGCAATCATCATAAAATTTTCTATCTGCACTTTCCACATGTCTCTCACTTCCTCTAAAAATACAAAGTGATTTCCAACTGCAAAGTACATTCTGACTGCACAAATAAACTTACATAGCTTTTACTCACATAGCTCCATTGCTTGTATCCTAAGTAGCTGCATAACTAACTTGTCTAAATCCGTAACCCCACACACCTAGCCAAAATGACAATGGCTTGGATTTGGTAACTGAACAACTAATGCTCAGAGATGAGCAGTTTTCAGTTCTGTGAATCACACTGCCATATTCCTAAAATACTTAGGATATAATTCCAATATGAAGTAGAAAGCCATTCATGTGAGCAATCCAATGAGGGTGTTAAGTAGCACATTAGTATCCTCACATGAATAAGACGGTAGGATTTATCATCTTCTCAGAGCTCCACTCTCTCCTGTTCCGTGTTCCATATGCTGAGTCCACTACATTGTACAGGTGCTTTGGAAATCATTAGTCATTAGAACCTGGTGGCAAGCTGGAGCTTACTCCACTGAAGATGGGAGTCACTTCAAGCCACCCAGGAGGAAAGGATTTTCTATTCCAAGTTTTTCTACTCATTATAGAACAATCATGCTTAGAGGTTGAAAAACACAGAAGGATGACACAATTGAGATAAACACATATGATCATATCTCAACATCCAGATCCATTTAATTATTCAACCACAGTTGCCCAAGGACTGAGAAACTGGGATGAACTAAAGCTCTGGCTTGTATTTTGAGTAGATTTCAGTCATTTCTTATTATTCTAAACTAAACTGGGAGCGAAGTGATAAATAAAACTCCCTATGAAGGCCTGGAGAAACAGATTAGCAGTCAAAGGCACTTGCTGGCAAAGCCTTCCAGCCCGGGGTGTCATTCCCCAGTACCCACATAAAGCCAGATGCACAAAGTGGTACATGTGTCTGGAGCTCATTTGCAGTAGCAAAAGGCCCTGGCTTCCCTACTCATTCTTACTCTCTCCCTTTCTCTTATTTTTAAATAGAATTTTAAAAAACTACCTATGAGAGACTACCTATTCCATTTTCTTGGACACCCATAGGTAAATTGTATTTTTTAAAATAGTGATTCATTACTATAAAAGAAGACATTTTACAAGTCAAAACACAGTGCTCCCTAGAGCACAGACATTGGGGTAAATGGACAGAAGTTTCATGCTGTCACAATTAGCATGGCTATGTGATATTTTCAGTTTGAAGAAGGCCTCAGGAAGACAACAAAACCAAAAAAATCAGCCCAAGCTCAGCACTCAGAAATAGTCACAAGAGGTCCTGTTCTCACATCTGTCTCCCTATTACTTCAAAGGTCTCGGCAGCCTGCTTTCCACTTCTGAGGCACAGCCTCTGACTGAGGTGGTAGTGTCTGGCAAAAGGGTCTCTCCTCTTCTGCCCTCTAGTGGTTGACAAGACCAGCAAGAAGCCTGGCTGGATACAACCCTCAATAACTTGTCAACGGTTATTAGGTAGCTTGTACTGACTCCTGTAAGCCTTTCAACAATGTTCATTGCTAATCCCTCGGTGCCTAGTGTTGTACCTGGGGCAGAGTATGAAATCAGAAAATATCTGCTGAGTTCAGTTTTAAGACAAATATGTGGTATGTACACACAGAAATCAGAGAAATAGACAAGACAGTACCTTCCTTCCAGGTACCAATAGACTGCTTATGGAAATGAGAGTAAACACACAGCATTCACCATTTTGTCAATCTAGGGAAACCTTGTAATAAACCAACTACCGATGTACTTTGCCAACAAATCACTGAGATTCACCTCTACTTTTCTCTCCTCTGCATTCCAAAGAGAGCCCTGATCATCCTCTTGGGGACAACAGCTGCCTCCTCTCTCCCACCATTTATGAAACCACCACCCACCAAAGCCCTACACTTAGCTTGGGCACTTCAAAAATTCCTGTAGCAAGGAAATGACCAATCTATGGCTACAAATCAAATAGTAGCTAAATAGCTTTTATTGAGAGTGCTAAAGGCAGGTAGTTCTGGAATTAGTTCCGATGCCTCTCCCGCAGTCAGTTCTTCAGGGAGTACGTGCCTCCTCAGTGGTACTTCCTCATGCAGATGTTTTTAAGGGACAAGAGTGAGGCAAAACCTCGAAGAGTCCCCCCCAGAAGGCTTCACGTTATATCCTGTTATCCAGGATGTTTTACATGCCCCAACTTAGCACAGAAGCTAGGTTTACCTCCCTCAAAGCATATAATTGTGTCTTTCAATAATATTTTTGAATTTATCATTGAACAAATGCCCTCAATAAAGGACTTTGATTACCTGATATAACAGGAAGTTCAGTGTCAGGCAGCTCCATGATTGGTTAATCGACCAACTAGATTACAATTCTAGCTCCCTTATAATGATAGAATATTGTGTTAGTTGCTTTTATTGTTGCTGTGAACATATGCCTGACAAGAAGCAACTTAAGGGATGGAGGACTTATTTTGGCTTATAGTTCAGAAGGATACAGTCTATCTTGGCAGGGAAGGAATGAAGGAAGGAGTAGGAGGCAGCTAGTCATGTTGCATCTGTATTCAAGAAGCAGAGAGAGGTGGAAGCTGATTCTCAGCTAGATTTCCCCTTGTGCTTCAAGCCAGGACCCTAGCCCATGGGATGGTACCACCACAGTTAGGGTGGGTCTTTCCACCTCAATTAACCTAATCTAGAAACTCTGTCACAGACATGCCCAGAGATGTGTCTCCTAGATTTTTATTAAGGTGACAGTGGAGATAAACCATCACAGATGCAATCCGGTTAGGGGTTTGTGTTGTATGGACATTACAGAGTGCAGTTATGCAAACTTTGATGGTGTAGGTTCATAACTGAACATGCTCACTGTATACAGAAAAGGAACACAGTAACCTGAGGTATTTTAGGCCATTGCCAATGTAATATGCCATACTGGGGGTTTACACACATATGGTTTATGTGCCCATGTGTGCATGTGTTGTTCTTATGTGTGCACATCCACGCATGCAGGTGCATGTGGAGGTCAGTGTCAAGTGTCTTTCTCACTGTCCTATATTCACTGAGGCGAGTTCTTTCACTTGAACCCTCTAGAACTCACTGATTTGGCCAATGCATCTATCTGGCTTGCCCCTGGGATCACCTATCTCTGCCTACCTGAGTGCTGGGGTTACAGATACTTACATAATTTCTGGGGTCTCCAAATTCCAGTCCTCACACTTAAGTAGAAAACACTTTATCCATTTAGCCATCAACCAGCCCCAACACACTGGTTTCATTAAATAGGAATATACATAGTGTACTTTTTTATAAGTAGGCATATACTAAACACACAAACTAGTAAAATAGTCACTTACAGTCATTATCAAATACAATATAGTATACATAGCTGCATGTACAGAAACCTCATTCTTTTATACAACTGGTGACACAATAGATTTGTTCTCACCATTAGCACCATAAACATATGAGTGATGCCTGGTGCTATAACATTATGATAACCATTACGTCAGCAGGCGTTAGGAATTTTTCCATTATAATCTTACAGAGCCCCTGTTCTACATGCAGTCTGTCGCTGACTAGAACATTGTTATGGAGTCCATGACTGTGTGTCAAGCCTCTGGTGAGGCTATGGTTCTAGTTCTTTCCTTCCTTGGTCATTAGATTGCTGGCATCCCTCACATATATTGTGCAAACATAGGTGTGGGGTGTTCCCTCTTGCATCACTTTCTGAAAACTGCAGAAGAAAATTCTTACAAGTTCTTAAATGTCACCCCCACACACCTCTGATTCCAATGGTCCAGATCAATTGTGTGCCCAGTTTTTTATCTGGACATTTTTAGAATAGGAAGTATCCCTATGTCAATGAAGAGAAAGTCAAAGTATGGCTATAGAATAGGCATGTAGCTAGCAGTTGTTAAACCACTGCCAATATTACAGATAGAATACAGAGCTCTTCCTGAATCTGGGCCAGTCAGAAAAAAATTCATGGAACAGCCAAGTGTGTAGTCATATACTCCATCAGATAAGACAAAGAATGAATTCTCTTGGTACCTGATTAAACTGTGTGAATGATGCACACAGTCAAGCTACTTTAAGCCATTGGCCCATCCACATGCCTTGAGGGACACCGCCACCTTTCATCTCCTCTATCTTGGACTATTTTTCTTGCTAAATGCTATAGGTCTATCTCTCAGCTACAAGCAAGGATGCTCATGATAGCAAATCACTGAAGAAGTCAGTCCCTTTAAAATGGATTTAGAAACCATGCGCATAGACTGATATGCATGGCTGAGCTTGAGAATGAGATGAAAAGCTCTCAGCAGTGGGTGGTTTTGACTTGAGTCCTAGAAGCTTTATTAAGGATCATTGCTCAGAAGTTGCTGCCGGGTCACAGAGACTAATTGCAGCATCCTGAGGATAATGAGCCACATCTTCACAGACTGATGTGGGGAAAACCCACAGCCTTATCTAACATATCTGCTTGTTTTTATGTTCAGCTTCCTCTTTGAGGCCTAGACCTCAGAACCCATTAAATAAAACAGACAGATATCAACTCTGGGTTAGTGAAAATGCAAGGAATGACACAGATGACAAGAGGGGTGGTGTATGGGGGGGGTGACAAAGACTCTGGAACTTCATTGTGACATGACCAACACTCTTATTTAGCTTCCTAACAACACTGGGGAAAAGCCACTCTCCTTCACAGCTGACAGAAGAAGAAACTTGGATCTCCCTGAGAGCTTGAAACTTACCCAAAAAGTGAGAGATTTTGAACATGGGTTTTTCTGACCTCTGAGGCCTGATCTTTCTCCTTTGCTCATTTTATACAAATTAGCTGAGATTTTCTGTAAATCAACATCCTGAGATCAGCCACCCCAACTAGTTTGTAAGAGGCAAGAAGGAAAGTCAAACAGCACTCTGTGCTCTCAAGAGTTTAACTTTATGATCAAAAGAATAAGACAAGCAGTGCAGGGGCACATTATTTTTACCTTTTTAAGTTTTTGCACATAATGCTGAGTTATTAAGGAATGCTTTCATTCAAGTATGTTAAGTATTATGACCACATTCTCTCCATATGTACTCTCCCTTCTTCCCTTCTCTTAGTTCCTTTCCTTTCCCCACATGGTCTGGCTTCATATACATATACATATACATATACATACATGTGTATCATAAAAGATTAATGTATATAAATATAGAGAGATGTTATTTCTGACATATATATGTATAATTTTATATATAAAATCTAGAGCTCACATATGAAAGAAAACATGTGCTATGTTTACTTCCAAGTTCATGTTATCTTGCTTAATATGATAATATTCAATTCCTATTTTCCTACAAATGACATTATTTTGTTCTATAAGGCTGAATAAACCTTTGAGTGTGTATGTGTGCATATGTGACATTTCTTTAGGCTGACTGCTAACTTGGATATGGTAACTAGTGCCAAGATAAATATAGATGTTCAGGTATCTTTAGCATGCTAGCTTAGATTGCTTTGGGTGTATTCCCAGGACTGGGAGAGCTGTATAGTGTTGGAGTTCTACTGTGAGTTTTGTGAGGAGCCCCACTGATTTCTACAGAGGCTGCAGTACTTTATATTCCCACCAGCAGTGCATAAAGGCTGCCCTTCTGACAGGAGTATAAAGGAACCTTAATGTTGTTTTAACTTGCATTTCTCTGGTAGCTAAGGATAATGAACGTCTTTCTTTCTTTCTTTCTTTCTTTCTTTCTTTCTTTCTTTCTTTCTTTCTTTCTTTCTTTCTTTTTCAAGGTAGGGTCTCACTCTAGCTCAGGCTGACCTGGAATTCACTTTGTAGTCTCAGGGTGGCCTCAAACTCATGGCAATCCTACCTCTGCCTCCCGAGTGCTGGGAAAAAGGCGTGAGCCACCACACCCTGCTTTATTTTTCATCCTTTTATTGGCCATTTGTATTTCATTTTTGAGAACTGTCTACTCATTTCATATGCTCATTTATTGATTGGATAGTTTGGCTTTGGGTTTGGTTTGTTGAGTGCTTTTCGTAGTTTAGATGGACAGCTAACAAAGATTTTTCTCCCATTCTGTAGGGTTTTTACTAAGCTGTTTCCTTTGATGTGTAGAAGTTTTCTTTTTAATTTTATGTAATCTGATTTGTCAATTCATGGAGTTATTTCATGAGCAATCCGATTCCTTATGTAAGCCCATATCTTGAAGTGTTTTGTCTATGTTTTGCTCTGGCATTTTCAGAGATTGGAGTCTTATATTAAAATTTGGGTCTTATCAATTTTGAATTGATTTTTGTACACAGTGAGAGATATGAATCTAGTTTCCTTCTTCTACATATGAATATTCATTTTTCCAAGCACCATTTATTTGAAGTGGTTATTCATGGCAAGGTATCAAACCTCTGTGAAAAGATCAGGTGGTTTAGTTAGACTTGTATCTTGCTACCTTGATGAAAATACTTGTTAGCTCTAAGAGTGATATGATGTTTTTCAGGTCTCATCAAATAATCTAAAAATAAAGTTTCAATTCTTCCCTTCCTCTTTATATTCCCCTTTGTTTCCTTCCTTGTCTTAATGCACAAGCTAACTCTTCAAGCACTATACTAAGAAAGAATTGAGTGAAAAACATTCTCTTCTTTTTCCAAATTTTAGAGAAAATGTTCTAAGTTTTCCTAATTACTATAATTTTGGCTGTTATGCTGTCACTATAGCCTTTATTACATTATGGTGTAGTCCTCCTGTTTCTAGTTTCTCCAGGTTTTATTTTTATCATGAAGGCATGTTAGACATTGCCACAGGCCTATTCTACATCTATGGATATGCCCACGTAATTTCTGTCCCTGAGATTATTTACATGACGTATTACAATTATTGATTTGCATGTAGTAAGCCATCCTTGTATTCCTGGAATGAAGCCAACTTAGTCATTGTGAATAATCTTTATAATGTTTTGATAACGCGGTTTGCAAGCAATTCATCAGGAAGTGTCACATTCATGTTCATTGGGGAGATTGGTCCATAATTTCCTTTGTTGCATCCTTAGTCACTTTTGGTTTGAGGGTAATCCTGGCTTCATAAAATGAGTTTTGTAGGTATTGTAGTCAGCTTCACATTGCTGGGATAAACTCTCAGACCAGGCACACTTGATGGAAGGAACAGGATTTATTGAAGCTTATAGATCCAGGGGTGGAGGAAAAAGCTGGCCCCTTTACACAGACCCATGCAGAGAGAAAGACCACCATTAGCACTACAAGTAAGCACACTCCTGAAACCCTAGACAGAACTCCAACTGCTGGCTCTCTGCTGGAAGTCCAGATCCACCCCAAACCCACCTTAGGCTAGACCCTAGGATCTGCTCATAGTGACACCTCCTCCAGCCAGGCAGCTAGAAATCTAATGTTAACAAACTTCAATAAAACTCCTGAACTTATTGAGGAACATCCATCCAAACTACGACAGTAGTGTTCCTTCTCTTTTATTTTATGGAATACTTTGAGGAGCATTGATAATTAGTTTTTCTTTAAAAGTCTGGTAGAATTCAGCAGTAAATCCAAATGGAACTGTTTTTTTTTTTTTTTCCTTGTTGGGAAACTTTTATTGGGGCTTCAGTGGCATTACCCACTATAAATCTATTTAAGTGTAGAATGACATGAGTCTAGAAAATTATCCATTTCTTCTAGATTTTCCAATTTATTAGAAAACAACTTTTCAAATATTCCCTAATAATCCTCTAAATTTCACTGGTATCTGTTGTAATGTCTTCCTTTTCATCTATAATTTCATTAACCTTTATCTTTCTTTCTTACTTACTTATTTTCAGTTATACAGTTTAGCTAATGATTTGTAAATCTTGTTAATTTTTTTATAGAACTAAACCTTTGTTTTGCTGATTCTTTGTATTTTTCTTTTCATTTCCATTTGAGTGGCATCTTCCCTAACCTTTAAAAAAATTTTTTTATTGACAACATCTATACTTACAGACAATAAACTATAACATTTACCTTCCCTCCCCAAATTTCTCCTTCACAACTCTGCTATCCATCATATCCTCCCCCCCTATTATGAGGGTCTTGTGAAGGTTCATGGATATCAAGGCCAAATTCAGTCTGGACAGTTGCATTGTAAGGAGTCGTACCCTTCCTTTGGCTCTTACATTCTTTCCACCACCTCTTCCACAATGGACCCTGAGCCTTGGAGGGTGTGATAGAGGTGTTTCAGTGCTGTATACTTCTCTGTCGCTCCTTCTCAGCATTATGTTGCCTTCTGGGTCATCCAAGTGGTTACTGCCATATGAAAAGAGAACCTTCTCTAACCAAGAGTGAGAGTAGCATTAATATGTGAATATGAACATTAAGTGTAGTGCTTTCAGGGTAGTTTGGTGAGAATAATATATACATTTAGCCAGACAAGAGCAGGCTTTACACCCCTAAGGCTCATGATCTCCCCTGCCATAGGCTTTTGATTAGGTTTTCAGTACCAGGCATGTATTCCCTCCCGTAGAGTGGGCCTCCGGTCCAATTAGAGAGCAGTTGGTTTCCCACAGAGTAGACATACCACTATTGCACTCGTTTTGGTCATTTGGCCTGTCTGGCCAAACTTGAGGCTTCCGGTGTCCACTGTTTTCACCGCTGATGACTTCTGTCTCCCATAAGGCTGCATGCAGTGCATCTTTTTCCAGCTTTCAGTTGCCTGGTCTACAGGGAGAAGGTTTTTACCTAAGCACCAGCTTGATTTCTCAGTGACCTTGCTGCCCAGGCATGTGAAGTCTTCAGCAATAGGGTCTTACCATCTGTTTCTCATGGGAAACCAAGGGCTTGGTAACAGCCTATAGTGTTTTGAAGGCAACAGGGATTTCCCTAGCCAACAACTCACTGGAAGGTATCCCATCCCTGGCACTGAAAATTTTCTAGTAACAATCTATAGCTTCTGGATGTGCCATTATTCAAAAAGTAGGTTTTTATAATCTTGATTGACCCTCCACCCCCACCCTTCTTTTACACAATCTTCCCCTGGCCTGCTTAGGCTTTTCCATTCCCTGTAATCTGTTCTTCTAAATTACATATATACAATACCATCCCCTTAAGTCCTTCCCTCCATTATAGCCATTTTCTACCTTATTGGCCTCTGCTACTGATTTTTGGTTCCAGCTCACACAGCAATCTATACATTGGTAGCTAGGATCCACATATGAAAGAGAACACGTGATGTTTGGCTTTCTGGGCCTCGGTTACCTCACTTAGCATAACCCTTTCCAGATCTATCCATTTCCCAGCAAATTTCATAATTTCAGTTTTCTTTACCACTATGTAGAACTCCATTGTGTAAATGTACCATATCTTTATTATTCATTCATCTGTTGAAGGGCATCTAGGCTGGTTCCATTTCCTAGCTGTTGAATAAAGCAGCAATAAACATGGTTGTCCAAGTATCTGTAAGGTAGTAAGAAGAGTCACTAGGATATATGTCTAGGAGTGCTATAGCTGGATCATATGGTAAATCTATTTCAAGCTGTCTCAAGAACCTCCACACTGATTTCCACAATGGCTGTACCAGATTATATTCCCACCAATAGTGTAGAAGGGTTCCCCTTTTTCTGCATCCTCGCCAACATTTATTGTCATTTGTTTTCTTGATGGTAGCCATTCTGGCAGGAATGAGATAAAATCTCAAAGTAGTTTTAATTTGCATTTCTCTGATGGATAAGGATGTAGAACACTTTTTTTGATGTTTATATGCCATCTGTATTTCTTCTTCTGAGAACTCTCTATTTAGTTCCATAGCCCATTTTAAATTGGGTTGTTTGATTTCTTATTGTTTTATTTTTTGAGTCCTTTGTATATTTTGGATATTAATCCTTTGTCAGATATGTAGCTGGCAATAATTTTCTCCCATTCTGTAGGTTGTCTCTTTGCTCTATGCACAGTGTCTTTTGCTGTACCAAAGATTTGTAATTTTAAGAGATCCCAGTGGTTGATTAGTGGTTTTATTTCCTGAGCAATTGGGGTCATATTCAGAAAGTCATTGCCTATACCAATATGTTGAAGGGTTTCCCCTACCTTTTCTTCTAGCAATTTCAGAGTTTCAGATCTGATGTTAAGGTCCCTGATGCATTTGGACTTGATTCTTGTGCATGGAGAAAAACAAGGGTCTATTTTCATCCTTCTACAGATACATATCCTCCAGTTTTCCCAGCACCACTTGTTGAAGAGGCTGTCTCTTCTCCAATTAATATTTTTGGAATTTTGACAAAAATCAGAAGGCTATAGCTGCCTGGATTAACATTTGAGTCTGCAATTCTGTTCCATTGATCTACATGTCTGTCCTTATGCCATTACCATGCTGGTTTTGCTACTCTGGCTTCGTAATATAATTTACAATTGGGTATGGTGATACCACCAGCCTTATTTTTGTTGCTCAAAATCATTTTGGCTATTCAAGGATTTTTTTGCTTCCAAATGATTTTTGGGAATTTTTTTTCTATTTATGTGAAGAATGCTATTGGAATTTTAATGGGGCTTGCATTAAATGTGTAGATTGCTTTTGGTAATATTGACATTTTCACAATATTGATACTTCCAATCCAAGAACATGGGATGTTTTTCCATTTCCTAATGTCTTCTACAATTTCTCACTTGAATGTCTTAAAGTTCTCATTGTAGAGATCCTTCACTTCCTTGATTAGGTTTATCCCAAGGTACTTTATTTTTTTGAGGCAATTGTGAATGGAATAAATTCCCTGATTTCATCCTTGGCATGTTTGTTGTTAATATATAGGAAAGCTACTGATTTCTGTGTGTTTATTTTGTATCCTGCTACATTGCTAAAAGTGTTCATCAGCTCTAACAGTTTGCTGGTATGTATGGAATAATATCATCTGAGAATATTGATAAATTGATCTCTTCCTTTCCAATTTGTATCCCTTTTATAACTTGCCTTATTGCTATAGCTAAGACTTCCAGTACTACATTAAACAAAAGTGGGGACAGTGGACACCCTTGTCTTGTTCCTGAATTTAGGGGAAAAGCTTCAAGTTTTCCCCCATTTAGTATTATGTTGGCTGTGAGTTTGTCATAAATAGCTTTTATTGGGTTGAGATATATTCCTTCTATTCCCAGATTATGTAGGACTTTTATCATGAAGGGATAATGGATTTTGTCGAATGCCTTTTCTGCATCTATTGAGATAATGTGATTTTTGTCCTTTAGTCCATTTATATAGTGCATTACATTTATTGATTTGTGTATGTTGAACCATCTCTGCATCTTTAGGATAAAGGCTACTTGGTCAGGGTGAATAATCTTTCTGATATATTCTTGTATTCTGTTTAACAATGTTTTGTTAAGAATTTTTGCATCTATGTCCATAAGGGAAATTGGTCTGTTATTTTCTTTCTTTCTTTCTTTCTTTCTTTCTTTCTTCCTTTTTTTTTTTCTCTCTTTGTTTGGCTTTGGTATCAGTGTGATGCTGGCTTCATGGAAGGAGTTCCGTAGAATTCCTTCCTTTTCTATTTTATGGAAAAGCTTGAAAAGCAGTGGTGTTAGTTCTTCCATGAATGTCTGCTAAAATTCATCAGTGGATCCATCTGGGCCTGGATTTTTTTAGTTGGGAGACTTTTTATCACTGCTTAGATCTCTGGTCTATTTATATGGTTAATCTCATTTTGATTTAATATTGGTAGGTCACATAAATCAAGGAAATCATTCATTTCTTTCAGATTTTCAAACTTAGATGCATATATATTCTTAAAGTATGTCCTTAGGATTTTCTGTGACCTTACATCTAATAGTATTTGATAAAATTGGGAGCCCCCATGTTAGGTGCATATACGTTTAGGATTGTAATGTCCTCCTGTTGGAGTGTTCCTTTAATAAGTTAAAGTGATTTTTCTCTATCTTTCCTGACTAATGTTGGTTTGTAGTCTATCCTGTCAGATATTAGGATAGAAACCCCTGCTTGTTTCCTAGGCCCATTTGAATGAAATACCATTTTTCACCCTTTCACCCTAAGACAGTGTCTATTTTTTATTGAGAGATGAGTTTCCTGGAGGCAACAAATGGCAGGATCCTGCCTTTTAATCCAGTCTGCAAGCCTGTGTCTTTTGGTTGGGTCATTGAGGCCATTGATATTAAGAGTTATTATTGAAAGGTATGTATTTATTCTCACAATTCTTCTTGTTTTGTAGTCTTTTCCCTTCCTGCTTTCCCTTTACTCACTTGTTTTAATTGTTGAGTATGGTTTATTTTTTCCTTTTTCCTCCTGTGTGTGTTTTGCTTTCTCTTCAGCATGAAAGATTTTTTCAAGTATTTTCTGTAGAGCTTGTTTAGTTGTCATAAATTCCTTTAGCCTGTTTTTGTTGTGGAATGGATAGATAGCTTTGCAGGATAAAATAACCTTGGTTGACAGTTATCTTTCAGAACTTGGAATACATCATTCCAAGCCCTTCTGGCTTTTAAAGTAGGTGGCTTGCTTTTTCTCTCTAACTGCTTTCAATATGTTTTCTTTGGTTTGCATGTTTAGTAGTTTAATTATAACATGGCAAGGAGAGGTTCTTTCTAGATTTTGTCTGTTTGGTGTTCTAAAAGCTTCTTGTATCTGCATTGGCATTGTTTTCCCAATTTTGGGAAATTTTTCTTCTGTGATTTTGTTGAAAACACCTACTAGACCTCTGGATTGAAATTCTTCTCCTTCTGCTATACCCTGAATTCTTATGTTTGGTCTTTTCATAGTGTCATGAATATCTTGAAATTCTCATTCATACCTTTGTATTAACTTGTCTTTCTCTTTGTTGGACTGTATTAAGCCTGCCACCTGGTCTTCTAGTTTAGATATTCTATTCTCTCCTTCATCCATTCTACTGGTAAGACTTTCCACAGAGTTTTTAAAAATCTTTGTCAGGCATTTCATCTAAAACAGTCTCATTGGGGGTCATTTCTGATGGATTTACAATTTTTGGTGGGATTGTATTGCCTTGATTCTTTGTGTTTCTTGTATTAGAATGTAGTGACTTTTGCATCCTGAATTGATTTGATGCTTGAAATTTCTACTTATCTGCAGTGTTCTTAGATGTGGAGATCCAACTTTATATACCTTCAGGATATGAGTTTAAGGTACCAAGTGTAGCTCTTGTACCCCAATCCAACCACAGAAGCAATCCTAGGTGTTGAGTTTGCCTGCTAAGCAAGTATTTTAGTGGACTGAGTGGACAACTTACTGGCAAATTCTAAATTTCACCTGAGTAATATACACATTCAGTAAAAACCAGCACAGAGTATACAAGTGTCGGGATTAAAACAGATAGTCTTATAAAGCCAAAACCCCTAAGGGTGTGTGTTGCTCTACACCCTTAATCCTGTCAACTGGGAGGTTGAGAATTCTGTTCTGAATTGGGTTCCAGATCAGCCTGGATCATATCAGACCCTGCCCTCAATAATTAAAAAGCAAAAGACAAAGGCCCTATGAATCTGAAAGCATCAAAGGCAACAATATTCAACCCCAAAATTCAGCTTAATTGAAAATGGTAAAACCAACCAAGAATATATAACCCATAACCTGCCCTGACATGGAAAGAGAGATTAGCACTTCCAGTGCAGGCCTATGTACTTGGTTGTTTTTTTCATCAGTCAGCCTTGTTACCTTTTGGGGTGGCTTCCAAACTCAGCAATGCTGAGTGCCCACCTCATTCCCTCCATGAAGCTGGTGTTCTGACAAGCTGTGCTGAATACCCTGCCATTGTGGGCTGAATGTGTTTTCCCAGAGGTTCACAGTTCTGAAGGTTAAAGGATAGAAGAGTGTAGGAAGCCTGGGGTTGTACTGGAGTTGCTCACACCCGTATCCCTTTCAGTAGCTCTTTAACTGATCTCTGTTGTCTTCCCTTTAGGTTTTCTTGACTTTGCAAGGAGGCTGATGAGACTGGAAAATCCCCTCATTTGGTCTCTGCAACTTGGCGCCAGGTGGGCGGCACAGGACCAGTGTGCAGATCATGTGGATGAGGGGGCATAAGCATTTCAGTGGGTTCTGTTTTCCTCCTTTCTGGTGGATCTTGGTCTCACCTGCTTCTCTTCTGTGTCTAAGAAGAACCTGTGCACCTTTACTATTCAGAAAAAGAATATATTTTGCTGTGGTTTTGCTTAAATCCCTCACTAGGCTGGTTTGGTATGGCTCCTGTGCCGCCATCTTATCCAGAAGTATTTCTCCCCATCCATTAATTTAGAGTTTAATTTGTTCTTGTTTTTTTTTTTTTAAGGTATTGAGGCATATCTTTAAGCTATTTATCTAAAATCTGTTTGATTTTTAATGTAGGCATTTATAGCTATAAGCTTCCCACTTGGAACAACTTTCATTTTATCCCAAAGGTTCTGGTATGCTGTTTTCACTTTCATTTGACTCTAATGTTTTTATTGCCATTCTGGCTTCTTTGATGACCCATTAATTACTCAATAATGTGTTGTTCAGTCTCCAAACTTGTATAGTTTCTATAATTTCTTTTGCTGTTGATTTCTAGATTTCATCGGGATCAAACAGAATGCTGGCAATTACTTCAATTTCCCTATACTTAAAAGATTTGCCTTTATACCTGGGTGGTGTTGCATGCCTTTAATCCCAGCACTCAGGAGGCAGAGGTAGGAGGATTGCTGTGAGTTCGAGGCCACCCTGAGAATACATAGTGAATTCCAGGTCATCCTGGGCTAGAGTGAGACCCTACCTCAAAAAAACCTATTTGCTTTATGTACAGAAATATGGTCTATTTTGAAGAAAATTACATGGACTACTGAGAATAATGTGTATTTTGTGGCTGAGTGGAATAGTCTATAGATGTTTGTCAAATCCATTTGATTGATGGTGTCATTTAATTCTGATATTTCTTTGTTGATTTTTTTTTTTTTTTATATGGATGACCTGTCCCCTGGTGTGAATAGTGTATTGAAGTCAACCAGTATTATTAGATTGTGGTCACTCTATGACTTCACATTCATAGTCTTTGTTTTGTGGAGCTGGTTGTGCTAATATTCACTGCATCTATGTTTACAATTGTTACATTTTGGGTGGTTTGCTTGCTTAATCACTAGTAATATGAAGT
Organism: Orientallactaga sibirica; assembly: GCA_036365145.1. Classification (NCBI taxonomy): domain Eukaryota; kingdom Metazoa; phylum Chordata; class Mammalia; order Rodentia; family Dipodidae; genus Orientallactaga; species Orientallactaga sibirica. The sequence goes on from JAEOAD010000011.1 coordinate 22,543,783, forward strand.
GACTGTCTTTATCTTTTCAGACAAGTTTGGTTTGAAGTTTGACAGATATTACTGTAGTTATCCCTGCATTCTTTTGAGATCCATTTGCTTAGGATATCTTTGCCATCTTTTCACCTCAAAGCTGTGATTGTCTTTGCCAAAGAAGTACATTTCTTTTTTTTGTTTAATTTTGATACATATGTATTGCATTTTGATCATATGTACACTTGCATTACCCTCCTTTCCCTCCTCAGTCCCACTAGACTCTGTCTTTTCTCATCTCTTACCGGTGTCTGTGCCATAGAAAACAATAACTGCCCCACCTCCTTCAGTACCCATTAAATGCCATTAACTCATTGAGGATGGGAGTGGTATCTCAAGATCCTCCTCTATATCAGAACATGGAGCTGGCCCCATCAGGTGCATGACTTGTGCAGGTAACCCACAGCTGCTGGGAGTCCATGAGTGCAACAGCCTTGTCATGTTTAGTTGCCTGAGTTCCACAGTGCTCTTCCCCATCCTCCAGCTCTCACAATCTTTCCACCTCATATTCCACAATATTCCTTGAGTTCTGGGTGGGATGATGCATATGGCCTGTGTATCGCCAAGCACTCATCAATCACCTATTTTCAGCTTTTGACCAGTTATGATTCTCTACATTAACCAAATCTCATTCCTGAAAAAAAGCAAAAGCTTTTCTAACTGGGGCTAAGAGCAGAGCTGATCTGTGAATTTAAGGTAAATATTTAGGACACAGTTTGCCAACATATCTGTTTTGCAATACAACAGTAGATTCTTCCTTTATGGCACATATTTGTTCGCTGTGAGTGTATGTTTCTATGAGGACTGCTCTGCTCCTACTATGATGAGACAGTCCAGTGTAATCAAATTGCCACCAGGTAGTTTATGCTGCCATATGTAGCATTGACTGAAATCACGTACATGGCAGAGGGTAAGGGTGCATTGGTAATACCCATACATACACACTTCCTAATGTGGAGCCAGATAGAGAAGAGAGGAGACTTCAACATTGGTTCACAAATCTCTAATTCTAAGGTTTCTGCTTTGAGACATTCAAACTCAACAAGCCTATAATGTTTCTGTACTTCTAGCCCCCTTATGTTGCTTCTTCTTGCTGTCAAAATTGAGCCCTTGAGGTCCCAGGTGAGTGAAGCCAAAACCCCTAGAGGGAAGTTTCCACTGTTCTTTGGCAAATACCAGGGAGACTCAAGACCCATCAAAATGACAAAAAGAGAAAGCCTAGCCTACCACTGGATGAGTCATCTCTATCAGACTCCCCAGGACCCCAGAAGCATTACAGAGGAAGAGGTGGATTAAATATAAGTGCTATTCTCCATGTAGATGAGAACAACCAACACTCATGAAAGCAGAAAATAAAAGGCTGCCAAGAACTTAACTCTAGAGAAGGAAGGCTTGAGGAACATTAAGGAAGAGGGGTCAGAAAGAATATAACAGCCACAGAGCAGGAAAGTATACTCTGAGGCATTCTCCACTCCCATAACACACACACACACACACACACACACACACACACACACACACACACGAGAGCGAGAGAGAGAGTCTGACTGGTGCAAAAAATTATTAAGAATACTAATCTCTCATGGGAACCTTTTTCATCTGAGGAGTATAACCTACCCTTGCCTTTCCTGGGTGTGTTTGCATTTAATAGCCAGTGATTCTTCTATAGAGCATTTGTTTGGACCCATAGGAAGATGGCAAAAGACACTCATGTACCAACTACTACAATAAATTGGGTATGGCTGGAAAGCAGCCATCTTATGAGGTGGGTGAAGAAATAAAAGCACTAAGGTTTCAGTCACAAAGAAAAAAACACGTTAGAAAGCAGGATGGTTCAAGAGAGAGTTCATTATGGAAGACTCAGCCTCCAATCAGCAGTGCTCGGTTCTAAGTGTGGAGGGCTCAGCAACTTCAGAGGGCAGGAACCAAGTCTTAGGACAAAAAACATCATAAAAGATATATATATCTTCAGTTTTAGAAAATTCAGAGCTCAGAACAAGGTAGTAGGAGGAAGCAGGGAAGGAGAGGGAAAAGAAGGAAGGCAGTGCATGGAACATAAAACTATGAGTAGGATAGAAATGGTAAAGACCACAGAGGAAAAAAAAAAAAGAACCAGAGACTTAGAAAACATAAAACTGGACCTGTCACTTAGCATTGTTTGCAATCCAACCACTCAGGAATGCTCATATCACATACAGATGACAGAAAAACTCTTTTTGTCACAGCATTCCACCATTGATTGTGTGTGTGTGTGTGTGTGTGTGTGTGTGTGCGCGCGCACGCGCGCGTATGCACGCACACATGTGAATGTATTGTATGTATGAACGGAGACCAGAGGACAACCTCTGGAGTCATCCTCAGGAACCTTTGAGACAGGTTTCTAGCTGGCCTGGAGCTCTCCAGTTAGGCTAGATTAACTAGCCAACAAGCCCCAGGGAGCTTCCTGTCTCTGCCTCCCAAGCACTGGGATCAGAAGAGCATGTCACCAAGTCTGGTATTGATGTGGATACTGGGACTCAAATTCAGATCTCCATGCTTACAAGGTAGGCACTTTGTGGGCTGAGCTATGTCTTCAGCTGCCAATATGCTATTATGAAAAAACTCTACTGAGTTGGTGGCTAGGTGACTCCAGAAGCAAAGGTTCTTCCACATAAGACCCACTTTGTGAACCCAAGACAAATGTCAGGCAATTATATTTTGAGATCTGGCCTACAACTTCCTTGTAGATAGAGAGAAAGAACTTTGGCTCAGAATTTCAAGGAGCTCCATGGGGTGGAAATGTGATCTGAGCCATACACTGGAAAAGTATTCGCTCCCCATTTGGGCATCAAGCTCCTCTAGGAGAAGGAAGAGCTCTAGCAAGAAAATATGCAGGGAATTGAAGTATCAGAGCCACTAAGCCATGGGACAAGCTCAGAATCTTAAAGATGCCAGGGTCTAAGTTCTGCTTGTGGAAGACTTGCCAACAACCTACTCAGTTCCAGACACAGAAAGACCATAGAGGGTAATAGCCTCTGATAGCCCATGAGCCTGTTTTACATGAAATTGAGGTATGTTTTAGAAGATATGCTTCCAACCAAATATAATGTTCCCTTTGCCACAGCTAGAATGCAAAAACTCACCAATGTACCATCTTGCTATCATTCTTACAAGCCACTTGCACTTGAATTTTTTTTTTTTTTTTTTTTTTTTTTTTTTCGAGGTAGGGTCTCACTCTAGCTCAGGCTGACCTGGAATTCACTATGTAGTCTCAGGGTGGCCTTGAACTCACAGCAATCCTCCTACTTCTGCCTCCCAAGTACTGAGATTAAAGGCATGCGCCACCACGCCCGGCTTTTGCCACTTGAATTCTTGCTTGGTGTTGCCATGTTTTGAGTCGTGCAGGGTCTAGAAGCACCAAAAAGAATGATTCCTCCAGAAACGCAGATCATGGTCCTGCAGAATTGAAACTCAGACATCAGTAGCGACTAATACTTCACATGTCAAATGAGAATAAAACCAAATGGATTTTATTTTATGTCATGTAGTTGCCAACAGGATTCCATTTCCTGAATGTTTCACTCTGATGACAGCTGAGAATGAGTGTTGAGAGGCAAAAGGGTGCCTTTGTTAAATGCCATCTGTTTGCTTCTCTACATCTTCTCTCTGCCTTTCTTATCTTAGGCTGCTTGGGCTGCTGAACAAAAATGCCAGGCTCAATGGCTCAAACACTAGGCGTTTACTTTTCAGAGTTCTGGAAGTGAGAAGCATGAGATACAGGTTCAGCCCACAGATGTGGTGTTAGGAGAAGGCCCTCTTTCTGATTCATAGATGGCTCCTTGTCAGTGTGTCTTCAACATGGCAGGAAGTGGTAACAAGAATTCTTTGTAAGCTATAGCCCCATTCCTGAAGACTCAGCCCTTATAGCCTAATAAATTCCCAGAGGTAAAACTATTAATAATATGATATTACGGGTTAATATTGGAACATATGAATTTTGAGGGGGCATAGTCACTCCATACCAGATCTCTGCAGCAGGAAGTTGACCTGCTTGGATCACATCCAGTAGCTCCATTGTCCTCTGTTTCTTGCATGTGGTATGGATGAGGTAAGATGTACTTCAGATTGGCTCAAACTCGTGGTGCAGCCTAGCTGGCCTTGAACTTGCCATCCTCCTACCTCAGCCTCCTGGATGCTATGATTTCAAGCTTTATGCCACCACCCTCAGCAGTCCTCTGTGCTCTTCTTGCATTTGACAACAGAGATACTCAGTTCTTACAGGGATGGAGACACATGAGGTATTTTCTCCTGGTCCTCTTCCCTGCAGGGTATTCTCAGGGTGGGAATATCTTCCTATGGAAGGTCATATCTTCTCACTATAGACTTCACTCCTTCCAATTTCAAGAAATTACCCCCCTTTTCACCATGTAGGCCAAGAGTAGGTAACAATATCCCTGCTTTCTAATCCCAGGGTTTGGCACTATCTTCTGTGGCTTTTCCTACCCCTGATAGGGATATTCCTTAGTAAACATGCCTTATATCATCCTTGTTGGAGTGCTACAAGTAAGTGGAATATAAATCCTGGGATTAGATTAATATTGTAATCTTTATAATTTCTTAAAAAGTTTATTAAAAGACTACTGCTATTTCATAGCAATAATTAAACATTCCATTTTATGTGAGCCTCATTTCATTCACTTTTAAATCTAATTACTACAAACTAGTGCTATATATGGAAAGTGTGCATGTGTCATAAATATGTTTTATTGCAACCTAAATCCCTAATGTGATAGTATTCAAGGATAGGATCTTTGGGAACTAACTAGGTCATGAGGACAAAGTTTTAAGAATGGATCAGTGCTCCTATATGAACAGACAGGAAAATGCTTACTTCCTTTTTCCCTTCCTCTTTCTCTGCCAAGTAAAAACATAATTTAAAAAAACACAAATCAGAAAAACATAATGAAAAAAACACAAATCAGAGTTATGGTGGTTTAAATCAAATGGCCCCCATAGGCTCATGTGTTTTGAATACTTAGCTTCCAGGTGGTGGTAGTTTGGGAGGTAAAGTCTTGCTGGAGGAGATGTTGTTGGGGGTAGGCTTAGGGGTGTTATAGCCCAGCTTCTCCCTTGGCAGAGCTCAGCTCACTTTTGCTACTTTCTGCCAGCTACTATAGCAAGATGTGATATCCAGCAGCCTCTGCTCTATCATCCTTCCCTGACATTCTGAAACTTTCCCTTAAGACTGTAAGCCAAAACAAATCCTTTCCTCCCATCAGCAGTTTTAAAAGGTCAGGCTTTTTGTCCCAGCAATGGGAAGGTAACTACAACCACTGGAAATTCAACATGCTGAAGCCTGATCTTAGATCTCCAGCCTTTATGACTGAGAAATAAATTCCCGTTGTGAAAGCCACCAAGTCTATGCCATTTTTTGTTGCAGTATTTGAAAACAAGTAGTGATAATGGACATAGACATGCACACCTTTGTTAATCAGTTTTTGAGAATTATCCTATTAGACTTTGACCCAACTGCTCACCTGAAAATAAGAAATTCTATGGAAACAAACATCTTTCTTCATATTTGTATCTCAAATACTTCTTTAGTTCAGCAAAACTGACCAGCTGGATGTGGTGGTACACACCTTAATCCCAGCACTTGTGGTAGGGGAGAGGAGTCAGAGGTAGGAGGATTGCTGCGAGTCCAAGGCCAGCCTGGAACTACAAGGAGTTCCAGGTCAGCCTGATCTAAAGTGAGACCCTATCTCAGAAAAAAATAAAAACTGATCAATTCTTGCCGCCATAGTCTGTGTCCATTTCTGCACAGTGTCATTTAGTTAATGAAATGTCCATGAAAGAAATTTTAAAAGAGAACTTTTAGGGGCTGGGAAATTGCTCAATGGTCAAAGGTACTTGCTTGCAAAGCCCTTTGGTTCAGGATCAATTCCCCAGCCACCCATGTAAACCAGATGCAAAAAGTGACATAAGCAAAGTATAGTGGTGCAGTCTTTAATCCCAGCACTTGGGAGGCAGAGGTAGAAAAATTGCTGTGAGATTGAGGCCAGCCTGAGACTACACAGTGAATTCCAGCTCAGCCTGGACCAGAGCAAGACCCTACCTCAAGAAAGAAGTGTCACAAGCTTTTTGTGTTTGTTTCCAGCAGCAAGAGGCCCTGGTGCACTCACACATATGCACACATGCACGTACAAATTAATTAATTATTTAAAACATTATTCAAGACACAGAGAAAGAGGAGGAGAGAGAGGGTGGGAGAGAGATATTGAGAATGAATGTAAATGAATTCCAGAAGCATACACCACTGTGCATCTGGCTTTAGCTGGTTACTGGGGAATCAAACCCAAGCTGTCATGCTTTGCAAGCAAGTGACTTGAACCCCTAAGCCATTTCCCCAACCATAAATACATTTTTAAAAAGAGGAATTTTATTAAATTTCAAGGTCCCTTTGGAAAATATCAGAATTCAAAGTAGAATCTTGGCCACACAACATCTGAGGCTCTTTGTTAAAACACCTACGAGAGTGAGACAGATCATCTGACAGGAGTCTGGGTCATAGTACCACATGGCTGATCTTGGAGAGTACCCACCCTGGCACCAAGATGTGGCCTCCTACTGATGCAAGATTTGGGGGTGTTGAGAGGGGTCTCCAAACTTGTGAACCCCAACTTTTGGGTCCTTGTCCTTATTTTTAACAAATACTTGAAAAAGCAGAGTCTGGGAAGGATTATGAATCATTGAATTTGTGGAGAAATTATAAATTGTGAGGTTTATTTTAGGAGGAATTAAGGTCCAGGGAAGAAACTAACTGAAAAACTCCAGCCAGAGAAGAATTCTCCTTGTCCAACTGGAAAGGGAAAGAGAAGACGAAGAGACACCCACATGTGGAAGGCAAAGAGTATGAAAGATCCCCTTCAAATAAAAAGCAGAGAGGATTAACAAAGAGTGAAGGGGGCCAGGCGTGGTGGTGAACACCTTTAATCCCAGCACTGGGGAGGCAGAGGTAGGAGGATCACCATGAGTTGGAGGCTACCCTGAGACTACATAGTGAAATCCAGGTCAGCCTGAGCTAGAGAGAGATTTAACCTGGAAGGATGGATGGATGGAAGGAAGGATGGATGGATGGAAGGAAGGAAAGGAAGGAAGGAAGGAAGGAAGGAAGGAAGGAAGGAAAGAAGGAAGGAGGGAGGGAGGGAGGAAAGGGAGGGAAGGGAGGGAGGGAGGGAAGGGAGGGAGGGAGAGAAAGAAGGAGTGAAGGACTCAGAGATCAAAGAAAATTCATACATGTAATCAAAGTGAGAAGGTGGCCCAAAGCAAGACACAAACAGAAGGTAAGCAGAAAAATACCCAAGCAAGCTAAGTACTCTCCCCTTCCCAGCCAGACTGGTCCTAGCCAGGCTGGAAAGACAGATTTATACCTGTTCAGGCCAGGTCTCAGGGTAAAAGGAAAGGAACAGGGCATCACACGCAGGTGTGTAAAGAGAGACCTGATTGGCTCATGGACTCAATCTGACCCTGAGAAGCTGAGCTAAGAAAGAAGCAGGAAGTTCCTGCTGGGGAGTGTCACTGACAGCCATCTTGGATGAGACAGGATCAGACATAAGGTCCATCTTTGTCAAAGCCAGTGGGGTGACATCTGGTTTTCTCTTCGGACTCCTGCCCCTGACTTAACTGTCTGAAAGAAGCTAGCTTTCTTCCTTTTGTCTCCTTTACTATCAGCTAAGGCCCAGCAATATAGGGCCACAAGAGCTATGAAAAAGCCATAGAAAAGGGTAGAAGAGGAAAATGGTCTCCCAATCAACTATTCTGCCTCATCATTCCTGGGATAGGATTGGCCCAAAAGAAAAATATAGTGTATCAGTGTACTCTAAAATTGTAAAGGAACAGATTTTTAAATTAATTTTTAAAAAAATAAGCAAAACTTTAGAAAAAGCATGGAGAACTCACAAAACTGGAAGAATGTTTCAACAAAATGACCTTGGAAATCTGTTTGCAGATGTGAGTTTAGCTTGATTGAAATGACCTCTTCCCCACTTCTCACTAGGCTCAGACTGAAACCCTAAGGCTGCATCCTCAGCTGTGCTCATGGCTCCAGTCTTCCTGTGGGCAGCCTGTACTCAGTGAGGACCTGGTGGGTCCCCCAGGCTACAGGCTGTTTCCAACTGCAGAAATAGGCTATATGTAAATGGTGCCTCTCTCCAATTTGGGATGCTATAACAAAATACTGCAAGCTAGGTGAGATAATACACTGATTTTCTCACAGTTATGGAGTCTTGCAAGTTCAAATCAAGTTGCTGATGTCTGATGAAGGCCTTCTTGAATACTCATACAGGAGAGGCAGGACCATAAAAGGAACAAACACTGAATTCTCTTAAGAGTAGAACAATAAAGGAAGGTGAACCCATTCCCAGCGTACATGTAATCACAGTGAGAAGGTAACCCAAAGCAAGACACAGATAGAAGGTAAGCAGAAAAACAGCCAGGGAATATAAGTACTTTCCCCTGTCCAGCCAGACTGGTCCCAGACAGGCAAGGAGATACAGACTTACATGCCTGTTTAAGCCAGGTCATAGGGCAAAGTTATTTTTATAGAGGCATTGATGGCTTATGAGATCTGCGCCTTCATGACTTTATCACATTCCATAATGCCTAACCTCCCAACAGTGTAACATTGAGGATCAAAGTTCTAAAGTATAGACATTGTCAATAAAAAAAGTGAAAAAAGTCACATTGCATAACAAATATTTACAATTTTATCAATTAAACTTCAATAAAGCTGAAAAATTAATTAAAAAGCAGTAAAAAATCTAAAATAAAAAAATTGAATTCTAGGGGATACATTCAGATCATAGCAAGTAGGTAGGAATTGTTGGAGTCAGAAATTCCAGAGTTAAGTCTCTTACCAATTTCCCCAAAGACTTTGATTCACAAATATTCAACAGACACAAACTATAAAACTTCCTCAAATATTTTCTTTTATCGACTCCTTGATTCTTGCCTTGATCAAACCGAAAGAGTTTTGTGTCTGGTTAAAGAACACCTGTGCTCACCCTCAGGTCCATTTGTGGAGAAGCTGGTCCCTCCCACAGCTGGCAACTCCTTTGTACATATCCACAAGGGCTTCAGTCAAGATTAAGTTTATGCTACTAGCCATGTGTTTATCAAGGAGGTCTTCTACCTTCAAGTCATATATCTGTGTGATGTATGACAGCAGCATTAGCACCTTCCATCATAATTTACATGTACAATGTAAAAGGGAAGAGCTCACCAACCTGAAGCTTCCTGCATCTCTACATTGACTCACCTGTAGGACTATTCATTAGGGTCATCGACATCATGAAAATCATAACCGGGTGGCCTTCCACCTCCAGCTCACGTATTTGTGAGATCCAGTCATGTTCTTCTGACCCTCCTCAGTATGAAAACCCCTTACATGTTGGTCCCAGATACCCAAGAATGGACTGCTACACTGGGAAGCAAGGACAAGGCTGGAAACTCAATGGCAGACCTGGTGAGTTTATGATAGATGGAGCCCAAGGCTCTCAGAAGGGAAAGCAAAGGCAGAAGCAACCGTCCTGAAAATAGCCTAAAGAATCAGGTTTTCACCTAATCAGGTGAAAACATTTTACCAGGGAAATCCAGAGTGACTTTGGTACAAAGCTAACACTGTGTTTAAGACACCACATAGTGGCTGTTGTTAGCTGCATGATATTGGGCCCAACAATATATCATCATGGATGACTGGATGGGAAAGATATCAAAATAGAAGAGGGACTAGTTTGAAAGAAGAAAGAATCCAGTGAAAGGGGGATAGAGAGGAAGGGACAAAAGAAAGTAATGGGAGAGGAGGAGGATCAAAATACATTACATCCATGTATGAAAATTGTCAATTAAATGTTTTTAGGAGTTGCATAGATTAAGACTCACTTTATTAAATAACTGACTTCAGAGGTGTACACCATTACACTGCCATAAAGGTTAGTTTCACTACCACTATTTTTGTTGTGTTTGACCCATAAACCCCACTTCTCTCTCCCTGATCTCTTGGCAACCATTATATATCTCTATAGCCTTGCCTTTTCCAGAATGGCATATAATTGCTACAGTATAGAGCCTTTTCAGATTGTCGTCTTTTACTCAGTAATATACATTTGAGGTTCCTGTATCTCTTTTCTTGACTTGAATGATAGTTCTTTGTAAGAGTTTATCATGATTTGTTGATTCATATACTTACTAAATGATATCTGGGTCACATCCAAATTTGGGTAATTGTATGTGCAGCTACTGTGAGTATTAATGAGCAGGTTCTGTGTGCCTTCAACACTTCTGGGTATATAATAAGGATCATAATTATTGCACATATGAAAGAAACATGTTAACTTTTAAGAAAGTTTTTAAATGTTTTTAAAGTGGTCGTATCCATTTTTCACTGCCACCAGCAATAAGTGAAAGTTTGTGCGTCTCCACCTCTTGGCTAGCACTTACCAATGTCCAGCCTTTTAGAATTCTAGTAGATTGATAGTGGTGTTTCATGCCTAGGTTAATTTTCAGTTCCCTAATGTACATGATGAGCATCTTGTCCCATGCTTATTGACCATCTGTTTACCTTCTGTGTTGAGGTGTCTGTCAGATCTTTTGTCCATTTTAATTGAGGGTTGTTTATTGTCATGATTAAGTGTTAAAAGTTATTACATTTTTAGGGGGCTGGAGAGATGGCTTAGCGGCTAAGGCGCCTGCCTCCTAAGTCTAAGAACGCTGGTTCCAATCCCCAGCGGTTCCAATCTCCAGGTCCCACGTTTAGCCAGATGCAAAGTGACACAAGGGCGCAATGCTGCACTTGGCCACAAGGGGGCACACACATCTGGATTTCGTTCACAGCAGCTGAGAGACTGCTGGCGTGTCCATTCTATCTGTCTTCCTCTCCCTCTCTGTTTCTCTCTGTGTCTCTCTCTCTCGAAAAATAAATAAAATTTAAAAAAAATAATTTTAAAAAAAAGTTATTACATTTTAGAAATGAGTCTTTTATGGGATATTTGCTTTGCAAAGTTTTACTCCCAGTCTGTAAATGGTCCTTTTATTCTTTGTACTTAAAGAACACGACTTTTTATTTCAAAAGAGTCCAACTTGGTCTGGGGAGATGGCTCAGAGAATTATGTGCTGCATGAGTGTGAGTAGCTGAGTTCAGATCTCCAGACCCCACATAAAATCCTGAAGATGTGGCTTGCTTCTGTAATCTCAGCACACCTACAGGGAAATGGGAGGGAAGCTGACATAGGAAAATGACTCAGGAAGCTCATGGACCATATAACCAGGAAAATGGAGGGGGGGGGGCGGGCGGGAAGAAGTGAACAACTACAGTCCCTGCTTCAAACAAAACAAGGACCAAAGAATGACACTGAATGTCATATCCTTACCACCACATACATGCTATGCACAAGTGCACACATACACACACACACAGTTATATTAAATTAATTCAATAAAGAAGTCCTATTTATAGCTATTTTCTTTAATAGATCCATGCTTTGATGTCTTATCTAAAATCAAAATTATGTTTTTCTTATTTTTATATAGGGATTGTATACTTCTGAGTTTTACATTCAGGACAATGATTTCTTTTGAGTTAATTTTTGTGAAAGGTTTAGGGTCTGTGTAGAGATGTTTACTTACATACTTATAACTACTTTGTAAAGAGGCTTTAAATTGTTATAGCACCATTTATCTAATAGAAAATCTTTGCTCAATGGTATGACCTTTGCTCCACTGTCAATATCACTCCGGTATGTTTGTGTGGATCTGTTCCATTGATCTATGTGGCTATTCTTTCACCAATGCCTCATTTCTTGATTGCTGTAGCTTTATGAATATCATTAAACTTATGAAATATGCAGAAAAATGGATGGAATTGGTAAAAATATGCTAAATTAAGTAACCCAAACCAGAAAACAAAAAAGAATCACATGTTCTCTCTCCTATGTGGATCCTGACTTTTGTATGTAAGATTGAGTATGGGCAATGATGCTACATAGATCACAAGAGGGGAACAAGAGTTGAAGAGAGGCAGGGAAAGGACAAAACGAATCTTGTAGCATGAACACAGGAAAGAGGCGGTGTTGTGGGACAAGCACTAGAGAGAGGGGGAAGGGAGACAAAAAAAATTGTATGTAAACACCAGAATGAAACCTACCTGTAAATAAGCTAATGCTTGGCTCACTTGCTTCCTGCTATTTTCCACCTGTTGTGGCACAAGTGATGTCCAGCCTCTGCTCATGTTGTACTATCCCCGGTGATCATGAAGTTTCCCCTCAATACTGTAAGACAAAATAAAAACTTCCTTCCCACTGGCTGTTTTTAATTGGATGTTTTAACTCAGCAATGCAAAGGCAACTACAACATGAGTCATATATATACTACATATATATAGTATATGTGCACGGTTTCACAGAGGATCACCTCCTGACGTGTACTGAGGAGACCTGCACATCCATATCAGTGATTCCTAGCCTTGAGGGGCACCAGAATTACCTGGAACATTTAGTTCTGGTTTGTGGGCCCCCAACCCTAGACTTTCAACTTCCTAGTTTTCAGATGATGCCTGGCAATTCACATGTCCCAGTTCCTAGGTGATGCTGTTGCTACTCTCTGTGGAACACAGTGTGAAAACTGCCAGTTAACAGACACCCTGCCTCCTCCCTTATGGTTTGCTTGCTTGCTCGCTCATAAGTCCAAGTAATTGTCAATCACAACGTTCTTCGCCTTATTTGTAAATTAAAAGAGCAAATTTCTCCCTAAGTCTTTGACTAAAGCTCTTCTAGAGGTTATATAGTCTCTCTATGCCCCTCCCTCCCTATTTCTTTCTCCTCTCTCTTTATTTCTCTCTCTCTCTCTCTCTCTCTCTCACACACACACACACACACACACACACTCACATAACTAGTTTTATTTCCTTAGCATGTGAGGACAAGAAAATCTGTATTTAACATCCAATAGAGACCAATGAAAGCCAAGTTCTCTGGAAGAGGTTCTGATTGGCCCCCTTGAGTCATGTGACTCCACTCCATTCGCACATGCTCTCTGAAAGCTATAGGGCCAGGCAAGTGAATAAGCAATGTTCTTCTCTGTCATAGTCTGCAGAGTTTAGGCTTGCTTGTTCTTCAGATCTGGGTAACCCCGAGTGGGAATTCCTGATTTGTTAGAAATAGGTTTCTTTAATGAAACTCTCACATGCAGTTTTATCTGAGTGGACCATATGCAGAGTGCATATGAAGTACCAAGAAGCAGATACCAACTGCCAAAATGAGGCTCTGGTAGCAGGTTGTTCTGCCACAAATTATGGACAAATTGTACTAGTCTCAACCTTAGTGTGATTGCAGGGCCAGAAGTGGTAACCCATGTGTATGCTCACCATTTTTCCAAGGCATTAAGATTACTTTTATGGATGCATGCAAACATTAACTTCTCAAGATATACCAATAGTACAGGTAATAAATATTACCCCAATTTTATGGATAGAGATGACTCTGGTGAAAATTTTTCCTTAAGGGATTACAAGCGCAGGCTTACCTGATCCCAAAGCCCATAGTATTTAACTCTATATGGAATTCTAGATTTTATGTACCAGACAAATCATGCCACACTTGCAAACACACTGTATCAGTTATTATTATATATTCCCACTATAAATATATGCATATGGGCATGAGTGTGGCATAAGGTGGGTAGGGGTTAAAACATGGTCATTCAAGCTGACACCAGAGCAAGTAAACTGTATTTCTGCTAGCAGAGTAAAAGCAGTTTTCACAGAATATAAATAATGCTCAGAGATGGACCCTTGGCAACCAGGGTAAAACAAGACAGAAACAAGACAGCACTATAATTATATCTAAACTGGACTGGGACCACAAAATTAATAATTACCTTCTATTCCTTTACTAGTAATAACTTTAGTCCCATTTTAAGCCTTCTGCTCTCCATATCACAATTACCCACATACACTCAACAACAGAATTTTTCCTGTTCTCTAACATCCAACCCAGCCTAGACTCTACTTCCCCAAACCCTGTGATAAAATGTCAGACAAAAGAAACTTAAGAAAGAAGGGTTTATTTGACTCACAGTTTAAGGATACAGTCTATCCTTGGGTGAAGCCATGAGTGTGAGGCATCTGTTCACATCACATCTACAGTCAGGAAGCAGAGAGAGATAAATGCTTAGCTTTCTTTCTCTCTTTTTAAAAATTTCTTTGTATTTTATTTATTTATTTATGAGATAGAAAGAGGAAGATATATATACAGAGAATGGGTGTGTCAGAGACTCCAGCCACTGCAAAGGAACTCCAGGTGCATGCACCACCTTGTGCATCTGGCTTACATGGATACTGGAATCAAACCTGAGTCCCTTAAAACCAGAGTCCATCAATGATGCTGCTCACATTCAAGATAGATTTTTCCTCCTTAGTTAACACTTTCTTGAAACACTTTCATAGACACAACCAGAGATACGTTCTCATATTTATTCTATATCTGGTTACATTGACCATGAAAATTACCTAGTAATTCCACATCCTATAGAGCCACACCTTGTTCTCTTTCTGAGATACCCGATTGCCCTGTGTGTGCTCTTCTATGCAGCAGAAAGTTATATGAACCTAAAACTGTTTGTTCCAGGTATATTTCTATAGTCTTTGGTTCACAAGACATTTACAACATACACACACACTTTTGTAGTATTGAGGGTTGGATCCAGAGCCCAACTATGCTAGCATATAAGCAAGCATCACTGAATTATAATCCCACTTTGGGGTTTTAAATTTTTTATTAATTGGCATTGTGTGTGTGTGTGAGTGTGTGTCTGTATGGGTGAGTGGGTGCACCAGGGTCTCTTACCATGGCAAACAAATGTCCAGCCAGCTTTATGTGGTTGGCTCCAGAATCAAACCTGGGCTGACAGGCTTAGCAAACAAGCACAATTAATCACTGAGCCATCTCCCTGAACCCAATTTTTTTTTCTTTTTTACTGGGAGACAAAGTGTAATTAAGTTTCCCATGCAGGCCTTTAACTTGAATTCTCCTACCTCAGCCTCCCAAGAAGCTGGACTGGCAGACTTGCTCCACCAGGCACAGGCTTGCTCTGTCTCTCTATGTCTCTGTCTCTCTCTCACATACACACACACACATCATCATCATCATTTTAAAACATTAGTGTGCCTAATTATGGAATACATACTTACCACACTCACCGGGTTCATGCAATTGATTCAGACAGCGGCAAATATAGCACTCTCCTAGATTTCAAGCTCAGTTGGCCCTCACATCTGTTATGTGTGCAAAACCTAAGCCAAGCACTGGGTCATTGAATCCACGATTCTGTTTCCTTGAGGAAAGCCATAGGATCCAGACAAATTTTCCAAAATCTTGCCCTGGCAAACCGCTAGACCAAAAGTGGGGACAGCAAATGTCTGTCAAGTCTTCAGAATGCAAGCAGACACCCTGATCAAAAGATACCTAAGTATGTCAATGGAGCACATGGAGGCAGAGAAGAAGATGTAGACTGCAAGTAATGAGATGGAAACCAGAATCCCTCCCCTGACAGAGAAGAAGGAGCATTTAGGATGGAAAATCTCAGTCTAGTTTTTGTGAGTACAGCCAGGGTGACCTTACTCCAGGACTGTTAAATGGGACTACTGTACAAAACACCTGACTTCCTAGCATGAGCTCCTCAGAACCCCATTCTGATCTGCATGTAACCATTGTGGAGGTGCTGAAAGGCTTCAAAAATCCTGAGCCCCACTGCCCAAAACTAATTTCTCTTAAGTGTTTATTCATCTCATTTAGACAGTAGGATTTGGGCAAATTAACAAAGAACAGCTTGAAAAACAACTGGACTAAATAAATCTCTTATCTCACAGTTTTGTTCAAGAAAGGACAAAATACAATTATTAAACCAAGAAGAAAACAAAATGTGCAAGCCATTCTTCAAAACCTTAAGGTCAAGTCTGAAGACTACCCCCAGGGGGCACTGGAAAAGGCTTCTCTCACTCATCGAGCACCTTAATGAAAAGTCTGATTGATGGATGGATTATAAAATAGCATGTGTATGCCACTTCCAGTTTAACATTTAAGTGGCATTGTTCAACACCATAATTTAAAGGTATTAAGCAGTCTGGAGATTTCAGATATCACATAAATATGGAGAGAAGATGTTTTCTCTCAGAGGCTCAATATGAACCATGTGCTGCTGAGGCATTAGGTGGACTTTGTTCAGACTTCTGCCTACAGGGGGACAGTGCTTAAAGTACTAGGTCCAAAAGGAGTTAAGATTCTGTCAGAGGAAAAGGTGGAGTGGGGCTGGTATGCATTTGTAATGGTGGCGTTAGAGAGAAGGGGAACATACGGAGTTTGAATCTAGGATTAAGGATCATGGGGTGGGGTAAGAGCCACCAGCTAGAGGATCCCACCATGTTCTGCAAACCAGTGAAGTGATTGTCAACAACTCCTGCCAGCTGATTCCCAGCTGTGGAAAGGCAGAAAAGTGAGCTGGGCTGTCATGAGATTGGTATTTTTATTTTTCAAAATATTTTCACAGGAATGTACAGCAATGAGAATGGACTCACATAAAATGGACACACATGGGTGACCAACCTTAGAACAAGAAGGAGAACATCACCAGGCCCCTCCTCTGAAGTTTCCTTATGCCTTGACCACCCCCCTCTGCTTCCCAACACCACGGAACAATATTTCTTATTTTTAAATCTCGTTCAATGAGGCCATGAAGAAGAATACACCCTCCTTTACACCTGGCTTCTATGCCCAATATCTTATCGGGGAAATCCATCCACCTTATAGCATATAGCTGAATTTTATTCATTCTCATCACTTTAATAGATAGCACATGTAAGAACACCTTGGGTCATTCACCAGTTCCACTCCTAGTGAATATTGGTACCATTTACACTTGAGGTATGTGTTAATCAGCTTTCTATTACTGTAAAAAAATACCTAAGGTAGTCAATTTTCACAGGAGCACAGTCTTAGAGTTTATCCCATAGCCCATTGGCCCCATGGCTATTGGGCCTGAGGGAAAGCAATCCATTGCAATAGAAGAACAGATGGAAGAAGCTACTTTCCTTTAGGAAACATAGAGGAAGAGTGGAAATAGGGTTCCAATATTCCCTTCAAGGCATGCCTCCAATGACCCAGTTTCCTTTCACTAGGCTCCACCTCACAAAAGGGTCCACTAACCCCTTCCCAATAGCACAATAGACCAGGGACCAAACTTTCCAAACATGGCCCTTGAGGGAATGTTCAAGTTCCAAAGTAGAGTAGGTTGGCTATAGTTAATGCTACTAAGATCATTGTAGTGTGTGCCTTTTGAGGCACAATTATGTCCATTCTTAGTGTGTATTAAAGCAGTTGTGCCACTCATAGCCCCCAATAGTGTGCCAGAATCCATGGGATTTCAGTTTTTAATCCATGTACAATAGGAAACATCAGAAGGAAGGAGGGGATGGGAGTTATTAGTAGTAATGGGTCTGTATAAATGGTCTCTCTTCCCTCCTAGATCACTGCAGCCATTAAGTGAAGACAACATAGGATTTCGCCAGTCTTGAAAGCTACTAGAATATAGCACCTGCAAGGCTCTTGCAATAAGACTTGCACTTGATTGGGGGGTGGGGAGAAGGACCTGCAGAAATGGCTTAGCGGTTAAGGCTCTTGCCTGGGAAGCCTAAGGACCTAGGTTCAATTCCCCAGTGACTATGTAAGCCAGATACACAAAGTGGCACATGCATCTGGAGTTTATTTCTCACTCTTGCTATCTGCCTCTCTTTCTCTCCCTCTCTCTGCCTCACTTTTTCTCGCAAATAAATGAATTAAATAAAAGGACTTAAACTTGGGAAGGAGAGATGGAATAGTCTGTCTCTGCTGAGACCATTCTGCTCCAGTAATTGACCCCATATCCCAAGGCCAGGACTGAATGCACCCCTTCTCGCAGAGTTACCAATAAGCCTTCAGACAAATGCTTGAACTAAAAGCCTAGCTGCTTCTGCCATGTTGTACAGTGACGCTTTTGTCAACAATTGCCACAAAACTACTATCAAACTGCCTTGGTGACCAACAGAAACTGGTAGTGACTATAATATTTTCTGGAAGCCAAATTGTACCCGCAGATTTAAGAGAGTAAAAAATGGTAAGGTTGTGATTTTGTTTTATTCTTCCTATGAGTTTGTCATGAAACAGTTTCCCCTAGTAATGGAGTCATCATGCTGACCCAGCAGTCCAAGCTAATGATAGTTTGGTGGCGTGGTTGGGCCCAGTGTCTATGGAGCAGGAAAATGTTAGCAGTTATTCTGGCCAATAGGATTCTATGATGACAATAGGGGTTCATAGCTCGGTTATGGGTAGCTGCTACCACATGTGGGGGTAGTCAGAACGAGAGCCAGTGTAAAACTTTACTGGGTGTGCATATATTCTATTCACTTCTCAAGATTAAACACACACCCTCTCCCCCAGCGCCTCTGCTGACAGCCTTCTGGGTGTAAATAATATGACATGTCTGCATTCTATGTCCGCTTGAAGTTGAAAGGAGAGCAAAAATAAGCTGGTATTTTTAGAAGCTGGGAGAGATGGACTGGATGGGGTTGAGAGTAAAAGCAAATTCCAGCAACCAGCCTAACAGATGCTTCTCTTAAATGCAAATATTCTGCCAGATCACAAGGAAGTTATGTGCTATTTGAGATTAGACCACAACAACCATGTTGAGCCACTATCTCTTTTCTTTTCTTCACATCCCCAAGTAAATGCAAGAGCAAGAGTGAAAAAGAATTTTTAAAAAACCCTTCAAATTAAATAAATAAGTAGTGAAAGATGATCTTCCATCTGGTTGGAGAAAAGCTGTGCCTGGAATCAGAGAGACAAACCAGACCCATGCCTCTCAAGGAAACAGCTTTGATGAGTATGGCAGGAATTCCTATTGCAAAATATGCATGGCCTAAATGCCAGGGAGGAAGAATGGTGTTTATTGGTTTAGTATAACTTGGCAAATACCTTCTCAACTTCTTCTTTCCAGATCAAAACAATTTAATTTTTAGAAAACTTACTGAATGTACAGATGCTATGCTAAAGCATACAAAAATCCTAGTTTATTGAAGATGCAAAGAGAGAGCCCTTTCCTCCCCACCCAGGGAAACTGGAGTCAAGTTCAGGAGGCAGATGTGGGCCTCATGGCAGCACCATGTACTAAGGAGGGCAGTCTGGGGATGGCTGAAAGATATGAGGCATTGGCACGGAGCACAGAAGGTCCCTTCTGTCACAGCCACTTATCATTTCACTAGCTAGAGGAACTCCTCCTCTATGAATCAAATTGAATGAGGTCCACAAAGCCTTGGATTGGTATCTGGCAAGAGGTGAACACAGAGCATTATTACTACTTTCATTGAACCTTCTATTTTCAGCTTAATACCACCAGGAGTCTGAAACAAAGCTCCCACCCACCCGGCCCCCAGCCTCCAGGTTTGCATGAAGAACATGGACGGGAAGGCAGGCATGAGACAGAGGTCACAGTTCTTGGGAAGTCACTCCACAGTTTGTCCACATGGAAGCTTAGCAAACTTCACTCAGAGCTCATACATCAGACATCCATGTGAGTTAATACTTCTGTTCCGAGCTGTGATTGTCACTCCCATCCTTCAGCTGCAGCCTTCAGACCATTGATTCCCCAGTCCCTTCCACATCCATGGAAGTCTCAGTTCCCACGTGAAACCCTTTATTCCTAGAATGTATTTTGTGACTGTTTTCTGGCCTGCCACAGATGTACCCATTTTTCTATCCCAAAGTTATAAAAGAAAAAGGTAATAAAGACTGTCTTATAAAATGACCTGATTGTCTCACATCACTGATTTGGGGAACAAAGTCACAGTGAGGTAATTGGAGCAGAATTGCTTAGAGCATGTTTATGTGCACTTGTGTGTATTGATAACTCTCCATAGAACTTAGGATAAAAATGTAGAGGTACTTGAGGCTGGAACTAATGATGCAAAAGTTTGTCTTTTGCTATGATTTTGTGATAATACCACTCATGTCTTCTGCAGGTAACATAGCTCTGCTGGCGTCAGCTGAACATGGCTCCAGTCTGCATATTGAGCCTGGCTCTGCTGTATGTGCATTGGTTCTGGAATCCAGGATGAAGGAGCTACAACTCTCTGGGGCATGCTTCTCAGAAACAGTCAGGTTCTGCTACAGTAATGTCACATAACAAACAGAATAATCTCCCACAGCCCCTGAATTCTACATGCATTGAACCCTTCCCAATTATATAAATTAGATTTATCACTCCCCCTCCACAATTCTTCAGTTCTCAATGCAGAAGTCTTATTGGCATGATGACTATAAAAGGTAAAGAACTTTGGTATTTCATGATGATTTCCAAAGTAAGTTGTCCACACTCAGGAGATAGGACAAGAACTTCCTTTGGATATAGAAAGAAAATATTGAAAATATTGAACTAGTTAAACTGTAATCTGGCTTCTCTTCAAATGATATGTCTTTCACCTTTTCAAAACTAACTAAAAATTAAAATCTCTGTGTATGTTTATTCTGATTAAAAACTTGGGAAAGAATCTTAGCATTCTGATAACGATGGTTGATAGATGGAATAGCATGGGGTTTCCAGCCCATATGCTGGTCATATTGCCTAGGTAAATGAATGAAAAGTAAAAATTCCATAATGCAGTTTTTGACAGTGTTTTTTTTTTTCTTAAACCCTACTTAATTGTAATTCTAGGATATTAAGTCCTTATGACCCAAAGCATCACCCACTGGGTATAATGCATCAACTTCTTTTATGCATTTAGAATGTTGTTTCAAAGAACTTTTTGTAGCTCCTAATTCCGTTGAGACTAGCTGGATTAAACCATCAAGTTTAGCAAGACAGCATTTGGAAACGCATCAAAAATAAAAAGTAAACATTACAAAAAAAAGTTTACTGATGTTTAAAGTCTCCATGCATATGCTTCACAAATTTTTAAAAAATTACTTAATACTGAACAAAAAGTCACTTAGCATGAAATAACACTTGTCTCCCTTTGACAAAAAAAGCACATAAAAGAATGCACATAAAAATACGGCAACAAAGTAAAATTTATCCTTTGGTAAGAAAAGGCCACTGGAATACTCATAGAAAAACCATGGAAGAAGCAAACACTTGAACGAGCATGCCATGTGGGAGATTATAAGCAGATCCACTGCAGATGTTTCTAATGAGTTTTAGCTCGTGAAATTTGCCAGATTGGTTTCAATAATGAAATCCACAAAGAAGCACTTTTGGTGAGTCATGGCAGTCAAGGCAAGCATGGGAAGATAATCTTAACAATTGATTTCTTTATTAAATACAATGTCTTATGAGATTCAAAAAGAATTCTTGGGTAAGGCTACCAAGACAGTGTTGGATATAAAACACACAGAACATCAGCTATAAGTAAACACTTGTAATAAATAGCCCACATTCAATAACCAATACCAATAACCATAGGACATCAATGATGTTAGAAAAATTATCAACTGAATGCCCTTTAAGATCAAATAGAATTTTTTAAGGGAGAATGACCTTAAAACTTGTTTCTGTTACCTAAACACCTGTGGGTCACCTCACAGCATAATACAAGTTATATGTCAGACTGAAAGTTTATTTACGTGCTTTTCTTTTACAAAATGACAAGCATATCAAATTTTCTGTCCTTTCCTGTGATGACAAGTGGCTGTCATTGCTTTACTATTTAACAAATATTTTCTTTTGAGAAGTGTCTTGCCTGTCTATTCAAAGTAAAAATTATATTTAAACAAAAATGAGGGTAGAAATGGCTTAGCAGTTAAGGCACTTACCTGTGAAGCCTAAGGGCCCAGGTTTGATTCTCCAGTACCCACATAAGCCAGATGCATGTGACACATGTGTCTGGAGTTCATTTGCAGTGGCTAGAGGTCCTGGTGCGCTCGCTCTCTCTCTCTCTCTCTCTCTCTCTCTCACACACACACACACACACACACACACACAAATAAATAAATATAAAAAAAGAAAAAAGTATAAAGTCTACCTAAAAACAATGAAAAGAAATTGTGCTACAAAGACAGCTTTTACTTCTCAGGGTAGAAGATGGAAAACTCAGAGCTTTGTATACACTGGACAAGCACTCCATTACTTTTCTGTACCTCCAGCCTTGAAGAAACCACTTATAAAATAGATATTCGCAGTGTGTGTGGGACTTTCCCCCACCCCCAAATCAAGCACGGTATCTATTTAAACTCTATTTTACAAGTTAAAAATTTGGAAACATTTTCTAACCTGTTAAACAACATTCTAAATGAAGAATTTCAATGGCTTAGAAAAAATTACTTCAAAATCAAGGAAGAATAAATTTGCTAGAAAAATTCAAATAAAAAACCTTTGCAAAGTTGGTAGCTAGATTGAGAAATGTATATCATGATTTTGTAGTATAGCCCACCATATATACACGTGTATGTGTGTATGTGCATAGATAGATAGATATAGAACAGATATGAATTGTCTGGCAAATATAAGGTAAAACTTGGTAGAAACATCTGTAGTTGATCTGCTTATATTCTCCCACTGAATATATTATATATGTAATTAATATATATTGACATAGCAGAAAATTGCTACTATTAAACCAGATTTGGCCAATAACATTGACAGCTTCATGTGTTTCAACAAATATTTTTTGACACTGTGAATGAGAAACCTGTCATAGACAACTTAAGAGAGAATGGACTTAATTTTACTCATAGTTGCAGTAGGTTTAGTCTATGATCACTTGGTCCCATGAACTTGGGAAGGACATCATGTAGGTGGAAGTATATGCAGAGAATCAGACAAAGAGGGGATACAGCAAGAAGCCAGCGTAAGAGATATCCCCAAGGCACACCCCTATTGACCTACTTCCTCCAACAAAACTCCAAGGCTTATTTTTTTTAACCACTCTACAAAGTCATCATATCATGAATCTGCCAAGGCATGAATCTACTATGTCAAAGCACTCAAGATATTATTTTCCCTTGAAACATCATCACAGACATACATGTTGCTGTGCTTTACTAAATAAAAACTCTTAGGCATTTATTAACCCAATCATGTTGACAATCATGATTAACCATCACATAATGAGTAGTATAGACTCCTGTGACTACCCTGAGAAAGAGACTTCTACAGTACATCCCAACGCAACTCCACCCAGCTAAACTAGGAGTTTGAAGGAGTTCCATGGAGCCAAGAACCCGATGCCTCACTTCGTTTTTTTTAAAACTTTTTTTTATTAACAACTTCCATAAATATAATGATCATAATCCCCTCCCACAACCCTTCCAAGTCCCCCCTGTATGGAAACCTCTCTTCTTTCCAACTTGTCCCTCTTCTGTTTTGATGTCATCATTTTTAGCTCTCATTTTAGCATTTTGCAGGTCTTGTGAGGTCATGAATAACTAAACTATTCTGTGTCTGGAAAAGAGTACTGAAAGCACTCCTCCCCCTTTCTTTGGTTCTTATAGTCTTTCTGCCACATTTGTCATCAGTCTCTGAAATTATATTGTCAAACGAAGAAAGCAAATAGAGCAGGCATTCTTCTTGACTGCACCTATAAAAATGAATGGGGTATTACAGCTCAGGGGTTTTTTGGGGAATTCACCTCCATCTTCTCAAAACATCTCTATGTATCCACCATTCAGGCTTGTACACTCAATACCACGACCATCTGCTCTGTGAGCAACATAGCACATATGGCCTAGTATACTCTATGTAAGGACTTTTCAAGTAATCCCCAGGACATCTTGTGACTTGTGTGTGTACACATGTGTAGGGGGCTGGAGATGGACCCTAGAGACTTGTGTATGTTAGGCAAATGCTATGCCACTGAGAAACAGATCTAGGCCATTTACTGATTTTTTTTTTCCCAAAGGGATACAGGAAGTTTTCTGAGAACAGATCAGGTGATTGTAAATTTATGATCTATCAGGGAATCCAAACACATAGGCAAGTACCTCAATTTCATGGAGGAAGGGCTGGGAAAGCAAAAATTTGTGTGTGTAAGAGAAGCACCAGGGAGAGTCTTACAGAGAAATGGAAGGCTAACCAGGAGAGATGGCATCTAATTTGAGTGGCAATGTTAAAGGAGATTTTCTTGGCACAGTAAATACAGTAGACAAAGGTTGAGAGTCCCAAAAGGCTTTAGGCGAGCTTCAGGGTTCATGATTTTTTTTATTTGAGAGAGTTAAGGTACAATGAGTAAGTAAAATAAGTAAAATGAACCATCCACAATGCCTAGTTCTATATGTTTTGACAGAGACGTATGAGGACATGACCCCTCCCACAAAGACAGAATTTCTTAGCAGCCAACTTCCTTCAAGACTCCTCTGTGACCAATCCTTTCCTTTAATTCTAAGTCCTGGTGATTTCAGATCAGTTTTCTGAGCCTAGAGTATACATTTAGCAGAATGACATATAAATGGAATTACATTGTATGTAGTCTTCTGATTCTGGATTTTTCAACATTACATATTTGAGATTCATACATGCTGTTTTATTTATGTGTACATGTATGTGTGACTATTAATGCACTTGATTTACTGCCATGAACATTTTACATTTGTACCAGTAATCTGATCCCAAGAAAGCCTAAATTGTCATCAAGTTTTTAGTTGCCTATAGGCAATCCAAGGAAGAAGAGGAACCTCAGAGGAGATTCTGGAATGAAGGTTGCTTCACAGGTATGCCTGTTAATTTCCCCCTCCCTACTATAGCCGACAGCTTCAGGTTTGCTGAGATGAACTTCCAGACCAGGCAAAGTTATGGAGGAAGGGATTTATTTATTGAAGCTTACAGATCCAGGGGAAGTTCCATAATGGCAGAAGAAGCTGGCCTGCTCTTATAGGACCAGGCAAAAGAGAGAGAGGCAAAAGTCTCACAGCACAGCACACCTCAGGAACTCCTACTGGGCACACTTTGCATATCTTTACAATGAAATTCTAAACCCATGTCCACACCTCAAGATCTGCCCAGTGACATTGCCTCAAGCAAGGTGGCTGCAGATGCAAACTATAAACTAATAAAACACTGAATATATTGGGGGCCATCTATTCAAACTACCACACCTACCTACTCTTTACCTAGAATAGCTCGACTTGCAGTGCACCTATAAAGAGAAAGCACCTGGCTTTCTCTGGTCCCTCTTCTGTATGTGGTCCTTAGGAGGCCTGCTTCCATCCATACAGTGTTGTGACTTGGAAGGGTGATGCACATGCACACTGACATGCACACACTCCCAGCCCTGTCCTATTACTTTTCCACAAGATCTGAGGAAGAGAGGGTCCTCCTGCACTCCAGCACAGTGAACATTCACCACTTCATAAGGGTAAAAACTTCCACCATTTTCATCATCTACCACTGAAATATAAAAACTGTAACCTGGGGCTGAAGAGATGGATTAGTGGTTAAGGCACCAGCCTGCAAAGCCTGAGAACACCAGTTCAAATCTCCAGGTCCCAGCTGGGTGTGGTGGCACACGCCTTTAATCCTAGCACTTGGGAGGCAGAGGTAGGAGGATCACCATGAGTTCAAGGCCATCCTGAGACTACATAGTTAATTCCAGGTCAGCCTGTACTAGAGTGAAACCTTACCTCAACACCCCCCCACAAAAAAATCTCCAGGTCCCACATTTAGCCAGAAGCAAAAATGATGCAAGCGCGCAATGTTGCACTTGTGCACAAAGGGGCACACACAACTGGATTTTGTTCACAGTGGCTGGCACGCCCATTCTCTGTCTCTCTCTGCCTCTCTCAAATTGAAAAAAACTGGGGCTGGAGAGATGGCTTAGTGGTTAAGGCGCATGCCTGTGAAGCCTAAGGACACTGGATTGATTCTCCATGTCCCATGTAATCCATGGAGGCATATGCATCAGGAGTTCATTTGCAGTGGCTAAAAGCCCTGGTGCTCTCCCTTCCCCCACCTGCCATCTCTAATAAATAAATAAAAATAAAATCTTTAAAAATACCTGTAACCTGTAGAAATACAAACCTATGAGTAGTCAAATCAAGTGAGAGCCATGTAAGAGCACAGTGCTTCCTTTTGACTAACTCATTGGGATTATCTAGGGAGTTTTAAAAGCTACTGATGCCTGAGTTCCACTATCAGAAATTGTTCATTAATTGGTTTCACTGTGTCTGAGGCATTCAGATTTTTAAAAACTCCCTAATGGGTTCCTCATATGTGGCCAGGGTTCAGAATCTTCAAATTAGGGAAATTCAGCAATCCAAGGAAGAAGAATGAAGCTAACAAGGAGAGCAGATGACTTACCAAAATTGAGCTAATGGAAGGGACAGATGAACTTACATGAAAAACAAATGAGGAGTCCCAAAGGGCATTTCATTTAACACAGAATAAAAGATTTTCTAGAACTCAGATACTTATTTCTGAAAACAAATTCAATACATCAAATGAAAACAGAATCTTCTTTGCTAAGAACCAAATAACCATTTTGGAAGGTCAAGTAGAAGGAGTGTTTTACAAATAATGGGAAATTCAGGGATAATTAAGAAAATAACTCTTGGAGGAAAGACCTAAGCTATCTGAATTTTAACAATAAAAGTTTACCAAAGGGAGAAAAGGGACAAGATGGAGAAGTAATAAATGAGGAAATCGTAAAAGAAAATTTTTCATAGTAGAAAAAAAAAGTTTTAAGTCTTCAAGTTAAAAAAAGCAACAGAGCCCAAGGAAAATTAATCATATGTTTTATTATTTTAAAGCTACATGTCTAGAAATATGTCCTGATGAAATTAATAAATCCTAATTATGGAAAAGAAAACATTACATGCACATAGATTACTTACAATAGAAAGAAGAGTAAGTTAGCAGCCAACACCTTGTCTGCAATTCTGGAGGTAAGACTGTGAAAAAGTATTTAAAGATGATTGAATGAGAACAGTATTCCAAGAATCATTCCCAGCCACAATATCAATCACCTGTCAGGGGAAAAAGAAGGTATTTTTAGACATGTAGAGACTAGGGCAGTCTGTAGAAAAATAGAGATAATTCTCTATTAAACTATTCCAGACCATTGGAAAAAATGGAAAGCTTTTCAAATCCATGCAATGAAGTTAGTTTAATCATACTGGAAAGCCATATATAGAATATATGACTGGTGCATTCATGACCTCACAGGGTTTGTCATTGTCCCCACAAAACCTACACAATTCTGAGCCCATCAACATTTTGACATAGAGGACAGAAGAGAACAAAAAGAATGAGACATCAAAGCAGAAGAAGGACTCCTTGGAAGGAGGATGGTGCTTAGTGGAATACAGGGAGAATCAAAGAGGGTTTATAGGATGGAAATAAGATCAAATTACAATAGGTTCATGTATTAAAATTCTTAATAAAAATGTCTTTTAAAACATCCCTAAGGGGGAGACTTCAGGTCAAGATTGTGTATTCTTAACCATATTAGAACTTCAAGAGTGAAATTAGACAAGATTTTGATATATCTGGAACTAGAGACTTAGCGAACTGGGGGCACAGGGGTGCACATTCTGGAATCTGCACATTCATACACGCTCTGGGGCACAGCAAGGACACAAAAGGAGGAAACCTACCTGTCTCAAGAAACCTACCTTTCTCTCACACTTGCAAGCTAGTGCCTGCCTAACGCCCACTCTGGCCATCTATGAGTTCTGGCAGGCAGGTGACAGGCCTTCCTTCACACCCCATCCTCTCAGAGAGGGGATCAACCCACAGAAAAGGTGGGTGCATGTGGGGCAAACAAGCCTGACACACATTGAGCAGGAACTCAGGCTCGTGTCCTGTTAGGACTCATGTCTCATTAAGACTCGTGCATGCACTCATGATGGCAAGTAGCCCATTTTCCACTGGTGAGCAGCCCATTCTCCATGCATATGGGTAGACAGACCCTGAGCTCCATGGCAAGGTATGTCTCCAAGCTGAAGGTCCTTCTGACCTCCAACAGGGACCAGCAGCCAGCACTAAGTGTGGGACTGACTGGCACACACCCACCAGGATGGCACCAGTGTAACCTCCACAACAGGATATCAGTTACAGCAAATAGCTCTTATCACTCATGTTAACATAATTGAAGAAAATCAGTAAGATCTTGAAAGATGGATAAATTAATTGAAAGTGAGTTATCAAATAGAGAATCTCAACAATCAGCTGATTAAGCTAATAAAGCATTATCAAATTCAAGAAAGAATTCCAAGAAACATCAAGAAAAATCAAATCTGGACCAAAAATTGGAATTAAATAAAAGGACAGATGCAGAAATTATGCAAAAGAAAACACAAATCAAATATATCTTTTAAAAGTCCCCAAGAAACCCTCACTCACCAAGTTGATTATGTGGAGGACAGAACCTTGAAACTTTATAGCACTAAATGTCTTCACAGCAAAGACAGAGAGATCTCAAAATGATAATTTAACCCTTCACCTTAAGGCATTAGCAAAACAAGAACAATCCAACCATAAGAGTTCCAGACACAAAGAAATAATTAAGGTCAGAGAAGAAATTAATAAACTGAAAACTAAGAAAACAATTTAAAAATTGATAAAATGAAGAGCATGTTCTTTGACAAACTAAACAAGATTGATAAACCCCTGGCCAATTTGATCAAAATAACAACTAGAGGTCTCAAATTAACAAGATTAGAAATAAAACCTGGAGAGGTCACAACAGATACCTATGAAAATAAAAGAATCATCAGGACATATTTTCAAAACCTCTATTCCATAAAACTGGATAACCTGGAAAAAATGGATAAATTCCTAGACATATACTACCTACCAAAACTAAATCCAGAACATATAAATTTCCTAAACAAGCCTATTATATCCAACAAGATTGAAACTGTAACCTTTCAACCCCCCCCCAAAAAAAAACAGTCCAGGACCTGATAGAGTCTCAACCAAATTTTACCAAAACTGAATCAAAGAATTGAAAGCATGTTTTCTCAAGTTATTTCACACAATTGGAAAACAGAGAATGCTCTCCAGTTCCTTCTATGAAGCCAGCATTACCCTAATGCCAAAATAAGATAAAGACAAAACATGAAAAGAAAATCATATACTGATATCCCTATTGAAACTAGACCCAAAAAATTCTGACCAAAATCCTCACAAAGTGAATTCAACAACATATCAAAAGCATTATCCACCTCAGTCAAGCAGGTTTCATTCCAGGGATACAGAAATCAATCACATAAATAAACTTAAACATAAGAACCACATGATCATTTCAACAAAATACAACATCACTTCATGATCAAAACACTGGAAAGACTAGGGATAGAGGGTTAATATCTCAACATCATAAACTCTACATGTAAAGCATGTAAGGCCCAAATCATACTAAATAGGAAAAGACTCAAAGAGTTCCCATTAAGATTGGGAACAAGACAGAGGTGTTCATTCTTACCACTGCTCTGCAACATAGTACTAGAAGTCCTAGCCCAAGAAATAAGACAGGAAAAAGGTATAAGAGGGATAAAAATTGGAAAGGAAGAAGTCAAATTATTCCTATTTGAAGATGACATGATTCTATTTAAAAGTGACCTGAAAGAAATCTACCCAAAATATTCTAAAAGTGATAAATTCTTTCAGCAAAGTCGCAGGATACAAAATCAACACACAACACCTAGTGAAGTGGCTTAGTGGTTAACACATTTGCCTTTAAAACCTACACCCAAGTTCAACTCCCCAGAACCCACATAAGCCAGACATACAAGGTGACACATGAGCACAAAGTCACACATGCATTCAAGGTGGCACACATGTCTGGAGTTTGATTGCAGTGGCTGGAGGTCTGGTGTTTCAATTCTCTCTCTCTCTCTCATAAAAAAATTTTTTTAAAAATCAACACATGAAAATCAGTAACCTTCCTACTTGCCAAAGCAAATACATGGAGAAATAAATCAGAACCATAACTGGGTTACACCCCAGTTTTGGCCAAGGAGACCCATGAGATCCCCAAAACAATGATGGTCATTGCCAAGCACTTGGTTACCCAACATGGTGAATACGTAAGACTCTATTGCTGAATATACCATAGGCTGCTGTCTAAGGATACTGAGAGACCACATGGGAATCAAGAGGAAAGCTGGGAATCAAGAGGAAAGCCAGTCCTCTTCTGGAAAATCCTCCTGATGCTGGAGAGTGCTATGGAGCTACTGGGTGGCAATGGTCACCACCAGCATGAATAAGCAGGAGACCCTACAAGCCACACAATCCACCACATAGATAAGAAATACACACTTGTGCCCTAGTGGCAAAAAGCCCCTGTGGGTAACCAACTACCCTCCAATTGGATATAAGGCCTGCTCAGTGGGAGATAACTCATAACTGGTACTGGGAGCCAATTCGGTGTCCCACAGGCAGGAAGCTCACAACCACCAAAGAGAAGCTCCCATTGTTCTCTGGACAACCTGTGTAGGTACCCTCATCAAAATTCTCTTCAAATCATACGCATATCAATCAGAGCTGCTCTCACCCTTGGTTGGAGTGTCTGCTTTATTTTCCAGATGGAAGAGAATGCTGGAGAGATCCAAGATCCATCAGTTCAACAAGAAAAGACAGCTGACTGCCCACCATAAGATGTGCCATCTCTACCACATTCACCAGGGTCCAGAGGAATCTATAGAGGAAGCATTGATGAATAGTACTCCCAATGCTAGCCAGACAACCACCTCCAGGGAAATAGCAACAAACACAGTGGAGAACTGAAACACATCATAATAGAAATACAGAGTCTACAGAGAACATAACACCAAGAACAAACTCCTAACACTCCAGCCAAGGTTCAGGGACTGTTATAGAAGAGAGGGTACCAAAATAGTAAGAGCCACAGAGTGGGTAGAAATTTCCTGAAGCACAGCACCACCCCCACCCCACCTGATGAAGACCCTAATTACCCCACAGTAAACACCAAGAACCCTATTGAGGAGGACACTGAGAGAAATGGAGACTGGGATTGAAGGGATACAAGGCTATAACCTATGTAATATATATATATTATATATATAATATATATATTTTATATATATATATAATGTTGAAAAAAGCATAATAAATAAATTTTAAGTCCCTTAAGGGCTAAAGAAATGGCTCATTGGCCAACAAGCCCCAGGGATCTACCTGCTTCTACCTCCCCAGCACTGAAATGACAGGCATGGGCCATCATGACTAGCACTTTTCATGGACTCTGGGGATCGAACTCAAATCCTTATACTTTCAAGGAAAGAACTTTACAGGAACAGAAAAGGAAGGTAACTTCTATTGCTGCCATTGTCTGTGTTTTGGAGACTTCTAATGCTATAAGATACAATATTAAAGACAAAGAGACAAAGGATTTGAGATGTTAACTCAGGAGTAGAACATTTCCTAGCACGTATGAGGCCCTGGGTTTGAACCCCAGCACCACCAAAACAAATACTTGAAAATTATACGCATTCTTAGAAAACCCAAAAGTGTTGGGTCTGATGGCATACATCTGTAATCCTAGCACTCAGGCACCTAAGACAGAAGGATCAGGAGTTAGAAGCAAGCCTGGGCACCATAGTAAGTTCAAGGCCATGGACCACAGAGTGAGATGCTGACTAAGAAAACAAAAAGCAAAAAGAAAGCTCTGCTTAAAACTGCTAAAATTAAAAAAAAGAATTAAAAAAATACAGTAATGTAAAAGATATATATGTTACTAATAGAGGAATTTTTGGGGTGGGGGCATTAAGTTAAGGTCTGGGTCTAGCCCAGGCTGACACGGGATTCACTATTAAGCCTCAGGGTGTCCTCTAACTCACAGTGATCCTCCTACCTCTGCCTCCTGAGTGCTGGGATTAAAGGCTTAATAGAAGATTTTTTTTTGGAGAGAGACACAGAGAGAGACAGAGAGAGAGGGGGAGAGGAAGACAGAGATGGGCACTCCAGCAGCCTCTCAGCTGCTGTGAACGAAATCCAGATGTGTGCACCCCCTTGTGGTCAAGTGTGGCATTGCGCCCTTGCGTCACTTTGCATCTGGCTAAATGTGGGACCTGGAGATTGGAACCGCTGGGGATTGGAACCAGCGTTCTTAGGCTTAGGAAGCAGGTGCCTTAATGGCTAAGCCATCTCTCCAGCCCAATAGAAGAATTTTTACCATGCTGAGTGAAGCACAAAAATGAAGGGGTTTTATTCTTACATAATTATGGACTTCAATAGTATTCTGTTAAAACTCTTTTCTGTGTGTTTCAGTTGGGTAGTAACCATTCTGCTACAACTATGAGTTAAAATTAAACAACCATAGAGAACTGATTTATCTTTGTATTGGAAATATGTTTACTTCCCTGCACAGAGTTAAATATTTATTTTAAATCACTATGTGCTATCCCACTCATTTATGTGCCATAGTTTAATAAAATATTTCTTCATTTGGGAATATTGAACTTACATTCAATGCCTAGCTACTAGAGATAATCCTTTACAAAGTGCCTTTGAGTGTAGGACTTCAGATTTAGTTATTGTCTTAGCAGAAATTCTCTAACATGCGTAAATACTTTAGTATTTCTTAGGTGATTCTCCTCCTTCAATTCTTCCCCAAGAATGTAACACTAATTTGTACTGCTATTTATTATGCAAACATTGGTTGAATACCATTCTGATTGGGCAGGTTATTAAAACTGTATTTCAAAATCATCTTCATTTTGCTCCTATTATCTACAAAGAGTTGGAAAATACCCAGTAACCGACAATGCTTCTAATTCTTGTACATGCCCCTTATATAAATCTTGGTCAGCAAATGTTTGGGTTAGGCTTGCCTGACAAATAGTCACAGGGGAAAGGAGTCTGGGTATTTTGTTCTGTCCTGAGCAGAAGAGATTCTATGGCTAACCACATTTTTTTTTTTTTTTTTTTTTGGTTTCACTTAACCACATTCCATTTTGTAGTGGAATTTAATGGTTGCTGGAAGAAGACTTAGGGGCAGAAAAAAAAAAAGAAGCCATACAAGGGGAAAAGGGTCAAGTAGATTGTTCAGGGATGAAAGAGGTAAGAAAGTGCCCCTCAAAAGGCATAAAAAGGATGGAGAGTAGGTCCCAAGTTGGTGTAAGGATAGAGAAAATGGTGCGGCCTATTCTCTTGAGTCAGCTGCAAAGGATGCTGGTAGCAACTACTGGAGGTTGTGAAAAGTAAACAGCAGGCAAATTGGAATAAGGAGACTGGAATTCAAGTGTCATCACATTGGCAGTACCATTGAATTTTCCACCAGTATGTCCTGACTGTGGTGTTTGAATGCGAAAGTTTCCCTATAGCCTCATGTGTTTGTGATTAAGCCAAATAGTTGATCCCCAGCTGGTAGAGCTTTGGGGAGGTGGAGCCTAGCTGGAGAAGGTGTGTCTCTTGGGATATTATAGCCCCGTCCCTCACTTGCTGCACTCAGTCTATTCTCTCTACTTCTACTCAGCTGATATGTGCAGTTGTGATGCCCCACCTGTCTGTTCTCACCATGTTGACATGCTTTCCTGGCCATGATGAAACTTCCCCTCAAAACTGTAAGCCAGAAATAAAATCTTTCCTTCAGGTATTTTGTCCCAGCAACCAAACAATGAGATGGTGACTGCAACAGCAGGTTTTCAAAATGACAATTATGTCATTTTGTAGTATTATCTTATCATGACTATTTTTTTTTTTACATTTCTCATAATTCAAGGCCTCCCTAGGCTCAAGGACAGCCTGGACAATTTAGCAAGATCCTGTCTCAAATTAAAAATATTTAAATTAGAAAAGTTTTTGAAGGTTGGGTAGAGATCTTGCCTAGGATGCACAAGGACCTATGTTCAATCCCCAGTACCATCTAAAAAATTAAATGTAAACACAACAAGCAAAATTTATAAGATATAGCTAGGTGCAATGGCATATCCCAGCACTTGGGAGGTACAGGCAGAAAGATCAGGAGTTCAAGGTCATCCTCATTCAATGACAGTGAGTTCAGTGCCAACCTTGGCTATATGAAATCTTGTCTGAAAATAATGGTAGCCTACATAATGTAATGAAAATAGTGCATAGTGGAAATTTATAGCTATATTGCTTACTTCAAAAGAAGAAATACATCAACTCAATAATGGTAACAGAAGAAAGGAAAGAAGGAGAGTGATTAGAGTGGAGATAAAAGAAATAAACAATAGAAACACAACAGAGAAAATCAATTAAACCAGTTATTGCTTTGAAAAGACCAACAAAATTTGAGAAATTTTACTGAGACTTTAAAAGAGAGCGATAAGACTCAAATTACTTAAATCACGAATGCAAGTGGGGACACTACTTCCAATTATATAGAAGTAAAAAGAAATATAAAAGAGTGCTGTGACCAATTGCCTACCAAAAAAATTAGATAACCTAGACGAAATAAGAAAATCCCTAGAAAAATAAGAACCGCTGCAATTGACTTAGGAAGAAATAGAAAATCTGAAGAGATTCATAATAAAGAAATAAATTAAACAAGTAATGGAAAACCTTCCTAACAAAGAGAAATCCATGACCAGAGGCTTCCATGGTGAGTTCTACTAAACACTTAAATTAGAACAATGAAACATACTTCTGTAACTCTTATTAAAACACAGGGGAAGACTTTCTAACCCATTCTATGATGACACCCTTTTCCTCAGACCAGAGGAGGTAAAGATCCCACAAGGAAAGAAAACTACAAATATCCTTCATGAATGAATATATGTATAATAATTCTCAGTAAGATAGTAGCAAGTCAAATCCAAAAGCATATTGGCTGGGTTATATACCCTTGTCAGGGAGGCCAGTCCTCCTAGAAACATGATTGTGAGTCAGCATACAAAAATCAATCGGTGGAACTTACATTGATAGGATGAATTTTTAAAGCACGTGATATCATTTAATTCAACAGAAAAAAAAAAGCATTTAACACATATAAAACCCTTTCTTCTAAAAGGGCTCAGGAAACTAAGACAGAAAAGAACTTCCTCAGCTCAGTGTGGTGATGCACACCTTTAATCCCAGCACTCACTCAGCATGCAGATGTAGGAGGATTGCTGTGAGTTTGAGGCCACCCTGAGACTACATAGTCAATTCCAGGTCAGCCTGGGCTAGAGCGAGACCCTACCTCAAAAAAAAAAAAAAAAATTCCCTCTGTCTCTTTGACAAGGACATCTGTGATTGTATTTTGTATCTAGCAGGACAATCTGGAAGCAACACTTCTCAAGATTCTTAACTTCACTGCACTGTTTGCCATGTAAGGTGATATCACAGGCTCTTTAAATTTTATTTGTTCTTTGACAATGTCATGCGTGTATTCATTGTATTTTGTACACACATACCCATTCCCCATTATTCTCTCTTATCCTCCTTTCACTCCTGCTGTGCCCTGTGCTTCCCACCTTGGCTACACCACTGAAGAAAATGACTCCATTAACCCCAGCAACCATTAACTCCTCAGGAAAGAATAGGGCCTCATGATCCCTTCTGCCATCCATGACACAGTGCTGACTGGCCCTATCTTGTTGTAGGTCTTTGCAGGTAACACAGCTAAGTAAGTTCATGTGTGCAATAGCCATTCTATGTTCAGATGACAAAGTGTCACAACACTCCTCCCCATCCTCCAGCTCATGCATCTTTCCACCCTCTCTTTGCTGATATTCCCTAAGCCTTGGAAAGAGTGGAGTGGATTATATCTTTAGAGCCACCACTCAGCTCACTGTAGATGGAAACCTTAATATCTGCCTACAATCACTGTTAATTTTGTTAGAAAGACCCAAGGAAATTTACAATGGCAGACTATATGGAAATGCAACAATTCCTTCAAATCTTTATTTTTCATGATGTTTGAGAGGATGCAAGAGGAAATATAGAAGTGAGTTCTTGCAATGATAAGCAATGATAAGGTTTGTTCTGGCCTCTGTCCCCTGGGTGTTGCTGGCCTGACAGCCCCTGCCACACTGACAGTAGCTGTTTGAATGTGTGGGTATTTTGCTGATAAGTCAGACTGACAAGGTTCAAACAACCCCAGGGTGATAGTGCTGTCACAGTTTTGCAAGCTCAGCAAAGATACCAGCATTTGCTTCATGTGCAGAATACTGCTCTTCTCTAGAAGGAAGCTCATGATATCATCGTATCGGAAGAACAGTGTCCAACGTGCTGCAGGAGAGATCCACACTGTGGCAGGAAGGTCAGCAGAGGGAAGACTACAGATGGCTCTGGGCGTGTCCTGGTTCTAATGAGGATCACTGGCAGAGCTCAGAAGCCCAGTCTTTGTGCTCTACTGCAGAACTTCTGAGGTACTTGGTCTGGGTCTAGGCTGGGCATCAGGAGGATTATAAAGCTACCTGGATGATTCCAATATATGAGCCATGCAGGGCCACTACAGGGCTCTGGCTAGGTTATAATTCCCCTCAATAGACATGACAGACAGGATAGTTTCAGAGGGTCTGAGAAAGACCTGTTTATCCAGGAATACCTCAAAACCTAAATACCCAAAGAATAAGAAATACTATCACTAGGTGGGAAATAAACCAAACTGACATGTTTTGAAAGAAGTATAAATGACAAATTAAATACATGAAAAAATGTTCAACATTGTTAGGCACATCAGGGAAATACAAATCAAAACTACACTGAAATTCCATTTCAATCAAGTTGCAACAGCTTCCACCAAGAAAACAACAAACAAAAACACATGCTGACAAGGCTGGGAAGGAGACATTTATATACTCCTAGTAGAAATGTAAATTAATAAGCATCTATAGAAATAAGTGTGGAGGTTCTTCAAAAACTAAAAATACAACTACCTTGAGATCCAGCCATATCACTCCTGTATACATCTGCAAAGGAATAAAATTTAACATATGATAGAAGTATCCGAATGCACATTTTTATAGTCACACTATTCAGAATAACCACATTATGGAATCAGCCTTGGTGCCCATTCATGCAGGATTAGATCAAGAAAATGTGGTATGTCTACACAATGGGGTATCAGTCAGCCATGAAGAAACAGGAAATCATGTCATTTGCAGGAAAAGATGTGGAAGCAGAGACCATCCTATTAAATGAAATAAGCCAGATTCAGAATGACAAGTGTCATACACTTTGTGTCACACGCAGAAGCTAGGGGATGGGGTGGGAAAGACATGAGCATAGAAAGGATGGCAATTAGGGAAAAGGAAGGGGATCCGAGGAAGGGATGAGAAGGCAGTACAGGGCATGGATATGATCCAAGGACATTGCATGCACGCATGAGAACATCACGGCGAAGGTCATCATCTTGTAGTCAGCATTCGACCCACAGCAAGCACCTATCTGGCTGAGTTGATAGTATTAAAGAAGGTCCCGCCCCTTTGCTTCCCTTGGGACAACCCAGATCCCCAAGGGAATTGACTGAAGCCTTTACTATGAACAGCTTCTCTCTCTGCCCATGTCTCCGCCTGGCAGGTGCTAAACTGGGAGGACACTCCCCCAGGTCTGTGCTCTAGGAGCAGCCAGAAGATAGTGGTCTTGCAAGTGGACAGGGATTCTAGACACGTACACACATGCATATGTGGGTACAGAAAGGAGAGAGAGAAAGAAATGGTCCAGATGATCTGTATATAAGGCAGCAACAGTCCCACCTTTCAAAGTTCTCTGGGTCCAGGGAGCTGATGCCATAGCCCCTTGGATGAGGTCAGCCCTGGATGGGAATGGACTTTATCTGCTTGGGTGTTGGTAGATCTCCTTCAAGAATCAGAGCTTCTCAGGCTATAAAGTACACTGAGTTACTATAGAATGTTGTTCAAGTTCAGGCTCAGAATTGCTGGATCTGGAGTGGCACCAGAAAGTCTACCTATCTCACAAGCTCCCACTGTGCTGCTGATCCCTGGTCCTGTCTTACAAAGCAAGGGGACAAAATGTGGACTGTGTGAGCAACCTGTGACCACCTGGCTCAGCTCAGAAGCTTGATGGAGCCTTCTTAATTGGAATTCCAGAGGCTTCTGAAGTCTCAATGCCACCCTTTCTCTTTTCCCCAGTCCTGGCCATAGCTCTTCCCTGTCCCTGCCTCTTCCTCTGCCCCACACACATGGTATTTGGCTCCCTGAAGCAATGGACCTTGGCTTTGCATTAGAATCTCCTGAAGTGCTTTAACATATTCTGATGACTGTATGACCACCCCAGGGAGCTATAATTGTCTAGATGTAGCCTGGAGGTTGGGAATCACTGGCCCAAAGCAGGGTTCCTGAAAGTGTTCCCAGACCAGCAGCAGCCGCCTCAGGTTTTCAGAACTTGTCAGAAGGAAAGTTCTGGGCTCCATCCATATTTACTGAATCAGGAACTCTGACAGAGAATCCAGGAAGTGGTGGTCTACCTACTAAGTGCTGTGGGGGATTCGGATGCCCATTCACTTCAAGACTCACTTTTAGATGATGGAGAGGTGGCATAAACACCTCATTTCCACAACTGCTGAGAATGTGAAGGAGACTGGAACTGCTATAGTTTCTCAGGGTACCATGAGTAAAAAGTAGGTGTATTTGAGAGGGCCCTGAGCCATGCAAAGCTGAAGCCCATGATGACTTAGAATCTTTAAGTCCTCACACTAGGGCATTGGCCATCCTGGTGACCTGTGTGGGCCATCTTCCAGCCCCTATGTATATCCTGGCTATTTAAAATCCTTGCTGAACATTTTCCATCGTGTGGTGTAGACTTTCCTTTGGAGTCCTCCAGAGCTGCCAAGGGTCATTTCTCTCAGCTTCTCTATGGCTGTCTGGGACCCAAGTTCCTGGGACAGGTCTCTGTTTACTTCCTCCTTATTGTGTTCTAATTGTGTAGCAGCTGAGAGGGAGGGAGAGGGGATGGTTTTGAATATCCCTTGCCCTTGCAGTATTGAGAATCTCTTCTTCCTTTATAAAGGGTATGACCAGGGACAGTAAGTCAGCTACCCACAGTCACACAGCTTGTCTGTGACAGCATTCGTTCTCAAAAAACAAATCTCTTGGGTCTTAGCTCACGGTTGCCATCATCTTGCCTTGCAGAGGAAGACTCTTGCCCCCTCCATACTTGACCCTTATAGGCTGTGAAGCTACAGATTTGTTCCAGGTTCCAAATGAGGGAATGCTGAGGTTGCTTCCTACCTAATTCCCAGGAAGGGCAGTTTGTCAAATACATCTTGGATGCTGAGGCCATGGGACCCAACAGTGTCTTCTGGTAGGGGCAGGCTCTCAGCGGTGGTCAGCATAGAGTCCTTTCCCCAGGTGCAGGATGAAGCATTTGCAGGCAGATCACCCATATCCCAGCCGCCCTTCCAGTGAAACCACTCATTTGCATGACCATTGTCTAAAGATGATGGAGTGCGGCTCTGGGAAGGAGGTGTTCTCTAAATTACCTGTCAAGGGCAGACTTGGGTAGAGGGAGAAATTCAGCTCCTTGTAGTCCTCAAAGGCCTTGCCAGTCCCCAGCGGGAGTTTTAGGTTCTCCCAAGGAAGAAAGGGGCTTCTTCATACTTCTGCCTCAACCAGATGGGTGGTATTCTAACTAACAAATAATGGGTTTCATTGTGACCTTTTCAGACATACATATATTGTACATTGATCATATTCATCCTCTTGCTGCCCATTCTTTTGTTGTTGTTGTTGTTTGTTTTTGTTTTTTGTTTTTTGAGGTAGGGTCTCACTCTGGCTCAGGCTGACCTGGAATTCACTATGTAGTCTCAGGGTGGCCTTGAACTCTCGGCGATCCTCCCTAGTGCTCTGCCTCCCTAGTGCTGGGATTAAAGGCGTGCGCCACCACGCCCAGTTTGGCTGCCCATTCTAATCTTCTGTTCCCCTAATTGGCTCCCTTTCTGCTTCCATGTCTCTCCCCCTAAGTTCCACACATGAGAGAAGATGGATGACACTTATATTTCCGAGTCTGCCTTATTATTTTATTTAGTATGATTGACAGTTCCATGTCTTCTCCTGGAAATGGTATGATTACATTTTTCTTATGGCTGAATGATACTCCATTATGTATTTGTCTTTAGATCCTTGGCTATAAAAGAAAATAATTAGGGATTCAACATGATTGGTGAATTCTCACGGCCAGGTCTTGTTCCCCAAATGTGGAGAATGTGGTCAGTAGGTGGCCTTTATCTCTCTCAGTGCCATCAGATTTTTACTTCAGCTGTAGAGATCAACCTTCCCAGAGACTGTCTATGTCATGTGATAGAGTGAGGTGAGGATAAAACAGTCTGGCTATTTCAATCATCACACTTAGCTCTGAGGGCAAGGCTTACTGTGAAACTCCCTGCCACATTCTCGAGACTTTGGCTCGTGGATTGATTTTCTTGTGCCCAGTCCCGCTCCTTCGTCATCCTGTTACAGGATTTGTCCAGAATAAGAATGTAATTGGGGGCTGGAGACATGGCTTAGCAGTTAAGGATCTTGCCTGCAAAGCCATAGGACCCAGGTTTGATGTGTCTCCTACTCAGCAAATCTGTGTGGTTTGTATAAATTCTGCTTGCAAGTGCCCTCACTTCCCCAGCAGACTTATTAACCCTGTGGTGTGATTGCTCTTCCCATCCCCTTCCCTCCTGAGTCATTTTCCCTTTTCCTTCCTTTCCCCCTCCCATTTCCCCTGTCCTTTCCACAGTCCTCTCTTCCCCTTCCTCTCTCCCTTTATCTCCTCTCTTTTCTCCTTTCCTCTTCTCTGTTCTCCTCTCTTCCCTTCCCTTTCCTTTTTCCCCTTCCCCTCTCCCATTCCCTTCTCCTCTCCTTCTTTCTCCTCTTCTCCCTCCCTTCCTGGTTTCTCCTTTTCTTTTGTATTTTTATGCTATTGTGTTTTCTAAACTTTTATTGGCAACCTCCATACATGTAGATGATATACCACAATCATAATCTCCTCCCACCACCTTCCCTTTTCCTCCACCCTTCTTTCTAACTGGTCTCTTTTATTTTGATGCCATCATTTTCCCCTCATATTATGCATGTCTTGTGTAGATTGCATCAGCCACTGTGGCAATGCTGAGAAGTGGTCAGACCTTTAAGTGATGGAGCCTTGTGCTAGGTAATTAGATCACTAGGGTACTTCCCTAAGAATGACATCTTTCTTCTGGGACCCTGGTGAATCCTCATGAGATAAAGTTGCCATAAAAGAGTAAGCCCAACCCCTGAATGCTTCTGGCTTCCTGTCTCACTATGTGACATTTTTAACCAGTCACATCATCTGCCATTAGTGCCTCACCTCCAATATTGAACTTTAAACCCTCCAAAAATGTGAGCTAAATAAGCTTCATTTCTGTATAAAATCCTGTTATAGCAACAGAAAACAGACTGGAAATCACATTAAAATAAAAACCTTTCATTCTTTCAGCTTTGAATATAAATAATAAAATAAATAATATATGATAATAATATAATAATAATATATAATACATAATAAATGATAAAACAGAAGTATATTTTATCATAAGTTATTTTTTTTTGTTTTACCTCTGCCTGCCAAGTGCTGGGATTAAAGGCATGTGCCACCACACCCAGCTGACAGAGGGAATTTTGAAACATATGCAATGCAGAGGAGAAAATGATGTGTAAAATGGAAAAGACTGGAGTGACATAGACCCCAAAACACCAGAACATGCAAAGATAAGACTTTCCTCTACAGCTTGTGGGGAAGGGTGTTGTGCTCACACACTTTAGCTTTGTGAAACTGATTTGGGACTTGTGAACTCTAGAACTGTGAGAGAAATTTGTTCAGTGTCACTAAATTTGCTGTATTTTGTTACAGCAGCTATAGACAACTAATATACCACCTTAGAAATGTGAAAGGAGAGCTGAGAGATGGCTTAGCTGTTAAGGCACTTGCCTGCAAAGCCAAAGGACCCAGGTTCAAATCCACAGGACCCAAGTAAGCCAGATACACAAAGTGGCGCATTAATGTGGAGTTTGTTTGCAGCAGCTGAAGGCTCTGGTACACCCATATTCATTCTCATTCTCTCTCTCTCTCCCTCCCTCCCTCCCTCTTTCTCTGATCTCTATCTCTCAAATAAATAAATAAATAATAAAATATTTTTTAAAAAAAGAAACGTGAAAGGATAAAAAAGAACAGCTGCACCTTGACTTATCATCACTAAGCTGAAAATACATTCAATGCATGTAACCTCCTGAACATCACAGCTCAGCAACATGGCACACCCACCATGCCAGTCATTTACCTCTCCTCATCTTTGTAGCTACTTGGGAGATCAATGCCACTGCCCACCATTGTAAGCACCATGCCAGAGAAAAGAGCAGATCTCAAAATTCAAGTCATGCTTCTGACACTGCATTGCTTCATGCCATCCTAAAGATGAAAATTCATAAGTGAGACATTTGTGAGTCAGAGGCCCTTTGGGTAGACACGAGTGTCTTTTCTAATATCATGGAGCTCATGGCAGGGTTTGTACTTCTTCCCTAGATTTGAAATGTTATGGTTTTCTAAGGAAGGGTAGATTGATTAGATGAAACCAGCCTGAATGTGGAGGCAGAAAAATGTCCACATGGACTTCCAACTCTACTCCAAGGTGAGAGGCTAAAACTCACCTTCCCAAAAAGCTGGATAGGTATGAAGGGCACAGCATATGTAGCAGTCAAGGTTTATTCTCCAACCTCACTATTCATTCCATCCCATATTCTGGATGCCAACTATAGGAAAGAACACTAGGCTTGGCACAGAGGCAGTCATACTCCCTCCTTGATCTGTGAAACGTTCATTTCCAAGAGGAAGTCAGGAAATATGCATGCTCACAGGTAGAAGGGAAGTTAGAAAGTGCCACAAGCCAGGACAGATGCAAAGCAGGGCATATGACAGTAAGTGAGCAGAGGATGGCCAGTGAAAACAAGTACAGACAGGAGAACCCTCTCGGGGGTGAGTTCAGCCCAGACGGGAGAAAAGAATTCAGGGAAATAAAGACCAGCACAGGAACAATCAGGCCCTAGGGAACAGCAGCGTGGAGCCCTAGGTGGGGATGAGCTTGGGTTTGGGAGCAATAGTAGCTAGTGGAGGGCCAGAGTGTATGCACAAGGACAGAGTGAGCGTGTGAGGCTAGAGAGCTGGAGACCACGACAAGAGATATCCTTTTGTTCTGAGGGTGCGGTGTCAAGCAAGCATGGGGCTTGCTTTTCCAAGTCAGACTCTTCCTTTGATGCTTAGCATTCCTGGGCTTATTCCCCAAAGGTACCCAGAGAATGGGGAGGAGGAAAAGGATTTAAGGATGCTTGATTTTACATGCCAACGCCTCCAAAGAGTTGTTTAGGACCACAGAGCATTA
Organism: Orientallactaga sibirica; assembly: GCA_036365145.1. Lineage (NCBI taxonomy): Eukaryota > Metazoa > Chordata > Mammalia > Rodentia > Dipodidae > Orientallactaga > Orientallactaga sibirica. The sequence goes on from JAEOAD010000011.1 coordinate 22,587,101, forward strand.
GATTTTAATAGAAGGGAAGAGGGTGAATTCAATAATAGAAATGAAGAAATGCTCAGAGGCTCAGGTTTCCCACTCAGCCCCTCCCAATTCTGCCAGCTCAGCAGTAGCCAGCTCTCACAGGGCCAAATAAGTGGGTTCAGGCACAAGAATACATCTTGCTTTAAGATCAGCAGTGACATGCCCAGGCCAGAGACCAGCCCAGCATGGGGACATAGTCCTTAGTAAAGCCATCTGTTTTGATTTTGAATTAATTTTTTAATTCATTGCATTACTTGGTGCTGATTTTTTTTATAATTCCCACATTCAGTTATGTGATATAACATCATGATCCACAATCAAAGAAATTATGTTTTAAAGGGCTCCTGTGTTTGCAACCACAGAACATAAGCAGAAAAATCAGAGACTGTTGATAGTTTAACACTAAGTAGAGACTTATAATACAGCCTCCAAGACTCAGGGAACATTGTGGAAGATTGGAAAAGCCACAGGGTGGGAAGGAGTATCTTGAAGCATTGTTCCCCTCACCTACGGAAAGTAACTGTTGACCCTACAGTTAATACTGATAACCTCACGAAGGAGGGCCTTCAGTGCAATGGAGGCAGGGAGAGGGGACACATGAGTATAAGGGGAGGGACATAAGACCAATAGACAACGTGTTTATACAGTAAAGTTCTAAATTAGTAAAGTCATTTTTAAGGCTTTTCCACAAGTCTGTCCTGTTCCATCTTCTGACTTCACAATGATTGCAGTTTGCCCTTTGGTAAGAACAGGTCATTTGCCAGCCCTACCTCCCTCACTTTAGTAGGCTGACAGCAGGAGAGAGTACCAGGTCCCAGAGCAGTGACAGAGAGACAGAGTTGTCCTCCAAGCTACCCTCAAACTCCCTGGCAGCTGCATTTGGAATTGGGTTTGGGGGAGGAGGGGGTCCTCACGCCTTAAACTGTCAAAGGGAACTGTGCCTAACACCATAAAATGACATCCAGTGGGTCCTTCTAGAACAGATGGCCAGTGTGGCTTTCCATGTGAGAAGTGTCCCAAAGCTGCCTGTGCTCTGTCTGATATTCACAGATGTCAGCCCTCTCTAACCAGCCACATGGCCAGAGAGCTAATCACTTCCTTTTGGTTACCTCCTAGATCTTTATTTTAAAATTTTTTAAAGCCCTAGAAAAGCCTTACAAAAGCCCCCAAACCAATAAACCCAGAGACTGGACAGGGATAAGGGGTGATGAAGTTATGGAAGGGGAGACCACAAGTCCCCCGTGCAATGCCAAGGCAGAAGGAGTGGAAGAGAATGTGTTTCCCTTTCCCTCCGTCGTCTGCTCCTTGTAGCCCTTATATCACATTGCTTATGTGCAGAGGCTTGCCAGCTGCTTAAAAGGTATAGTGACAGCAACGAACCTTCAGAAGTTACAACATAGTGTAATGGATACTCTCAGCCTCATCTTTGGCTTGGGAGCTGTGAAAGAGCTGTGCACATTGTGACCTAATATGCATGTGTCACCTTGTGCGTCTGGCTTATGTGGGTTCTGGGAAGTCTAACCCGGGTCCTTATGCTTTGCAGGCAAGCTCACTAACTGCTAAGCCATCTCTCCAGCCCTCCACCTTTTCTTTATTCACCTCTGATGGACGAGCCTGAAGGACATTATTTTAAGCACAAAAGGTCTGATACCATGTGTTATCATTCATATGTGGAAGCTAAAAAAAGTTGATGTCATAGAAGTAGAGAACAAAATAGTGGTTACAGGCATTGGGAGGGATGGAGATGGGGGAAGACAAACACTAGATACCACGAAAAAAAAAAAATAGAAAGAATGGCTTCTAGTGCTTGATCGCACAGTCGAGTGGCAAACCATAATTTACTGCATATTTCAGAACTTAGAAGAAAGGCCCCAACACAAACAACTGATAAATGTCTAAGGTGCTGGATATGCTAATTACCCTGATTTTTATCACTGTGCAATTTATAAATGTCTCAAAAGAGCACAGGGCACTCCATAAATATATTCAATTATTATATGTCAACTGAAAATGAAAAGCACACACAATAAGTAAGAAAAGAAGCAAGGAATCCAAACATGTCTAATAGTGCAGAGACAAGACCTCAGAGACTCTCAAACTGAAGTGAGCATCCGGGGCTCTGGAGGTGAGTTCAGACACAGAGGGCTGGGCCCATCTCTGGCTCCTCAGTCAGCAGACCTGGGGAGGAGCCTGGGAATGAATGTGCACTTACTATTTTTCTTTATTACGAGTCTTTGTGTGTGGTAGGGGGGATGTACACATGCCTCAACCCACGTGCGGAGGTCAGAGGACAACTTTTGGGTTTGGGTTCTTGCCCTCCATTTTGTTTGAGGTAGGGTCTCTGTTGTTTACCACTGTATACACCAGGCTAACTAGCCTGAGAGCTTTGGGTTTCTCTCTCCACCTCCCATCTTGCTGTAAGAGCACTGGAAGTACATTATAGCACCCAGCTTGTACGTGGGCTCTGGAGATCTGAACTCAGTGCTCTCAAGCTTGCTTTATCCACTCAACCATCTCTTCAACCTGGAAAATGGACTTTCAATGGGCTTCCATGTCTGGCTGATGCTTCTGATCCAAAGGCCACACTTTGAGGCCCTCTGGCGTGGTCAAACTCAGAAAAAAGAACTGAAGGACTTTTAACCCTTCCTGATGGCTCCCAGTAAAGTGTCAGATTGGGGATGTGTAGCTTCTGGGAGACCATGGTGGGGGTCCTCTTGCTGTGTCCATGCTCAGCACATGGTTCCTAGGTCAGGGTTGCTTTCCTGTAGGGATGGATCCACTTCATTGCATGTTTAGTATATAATGGATTGGTACTTCCTTAAAGTACAAAACCATGAGTGTGAGTGTTGCAACCATGCTAGTAGTGTCATGAAAGTGTCTAAATGCTCATCTTGTCAGCAACTAGGCAAAAAGGGTCTTGTGGATTCCCACAGTTCATGAGCAGCTTCGTCTCCATAAAGATGACTCCATGTCTCCAAAATATGCTCACTCACAACCCTCAGATGAGCCAAGTAACAGGAGTTACTGATGCCTTCTCTGCTGTGTCAAAGGAGAGCAAGGCAAAGCACAGCTCTAGCAGCATGTCCACTTGCATAAAGACAGGGAGTAGAAGGCAAGGCAGACCCCATTCTCTAAGTCCAGCCCTTGGGACATCATTGCCCATGCCCAAAGAGAGATAGTTCTAGAGGTGATAACAGATGCTGGGGCTTGACAGAAAACCCTGATGAAACCCAAAGAGAGGAACCAAAGGAAATGTAGCCACATGTCTTTCCAGCTTCTGGTCCCACCTCCAACTTATGCCCAAGTTCCCAGAAGAGTCCAGACTGACTCACCAGGAGCTGCAGCCCTGAAACACACATGGGACAGCAAAATCTGGCTAGGGAACCCCAAGATGCTATTGTTCCCCAAGCTCTCTTACGGCTACCTGGCAACAAGGGAACCCAGTCTTGGCAACTCTGGCAATGAAAGATAAGTGACAGGACACAGCAACCAGAATCATCATGGCAAAGGTCACAGGAAGCTAGGGTAGGTCCCTGAGAGCCTTGCAGTGAGTCTCCTGAAACCATTTACCCCACACTGAACACTGCTTCAAATGGGGCTGTGCCGGGCACCCAGAGGGAAGAACCACAGGCAGGGCCAGCTGAGGCATCCAAAGGCCAGATGCTCAGCTGTGTAGGGAGTCTGTGTAGGGAGTGGAGTCTTGTCCACATCCCTTTGAGTTTAACTGAATGTATTTCTAGGTAATGAGTCTCTACTTTCTGCCTATAATTAGCCAAGACAATACTGTGCTTTTCACTTTGGCTTCTCCCTGACCTTCCACATTTCTCATCATCCCTGGAAATTCCACTAACATGAAGGAATTACAAGTGTGAACCAAGCCAGGTCTTACTCTGAGGCACTTGGGATCTTGTGGGTTCTATCAGTTAGATATTACCACATAAGAAATCTCCCCAAGCTTTATGGCTTACATTCTTTGCTTCAAAATAATGATACATGGTGCTGTAAGTCAGAAATTCAGGGGGTCTGTTCAGTTCTATTCCTTGGGTGTTGGCTGATATAGCTGGCTGGGGACAAAAGACCCAAGATGGCCTCACTCACATGTCTAAGTCCTCTGCAGATGTGGCTCAGGTTTGAACCTCAGTTCTCCTCCCTGTTACCTCCAGAATCTTTCCCTCCAGATAGAGAGTGCAGACTTAGAATCCAAGAGTACAAACAGCACTGAACTATGGTGGACACTTAGCTCCTCCCACGTCCACAGCTATGGCTTTCTTCATTCTGGAGTATGATCAAGACCTCAGGAACATCTGCCTCTCCAGGCTCTGCAGACTCGGGATGCCTATGTACAAACTTTCCTCTGCTCCAGCCCCTCAATACTGAAAGTGTGACCCACAGACCAGCAACAAGGGCAACCCTTAGAACTTGCTGGACATGAAGAAGCCCAAACCCTTTAGCAACAATGAGAACAATGGGGAAGATAGAACCATGACCATCATTAAATGGTGGCAATTTCAGCTGCAAGGGCTAGTGTTGGTGTTGTAGCTTATGTTATGTGAACTGTTTTTCTCTTCTATTGCAGGTGTTTGGGACTAGAGGCCCCCAGGTGATTGCTCATGGTGAACAGGTGTTCCCAGTACAATCCAGCCATTGGGAGAGATGAATAGGGAAATAAAAGTTAATTTATTAGAATTGCAAGGAGATCAGAGGTCAGAGGAAGGCAGAATGAGCTGGGGACATGAGGGAGCAGGAGATTTGGGGATAGTCCAGCTAACAAGGACTCTTGAAAGTGATTCTAGTTGCCACTTGAACTTGAATCAGCATCTCTATCTCTGATTTTAAAACAGCTATGTGCCCCAAATCCCTTCCCATCTACTTTCTCCCAGGGTACCTGAGAATTGTGCAGAAAAATCACACAGCCTTGCAGACTGTTGGCTGATAGACGTTTCCCTCATTTTCACATCCCAACCATATTCCAGAGTGACCATTCCTCAGTCTCAGTCAATATTTCCCCAACCCTCTCCTCCTGCACATATTCCCTCTGCCACCCCTACCCCCAACCCTAAATATTTCTCTCAAGCTCATGACTTTCTACGCTGCCTTCCCTGGCTCTTCACATCCAGTTTCTATGAGACTTGCTGAGCAGTCTACTGAAAATCAAGTCCTTGATGGTATCACAACTGCACAGGAGGATATAATGTGGGCTCTTTCAGTGCCCTGCAGAGACCCACCATCACCTGGCTCCCCTAAGTCATCACCTAACTTTGACTCAGTTCCCATCCCCATGGTAAATGCTTATACTTTCCTCCCAGCAAACAGTGCTGGAAAATCTGTTCCTCTCCCTAGCCTTCTCCCTACTACCATGTCTCCCCTTCTCTGCCTGGCTAACCCTTAGAGCCCTGCCCCAAACACTCCTGGTAATGGGACATTCACATTCTTAGGCCAGCTCTGGTGGACTTGGCTACATGTCCACAGCATTACTTGCATAAAAAAAAAAAAAAACTTCTGCAAGCTCTGCCTTGGCACTGCACTGTGCAATACAATTACCTCAGGCCATGTGTGACTATTCAGCACTTGAAACATGACTAGTCCCAGCTGAGATGTATTGATGTGCCATAGAGGGCAAAAATGCGCGAATTTCAAGGACTTCATGCACCAAACACAGGATGCAAAATAGCTCATTAAGAAGTCTTACATTCAGCCCTAAAGAAAAATGGAATTGTGAAGTTTTCAGGAAAAAAAAAATTGATGGATATGGAAATAATTATAAAGTGAGATAACCCAGAGTCAGAATGACAAACACTGAATATTGTCTCTCATATGAATATTTTAGCTTTTTTTTTGAGAGAGAGAAATAGAGAGGGAGACAGATAGAGAATGGGCGTGCCAGCAGCCTCTCAGCTGCTGTGAATGAACACTAGATGTGTGCACCCCCTTGTGGGCAAGTGTGGCATTGCGCCCTTGCATCACTTTGCATCTGGCTAAACGTGGGACCTGGAGATTGGAACCCAGTTCTTAGGTTTAGCAGGCAGGCACCTTAACTGCTAAGCCATCTCTCCAGCCCATAGCTATTAATTTTTATATTTGAGTACTTATGTGAGTGTGAGTGTGGGTGTAGGTCATGAAAGGGGGCATGTAAGAGGAAAAAATTTTTAAGGAAGGAGAGTAATAAACCTCGCATGAAAGTGGAAAGGGGACTGTAGGGGACAGAAGAGGAGAAGCAAGGTGGAGGGGGCACAGGAGGATGGGAGAAAGGAGCTGGGCAAAGAGGATCAACCAACACAAAATATGTCTGTAAAAGTTTGTATGTGAATGCCATAAAGAAACTTATTTCTTTCTATGTTAATTAAACAACAAACAAATAAAAATAATAATTGAAAATAATAGTTCTTATATTGATTAAAATGTTAAAATACTAGTTTAGGTAGTTTGGGTTATATATATATTTATTGAAATTAATTCCACTTGTTTCTTTTTAATATTTTATTTATTTATTTATTTATTGGAGAAAGAGGGATAGAGAAAGAGGCAGATAGAGAGAATGGGTGCACCAGGGCCTCCAGCCACTGCAGAGGAACTCTAGACGCATGTGCCACCTTGTGCACCTGGCTTATGTGGGTCCTGGGGAATTTAACCTTGGTCCTGAGGCTTCTCATGCAAGTGCCTTAACTGCTAAGCCATCTCTCCAGCCCCACTTGTTTCTTTCTACTGTTTTTGTTTAAGTGTGTGTGTGTGTGTGTGTGTGTGTGTGTGTGTGTGTGTGTGTGTGTGTGCACATCTGTATGCCACAGAGTACTTGTGGAGGTCAGAGGAAAACTCTAGGACATTGATCTCCTTCCACCTTGTTTGAGAAAGGATCTCTCTTGTTGTTTGCTACAGGGAAGTCCAGACTAGTTGTCCTGAGACCTTTGGGATTGCTAGAGGTGTTTTGGAAGTACAGACCCATGCATCACTTTGTTATCTGCCTTTATGCGGGTGGTCAGATCTGAACTCCAATCATCTGGCTTCCAGAGAAACTGTTTTTAACCACTGAGACATCACTGTTTTGACTGTGGCCACTACAATCTGTAGAATTTCTCACAGGGGTCATTTTATCTCTGCTGGACTGCAAAATCTTTTCCAGGACCTCACTTTACTAGTAACCTAATATAAAGTATTAGGTTTCTCTGAAAGTCAGTTTCCTTCTCTGCAAAATGAGAACAATATACCTATCCTTGAAGGTTACACTGAAAAACAGCAGGCACCAGCATGTTGTATGTCACCTACCGGTATGGCCACTAGTTGTATTATATGAAATTAATAGTCACAGTGACCTTAGTGCTTCAAAGTCATATTCATTGCAGATACCCAGAGTCTCACATAGTCCTTGACACAAAATATCTATAAAAAGAGAGACCTCAATAAGCATCCTTGTCTGAAAGATACTTTATCAGGGTGAGCCTTCTTACTTTCCCTTCATTCTGGACCTGCAACTCATCACCCTCCTGATGCCCCCTGCCTAGCCAGTGTGCCTACATCCTTTGCCATTCCAACTACGTCTCCCAACCTCCCTTTCCAGCATCTTCACATCCAGTTTCCAACCTTTTTTTTTTTTTCCCCAGATATTCTAACCTGGCAAATGCTTCAAAGAAGAGCTGCCCAGGCAGGCTCCTGCAGGGAGCATTCTCCCGCGAGCCATGATTCACTCCACCTGCGCCTATTGTTGTTGCAGGCAAGCAACCAAACATTGTTTCCCTCGCTATTTCTGGGCCTTTTTCAGAAACATTCTTATCTTCAAATATGAGCTTCTAAACCAACAGCAGATCACTGTGGGTAAATGTTACTCAATTTGGTTCCCGGGGAAGAAAAGCACAGGATTTCTCTAGAGAAAATTAATGTCCACAATGTTCTAATACTCATGTGGGTGTAGATGAGGTAGGCAGGAGCCCAGGAGCCAATATTAGAGCCTTCTATAGTGCCAAAGCCCAGTACCCTTGAAGTCACTGTGAATTTTCCCTGGGAACACTATTGAGATATGATTTTGACTTGAGTTTATAACATAGCACTAATGTTCTCCCATCCCTGCAAAGGTCAATGCGATGCAATGCCAAGAAATTGTCCAGATATGGCTCAGTCCACATGTGGATTTTTACTGATACTCCTTCTGGAAAAAAATAGATCTCCAAAAGAAGACCCCCTTTCTTAGAATTTGGAAGCCCATTCCCTTTAGAGTCAGAGGTTTGAAAGGTTTGTAGCGACAGCAACCAGAAAACAGGACATAGCTCATCGAGGTGGATTGCTGCTTTGCATAGGGACAATGATATCTCTGAGCCAAAAGGGGGTTAGGTGAACCTAGCCTAACGACCTGCTGTGCATGAGAACACCAAGTCCCAGAGACAGAGGGAAACGTGTGCAAAGGAGCCCCATGAAAGAACAGGCCCTCATTCCATGCCTCATGACTCCTAGACCAGAGCCCTAGCAGGGCTCCTTGCAGGGGGCTTATGTCGTGGCTCACACAGGAAACAGTCATAGCTCCTGTTTATCCACACAGATGAGGATAATGAGCTCCAAAAATAGCTCTCATATTGCCCCAAACACCATCATTAAATACTCATTGATATGAGGAAACAGGATCCCGGTTTAGCCTGAAAATACCTCAGGTGGATTCTCAGAGACTCGGACTTTAGGCAATGCCTTCCTCAAAGCTGATCTGGGGTGGTGATATTCACAGGAAGTGTGAGGTGAACGGACAGGCATGAAGAGGCCCTCATGGAACACAGATATTATTTAATTGTGGGAGACGGAGGACTGACAGCCTAGACTCCAGTCGCCAGGTAAAAAGGCTAAGAACAGAACTGTAAACCTTGTCAGGAATACACTCACACACTGGCGCCCATTCTCCACTCCTCCTTGTGTCCTCGGCCTTACTGCTGTACAGACCTTCTCACTAAAGGTAAAGATGAGTCACTTCTGCTTCTTGAGTGGGGTTTCATCATCTGCCTTGCTTTGGTCAATGGGATGAAGTAGAAATGACATGTGCTGGTTCCCAGCTATCACCTTGAAGAGAGACACCCAGAGCAGCTGCAGTTATCCAACTCAGTGAGCCCAGGTGGAACAGATTTGACTCCAGGAAGAAGTGAGGAGCCAGGTGCTCAGGGTGGAGCCCAGACTGCACCCAGCTTCCATGGTGGTGTAAAGTGATCCAGGATGCATGGGGACATATGCCCCCTGCAAGGAGCCCTGCTAGGGCTCTGGTCTAGGAGGAGAGGAGGAGAATGGTGCTGGCCAGAGCCTAGGATGGCACTGCCCTTTCCAGAGGAACGATCAGATGTGGAGGATGGAAACCGCCAGTGGATGGGGAGTTTAGACAAGAGGAAGATCATGAACAATGGCATGGGTAGAAAGGGGGACAAACAGCTAAAGAGAAACAGATAATCAGAGCAGTGGGACCATTGCTCTGTGATCTTAGCAATGTTCTGCCTGCATTGCCCGGTGTGGGAGCCACAAGTCACATTGGAGCCGTTGAGCACTTTAGATGTGACAAGGCTACTGAGGAAATTAGGTGATTCATCTTTAAGAGCTACAACTGGCTAGTGGCCACCAACAAGAAGTCATAGGCACAGATCTGGAGTATTCAGAATAATCTGGGGTAAGGATGCTGGGAGGAACCTTTAGTTTGATGGAACTTTTTAAACAATATATTTATTTATTTGCAAGTATAGAGAGAAGGGGGAGAGAAAGGACACACCAAAGCCTCTTGCCACTGCAAATGAAGTCCAGACACATGCACTTGTGCACTGGCTTTACACGGATACTAGGGAACAGAACTTGGGCTATCATGCTTTGCCAGCAAGCACATTTAATGGCTGAGCCATCTTTCCAGCTCTGTTGGAACTTTTGAGCTTAAAGATTCAGTCATTCGAACAATACTGGCTTCATCCTGGGTTATGGGTCCATCACAGTCATGTGTGATCTCATTTACTCTTTCCAGCCTCCTTGTAAGTGAATTGTGGTATTGCTGGTCTTCAAATAAATAAACTGAGGCACAGATGGGTATCACTACAGAGGAGCACTGAAATCTAGAGCCAGATTTAAAGTGGTACTCAGGGCATTTTTATTCATCTCCCACATCAGTCCTGGAACTTACAAAGACTACAGGGGTCCTTTTCCAGGTACTTTCCTGGCAGGCAAAGTCTGCCTGGAAATATGTTGCCGTGGTTCATAATTATTAAGTTGCTTGCTGTTATGTAGGGAGGGGTACTCTTCTCACAGAACAAGATTGGCATGGCTAAGAGGGAAGAAAGAGGGATAGAGAGATGGCTTAGCGGTTAAGGTACTTGCCTGCAAGCCTAAGTACCGAAGTTCGATTCCCCAGTATCCACGTAAAGCCAGATATACAAGGTGGTGCATGCACCTGGAGTTCATTTGCAGCAGCTGAAGGCCATGGTGCATCCATTCTCTCTTTCTATGTGCCTCTTTCTCTCTTTCACTGTCTCTCAAATAAATAAATAAATAAATAAATAAATAAATAAATAAAATATTTTAAAATAAAAATAAAAGAGGGAAGAAAGAGACTCCAAAGATGATTTATAGACTAGCTACCTCTCCAAGCAGACAGCAAGTTGCATAGAGGCCCATGTGAGGACTCGTGTACAACTGAGATGTGGAGAATGGAGAGTCATGCCCTGGCCCTCACTCACCAAGGACTGGCCCTGGCACATTCAGCACAGAGCTAAGCATAGACACACAGAAAATACTGATGCATAGCCTATGATTCCACTTATAGGAAGGACCCAGAACGGGCCTGTGCAGAAGCTGCAGGTAAGTGGTAGTCAGAAGCTGAGCAAAGGGTGGGGCTGAGTGTTAATGACAGAACTTCGATATGTTCTTAAATTATATGGGGGTTATGGTTGAAAGTCAATTTTTTATATTATATGATTTATTACCTCAATTTTTAAAAAAAACATGGTTTGTTAGGAGCCACAGTGCTAGAAGACTGTAAGTCAGGGTCCAGGCTCTAAGCTTACCCAGGCCTCACTCACGGTGTACTCACCCCAAGGAAGGCCCGGCTCCTTACTTGAACTGTCACCCCTAGGAATGTTAAAGGGGAGACAGGGATGATGTGGAACAGCCTGGCCGGTCTCTCCAGCTCCACAGCCAGATGCTGCCTCTCTGCTAGACTTGGACACAATGAGGTCACTGCTCTTGTCCAAGGCCTTGCCAGGATCCCAAGCACAGAGGCCTCTTGCCCCTTCCCAGTTCAGCTGTGCAGGAAACACATGGGCTCAGGTCCCAAAGGCCCTTGCAGTGGCAAGATTGACCTCAACTCCAATTGCCCTGAGACGGCAGAGGGGTGGCTGATGTCTGCGCACTGTCTTTTCCATCGGCATGATTTCATCCCTTTAGGGGGCTTCAACTTTCCCTCCTATACTTGGAGCCCACACTGCTTCTCTTGCTCAAGGCCAGTGGAACTCTGGAAGATACTTTGTCCTCTGATGCCTCTAAGTCCGTGGTGGGAATCCTCAGGCCTTCTTTCTTCCTGCCAGTCAGGCACTCTGGGCATTCCTCCAGGAAGGAATCACAGCAGCACTCCACAGAACACAGTGGAGCTACAGAAGAACTCATCGATGCAATGGGTCACCAGGGATGCCAGGCCCATGAAAACCTATTCCTTCGTGGAGAAGGGGGTCTGCATTTGGATGTGCTGAGCCTCAATTAGATGCAAAGGCGTGTGGCAGTGGTGACATGAGGCAACTTTCAAGACATAGTGAGAAAAGCCCACAGTTTCCGTCATTACCCACTGTAAGGACCCTGGTCTTTGGGAGCTCTAAGCCATGTGGGGCCACCATTGTGTGAGGAAGTCCAGGCTACAAGGAGAGGCCATGTACAGATGTGCTGGTTGGCAGCTTTAGCTGAGACCCCAACCAGCATCTGGCATAAATAGCCATACAGATACCAAAAAAAAAAAAAAAAAAAAAAAACCACCCTCCAGATAATTCCAGACCCCAACCAGTAGCTCAACTACACATGATTTCTTTTCCCAGCTAAAGGCTGTCACACTGCAGACACAAGCAATTCTCACTATAGCCTGTTTAGGTTCTCAAGCCTGGGCTGGGGAGATGGCACAATGGTTAAAATTACTTGCTTACAAAGCCTAGTGGTCCAGGTTCAACTCCCAAGTACCCATGTGAAGCCAGACACACAACGTGACACATGTGTCTGGAGGTTCATCTGCAGGAGCAAAAGGCCTGGTAAACCCATTCTCTATCTCTCTCTTCTATTTCTCTCTCTCTCTCTCTCTCTCCCTCCTCTTTCTCTCTCTCTAATAAATTCCCAAACCCTAGAATGAATGAGCATGAAAATATGGCTAGCTTAGGCTCTTGAGTTTCCTAATGAAGCAATGAAACCTGGGACACCCTTCCATCTAATCTATTTATTGTATGTATAGTTTGTGTCTGGCTCTATTCTGGAACTGAGGGTGTAAAGATGGAGGAAAGCCAGCCTTGTCTTTTATAACAAAGTACCATGAGGGAGCAGTCACATCACATACAGAGGAGGGTTACTGGTACTATGTGAATGCATCTCACACAGCATCCCAGTGTGGCTAGTGCCAGTAAGAAAATACAGTCCTCCAAGAAAAGGCTTCCAGAAGCATGGGAGGGTCAACATGGCATTGTTCTCTCTACAGTGTCAGAAACTGCACAGCATATTTAAGAAGTATTGGCTGGGTGGAGGGCCACTGGAGAGATGGCTTAGCAATTAAGGTGTTTGCCTGTGAAGCCTAAGGACTCAGGTTTGATTCCCCAGTACCTATGTAAGCCAGATGTACAAAGTGGTGCATGCATATGGAGTTTGTTTACAGTGGCTGGAGGCCCTGACACAATCACATGCTCTCCCCCCACCCTCTCAAATAAAATAAAAATATTTTTAAAAAAGAAGTACTGAGATAGAAGTTGTAATAGTGGCTACTGAGCCCATAAGACCCTGCTGAGAGGTGGCTGTGTTACATAAGCCCCCACATTCTCCACAGCATCTGCCTCCTCTGGAAGCCTTTGATGACTTCCTAACACATGCCACATTCTCACCACCTTCTTGGCCTTCCAAAATGCCTTTCTGTCTGCTTAGAGCACTGTTCCCTTACTCATCGTTATTTTCCCCCCGCATCACACTTTCCCCATCCTTCTCCTCTCATCACACAGCACACTTTTGATATGGATATGAGCATCACGGTGCTGCTCATCCTCCCTTCTCCATGCTAGTACGGACTTGGGACCAGGCATTCAGTCAGTACTTGTTCAGAATGAATGAGCCCCCAAGCCCCAGGATCCAGAGCTGTCTTGGTCCGGTTCTCATCTTCCGGTTGTTAATCCAGTTTTGCTCCCTATCGTTGGTTTTGTGGATCTTGCCCTCTCTAGTTTAGAGTACCTTACTACCACCTTCTATAAGCCAGGTTTGCCAAGCCAGACATAACACAACCCCATCCCCACTAGGCCATTGTTTTTGTTACGATGTAGATGTGAAATACCACCTACAGGCTTATGTGTTTCAACATTGGGTCCCATGTTGGGGCGCTCTTTGGGGAGACTGTAGAACCTTTAGGAGGTAGGGCCTAGCAGGAGGAAGTGGGCTACTGGGGACAGGATTTTAGGTCACAGTCCAGCCCTAGTTCCTGTCTGAACTCTCTGCTTCCTGGTCTGCTGAGATTGCCCCATCATGGAAAAGAACTGGTCCCCCCACCATGCCTTCCTTGTCATGATAGATTATATCCCTTGAGCAATGAACCAAAATAAATATCTTCCTCCTTTCAGTTGATTTTGTCCAGTATTTTATGACAGCTATGAGAAATGTTAATAAGCACAGCTCTCACTGACCACCAAGTATTACCACCTTTTCTCTAACAAGCCTCCTCCCCCAGGGTTCCAGCATCAGTGATCACCAATGCCCCTTGAAGGCCAGTTTCTGACACAGGGCCACACTGTAGCAAAGGAGGTAGAGAGAGAAAGAGAGAAGAGGATAAATAGCTAACGGGCTTCTACAGCTGCCACAATCCCAGCCCTCCATCCCAAAGTGTACACATGCACCCAAACATACAGGAAAGATTCCATCATATTTGGCAAGGTCATAGGATGACATTTTCCTTAGAGCTTGCAGGTATGACAAGAAGTGTCCAGGAAGCTTAGCATTTGGAATGGAGGAGAGACAGAAAGAACAGAAATGGTATATGATTGTAGGCAGGGCTCCGCCTGAATGAGGTGGCTTCAGAAACAATGTCCCTTGGGTTGTGTCATCTGCTTAGTAAACACAGAGACTGTGGATCATGTCTAAATATAGCCAGGGGGAAATTACCCAGAATTTCTCAACAGGAGCACAGAAGGCTGCCTCACTGCTCACCACTGTCCAATCTGGCTGGACTTGGTAATGAGATGAAGAGCCTTTCTCATGTCCACTACATGACTACATGCCCAGCAGCCCTGAGAAGGAGGCTGCACACGCACCTCTCACTGGATTTCCACATCACCCTTGCTTTCTGCAAAAAGGAAAGTAAATCCAGGATGTGAAACAAGTCATTGTGTACCCATGGCCAGTCACTGGTTTGGGTTGGGAACCTGGGAAAGGCTGCATTTACCATTCTTAGCATGCCCCCTTGTGTGCTGACTTTCTTCATGGTATAAAATTTGTTTATAATTTCTGAGTGTATCAGAAAGACCTGGATTTAAACCTCGGATCTGGCATTTACTAGATATGTGACTGAACAAATATCTAATCCTATGCTTTCTGTATGCCTCAGTTTCTCATCTATGAAGTGGAGATAACAAAAGTTTCCAACAAGATAGTACATTCAATATAGCCAAGTGCCTACAATGTTCCATACCCGATTCTAGGTATTTAGAATCTTTTAATGAAGAAAGCAATATTCCTTGCTCTAATGGAGATCCTGCTCAGGTATGGATAAATGAACTACTAGCAGGAAAACAGGCAAATAAATAAATGAGCTGGGATGGGGGAATGATTTTAACAAGTGCATATAAAGCAGATGAAGAAGAGGCAAGATGGCCACAGTGCTCTTTCCTACTCCTCTTATTGACAGGGAGAATGTAATTCCTGTCTCCTTGTAACATGGCTCCCTTAGTGACTTGCTTCATCAAGTGAAAGCATCAGAGTGTTGTTCTGGGAATTCCAAGGCCATGTCAGAAGATGTAGCTTCCTTGTGGGTCACTTGGAACATTCTTTCTGGGATTCTATCTCTGAGCCCTCTAAGGCCACCATGCAGGAGAAGTCACAGTGAGCTCTGTTTTACCATCCAGTTGAGCCCAGCCTTCCAGTCACCTCTGCCAAGATACCACAGAAAGGATGAAGCCATTTGCTCCAGAACAGCCAACCCACCAGCCGAGTGCCACTAGATGGCCTGAACTGATGAGTGTGCTGCAAAAGACTAGCCTACTCCTGATCATCTTGCCTCTGCCTCTTCAGCAATATCCCACCGGCATGCGCCACCACAAATCTAAACTCAAGATATTGTGAATAAGACATATGTAAAATTACTTTTTTGAATAAAGGCACATCTAGAAGCTGTAGACTGTTACTAGAAAATTTTCAGTACCTGGGATGGGATACCTTCCAGTGAGTTGTTGGCCAAGGAGGTCCCAGTAGCCTCCAAAACATTAAAGGCTTTTGCCAAAGCCCTTGGTTTCCCTAGAGAAATAGATAGTAAGACCCTATTGCTGAAGACATCTCATGCCTGAGAAGCATGGTCACTGAGAAAGCAAGCTGGTGTGGAGCAGAAAACCTTCTCCCTGTAAACCAGCCATCTGAAAGCTGAAAAAAGCTGCATTGTACTCAGCGTATGGGAGACAGAAGCCATCAACAGTGAAAACAGTGGACGCTGAATATTCAAGCTTGGCCAGACAGCCCCAATGACTGAACGGGTGCAATAGTGGCATGTCTACTCTTGGGGTAACCAACTACTCCATAATCGGACTGAAGGCCCTCTCTACGGGAGGGAATACATACATACAAACCTAAGTAAAAGTCTATGGCAGGTGAGGTCAGGAGCCTTAGGGGTATAAGCCTGCTCTTATCTCACTAAATGTATATATTATTCTCACCAAGCTGCCCTGAAAGCACTACACTTAATGTTCATATTCACATATTAATGCTACTCTCACTTCTGGTTAGAGAAGCTTCTCTTTTCAGATGGTGATGACCACTGGGATCACCCAAAAGGCAACATAGTGCTGAGAAGGAGGGATGGAGGAGTGCCCAGCACTGAAACACCTCTGTCACACCCTACAAGGCTCAGGGACCATTGCAGAAGAGGGAGCAGTTAGAATGGAAGAGCCAAAGGAAGGGTATGACCTCTTACAATGCAACTGCCCAGACAGAAACTGGCCTCGATATCCATGACCTTGCAGTGCCTAGCAATACCTTCGCAAAACCCTCAAAATAGAAGAAAAAGATGATGACATCAAATTAAAAGAGAGACTAATGGAAAGAGGGAGGGGATATGATGGAGACTTGAGTTCTAAAGTGGAATGGGGGGAGGGTTTTTTTTGTATGTAAGTATAAAAGTCAATAAAAACAATCATTAAAAAAAAAAAAAAAAGACTAGCCTACCTGAGTCTGGTCTGAATTGTCTCACAAGATCCTGAGATGTAAAGCGATTGTTGTTTTAAGCTGCTAAGCTCCCGGATGATTTGTTTACACAGCAGTGGATGATGATAAGGGCGTGTGGGTTTAATGCATGTAAAAAACCCAGGCCAGCTGCCACAGGATGGCATCTGTGATTAGCAGTCCACATTAGTACTTTTACCAGCCTCGTTTCTCTTCATCAGGAGCTGTTTCAAAGCCAAAGCTTTCTGTTAGGCACCATCGCAGAGATGCATGTGCTCTCACACATGGGGGACAGATTCTGTTCCTTCTCTCAGAGACCATGTTCCAAGGAAGAAGATGTTGAGGGTCTCAGACTTCAGAATTCAAGGATAGTGGGATGAGGGATGCGCCTGTCTGCAGATACTGACTTCTGTACTTGAACGTTGCCAACAATACATATGTACACACATCTCAGATCCCCAAATTTTGTAGAGTGCACTTGGACAGGCAGAGATGTTTCACAGGTGAACATAATCTTACATTACTCTTAGGAAAACAATTACAGTGATGTCTTACTAATACATATCAACTTCTGAAAACACTGAAAGAAAACTGCAGCCATGTGTGCTCTTAAATTCATTCTCTTTCTCTCTCTCTCTCTCTCTCTCCCTCCCTCCCCCCTCTTTTTTGCTATTCCAATAGTATGAAAGGAAAACAATCTCCCAGAAGAGAATAACTATACTTTGCAAACAAGATTTTGTTGAAGGAAAGTCAAAGAATGTTATTACATTAATTGATTAAATATTTATCCCACAGGAAGCAGAATCTAACTAAATTATCCACAGAGGGAGAAAAAAAATCTAACCCTGAATAAGGGAACTCGAGCAAGCATCCAAAGAAAAAAGTTTAGGGTCACAGGATGGCAAAGGTTATGTGTATTTATAGATGAGCTATAAGATGAAGGGATGAAAAAAGAGATCATTTAAAATATCAAGTACACTGGGTGAGGTGGTGCACATCTGTAACCCCACATGAAGGAGGTTTAGGCAGGAGGAAGGCAAGTTCAAGGCTAGTCTGGACAACTTGGAGAAACCCTGTCTCCAAAACACACACAAACACATAAATACACAAACACACATGTACATATATACATATCAAATGCTGAGTAAACTGAGTGAATATTGCCTAGCACACAAAGGCCTTGTTTTATCACCAGAACTGGAGAGAAGAAGGGAAGGAACAAGGAAGGGAGAAAGGTAAGGAGAAAAGGAGAGAAAGAGAGAGAGAGAGAGATAATATAGCACATGCCTATAATCCCAGCTACTCAGGTAGACAAAAAACAAGATGATCGTTTGAGCCTAGGAATTTGAGGCTGGTCTGGACAACATAACATAGCAGAACAAAAATATGATATTCTCTCTCTCTTTCTGTCTCTCATACACATACAATACTAAGTGCTGGACATAAAAATCACAGAATATGCTATTAATTGACAATTAGCTAGGTGTTTTACAATGCAATTCTGATAAAGAGTCCTTTTCTCCTTCACCAGGTCAAGTAGCTGGCATCACATCTGCTCCCTATGTCTAATAAGGGTCCAAGTAATTTCAATAGCATTCCCCACTCCCATACCACCATCTAATGGCAGATACTCCAATTGCAGGCAAAGTGCCTGAGGGAACCACTACTTCTAGGGATGTCTACTTGCATCCACAACCCTATCTGAGAGGTCATAGTTATCACTGGAAGAGGAATTGAGAGAAATACATCCATATGGACTGATCACCTATGACATACCCAGAAAGATGCTTAAGGATTATGGGAAAGGGAAGTCCTGATCCTCAAAGGGATTCAGCTGAAAAGCATTAAAGACCTAAAGGAAAAATGATGAAGACTCCATGTCACTGGAGTTTACAGAAAGAAAATATCCAGGATAAGCAAGAGGATCCCGGGATTGTGATGATCTGAAACAGATGAAGGAATCACAAAGCCATATGGAAGTCATATAGGTCTTAGTCCCCCACCTTGCCTCTATCGGGTTTTTATCATTGGATGAGAAATTTGGATGAGAAAGAGATAAAAGGGGGAAGAGACCCAATTGAGCAGTTTGGATTTTGAGTATTTACTATGTGCTGGGCCAGTGGCAGTTTTAATTCATTTAATTTTCACAATTACCCTACCTGGAAGAGTTGCTTAATTTGGAGATTTAAATGTTCAGCCATTGCTTCCTGTGGACCCCAGTGAAATACTAAGGTCCAAAAGAGTCAAACACCCATGCTATTGGTTCTCTGACAAGTCACAATGCTTCACACCCTGACCTGTCACCTAATTCTAAAGCTACTGTGATTTTTGAGGGAGCTGCATGTAAGTTGGGGCTTTGCCAAATGGAGGAGCTGTTCCCCATGGCGCTATGCAACCTGGAGCAAGGACATTCTCATGGTCATGGTCAAAGAGATCGTGAATGACAGGTAAAGATGAAGCTGTACCCAGAAGAAGCCCACATGGGCCTCACTGTGGTTGATGGGATTGACAAGTCTGTATAGCTCCATTGGTGGCAGGATATAAGTAGACCCTTGGATGAGTCTCCTAAATTGGCCATTTCTGACCCCATCCAGAGAATTCAATTCATTAGGTTGAAGGTAGCACACAGGAATCACTTCACAGGTGATGTGGGAACCACATTCTAGACTCTCTATTAAAAAGTGAAATGGGGGCAGCTGGAGAGATGGTTTAGCGGTTAAGGAATTTGCCTACAAAGCCAAAGGATCCCTGTTCAATTCTCCAAGCCCCATGTAAGCCAGATGCACAAGGGGACCCATGCATCTGGAGTTTGTTTGCAGTAGCTAGAGGCCCTGGATCACCCATTCTCTCTCTCTCTCAAGTAAATAAATAAAAAAATATTTAAAATAAAAACTGAAATGGGGCCCTTCCTTCCACATGGCTGGCAGAGCTGCTTGCTGCCTTCCAGTGCAGACTGAAGACCAGTGTCAACTGAAGACCCATGTGGATTGAAAAACAGAGGCTCCTCAGGAAGCCTACAGGCCTTCAGTGCTGGATAGGGACTGCTGAGGCATCTGGCCACATGGACTGAGCAGCTACCAGGTTCCTTGATTCTCAGGCCTGCAACTGCTATTCGACTACCATAAACTAATCCAATAAATTCCCTTTTTAATACAAAAAATTGAAATGGGGCTGGAGAGATGGCTTAACAGTTAAGGCGCTTGCCTGGCAAGCCTAAGAACCCAGATTCAATTCCCCAGTATACACATAAGCCAGATG
This sequence comes from Orientallactaga sibirica, assembly GCA_036365145.1. Classification (NCBI taxonomy): domain Eukaryota; kingdom Metazoa; phylum Chordata; class Mammalia; order Rodentia; family Dipodidae; genus Orientallactaga; species Orientallactaga sibirica. The sequence continues at coordinate 22,606,961 of JAEOAD010000011.1, forward strand.
CACAAGGTGGCACATGTGTCTGGAATTTGTTTGCAGTGGCTAGAGGCCCCAGATCCATGCTCTCCCCCACCTCAAATAAATAAATATGTAAATTTTTTTAAAAATTGAAAGGAAGGGCCTGGAAAGATAGCTTAGCGGTTAAGCACTTGCCTGTGAAGCCTAGGGACCCTGGTTCAAGGCTCGATTCCCCAGCACCCACGTAAGCTAGATGCACAAAGTGTCACATGTATCTGGAGTTTGTTTGCAGTGGCTAGAGGCCCTGGCACACCCATTCTCTATCTGTCTGCCTCTTTCTCTCTTTGTCGCTCTCAAATAAATAAATAAACAAACAAAAAATTATTTTAAAAAATTGAAATGCTTTTGATGTCAACATCCTTACCCAGCACTCTCAGCTGCTGCCTCCCTGTACACCACATGTATTAGCTCACAAGAGAGAGGGAGCTGCCATGCTCCAGATGTCTGGAGTCTCTGTCAGACAGGTCTCTTCAGAAACCACACTAGACATTTCAAACAGGGAATTTATTGGAGGAGAATGGTTACAAGATGGCGGAACAACTGAGAAGCCATATAAAGACTGGTAACAACTAGAAGCTACCCCAGCTGCACAGCTGGAAGTACATAAAAGAAAATGGTGTTACGAGACCTGCCGAAGTAAAAACTATGGCTAGTATGGAAGGCAGAGCTGTCCAGCAGCAGTAGGAGCCAGAGAGAAGATGTTACATGGGGCTGAGATGAAAATTCAGATGCTTTTCAGGCATCCATTGATGAGCTAAGGTGGAAGGAAGGGTCCCAACAGTACCAGAGTTTAGAGATTGTCCTCCCTCAGTAGTTCTTAAGCCTAAATGAATCTGAATCATTAATTTTGAGATTCTACTGCAATAAGTCACAATAGAAACTTGGATGGGGATATATTCTGAAGTGATTTTAATATGCTTAAAGGTTTCTCAGTGACATGCAAAACAATAGCTTCAAAGTAAAAGTGTATATGTACCCCTGCATCCTCAACAGCACCACAGCATCTGGCCCAACAAAGAGGTGGAAACTGATTCTCTATCACCATCATTATCATTGTGTGTGTGTGTGTGTGTGTGTGTGTGTGTGTGTGTGTGTGTGTTAAATGAACAAATAAGTGAGTGAATGAACAGCAATGACACAGAGGTCTTGGTAGCCAAGGAGATCCTACAGATAACATTGCAAGGCAAAGAGAACATGTAGAGGGTCAGTTGTTAAAAATATAGCTAGGGCAGGAGAGATGGCTTAGCAGTTAAAGTGCTTGCCTGCAAAGCCTAACGACCAGTGTTCTACTCTCCAGGTCCCACATAAGCCAGACGCACAAGGTGACACAAGCGTGCAAGGTCGCACATGCACACAAGGTGGTGCACATGTCTGGAGTTCAATTATAGTGGCTGGAGGCCCTGGCATGCCAAATTTCTCTCTTTCTTTCTCTCTCTCACTCACATAAAAAAATAAATAAATAAAGGCTAGTCTGTTGGGCTTGCCTCAAAAAAGAAAAAGCTAAATAGTTGAACATGATTGTCAGGACTAATCCCGAGCAAAACATCTTTTAAGCTGAACTGAATCAAAGGCTAAGAGAATGGCAGGTTCTCCAAAGGTAATACAAATAGCTCTCTAGACAGTGAGAGTTTGGCTGCAGATCTGCTGTTCCTGTGTAGAATCACCACCCCTGGGCTCACAAAAGCACCAAGCAATGACTCTGACTTTGAAGGCACCCTGGTTTCATTTCAGCTTTTCCCCTCATCTTTCCTTCCCAGAATGTAGTTAGTGCATCGCAGCATGTTGTACCCAGAGGACCAGGTTCAAAGGACTTTCCACTTTAGTCCAGTTAATCAGTGACACGGTGGGAACTGCATCCACCCCATGGGTTGGAGGAAATGGCACATCATTATCGCCCACCTGGATGCAGGACAATAGCCTTGCTCTGCTAGCGACTGCCTATGGAATCCAAAATAGGCCCGGAATGCTTACTCCTACTTTATTCCTATTCCTCCCACCTTTCCACTCCTTATTCCTCTCTCCCTTTATGACTTTTCCATCCCCCTTCATTATTCCCCATCTCCTCCTTTTCTCTATTCCTTCCTGTCCCTGGGACCTCAGCTCTACTTTCAGTAAAGCCTTGCTTGGTGTGCCTTTCTAGTTTCTCCTGAATGAAACAGGGCTTAGTGGAGAAAGTCCTTGAACATCTCATCAGAGAGGAGGGATGATACACGGCTTTATAGAAAAAAGGACAGCAGTTGCCTTGATTACTCCCCCGGGAAACTTTAGAACTTGGGACATTTCAAGTTCATATGAAAGAACCATAGACAAGGTCATGGCAGCTATTTCAGTCCAACTGCACTTGAAGCAGCTCCTCTGTCCTCATCATGGGATGCTCGCATTAGAACACTCTGCTCCCAAGGCCAAGGGCCCCAAGGGTGCACTTCAGTTCTTTGGCTTATAGTTTTCAGGATGCCAGGATGGCTGTACTGGCTCTTGCAGCGCCCTACAATAGAAGTCAACATGCCCAAGGGTAGCAACAATTTCCAAGCCTGGATGCCCATCAAAACAACCCAAGGAGCACATAAAAAGCATTCAGATGCCAGGATGCACCCGACATATACTGAATTAGGTGCTCAAAGAGTGGAGTCCAAGAAGCTATCCCCAAATCTTGTCCTTAATCTGAGAATCAGGATCCTAAAGGAACTGTGCATCTATAAATAGCAGGATTTTTAATACTCACTCATGGAAAGGCCTATGGTCAATGCTTTTAACTTCATTTATATTATCTGCATGACAGACAATTTGTGGATTTTTATTAAGCAAAACAAAATGCAAACAAACACACACACACACACAATTATGGAGAAGTACCGACTCCTCCCTGACTTATAAAGTCCGATGTTTCCCCAGTCCCAATTTAAACAGCATGATCCATTCCTCCCACCTCCTCTCTTGGTAAGCCAGTGTCTGCAGCAACAAACTCTCCACAATAGCCACATGGGCAATCCAGACTAAAGTATGGGGGCTCAGGAAGGTGAGTCCTAGAAGCATCCACAACAAAGAAAAGAAATCAGGATGGGGAAATAAAAGAGAAAAAGAAAGGAGGCTAAAGGCAAGGAAAATCAAGACGGGGGGGAGGGGGAAGGAGGGTAAGAAAGAAGCTCTGGTTGGGCCACAAGCCCAGTTCTTTAAGGTCCTCAGTGGCTCACCTGCTCATCTCTCTGCTAGTCTGGCCAACTTTCTAACAAGCCTCAGGCATGTGGGTGGGCACTAATTGACATGGCTGGTTTAGCAGGCAAGTGCCAGGAGTGGAACAACGCTAAAAACTCCCTGTAGTCTTGGAAGTCTTCCGGCAAATGGAAAATTGGAAACCTACCCATGTCAGTTCAAGGTTTCTGCCAGTAACAGGTGACAGTTGGTTTCTGGACCCTTCCATATCTTCAGAGTGCAGTGCTTCTGTGCAGGGAGGCTACAAGCCTCCAGTCTTATTTGCAAGTTTTCCTAAGCAGGTCTCAATTAAATGTGCTAGGGCCCTTCCCCTGCCCATCCAATGATATCTTATTTATATTTGTGTATAGTGTTTGGACCTTTAAAGTCCTCTACAAATTCCTCATAGCTCTCTCCACTGTGCAGTGCATTAGTTACCATAGAAACAATGAGGCCACAGTGGAATGGGCAGGACCTAATTCTAATGAAAGTTACTTCTTTGCTTAGGGAACACACACACACACACACACACACACACACACATAGATACATAGATACATACATACATACATACATACATACATATCACATAATATGAATGTATAGATGTATAAATACACATACATATGCAACTATGAACATCAAAACTTTAGAGAAAACTTAAGAAACTTTCCAAAGGAAACAGTGCACACATTGAAATTGAAATGCTAGGAATGTGGAATTAGTATTATTGCACAGTACCTATATACCTTACAACTTGGCATATGAGAAGGTAATACTGGGTGAAGGATAAAAGGCCAGAATGGAAAGTGTGTTAGCATAGTAGATGGGAGAGCTGGATTCCTACCCTGATCTGTTACTGGTCTCTTACTCTGATAAAATACTTGAAAAAAAATACCTGGCAGAAGAGATACCATGATCAAAATACCTGAAAAGTGCAACTTAAGGAAGGGTTTATTTTGGCTCACCATTTTAGAAGGGCTACAGCCAATCATGGCAGGGAAGGCATTGGTAACAGGAGGGTGAGGCAACTGTTCATACTGTGTCAGAGTCAGGAAGCAGAAAACAGACTGGGAAGTAGGGCCAGGGTAAGAAACCTCAAAGCCACTTCCACAAAGCTCTACCTCCTGTGCAAGTAGCTAAAGACCAAGTGCTAAAGTACAGGTACCTATAGTGGACATTTCACATTCAAACCACAACACCTGGGCGCATCTTTGAGTCTGCACATTACTGCCTGAGTGACTCAGGGTAAGCTATTTCATCTCTCCGAGACTGCTTCCTTATCAATGAGAGAACTTAACAAAGTGGTTCTTGAAGCCCTTTCTGTGTGAATATTCTAAGATGTTAACTACCTTCATTAATGATGTCATCTGTCTTAATGAAGACTACCATCTTATGCAAAGGTGAATGCATTCATCCATCCATTTATTCATACATTTAATATGTATCGCTGTCCAGCTATGCTTTAATACTGGGTGAAGTCTGCAAGAAGTAGAGGGGTGGAGACTTCTATTGAGCATAATTTTTAGAATGAAGCTGTCTCTAAGAAAATGCAGTGGGGTATAGTGAAAACATGGTCATATTTATCCCCCACCAGCTCTCTTATCTCTTAATTAGAAATACAAACACAGGGCTGGAGAGATGGCTTAGTAGTTAAGGCTCATGCCTGCAAAGCCAAAGGACCCAGGTTCAATTCTCCAGGTCCCATGTAAAGCCAGATACACATAGTGGTGCATGCATCTGGAGTTCACTTGCAGTGGCTAGAGACCCTGACATGCTCATTCTCACTCTCTCTCCCTCTCTCTGTCTCTAATAAATAAATAAAATTTAAAAAAGAAATACAAACACAAACCACATAAAAATGACAATTCCACAATGACATGTTTCTTGTATCTATTTCCACAAACCAATTGAGGCCCTAGAATTTATCCTCCTGGACTATACAGTTTGCTCTTCCAAACTCAAATGTCCCTACTACAAGATTTTCAGCAAGTCCTCCCTAATTTTCCAAGAGATCAGGCTTAAAGAGATAACTCAGTCTAGAACTATTTCTACATTTCTTTAGTCAGTATGTTATCTTCATTTAAAAATCAAATATGGGGCTAGAGAGATCCTCAGTGGTTAAGGCCCTTGCCTGCAAAAGCCCAAGGACCCCAGATTGATTCCCCAGTACCCATAAAAAGCCAGATGCACAAGATGGCACATGTGTCTGGAGTTCATTTGCAGTGGCTGGAGGCCCTGGCATGCCCATTGTCTCTATATATCTGCCTCTCTATCTGCCTCTCTCTTTCTCTCTCTTTCTCTCTGTCTCTCTCTAATATTTTCTTTAAAAGATCAGATACAAATAATGAGGCCAAAATTTGAGTGAAAGGTTATCAGCAAGTCTTCCCTAATTTTCGAGACTCAAGGGCCTTGAGCAAGATTCTGCAAAAGTCATCCTGGTATACCCATCCATCAGCTATGTCACTCTTCCCCTTTGCTGTCTGTCAATAAGGATGAAGTCAGGGCAACAGTTGTCTCCTGTTAAAGGAGCTATTTATTAAGTATAATAACCAAAAGCAATTTACTCAACCATCCTGCCAATTCAGAATGATTTGTTCCCATATTTCTGATAAGGAAAATGATGCTCAAAGAGATTAACTGGCATGTATCTTATCACACGGCTAATGGAAAGTGGCTGCATCTAACTTTAGAGCACATAATGATATAGAGAGAGCAATGCATCCACTGTCAGCTGCTATCATCATGCCCATAACAAAACAGCCCCAAATTCAGCAGCTTCATCATGTCTGTCAGCCTCAGCTGGCATTAGTGATAATATGAGCACAGTTCATGTGTAACACTCCAGCAAGGTAGCCCAGCCATGTCCTCATGGTTATTTCAAGGGAGAAAAAGATAAACCATGCATTATTTAAGCTTCTGAGTCACATTTTACCTGTATTTTAACATCCTGCTGACCAAACCAAGTCACATAGCTCAGTCAGGAGTCAATGTCCTGCCCAAAGTGACACAAGCAAAGGAGTATGAGTGCAACCAATATACCTCAAGTAGGTTTCATATGCTGTACACACTTGCCACCTCCATGGATGAAGAAGGCACAGCAGGCGTTTGAAAGAGAAATATTTAATGTTGTGACTTTTAATGCTTGGACATCTTTGAACATGAGTTTATACTCTAAGGAAGATGAAAAATAATTTTTTGGCTAACATGTAGATGAAAGAGCTAAAAAGATAAAACTTTACAAATAATTTAATATTTCCTCTATAATAACTCATTGTCTCTGAAATAAAATTTTAATTTCCCTTGGATCAAATTTGGTCAAAATAAGAAGCCCATCTTGAAATCCGAGTCCTTCTAAAGTTATATATTTATGTAATTTCTAAGAATCCCATCTAGCCACTGCAGATCAACTAAATTTCAGAACAACTTTCTTTTTAACCTTCTGAAGTGAAATAAAATTTGAATTTTTCCAAGAAAAATTAAATAAGTTATACCACAAATCTCAAGTGTTCCTCCCAGTTACTGGGTTGACACCAGAGACCCTGGGTCCCATTGATTTTTATGACACTCACATGCTTAAATGGCACCTTGTTCCCCCAACACCAGACATCTGAATAGTTTGAGTGTTTTATAGACCAAACATTTGGATGCTTGGCCCCATTTTTTTTCCATTTTCCATGTGGAAAAGAATGAACACAGTCTGAGGTTTGTCTCTCAGACTTCCTAAGAAGATGACCTTGGATGCCTTAGTAAGAAAACAAGGCAACAGTTCAAACCAACACAAATTATGATGACTGTCATTATTAGCTGCCCAAGAAGAGTCCGTGTTAAGATACCAAGAGCACTGGAAAAGAAATGGATTCTGAAGTAAAGACAGAATTGAACATCCATTATGTGTCAAGTGCTGGACACTTACAGATATACTAACACAACCAAGGATACCATTTTTTTAACTTTAGGAAAATGAACTTCTGTGTGGTTAGATGACTCACTCAAAGTCACATGGATGGTCAAGAATCCTGTCAGGCTCTTAGGGAGGCTGCAAACATGGTGTCTGTCACACAGATGTCATCTTTTAAGTATCTGTTTAGACACACAGACACACACACACACACACACACACAAAACCAAGTTTGAACAGTGGTGAAAGCAAACCATTCTCGGCTGTGTCCATGTGAGATCGGCACCCACAGACATGTACTTGTCATAACTCCTCCAGCTGCTCCACTCTGTATACCTGGAGGTGCCCCAGGTTGGCCAGTGACAGCAGACACAGTTCCTCTCTGTATCAATCGGACACTCGAAAAGCAAAAGTTCTTTTGCTGAGCACCACCCATTCTCCCTCACACCAGGCTACACGAAATTGCTATTTAGTCTTGAGGTCTGGATCTTGAAGAAGATCCCAAGAGCAAAAACTCACAGTCAATGGAAAAACCAATCAAATTAAGCTAATTCACTTTTCCATAGCTGTTGACATTGCTGGGAAAAATGGAAAGAGAATCAAAGTGAAGGGATTTAACAAATATGTGTGTCCAGCTGGGGGAACTTGCTGTATTCCTCACGTCAGGAGCTGACTACAAATTACAGTTGACCCTCCAGATCTTCAGGTTCCACATCCATAGACACAACCAACATCATACTAAAAAAAAAATCATTCTTCTGCCCTGGCGGGCATGGTGGTATGGAGTGAGTAGGCCAGACCTCGGTCTCCTTGTCTCCTGGCTCCTCCCAGTTCCGAGTCTGGGTTCCCAGCACAGACAGTGTTCAGGCAGGCACAGTTGTGTGGCGTGAGTAGGCCAGATCCCTGTCTCCCTGTTCCTTCCAGCTCCTCCCTGGTCTGGGTAGGTACCATTGTGCCTTGCTTGGGGAGGCCTGCTCCCTGAGTGAGCTGTGGAATCAGGCCTTTTGCTCTGTTATCCTGACTGGCCACTCGGTACCAACATTCCTGTTCACCTGAGTCAAAGGGTGCATGGGCCAAAGGACAAAAACTTCCTTCCTCCTCAATAAAATAGTCTCCCTAAAATAGGTAGACAACAATGCAAAAAAAGCCAACGAGAGTCAGAAAACTGAGGGATCTTCACCAAGGATGCCTAGTCCTACAATGGAAGCCTCCAATGAAATCATAGAGAAATTAATAGAATTTCATTCCCAAAATGAAAACACAACAACCAATGAGACTCTGATTAAAAAAAAAAATCACTGAACAGGAAGCAAACCATAAAAGAACCAACAATCATATCAATGAAATTGAACAGACTCATCTCCTAGGGCATTTAGCTTTTGGCAGTAGGTTTAACTTGATGAAGGAAAACATTAGAACCCTCCAAAGAGATATGAATAAATTGAAGGTGAGTCAAGAAATGGAAGATCTTGGACTAGAGAAATGGCTTAGAGGTTAAGGCATGTGCCTGTGAAGCTAAAGGACCCAGGCTCAATTCCCAAGGATCCATGTAAGCCAGATGCACAAGGGGCACATGCATGTGGAGTTCATTTGCAATGGCTACAGGCTCTGGCATGCCCATTCTTGCTCTGTTCTCTTCTCTCTCTCCCTCCCTCTCCCTCCCTCCCCACCTCTCTCTCTCCTTGCAAATAAATAAATAAAATTTAAAAAAAAAGAAATGGAAGATCTCAGCAACAGGTTGATTAAGCTTAATGAAGGCTTTATCAAATATAAGAATTAATTCCAGGAAGCATCAAGAAAATCAGAACTTGGGACTTCTGGTCAAGATGGCATCTGCCTAACCATGCCTCACCTCCTGGGGAAGGAAAGGTGAGACTTTTAGGTTAAGTGGGGTTGTTAACAGTCTGCAGATTCTAGTAGAACTCCAGTGGGAGGGCACAAAAGAGCAAAGTAGGGACTCCGCTGATTCCCATGCTCTTGTGTAGCCCACCAGTCCCCCAGTCCCCTCAAGCAGCCATCAGAGCTGCACTCCCAGCCACAGGTTCCTCCTGCATTAACCACAGGCTTAGTGGACCCAGGACAGCAGGCTAGCATTTGCCCTCGCCACCCTGACCTAGGCTTTCCTGCCCCTGCAGAGCTCCACATGTGAACCCCATCCCACTTGCTGCAACCACCATGTCCCCCCAAAACTCCCCCCATGTGCTGACCCAGGCCAACAGGCTAGCATTTAACCCCACACCACCCCAACCTAGGCTTTCCTGCCCCCATGGAGCTCCACATGCAAAAGCCATCCCACTAGCTGCTGCCCCTATGAGTAGATCCAGATCAAGGGTAAACTATAGTTTCCTCCTAAATTTATTAAGATTCCTTCACTGTGATGGGCAGACCATAGCTCAAATGGAATAACATGAAAAATCAAGTAAATCAACAAGTAATCAAATAAATCCAACAAGATTGCCCAGCCCCACAATGGATATCTCTAATCAAAATAGAGAAAAGACAACAGGATCAGAACCCCAAAATGAAGACACAAGCAATGCAAACCTGGCCAAGAAAATAGCAGAACTTGCAGAAAATCAATAAAGGGATCCAAAGACACTTAAATGACCTGAAGGAAAGTGAAAAAAGAGAGGACCTCAATAACCAGCTGGCTAAGCTTAATGAAGACATAAATAAATAAAGGATGAATTCCAAAAAAGCATTATGAAAATCAGAAAATGATGTGAAAAGGGATCTCAACAGAGGGATGGAAACTATACATTAAAAACAGTAGAAAATACAAACCAAATTGAACAAGCCCAAAACTCTATAGAAGCTCGCAAGAATAGAGTCAGCCATGTGGAGGATAGAAACTCAGAACTGGAAGATAAAACAGAAGAAACAGTTCATGAGTCCAAAAGTTTCAATAAGTTCAAAAATTTTTGTGAACAGAACATGAGGGAACTGTGGGATACCCTTAAATGTCCCAACATTCAGATCATGGGGGAGAAATACCAAAAGGGGAAGAAATTCAGACCAAAGGCATGGAGAACTTATTCAACAAAATTATAGAAGAAAATTTCCCCACTATCTCAAAAGAAAGTCCCATCAAGTTACAAGAAGCTAACAGAACTCCAAACAGACTGGACCAAAGGAGAAATTCTCCAAGACATATTATCATTAAGACTCTAAACATCAATAACAAAGAGAAAGTCCTAAAAGCAGCTAGGGAGAAACAACACATTACATATAAAGATAACCCCATCAGAATTATTTCAGACTTCTCAATGGAAACCCTGAAAGCCAGAAGGGCCTGGAATGGAACACTGCAAAGTCTAAGAACTTATGGCTTCCAACCCAAACTACTCTACCCAGCAAAAGTATCCCTCATAATAGATGGTGAAAGAAAAATGTTCCACAATAAAACTCAGCTTTACAACTATATGAACACACAGCCAAACCTACAGAGAGCACTTCAGGGAATTAGCCACACAGAAGAATCAAACAACCAACTTCAAGTGCCTACAAGAAGCAGATCACAATAACCAAATCCAGAGAAAAAAAAAAAAAAAAAAAAAAACCTACAAAGTCCAAGAAAACACCAAACCACATAAACCATCAAAACATGGAAGGAATTAAATCAAAACTCACAGTTATTACCCTGAACATTAATAGCCTTAATTTACCCACTAAGAGACATAAGTAACAGGGTGGTTCAGAAAATTAAACCCCTCAATCTGCTGTCTTCAAGAAACCCACCTTATCACTAAAGACAGACACCTCCTAAGGGTGAAAGGGTGGAAAATGATATTCCAAGCAAACAGAAATAATAAACAAGCAGGCGTAGCTATACTAATATTGGATAAAATAGACTTCAAACCAAAGTAATCAAAAAAGACAAAGGGAATGATCTAATAAGGGGATATTACAATCATCAATCTTTATGCACCAAACACAGGTGCACCACAATTCACAAAACAAAACCTACTTGAAAACAAAACAGAAATAACCACCAATAACATCACAGTTGGGGAGTTCAATACTCCATTATCAGCAATAGATATATCATCCAAACAGAAAATTAACAGGGAAGTAAGAGAGTTCAACAAAACCGTAGATCAACTAGCTCTAATGGACATCTACAGAACATTCTACCCAAAATCCACAGATTACACATTCTTCTCAGAAGCCCATGGAACCTTCTCTAAAATCAATCATATACTGGGTCATAAAGCCTGCCTCCATATATTTAGGAAGATAGACATAATCTCCTGCATGTTATCAGATCACAATGCTATATCGCTGGAAATTAACAAAAAAGATGTGTCAGGAATCCCACCAGCTCCTAGAAACTGAACAACACACATTTAAACAATAAATGTGTAGTGGACAAAATAAAAAATTAAATTGAAAAATTTCTAGAAATGAATGACAATGAGAATACATCATACCAAAACTTATGGAACACAATGAAGGAGGTCCTCAGTAGAAATTTCATAGCACTAAATGCCTTCATAACAAAGACAGAGAGATCCCAAATCAATAACCTAACCATCCACCTTAAGGCATTGGAAAAACAAGAAGTATCCAACCCAAAAAGCTCCAGATGGAAGGAAATAATTAAGATCAGAGCAGAAATTAATGAATTGGAAATTAAGAAAACAATTAAGAAAATTGATGAAACAAAGAGCTGGTTCTTTGAAAAAATAAACAAGATTGATAAGCCCCTGGCCAATTTGATCAAGTGAAAAAAAGAGATGCTTCAAGTTAACAAAATTAGAAATGAAAACGGAGAGATCACAACAGGCATAAGTGAAACTGGGAGAATCATCAGAACTTATTTCAAAAACCCCTATTCCACAAAACTGGATAATTTGGAGGAAACGGATGAATTCCTGGACACATACCACCTACCAAACCTAAACTCAGAGCAGATTAATTTCCTAAACAAACCTAATTCAACCAAATTCAACAACACATCAAAAGCATTATCCACCTTGATCAAGTAGGCTTCATCCCAGGAACGCAAGGGTGGTTCAACATATGGAAATCTGTCAACATAATACACCACATAAATAAGCTTAAATACAAAAAAAAAAAAAACCCACATGACCATTTCTATAAATACAGAAAAGGCCTTTGACAAAATACAACAGCACTTCATGATTTTGAACAATGGAGACAATAGGCATGAACGGTTTATATCTCAACATAATAAAGGCTATATATAAAGCTCCTAAAGCCCAAATAATTCTTAATGGGGAGAGACTGAAGGAATTCCCTCTGAGATCAGGAACAAGACAGGGGTGTCCACTCTCACCTCTGCTCTTCAACATAGTACTAGAAGTCCTGGTTCAAACAATAAGGCAGGAGAAAGAAATCAAAGGGATACAAATTGGAAAGGAAGAAGTTAGCCCTATTCGCAGACGACATGATTCTACACATAAGTGACCTGTGAACCTCCATCTTAAAACTCTTAAAGGTGATTAACTCCTTCAGCAAAGTAGCAGGATACAAAATCAATGCACAAAAAAATCAGTAGCCTTTCTATATGCAAAAGACAAAGATACAGAGAAAGAAATAAGTGGTGTTGTCCCATTTTCAATAGCAACAAAAATAAATTAACAAAATACCTTGGAATAACATTAACCAAGGATGTGAAAGACCTTTACAACGAAAGCATAAAAACACTCAAGAAAGAAACTGAAGAGGACTTGAGAAAATAGAAAGACCTCCTATGCTCCTGGATAGGCAGAATTAACATTGTGAAAATGGGAATCTTACCAAAAGCAATATACAGATTTAATTCAATACCAATAAAAATCCTAATATTTTTCTTCACAGAGATAGAGAAAAAATGATCTCAAAATTCATATGGAATGGTAGAAGCCCTCAGATATCCAAGCATATCCTCAGCAAAAGAAACACTCTGGAGGCATCACCATACCTGATCTAAAGCTATATTACAAAGCCATAGTAATAAAAACAACATAGTATGGCATAAAAACAGGATTATAGACCAATGGAACAGAATCGAGGACCCAGACTTTGGGTCAAGTAACTACAGCTACTTGGTATTTGACAAAGGCCCTAACAATGTAGACTGGAAAAAAGACAGCATCTTCAACAAATGATGCTGGACAAACTGGATAACCATATGCAGGAAAATGAAACTCAACCCACACATCTCACCATGCATAAAAATGAAATCTAAATGGATCAAAGAGCTCAATATAAGACTGGAAATTCTGCTACTACTGGAAGAAAAAATAGGAGGAACTTTCCATGATATAGGAGTGGGAAAAGACTTCCTGAACAAAAACCCCAGTAGCTCAGAAAATTAAACAATCACTCAACCATTGGGATCTCATGAAGCTGAAAAGTTTTTTCACAGACAAACATACAATAACCAGAGCCAATAGATTACCCACAGAATGGGAGAAAATTTTTGCCAGCTATACAACTGATAGAGGCCTAATTTCTAGAATTTACAAAGAACTCAAAAAACTAAATAATAAAAAGTCAACCCATTCACAAAATGGGGCAGAGAACTGTACAGGGAGTTCTCAGAGGAAGAAATACAAATGGAAAACACACACTTAAGAAAATGTTCATCATCCCTCATTATTAGGGAAATGCAAATTAAAACAACTATGAGATTCCTCCTTACTCCAGTAAGGATGGCAAACATTAAAAAATCTAATGAAAACAAATGCTGACAAGGTTGTGGAGAAATAGGAACCCTCAATCACTGTTGGTGGGAATGTAAGATGGTACAACCACTATGGAAAGCAATATGGAGACTCCTAAAAAGGATGTCTATAGACGTACCAACAGACCCAGTTATTCCCTTACTGGGAATTTACCACAAAAGCTCCATGCCTCAGTTCAGAAAGATTTGCTCAACCATGTCTATAGCTGCTCAAGTTGCATGGTCTCACTCATCTGTGGCTCCTAACCTGAATCTGCCTGAAATGCTGACATACCTAATAAGCATCTTGAGGACTGGACAATAGGGAGGTGGGGCAGGAGGGGAAGGCAAGGGTGGGAGGGGGGACACAAATCTGGACTGTAAGTGGAAATGGCACCATAACATCCTATATCCTGAAAGACAGACTAAATAGTTGAACCTTCATCAAGTCCTTAGAGGGGGCACCTGATTCACAGGGCCCTGTAGAGGGTATAATGAAGGCTTACCTTAAGCTTCTCCTGTTTCTGTCTCTCTCTCGACCTCTTTTCTCTCTTCTCTCATTCTCTTTTATGTTACCTATCTTTTTCTTCCTTCTTTTCCCTTGGTGCTGGCCTGTAACTCCCAGTACCAGCATGCAGTTAACATCCACAATGAGCTGTTGATCAGAGAGACCTATAAGGTTTCCCAAAAGAAGACAGATTTCTGTCAGAATACTTGAAGACCCACCAAAGGTTAATGGTAAGACACTAATGCTGAAGTCACCATATGCTGTTGGTATGGAACATGGAGAGACCTGGTTGGAATCTGGAAGAGAGACATCCTGCAGACAGTTAGCTTATCTAGTGCCAGAAGGTGCTACAAGAGAGACTGAGGGAAAGTTGACCAACAACTGTCCAAGCAACACATGATCTAAGTTTCTCAGCAGCAAACAACCTGACGTAATGCTCATACAAGGGCAATAGTGGCACACAGCCATGGTGGGTAACCAACTGCTCCTGATTTGGCTAACAGATCCACTCAGTGGAATGGAACCCATAGCTGGAACTGGGAAACAAGTCAGAACCATATCCAAAAATCAAGCCCACTCTCCAATATCAAGCTTTCACCAATTGTGGGCTACAAGAGGGCCTACACCTATGAAATTCTCTCTGAAATAATAATGGTTATCCCATTTATCTGGCGCTGACCTCTCCGTTGGATAATTTGCTTCTCTTTTTCAGATGGACACAAAACCTGAGGAAAGAATCAGCCCATTGCACCTCACCAGGGCCCCAGCTGAAACCATAGAGTAACGGGGAAATGAGCAAAAGTGCTGTTTTCTTGGTGAACCTGGAACCAACACAAAGGTAAAGGAGAGAGACACAGAGAACACTCAACTCCTATCAAACTAGATATCCAGAGACACAGAGGCTCCCTAGACCTCATCACTGAGGTGGACCTAAAACAATCCCAACATGGCTCAGGGAAGTTCGCAGAAGAAGGGGTGGAAAGATTGTTAGAGCCACAGTTTGGGACATTATGCACAGAGACATTGCCTCTTCCCCATAACTGATGACTACCCCCACAACGCACAACCCACATTTCCCAATGAGGAGAGTCCTCCGGGAGGACAGGGAGGAGACTAACAATGATATCAGCATGACTGTATACACACTATCTACATAACTAATAATAAAAAAACACCCTGTCATGATGGCTCATGCATTTAATTCCAGCCGTAGGAGGCAGAGGAAGGAGGATCACCATGAGTTCAAGGCCACCCTGAGAACACATAGTGAATTCCAGATCAGCCTGGGCTAAAGTGAGACCCTACCTCTACAAACAACCCCCCCAAAATCAGAACTCAAATTGAAATCACACCTCAAAAAAGAGATGGACACAATGAAAATAACACAACAGAAAACAAAAATCAAATAGAAATTATAAAACCTCCTTAGAACCAGCAGAGTTACTCATGTGGAAGACAAAACCCCTGACCTGGAAGACAAGATAGAATAAATTGATCAGGAGACAAAAAAACTTTGCTAAATTCAAAAAAATCAAGTGAACAGAATATGAGGGAACTGTGGGATACCCTAAAATGACCAAATATCTGAATCGTGGGTACACCAGAAGGAGAGGAAATCCAGGTCAGAGGCATAGAGAAAATATTCAACAAAATAATTGAAGAAAAATTTCCAAATCTCTCAAAAGAGAGGCCCATCTAGATACAAGAAGCTCACAGAACACCAAACAGACAGGACCAAAGAAGAAACTCTCCAAGACACCTCATAGTTAAAACTCTCAACAATGAAAACAAAGAGACTGTTAAAATCAGCAAGAGAAAAACAACTCACAACATACAAAGACAATCCCATCAGAATTGTGTCAGATTCCTCAGTGGAAACCCTGAAATCCAGAAGGACCTGGAATGGAACACTTCAAAATCTAAAAAACTATGGCTTCCAACCCAAGCTACTCTACCCAGCAAAAGTGCCCCTCATAATAGATGGTGAAAGAAAAACTTTGCATGAAAAAAGTCAAGTCTATGATTATATGAACACAAAGCCAAATCTACAGAGAATATTTGAGGGAATACTCCACACAAAATAGTCAAACAACCAATCTCAAGAGCCAACAAGAAGATCACAATAACCAAAATAGACCAGATTCAAAAAACTACAAAATACAAGAAAGCACCAACCCCCCCCCCACAAGACTCCTCATCATGGCAAGGATTAATTCAGACCTCACAGTAATGAACATAGAGTTACCAACAGACCCTGTTATTCCCTTACTGAGCATTTACCCATAAATCTCCATATCTCAGTTCAGAGATATTTGCTCAACCATGTTTATAGCTGCTCAATTCATAATAGCTAAAAACTGGAATCAATCCAGGTGCCCATCATCAGGTGAATGGATAACCAAGATGTGGTATATCTACATAATGGAATTCTATTCAGCAGTAAGAAAAAAATGACACAATGAAATTTGTAGAGAAATGGTCAAGAGGACCTTAGGGGGAGCACCTGAATTGAAGGGCCCTGGAGAGGGGAGATGAAGCCTAACCTTAAATTTCTCCTGTTTCTCTTTCTTCACTTTTTCTTTTTTCTTTTCTCTTGGTGATGGTCTGTAACTCCCTCTACCAGGATGTAGTTTACAGCCACAATGAGCTGTTGATCAAAGAGACCTACTAGATCTCCCAAAACAAACAAGATAGACTTCTGCAGAACACTTGATTACCCACCAGAGGTAATGGTAACACCCTATTGCTGAAGACACCATACGCTGTTAGCACAGACCATGGGGAGACCTGGTTGGAATCTAAGAGAGCCAGTCCCAAGACTATTAGCCCATCTAATGCTGGAAGGCACTACATGAGCTACTGGGGGAAAGTGGCCAACATCTATCCGAGCAACTCAAAGTTTCAGTGATTCAGAAGCAAACAACCTGATGGGATGCTCACACAAGGCTAAAGTGGCACACAGCCATGGTAGGTAGCCAGCTGGTCTTGGATTGGCTAACAGATCCACTCCATGGAAAGGTAACCATATCTGGAACTGGGAAACAAGTCAGAATCATATCCAGATAATGGTTCTGCTTTCCATTGTCAAGCTCCCACTAATCTTGGGCTATAAGGTCTACACCCTTTAAATCTCTGTAAATTAATAATGGTTAGCCCATTTAACTGGTGCTGACTTCACTCTCCATTGGAGAATCTGCTTCTCTTTTACAGACGGGAGCTGGATTTGAGGAGATAAACAACCCAGCACACTCCACCCCAACCCCAGCTGAAACCACAGAGGAATTGGGGAAATGAGTAAGCATGCTGCTTTCTTAGTGAACCTGATATCAGTACAAGGGTGAAGGAGACAGACACTGAAGACACTCAACACCTACAAAACCAGACATCCAGAGGCTCCTAAGAGCCCGTCACTGAAGTAGACTTAAAATGTACCCATCATGGCTCACGAATTTTGCAGAAGAGGAGGCAGAAAGATTGTTATAGCCACAAGTTGGGACATTTTGCACAGAGACATTGCATCTCCCCCATAACTGACTGCTGCCCCCATAATACATGACCCACAATCCCCATGAGGTTGACCTGCATCCCTGATAAGAAAGGCCTCTTCAGAAAAGGGGCAGGGAAGAGGGAAAGGATGGTACCAACAGATGTTGTTTAAATATGTCCATATCTTGGAGGAGTGTCCAGTACTGAAATAGCTCTATCACATCCACCAAGGCTCAAGGTCCATTGTGGAAGAGGTAGTGGAAAGAATGGAAGAGCCAAAGGAAGGGTACGACTCCTTACAATGCAACTGTCCAGACAGAAATTGGCCTTGACATCCATGACCTTGCAGTGCCTAGCAATACCTTCACAAGACCCTCATAATAGGAGAAAAAGATGATGACATCAATTTAAAAGAGACACTAATGGAGAGAGGGAGGCGATATGATGGAGAGTGGAGTTGTAAAGGGGAAAGTAGGGGAGGGGAGTGAAATATCATGGTTTATTGTCTGTAAGTATAGTTGTCAATAAAAAATAATAAATATTAAAAAGAAAAAATATGTCCATATATAATAAAAATAAATTTTAAAATAAATAAATAGCTGGGTGTGGTGGCACATGCCTTTAATCCCGGCATTTGGGAGGCAGAGGTAGGAGGATCACCATGAGTCACCGTGAGTTTGAGGCCACCCTGAGACTACATAGTTAATTCCAGGTCAGCCTGGACCAGGGTGAGACCCTACCTTGTAAAACCAAAAATAAATAAATAAATAAATAAATAAATAAATAAAATATCAAAAATGTAAAAATCATTCTTCTAATACATATGTTTAAAAAGTACACACATACTTTATAAATACTGAATAGGTGGCTGTGCAGAAATATCAGTCAGTAAAGTGCTTTCTTCTCAAGCATACTTTATAAATACTGAATAGGTGGCTGTGCAGAAATATCAGTCAGTAAAGTGCTTTCTTCTCAAGCATAAGGACCTGAGTTCAATTCCTGGTATCCATGTAAAAGTTTCTGGCATGGTGGTGTATTCTTGGAATTTCAGTGCAGAAGAGGCAGAGACAGGAAGATCCCTGGAGCTTACTGCCCTGTCAATCTAGTTGGTGATCACAAAGCCAAAGAGAGACCACATCTCAAAGAAATTGGATGGCATTCCTAAGGATGATACCCAAGGTTTTCCTCTGGCATATGGACACACAAATGCACACACACACACACACACACACACATGTGTAGCCCCCTCCACATATGAATATGTGCACACATATGCATGCATAATAAAAATAAATAAATATATGAACAAATGGGTTTTTTCTTATCATATCTTGCACAGTGAAGTATAACAACAGTTTACATGGCATTTACAATGTATTAGAAATCCTAAGTAATCTAGAGCTGATTCAAAGTATATAGAAGAGCCGGGTGTGGTGGCGCATGCCTTTAATCCCAGCACTTGGGAGGCAGAGGTAGGAGAATCGCTGAGAGTCCGAGGCCACCCTGAGACTACATAGTTAATTCCAGGTCAGCCTGGACCAGAGTGAGACCCTACCTCTCAAAAAAAAAAAAAAAAAAAAAAAAAAGTATATAGAAGAGGGCTGGATAGGTGGCTTAGCAGTTAAGGAGTTTGCCTGCAAAGCCCAAGGACCCAGGTTCAATTCCCCAGTACCCACATAAGCCAGATGCACATGGTGGCACATGTATCTGGAATCCTTTTGCAGTGGCTAGAGGCCCTGGTGCACCCATTCTCTTTCCCTCTCTCTCTCTCTCAAATAAATAAATAAATTATTAAAACAGGATTGTTATTTTTTTAAAAATCCTCAAATGCCAAAGGGGTTGAAATGAGAGTGCTCTACCTTATGGAGAGGAGGAAGTATTAAGAGATACTGGTAGTGATTAGATGATGTGATGATAAAGGGAAACAAAGCTTTAAAGTATTCAGAAGGTTATGTAGCTATACAGAAGTATGTGTAGGTTACATGTAAAAACCTTTCATTATTTAATATAGTGGACCTGAGCATCCATGAACTCTGGTATCTACCAGGAATTCTGAAACCAATTCTGCATGGATGTTACAAGACAACAGTACATTAGTACAAATCAAATAGAGTGCTACATTTATGTCTAGAATCAACCAGAATCCAAGAAAGATTTTTTTTATTTTCATTTAAAAGTATCTGGTTTCAGAAGGAAAAAAAAAAAAAAAAAAAAAAACCTCTCGTCCTGTAAATGAGTTATACTTCCAGTAGGATGAGTTCCTAAGATTGAACACACCAGCCATCCTGATGATTTCTGTGAATAAATTTGTCTTGTAGGAGAGCCAACACATATAAAGCTTTATCTTCTTCAGATCATGGATCACTCTTTTGATTTTTCTTCTAAAACTTAGTGTTGCACAGCTTGTTGGAAAGGATGAGTGGAAGGCTTTTCAACATGGACATTTTCCCTTCAACGCCATGCAGCAACCTTGTCTACTGTCCTTGCTTCTTCACAAGACTCTCTCCTCATGCCAGACATTTCCAGACTGTCAGCCAGAACTATCATGCCTTGTCTGGCTGACCTCAGAGTTGTTTCTGAAGCATAGTCGGCCTCAGTCTGCTTAGCTGTCAAAAAGCCTGTGAGAAAATGGCCTCCAGCTTTATGAGGAATGTCACAAGCATCCAGACAGTCAACAGCATGGGCAAGACAGAGCAGCTCTGTGCCCCAAATTTGCTGACTGGGCAGAAGGGCGTCTGTGCTCAGGTGTATGTTCCCAGTGAGGAAAACGGATGCTGTGCGCATGCTCTTTCCAGCCAAGCAGACAGCTCAGATCTGTGACCTGACAGGAATGTTTCCTTGCTTCTCCAAGCCCTAGTTTCCAGAATCACAAAACGCAAAAAATACATCTGATGCATAGCAGCACAGAGAGGATTAAACTCGAAACTGAGAAGAATGTTATTTACTGCTTTTTTGGAGTGGCGGTGACCAAGGCAACACTGAGGAGGGGTGGGCTCTGCCTCAGTAGTGTCCACCATTTCCGAGGGTCTGCATCAGGCACTGGGATACATGCCTCCCAGCCATGCTGTCCCTCATTTGTCATGGCACAGATTTTAAAGGGACATCCAGAAGGTTATTTGATCCATTATCTGATGATAAGATTTGCTTCCGTTGGCTCTCCTCCAACAGAAACTTAACAACAGAGCTCATCGAGACAAACGGTGTTCTGAATATTGAGAACCAGTCTTCCAGGAAAGCATAACCCATTTATGGGATGACAGATTTCTTCTGGAAGTCAGATATTTTCAATATACTTGAAAGTATCTTCAACAAGCTACTTTCCGTGGATTGCAAGAAAATACTTCCAAATGCAATAGGGACACACCAAGGCTGCCTTTCTGATGATATTTATCATTAGGTACCTACCCTGTACTTGGAAGTATGCCAGCTATTTATAGGGCTATAGTTAAGAAGAAATAGTACCCATATACCTATACATCACCCATCTAACCAAACATTTATCCATTCATTCAAACACATTTGAACATGTTTACTTAGCTATTGTATGTCAGGATCTATGCTATTAAAGCCAGAAGGGGTTGTAGGCTTCCTAGAGCTTACATTCTAGTTGTAAATATATAGTAACAGAACAAGAAAGATAGTTTGAATCAATAAATTGAAACACACACTAATAAGAGGAGGACAAGCAGTTGTTTTTGGTAAGTTCAACAATACATACAAAAACTATTGTCACTCCCTTTAGCCTAGCAATTCTACTTCAAGAAATGTATCTGCACAAAATTAGTATATACTGAAATATGTATATCTATACCTAAAGATGTACTTCTAAGTTATTCATTGCTATAATGCTTACTATAGAAAAAACAGGAAATGATCCAATGGTCAGTGAGAAATTAACTAAGTGGATTATGGTCCACACACTGGAATGTCATATACTCATGAAAGATTATGTTCTACATGTATATTAAGTGAAAACAACTGGTCATAGAACAACATACAAGATCTTGCTTTAGTTTTTCAATAATATTGGATTATATAGATGAATAGAAATCTCCCAGACAAAACTGTAAAACTTTTTTCAACATCAAGTGAAAATTGAAGAACAATGTATTTTACTTTTTATCTTATTAAGTAGAAACTTTGTATGGACACATCATGTGTTGGTACCATCATTTCCCTCCTCCTCCCTGACCCCATTCCACTGAGGGCCCTCCTCTATGGGATTGTTGGTCTTCACTATGGGGTTGTGGGTTATGAGTTGGGAGAGCAGAAGTCTGTCATTGTGTGTGAGGGGGCAGTGCCTCTGGATATTCCCTCCCACCCTGTGGCTCCTACAATCTTTCCAACCCCTCTTCCACAAAATTCTCTTGGCCATGGTGAGTGTGTTTTGAACATATTTATAATCATTCTTTTGAAATCTTTCTCAGGCATTTCCTCTAATTCAGTCTCACTGAAGGTCATTTCTGATGCATTAATACTTTTTGGTGGATTTATATTGTCTTGATTTTTGTGTTTCTTGTATTATGATGTAGAGAATTTTGCATCTTTGATTAATTTAATGCTTGGGTTTTCTAATTATCTGCAGTAATATTAGATGTATCAATCAATCTGATGTTATATCTCTTCAGGGCAGAAGCTTAAGGTGCTAGGTGTGGCTCTAAAGACTCTCAGAGTAACCACAAAAGTGACCCTAGGTGTTGGGTTTGCCTGCTATGAGAGTATTCAAGTGGGCTGAATGGAACAGAATACAGTCAAATTCTAAAGATTTAACTAAACAATGTACCCATTCAATGAAAACAGCACAGAGTATTTGTGCAAAAGTAGGTACTATGACAAACAGATCCTTTAACACTGTCACAGTCCCTAAGGATGTGTGTTGCCCCACACCCTTAATCCTGTCAAATGGGAGGCTAAGATTTCTGATCTATAGAGGGTTTCAAGGTCAGCCTGTGACCCAGTGAGACCCTTCCCCAACAAATGACAGAAGAGGAAACAAAGGCACTATAAACCAGGAAGCACCAAACGAGCAGCCCCAAATATAGCTTATTTAAGAATGTCAGATCTGACCATCCATCAGGTTTAACATATAATTTACCCTGACATGGAAAGTGCAATTAGCCCTTCCAATGCAAGTGTATACACTGGGTTTATTTGGTGGGTACTGACCTGGTGTAATCCCAGTTACCTTTTGGAACAGTTTTGGTCTCAGCTATGCTGTACAGCTGCTTGGATCCTTCTTTGCTGTGTTTTGGGCTCAGGAAGGCCAGCTGCGTCTGTGGGTCACTGCTTTAATGGCGCTGGGTAGGTGAGCTTTCTTCCCCAGGTCTCTGGTGCTTGCTGGCCCTTGTGCTGGTGGTGGGGGAGGGGAGGCTGGGAATGGCGGCTGAAGTCCATCTGCTCCTCCACACAATCCTCTTCCTCACAAGCCGCTCCGTTGGTCTCTGCCGTCCTCCTTCCACGTTTCTTGAGTTTGTGAGGAGGCCGGTGTGACTGGAGAATCCCCTCACCTGGCTTCAAAATCCCGCGGCTCAGGCGGACCCTGGCGGCTGCAGCCACGTGTAACTCGCTGCTGCTGGGCTGCTGGAGCCGCTTCTGCCCGCTTCTGTGGGCTCTAGACGCTCTGGATATCTCCTACTTCTCTGCTGCGGTTGATAATTTCCTGTACACCTCACTTTTTAGTAGAAGAGTATATTTTGCTGGGTTTTTGTTTTGTTTTGTTTTGTTTTGTTTTGTTGCTTTTTTCCCCCAGCCTGTTTTGGCGTGGTTCCTATGCCGCCATCTTTACCGGAAGTCCATGAGTGTGTTTTAAGTCTACTTTAGTGTTGTGCTCTCAGCAGCTGCTGGATTTCTGATTTTGTACTTTTTGAATATCCTCAGTGTTTGTCTCCCTCACCCTGGTGCAGGTTGTCAGGCTCACCATGGAAGCAACACTGTTGCTCATCTTGCCAATTCTGTGGTTTCACCTGGCCCCTAGCTCAAGTGCAAGGGGTGGTTTACCTCCTGCCAAGGAGTCAGCTATCCTTTCTTGTCTTGTTGATAGATTGTGATTGTCCTTGGTTCTCACTGCTTCTGAAAAAGAAAAGCAGATTCTCCAACAGAGAGTGAGGTCAGCATAGGTTAAAGGGGATAGCATTGTTAATATAGAGAAATTCTAATGGGTGTAGCCTCTCTTGGGGCCAAAGTCCAGTGACAGCTTCTTGATGGAATCCATAGTTTTAGTTTCCATAGGATTCTGACTTGGTTCCCAGTTCCAGCTATGGGTTTCTTTGCACTGAGCAGATCTCTTAGTCAATCAGAGAGCCATTGGTTACCCACCTAGGCTGGGTACCATGATGGCACAACAATGTACTTTTTTCCCATAAGTTTTCTAATGGTATGTGAAAATAAATATTTTTCTTATAATTATCATTTGACATCCTTTCTTTTCCTAAAAATTTTACTCTATACCAGAGATTCTTGAACATCCTTTCCTTCTTACTGATCTTTCTCCTCTTTCCCACACTTCAGAGTTTGAGTCTTTCTCCTTTTTCACTCACCACTCTTTCTCACTGGCTCTCTTCTTCCTCCAGCTTCTTCTTCTACTACCTTCCTGTGTCCCTTCTATTCTGTAGAGAAGTAGCCTTATGTTATTCCTTATATACATCATCTTGGTCTCACTCAGCCTATCTAAATTTCTTTTCAACCAGAAATATAAAAATCTTTTTTAGAAAAAGGAAGACATTCAAGCACTTATGATTTAATATTTTAATATCATTCACATACATGTCATTAACATTAGATATGCCTGAGTGTTAAGCTCTAATGAGAGTATTTGTTTCAATTTTTTCTTTGATTTTTGAAAGCACATATTTTATTGAATTAGAAAAAAAAACTCTTATTTTTGCTTATACTAGCACTGAGGGGTTGAACCTATGGCCTCACACATGTTAGTGAAATCCTCTATCACTGGGCCATATCCCTACCCCTCAAGAAAACATTTTTTATTATAAAATTATATTTGACACTCTAGCATTTCATAAATCTGATTATTTTCCCTGAAGGAATTACAAACTTTATCTTTAGGAATACTGTGTCATCCTTAGTGAAATGTCAAAGTTATATGGCCTGGTTTTAGCCAAATTCCTATCTCCTCCTCACCTACTAAGATTTACACAGCAGCCACAGCAATGGCAGGCTTCCTGATGTAGCAGCCATGCTATGCAAAAGACTTTTCTTTATCAGTGTGAGGTGTGGAAACCAGCCAGCTTCAGAAGAATTTAGTGGAATTCAGAAGAATTCACTGAGACATTCTCCTTTGGTGCTAAGGGCTGGCTTATAAGATGCAAGACTACCCTGATACCATCATACTAAAGACAACTCCTGGACAGGCTATGGAGAGTAGAGCAATGTCTGAGGAGACCCTGTTGTTCCAGTGCCATATACTCAAGTCTTCCTTGCACACACTTGAGGACATGTGAATGAGGAAGGAATTCAGTTCTCACCTTGGAGGTGTTTGTGCCAGCTGATGCCTTGGCAGCAGAGATGTGCTGTCCCTGCAAAGCCCTGTCCAGATTGCAGAGTTATGAACAAAAGACATGGCATTGTTTCAAATCTCCAAATTTCAGGTGGTCACTTACCAGCATGATCTGCAGAACCTGCACTGTGAAATCCCAAGGGTCCTGGAGAATGAAAGGTAAAATTTTCTTCCTTAGAGTGAACAACACATAAATCCTTAATTCCAAGGAGTTGGTCCACCGGAAGGGACAGAGAAGCAGGGAGGGAAAAGTTACAAGGACTCACAGCAGGACTTCTTTCCTGGCCTCTCTGAGGTACCTGTTTCATGTTTCCAAACTACAGCTCTTTATCCATTTGGGAGACTTGAGCAACTATGGATGTTTATCCCACGTGGGAAACATGCGATGCTTCTGGTCACAAGGTGTTAGGATCTTGTCAATTGGTCTGTTTCCCTGAATGGCTCACATTACCTTGACTTTGTACCTCAGAAGCCAATTCTGAGATGAGAATTTGAGAACAAGTAATTCACATGACAGGTGACCCCAGTAAACACCTGGGAAAGCAGGGAAGTGAGCCATAAAATGGAAGAGGGCAAATAACTAAGGTTCTGTTACATCAGTTAACATGATGGTCAATTAGGACAAACTGTTGTAGAACTTTAAAAGCCCATGTCAATCCGGGCGTGATGGTACACGTCTTTAATCCCAACACTCAGGAAGCAGAGGTAGGAGGATCGCTATGAATTTGAGGCCAGCCTGAGACTACATAGTGAATCCCAGTCAGCTTGAGCAAGACCCTACCTCAAAAAAACCAAAAGGAAAAAGGAAAAAAAAAAAGCCCATGTCAAATATGCCCAAGGATAGTACCACAGAGGGGTCACAAAACCAGGGGTGATCTCTGTTACCTGACCTACACTATGACAGCATTGCTCACACCAGGAGAGAGTGACAGGTACTCACCGCAGGAAACCATATGCATGGAATAAAAAGGGGTTGTGAAGAGGTACCAATAGTGTCTGCCTAAGCCGCTGGGCAAACTGCATGAAGTGCCAAGGCCTGTGTCCCACTCAAGCTGTGAGATCCAGGGAAGCTGGCTGAGCGAGCAGTGTGCAGCAAGCACAAATGTCCTGAGGCAGGAACTGGCAAAGCATGTTGGGAGATGAAGGCAGAGAGAGGGTGACAGACCTAAGCAAATAAGGCCTTCCAGGTCAAGCCAGGACTTTGGTTTTTGCCCTGAGTAGAATGAGAAGCCATCGCACAGCTATGGCATAGTAGACAATGCAACCTGTTTCTAAGTGGATCGTTCCAGCTACTGTGCTGAGCCAGGAGGTAAGGACGGATCAGATAGAAGATTGTTACAATATGGGGGAGAGGCAATGATAGTGGCTCAGACCATGATAGTGAGGTGTATACTGTAAGGCATGGGCATATCCTGTTGTTTTTTTTTTTTAAAGGTCAAGCCACTAGGACTTGCTGACAGATTATATGTAGCATGAACAAAAGGAAACCATCCAGGATACCTGGGAAATGTAGGCCTTGAACTCCTGGAAGGGTTGACTTGCCATTGGCTGAGACAAAACAAAAGGCAGGGAAGAAGAGGCGCAGATGGGAAGGGTCCAGGGCTTGTCTTTGGACATGTGAAATGTAAGCTGTCTGTCAAACTTTGGAATGGGATGCCAGAATAGGCAGCTGGACAGACCTTGCATTCAGAGAGAAGACTGGAATGGGTGTATAACCTTGAGGACAAACATGGGTTTTAACCCCCTTCAACTGGCAAGTACCTCTGCCTACTGGTGATCATCACTGACTGGACTGAGACAGTTGACAGTGGATCCTCCTGACATCCCTGTAAAACCTCCTTTCTGGGCCTTTGAATGACCCAGTAGATTTCCTTCAGAAGTAGGACACTTCCAAGCTGCTCAGCTTCTTGTTCTCAGGGCTGACCTTCCTCTTATACCAAGGACTCCCTCTTGCTTAGACCTGTGGTCACTTCTCCCCAGTCCCCTCTTAGTAGTTGTCCCCTGGGTGGTGGACACCTCTGGGAAGTACTTGTGGAAATCATCTTTGTGTTCAGTCACTCCCTGTGGAGAACCACCATCCCTTTTGCCTCAGGCACTGCCCTTTCAGTTTTGAGCCAAGGGTGGGCAGGAAGGCAAGTTGAACAGACACGATCCTTATGCAACATGGAACCCATTCCAAAGATCTGGTTACATTCTGGGATGCTCTGGCAAGAATGGGGCAACCTCACCTCCTGCCAGGTCCCAGAGAGAGACTCATCACCACACAGATGAAGCCCAGAGCATCTTTTCTGAAGAAGCGCCATCTGCAGCTGAGCTCTTTGGAGATGCAGCCCCCTATGGTGACCCACCACCACCAGCTCTATCTGGACATGGGAGAGAGGTGATCAGGCAGACCCCCTGACATCAGAAAGCCACAGGCCTTCTCCGTCTAGCTGTCTGGATTTGCTTTGAGGCATATCAAAAAAGAACCTGAGTCTGCAACATCTCTGATACTTGGAACTGCTAAATTTTCATGTTTTATTGGCATGATCTCATCCAAAAAGCCCCGGGTTTCTGAAAAGGAACACAGTACGTCTGCCTCAAACATTTGGCCCTTGGAGGCACTCCATATCTCCAGCCTGTAAACCATGATCTAAAACAGCCTGGGCCGCTCCTGTCTGCTTCCATCAAGATGGGAAACAGGAATTGGATGAGTTTGAGCCACAGCACAGTGCCAAACATGGGTTACAGAATCATCACCCCCAAACTCCACACACAAGCCCCATCTCCCACCAGACCTTCTTTCTTCACTGACAGAGGTCACTGACTTCTGCCATTTTGTTCTCCAGGACTATATTTTAAGCTGGCCTATCATGAGTCTATCTGAGGGCCCCTGGTTCTCTTGTGAACAAATTGAACCCCAGCCTCCCCTGCAGATTTTAAATCATTTTCTCTTTTTTTGCTATGTTGTGTTAGGGCCAGCGTGTGTTACTATTTTCAAAGTTATTAAGTTCAAATTTGGTTTAGTAAAAACAGAAATCTCTGTTCTGCTCATGACCTTGAGATGGGAGCAAGGACAGTATCGTATGATGGAACCTCAACTAACTGGGGTGAGGTGGAGGAAGATGGAGTCTCATACTGCTCTGGGGTACTGGGTAGATTGATGTCCTCTCTGAGGCTCAACTCCCTCACTTGTAAGAGGTGAGGAACAAATTCAAATGTCCCCAGGTAAGGAATCTGGCATGGACCAAAGCAACTGGTCCTTCTAAGTCCCGGTGTTTCACATTCTAGATGTGAGTAGGAGAGTGCTGAAATAAAGGCCTCCATGACACTGTCTACACCCCAGCCCTGCACTCTCTTACTCTGGCTTCCACCTCTAGCCGAAGACATTTCATCCATGTCTTGGATTCCTCAAGAGAAAGTTCTGGCAATGCAAATGGAAAAGGAGAAAGATATACATTCCATGAGAGGATGTTCCATTCTGTTGACATGGCTTCTGTCTACAGAGCAAAGACTGGGATCTTAGAGAAATACTAGAGGCCAGGTGGATGCCATCTCTCGTGACATCTTGATGTCAATAGTAAAGATGAAAAGTTATGGCAATAAATCTATATTTGTCAAGGATATTCAGTAAGTGCCAGAAGCTCCAAAGGTAGACAAAATGGGCCATGAAGTTTTTGTTCTTGGTGGATCAGAGTTAGGAAAGCAATGAACAGAGCAAACCTACATCAAATAGTGATAAGTAGAGATTAAGAAACATAAAGGAGGAAAGTGGAGGAAGATAATAAGTCTGGGGGAGAGATTTTAGCAGGAATAAGACTCAAAAGAGAAAGGAAAGAAAGAAGCCTCTAGAATCCTGCTGCCCTGTGCTAATTCATATAATTGGAGTGGCTTGGGTAAACATGGTGTTCTTTGTACAACGATTGTCCTCATTGCAAGGCCACTTTTCCTTCTTACAGTGTAGGAAATAGTCATCATAAAACTAGTCTACCAGGACTGGAGAGATGGCTTAGTGGTTAAGGAGTTTGCCTGCAAAGCCAAAGGTCCCAGGTTTGATTCCCCAGGACCCACGTAAGCCAGATACATAAGATGGCACATTCATCTGGAGTTCATTTGCAGTGGCTAAAGACCCTGGCATGCCCATTCTCTCTCTCTCTCTCAAATAAATGAATAAAAATTAAAAGTAAAAACTAGTCTACCAGAGACACTGTCTGAAAGCTGTATGCTAGTTAGCATCAGGGGGTTGAGTACAGTCAGTATGTGAATAAGATTTGAAAATGAATTGTCCCCTGTGTAATTCATTGTAATTTTAATCCCTAGGGGAAGTATAAAGAGGCTGGAAAATGAATCCAACTATGGTAGAGGTAAGACTTTACGGTGTGATTAAGATTAAATAAGACCGGGGGAGGGAAGGGAAATATCATGGTTTATTGTCTATACATATCAAAGCTATCAATAAAAAAAATTAAAGCCGGGGATGGTGGCACACACCTTTATTACCAGCACTTGGGAAGCAGAGGTAGGAGGATTGCCATGAGTTCGAGGCCATCCTGAGATTACATAGTGAATTCCAGGTTAGCCTGAGCTGCAGTGAAACCCTGCCTCGAAAAACCAAAAAATAAAGATCATTGGGATAAAGCCCCCACGATGAATACTGATGGCTTAAGAAGAGAAAATTATCATTCTTTCTCCTCTCTCCCCATTTCAGCATGTGATGTATGCCACCTCAGAACTATGCCATCAAGGTTGCAGCCACTTGATCTTGAAGCCAAAATAAACAGATGGTAGGATTGCCATGATTGTTGAGGCCATCCTCCCTTAAAATAAAGAAGATTAATAGTGAATTCCAGGTTAGCCTGAGCTGCAGTGAAACCCTGCCTCGAAAAACCAAAAAATAAAGATCATTGGGATAAAGCCCCCACGATGAATACTGATGGCTTAAGAAGAGAAAATTATCATTCTTTCTCCTCTCTCCCCCCATTTCTTAGCATGTGATGCTCTATGCCACCTCAGAACTCTGCCATCAAGAAGATCATCACCAGATGCAGCCACTTGATCTTGAATCATAATCACAAGCCAAAATAAACATTTTCGTTATAACTTACCCAATCCATGGCATTATGCTATTACCAACAGAAAACAGACTAACGTAGTATGTTCAGAAAATCAACCCTGAATTCCTTCCATTCATTGACTGTCCAATTTATTTGGACAGAATTCCCTGCCACCTTGTAGCTACCACTTCATATGCTTAGGTACTGGCTTCTGTAGGCTTTTGAGTTCCCAAACTTATGGTGATGTTACACAGTCTATGGAACAGCTTGTGAGAATTACTTCAGGAACTAATTAAAATAGAGATTCACCAGGCGTGGTGGCACACACTTTTAATCCCAGCACTTGGGAGGCAGAGGTAGGAGGATTGCCATGAGTTTGGGGCCACCCTGAGAATATAGAGTGAATTCCAGGTCAGCCTGGGCTAGAGTGAGACCCTACCTTGAACAACAAAAAAAAAAAAAAAAAAACTAGAGATTCTAGAGATTCATGGGTTATCCCCAGAGTTGGATTCAATAAGTCTGGGGGAGAAAGCAGTGCTGCATAGTTGTAAAAAGTGAAACTCACGTGACTCTGGGTTTGTTGATAGGACTGCTTGGATCGTTAGGAATATTAGCAAGGGTGACACAAAGAGACTTTCAAAGTACTAGTCCTTTGAGGCTTGTGTACTTGTCACTCCATGATAATGGTCTGATAGCTAAGAGATCATGTGGGCCTGTCACATGAGTTACCTCAACCAATAGCTAGATGGCCACCAGCAATAGAAAGTCTGGAGTCCTAGACAAGCCAAGCCCCAGCCATCCTAACAGCTGACCTCAGTGTTCAAATGAATCCCATTAGGATCAGTTGACAGATCCAGAGCAGAACCCTCTGAGTGGCCCACAAAATAATTAGCTAAATAAATAGTGGATGTTTTAGGCCATTAAGTGTGTGCAGTCTTTTTTCAGATTTTTGACATTGTGATGTACATGTACAAGTGAAATGATTAACATAGCCAAGTAAACTAATATTCCATCATTTCACATAGATACTCTGTGTATGCATATGTGTGTATTTGTGAGAGAGAGGAGAGAGAGAAAGAGAAGCCCGAGATCCACAATATTGGCAAATGAAGTGAGGAAAACTTAAAGTCATTTCTTAAGCATCAACTGATAAAAGATCTCAGATTTTATAGTTTCAATAAGTTCTCCAAGTATATCTGATGGTATGGTTAAGACTGGGACCCTATATGTGATAGATATGTTTGCTTTCATCACCACCACCTCCTGCTGCTTTTTGTGCAAATGTCATTGTGTGGCCCAGCTGTGTCCTTGTGGAGGGAGTACAGCATGGAGAAGGAAACCTCATGTTCAGTTCCCACAGAGAATAGGTTGTATCTGTAAACTCTGAGGCCTGATTCAGGGTTTGGCATTTTCCAGATTAATTCAAGAGACAGATGATACTGAGGACTTGTCTGGAGAAATAGCCATGGATTAGGTCCATGTTGGAAATGAACATGTAACTATGTGGCAAGATGGTCATGGTGGTTTGTTTGATTGCTAATAATTGCACTATGCATGCACATGGATATCACAGCATTATGTGTACAAACGGGACACTTGTGTTTTCAGTCTTTTGAAGAAAGGCCACATGCAATAGAACAATCAGAGATCATCCAAGAGGATTTTTAGAAGAGGATTGCAAGCTAAGTGTGGACCCTTGGCTCTCTGAGTTAACAGTAGAGATGAGCATGTTGGAAGAGGGGAAGCACAAGGTTCTAGAGAGAGAAAGGTTGCATAAGTTGAATAAGTTCTAGTGCTCCATAGCACAGTAGAGTGACACAGTATACAAAGGTTTATAACACATGTAAAAATTAATTAAAAGAGCTCAAAGTTTCCCAACATAAAATAAATGTTTGGGCTGGAAAGATGGCTTAGCGGTTAAAGCACTTGCCTGTGAAGCCTAAGGACCCATGTTCAACTCCCCAGATCCCACGTAAGGCAGACGCACAAGGTGCCACACGCACAAGGTTGTGCATGCTCACAAAGTGGCACACACATCTGGAGTTCAATTGCAAAAGTTGGAGGCCCTGGTGTGCCAATTCTATCTCTCTCTCTCACTTTCTCTCTCTCTCATTAAATAAATTAATTTTCAAGAAGATGGAAATATTAACCACCCTGAACTGATCAGTATGTAGGATTTCAAACCTGGAATCCTAGACAGACCTTGTAATAGCACCAGCCAGCCTTACCTTGTGGCCAAGTCCCTCTCAGCCTGTTGGGCATTTGCAGCTGCTCTGAAATGGACTGCTGCAGCCTCCCTCAGCATTCTTTCCCAATGTCCAGGACTGTCATAGTCAAGAACCTTTTTTATTAGCCACAAAACTCTTTCCAAAAATAAATAAATAAATAAATAAATAAATAAATAAATAAATAAAAACTAGTCTCTTCTCCTAGACTAAACATTGTGTGACAACTCCATAAGACATAACTTACACACACACACATTATTAGGGAAAATGTAGCCCCCCTAAAAATGGGCTCTGTAAGCCACACTATTTGAAATAATGCCTTCCAGCCAGCAGGAAACACAATGTACAAAAATGGTGTTAGCTCTTCTCTGAAGACCCAAGGTGTAGGGGGTGGGGGTGTTCTGGACTACGCTTTGTGATGGGGAAGATGGAATTTCCCTCACCATAAGTAACAATGAAAAGTCTTGAGTGCCCATCCACTGCCCTTCCATAGTGTGAAGATGCTACTCTGAGCACATCCAGGTATGGCCAGCTTGGGTTGGGAATAAGCCTGCCCATTCACAGAAAGAGGGAAAGGGGAGGTGAGTGGCCCATGTGGAGGTGATATCAAAGGACAGGGGTGCAAGAGAGATTGACTCATTAGGGTTCCAGGTTTCCTTTATCTTTACAGTGTAGATGCTTCTCAGACCTACCTCAGAAGTTAACAGCAGCTGAAATAATGAATGCAAGGAGTATAGTGCATAGCAGAAAGCAAGCCCTCGGTAGGTGTGGGCTGATGTTAAGGATGCGGCTACTACTACTGTTCAAAGGGAGCTCTGATGAGGTGGTCATCCCACCTGGGAATACCGGCCATTGATTGTGAAGTCGAAGCCCTCAAAAGGCAGTTGCTCCTTTCTCTTCTCTGTCCACTCACTCCCCAACTGGATTTTGGCCCTGTTTGTCTAATAATTTCACTTAGCAGGATCTGGGAACAAGGAAATGCAAAGGAATCAAATGGGGGGGGTCTCTGCCTAAGTGATTTAGCCAAGTAGGCAAAATCAGCCCCCCCCCCAGATGAGCAGTGGTGAAAGAAGTGCAGGCCGCGTCCACTTGAGTGGACTCATTGACACACTATGCGAAACTGCTCAAAACTGGACGTCCAGGGCTGGGGAAATGGCTCAGTAAAGACACTTTCTTGCAATCTTGTTGGCTAGAATTCAGTTTCCCAGCAATGACATAGAGCCAGAAGCAAAGCAGCACATGAGTCTGTTATCTATGAGAATGGGAGGCGGAGGCAGGAGGATCCAGAGCTCACAGGCAGCAGCAAAACAAGAGTCTCTGTCTCAGAAAAAGGAAAGAGAGTACAAACACCCCAGGGTTGTTCCCAGACCTCCATGAGTGCCCCATGGCCCACACGTGTGTGTGTGTGTGTGCACACACACACACACACACACACACACACACAAATATTTTTTAAGCTGGTCTTCCTGTCAGATACTCCAAGGGATAAGTCTTTGCATTGAAGCCTTTAGCTGCTACAGAGCACATCCCTCCTTAGGCATCAGGCCTGATCCAACTAAGGCAACAACCCCTGTCTATAATAGTTTGAATTAGGTGCTCCTTGTGTGTTCTGAATGTGTGAGTCCCAGATGATGGCAATTTGGGAGGTAGAGCCTTGCTGAAGGAGGCGTGTTCGGGGAGGGGGGAGCTTATGGGTGTTATAGCCAGCTCCCCTTACCAGAGCGTACCTCACCCTTACTGCTTTCTGCCAGACGCTGTGGCAGAGGTGATGTCCAGCCTCTGCTCCACTGTGTTTCCCTTGCCATCATGGAGCTTCCTCTTGAGACTATGAGCCGAAATAAATAACTTTTCTCTCATGAGCTGCTTTTGGTTGGGAGCCTTGGGCCTATAACGAGGTTACTGCAATACTGTCTCTGCGTCTGAGGGCTGACTTTGATGCCAAAGCCACTTTCCTCCACTCATGAGGGAGAAGAAATCCATGTTCTTGGAAAGTAGATCTCAACCAATGGTTGATGGGAAACAGAGTGCGAATAACCCAGGTCTCTCAGTGCCCCAGGTGGATAATCCTGATGCATGTTCCACCTGGATGCAAAGCCCCAGCAAGTCAGGGCTCCAGGTACCCACAGTAGGTTTTCATTTCCCAAGCCCTGATTGTCCAGCTGTCCTTTCCCTCCTCACCTTCCATTCCTCAATGCTGTGTCTTTTACCTCCCAGCCAAGCACTTGCCCTGAAACTCTTCTCACAGGGTCTTCTTATGGAAGAAGCTGACCTAATAAAACTTGGTATTTTCTCTCTATTTCCACTTCGACTCTGAAACCCTCTTATTCTCCTATCACTAGGCTCCTGCCCTTCATTTCCTAAACCCTGGGTAAATCTTGATATAATCTGAACTCAGTGCCTGAGTCCTCAGCAGGTCCACACTGGAACTACTCCTGAATTTAATACCCTTCCTAGAACAGTGTTCACTTCAGGTGAGTGTCTAGAGCCACCATGGACCCCCTTCAAGCCTTGTGCTGAGGTTTTGGCTTAAACCTGGATTTTGAAACCCTTCCTATACCTCCTTACGCTCTGCTATCAGTCAGCACGTGACTCAGGGACATCCTAGCATGGTTAACAGCAAGCATATCAAACTCAAGCCAGTAAGAATTTTTTATTCCAAGGCCTGGTCCTACATCCTACACTCCTACTCACTGTCTTCCCTCCTTGGCTGTCTCCATGGCTTGATTGTTGTGGCTTTCTGACGTGGCTGCTCTGGGAGGCTACTCTCTGAGGCCATCTCAGAGGCCATGTGTGCTCAATGCAGCCTGGTCCGGGCATGGCACCAGGTTGTGAAGACAGCAGTGGAGCAGCTATTTCTGGTGTAGTAGAGAACTTAGATTAGTACACAGGTAATTATAACCCACTGGGACATGACTGTGAGGGAGGTGTACAGATGCTATAGGAGCACAGGAAGGGTGAATGAAAGTGATGTCAAACTCTTCCCTGGGAGGGAGACACATGTTTCAAGCTCAGGGAGAAACATCTTACAAAGGCCACAGTGGGGATAAAGCAGTAATCAATGGACGTCATGTTACACAGATGGCAATCAACACAGGAGGCTGTCAACATGTAGTGACACATGCTCCTCTCAGCTGAAGGTAGAATTTAAATATTTAAACAAGTGGATCTTTAGTTCACTAGTAAATTTTGTTTGCCCAGGGATGCTTACCTCTGAATTCCTCTCTCCATGGTGCTACATCTCTGCAGGGGAGAAACACCATTATCCACAGCACCCCTTCAAAGAAGACATTGGGCACAGTGCAGCGGTTTAACTAAACCTTCTGTGTGTGGGTGACAAAATATATTTGAGCTCCAGGGATTGAGGGATTTTGTTATTGAGTTGTTTGCTTCAGGTAAAAGATGAAAGGCTTGAGTCAACAGATTAGGAAAACAGCACAGGGAAGCTCCACCTGACCGCCAGCTCCACTAGTGGACTACCTGCAGCAGGCCCCGCACAGTATTACCCCCCACACACACACACAAAAGACGTCATGAAGAAAGTTCCAGAAATGAAGAGAAGAAGCCTCACTTAGTCCACCATCTCTAACAGTTCCAGCTTGTCTCTTTGTAGGGTTGCCTCACCCAATCATGGCGTAAGGTGCAAAGTCTGGAAGAGCCTTAAGGTCTTGAAGAACCTGAGTGAATTTCCCCTCTTCTTCACTGTGTGTCCAATTTCTGTGACGTCAGTGGAGATAAGACAGGAGTGGGGAGTTGTATTCTTCAGAAGGATGATGAAAGTAGAATCTCGTAATCTGGAGAAGTGGGTGGACAGTGAGAGGTAGTAAGGATGCTGGAGAGGAAGATGGCAGGATTAAGCTCATCCACATCAGGTGGAATGGTCAGAATTTAACTGGGCATTGAGCTTTAGAGGAGCATTTTCTGTACAAATCTGATTTTTGTTTTCTGAGACAAGCCCAATTGACTACCTGTTTTAAATGCAAGAGTGAGAGAGAGAGAGGGAGAGAGAGAATTGGTAGGCCAGGCCTGCAGCCACTGCAATCGAACTTCAGATGCATGTACCACCTTGTGTGCATGTACAACCTTGCACACTTGCATCACTGTGCATCTGTCTTATGTGGGATCTGGAGGGTCAAACATGAGTCCTTAGGCTTTGCAGGCAAGTGCTTTAACCACTAAGCCATCTCTCCAGCCCCAAATCTGACATTTTTTAAATTTTTTATTGACAACTTTTATACTTACAAATAATAGACCATGATATTTCCCTCTCCTCCCCCATTCCCCTTCAGAACTCCACTCTCCATCATATCTCCTCCCTCTCTCCATTAGTGTCTCTTTTAAATTGATGTCATCATCTTTTTCTCTTATTATGAAGGTCTTGTGAAGGTATTGCTAGGCACTGCAAGGTCATGGATATCAAGGCCAATTTCTGTCTGGACAATTGCATTGTAAGGAGTGGTACACTTCCATTGGCTGTTACATTATTTCTGTCACCTCTTCCGCAATGGACCCTGAGCCTTGAAGGGTGTGTTAGAGATGTTTCAGTGCTGGAAACTCCTTTGTCCCTTCTTCTCAGCACTATGTTCCCTTTTGGGTCATCCCAGTGGTCATCGCCATCTGAAAATAGAAGCTTCTCTAACCAGAAGTGAAAGTAGCATTAATATATGAATATGAACATTAAATGTAGTGTTTTCAGGGCAGTTTGGTGGGAATAATATATACATTTAGCCAGACAAGAGCAGGTTTTATACCACTAAAGCTCATGACCTCCCTGCCATAGGCTTTTGATTAGGTTTTCAGTACCAGGCATGTATTTCCTCCCATAGAGGGGGACTTCAGTCCAATTAGGGACCAGTTGGTTCCCCCAGAGAAGACATGTCACTATTGCACTCATTCAGTCATTTGGCCTGTCTGGCCAAACTTGAGGTTTCTAGT
Organism: Orientallactaga sibirica; assembly: GCA_036365145.1. Lineage (NCBI taxonomy): Eukaryota > Metazoa > Chordata > Mammalia > Rodentia > Dipodidae > Orientallactaga > Orientallactaga sibirica. The sequence goes on from JAEOAD010000011.1 coordinate 22,644,436, forward strand.
GAAATCTGACATTTTTGAAAACAGAAAGTTGCTTTCTCCCTGTACACTATTCTCTTTCTCTCCCCTCTCTCTCTTCTCTCTATCCCTTTCTCTATCCCTCCTCTCCCCAAACCTTCTCTCTCCATTCTCTCCCCCTCTCTCTTGCCTCTTTTCTCTCCTCTCTCTCCTTCCTCTTCCCCCTCTCTCCTCTCCTTTCTTCCTTGTCCATCCCTCCTTCCCTGCATGCCTTTCTTCTCATAACCACCCCTAAACAGTTATCCTCATAATAATGAGAAACTTGCAATCCCCCAAGATAGCCACCTGCCAGAGCATTCTAAGTGATGAAAGAAACTCTAGCTGGGCGTGATGGTGCACACCTTTAATCCCAGCATTCAGGAGGCAAAGATAGGAGGATTGCCATGAGTTCGAGGCCACCCTGAGATTACATAGTGAATTCCAGGTCAGCCTGAGCTAGAGTGAGACCCTACCTTGAAAAACCGAAAAATGAAAAAAACCAAAAAAAAAAAAAAAGAAAAGAAAAGAAAAGAAAAGAAAAGAAAAGAAAAGAAAAGAAAAGAAAAGAAACTCTAGAGGTGCCTTACTCAAAAATGGAAGAGTAGACCCAATGTCAATTGTCCTGGAGAATCCAAGTGTGGTCCTATTGGAAGGACAGGAATGAATCAGCCAAATTCTGTCTAGCACCAGGGTTTCATGACAAAAAAACCTGTTTACCTGGTCCTTTAAACTTTTTCATCTAGTCTATTAATCTTGTCTGTTCTAATTGTCATTGGAAACAAATGTGACAGATTCTTTCTGTCACATCCTGACTCCATTTTTAGAATGATGAAGACAAACCCTTGTCAATCTCTGATTTCCTGTTTTCTATACTGCCTGTTTCCACAGCTCCAAACACCTCACAGCCTTCTTCTGTCTTGAGACCCATTGAAGAAACCATGCCCAATGCATGCCTCACATTGCCATGAGGCAGCATCCGAGAGAGGCAGGAGGTGGGTTCTTTGTGTTCCTGCAAACATGAAGGAGACAGAATCACTGTGCTGTGACCACTCGCCAAGGAAAGAGCACAGAGAGGTTTGGGGCACCTGGGAGTGGGCATGGGAGTCCTTCTCATTCTGCTACTGCTAAAACCAACACCACAACAGCCTAATAGAAAACAAAACATGATTTCCCCCAGGATAACCACACTAAAAGTATGTGCCAACAACTTAATTTCTTGTACTGCCACAAACCCTGTGTGGGTCTATTAACATGTGTATTGATTTATCCATCAAGTATTAAATTCATGCTAGAACTGGAAGAATGTCTAGAGCAGGGTTCAGTAAGCTACAGGACACCAGCCAAATCTACCCAGCTGCTGCTTTTGCACTCAGTGAAAGTTAATCGTGGTGCCCAAAAGGGCATGTTTTAAAACTTAATCCACCAATTAATGGTATATAAGCAATGGGATCTTGAGGATGTTGGGTAGATAAGCCAGATTATTAGATGAGGTCATGAGAGTAGGACCCCTATTATGGCACTAGTGGCTTCATATGAAGAAAGACCCCAGTCAGACACCTACTCTGTCTCACTGCAGAATGTCTTCTGCCATGATGTAGTACAAGAAGACGTCACCCACCAGATGCCAAGGAGACGGGAATGCCATGTTCTTGAACTTTACAGCTTCCTGAATGAGGACCATGAGACCAAAAGACTCCTATTTTTATAAGTTTCTCACTTCGTGGTATTCTGCTGTAGTAACAGAGAAATAGTTTAAGTGAAATGATTTCTGTATTTTTAGTGGTCACATTTTAAACGTTTGCATTAGTACATACATAATATTCATCACTGTGCTCCTTGGCTAGCAAGGCCTAAAATAGTTACACGTGTCCCTTGAAGAAGACACTTGCCAACCCATGATCCAGAACAAGGACTCTGAGTAGATCAAAAAGTAATAGAAAATAAAATGTGAATATCAGAATCTTTGGATGGGAGTTGGGACATACTCAAGTGGCTGAAAAGGCATATCCAGGAATTTTATCTATAGACCACAGGAAACCTTGCTACATTAACAAGGAAGATCATGGCCCCATTTTACCTAACAATAACAAAAATGGAAATTTAAAATTAAATTGTGGAATATTAGTAGGATTAGAGTCTATACAATAACTTTTAAATGACCTAAACTGCTAGTGAGTTACACCAAAAAAAGTGAGAGAGGGGCTGGGGAGATGACTTAGTGGTAAAGACATTTGCCACCAAAGCCAAAGGACCCAGGTTTTATTCCCCAGTACCCACATAAAGCCAGATTCACAAGGTGGCACATGCAGCTGGAGTTCATTTGCAATGGCTAGGGGCCCTGACATGTCCTTTCTCTCCCTCCCTCTCTCTCATAAATAAAATAAATTTTTTTAAGTAGGAGAAGAATTATTTTGGAAGAAGGGGTTCAACATGAGTGGGAGGGGATAAGAGAGGGTAATGGGGTGAATATGATAAAGCATATTATAGACATGTATGAAATTGTCAAAAATTAAGTGAAATTTAAAAATACATAATGCTGATTGGAGAAAAGCACATTTCAGAACGTTATGCATACTCTAAAATTGACTACATAAATCTGCAAATAAAAGATCAAAAGAACTCTTTATGTTCTGTGTTTGAAAGCACGTACTTCAAGAATGTGCCCCCAAATTTTCATGCTACTGCTTTCAGAACAAAAAAGTAAGAAAGAGAAAGGAAGTGAGGTAGAGAATACAAAGATATGAAATAAGGCTAGGATGAAATGATGGTAGTCAAAGGAAACTTCAAAAGTGTCAAGGAGATTGTATTATACACACAAACTGAAGTAAAAAATAAAATACATAAATACAAATTCTAACTAGCTGGAAGCTTGGGGTTCTTGTTTTATTATTCTGGTCTCCAAATTAAGAGAGCATGTTCTAAAATTACCATGGTTTTGATGTGATCTTTCCCACTATAATTAATTTGCTTTTGAAATTCTGAATTCTGAGCAGTTAAAGAAGTGTGAGGTTTAGTCAAATCAAAAAGAGCATGAATATCTAAATATTTGACAAACTCTGATCTGAAACAGTGACTTTCAATTTGAAGTAAACTTCATTAAAACATAATTTACATGCAACACATTTAACTCATTTTCATTTACCGTTCAATGAGTTTTGATAAATGTTCGCACCCATGGGACAATCACCACAAAGCACAGTACAGAACACCTCCATCACCATCTAGAGCTCTCATTTCTGTAAGCCCATCTCCCAGCCCCTAAAGCCAAGTGACCATGGCTCTAAATTAAATTGAGAGTCTCTATCTGTCTGTCTATTTATCTATCTTGATTAAACCTAGAGCCTCATACACATTAGGTAAATACCACTGAGCTACAACCCAGTCTTATTTTGACCTTTTGTTTTGAAACAAAGTCTCACTAAGTTTTCCCAGAGCTAAGAATACAATGTAGATGTTTTTTTTCCACACAAAACTTTCCCTTTAAGCAGACATATGAGGGGAAGCCCCAGAAGTAAGCTATGTGATACCCAAGCTGTCTTGACAGAGACAAGGCCACTAACCTCACTTTTTAACAGCAGTGTGAACACAACTCTTAACACAGAACATTTCTCTTCTCATAACCCACATGATAGGAATTTCCATTTTATCAACTATTAAGAGAATGTATTTGTGCATAGAGATTCTAAAAGACAGGGGGATCATTGACTCCCCATAGATTAAGACAATTTAACAAACCTGCAAGTTTATAGTCAAGAAAACTGTGACTCAGGATTGAGTACACCTGCTTAAGTCACACAATTGCACAGAATGAACCATACCCAAGACAGAAGGTACATTTGACCTTGTCTACACCTCTGAGGAGTTGGCAGGTCTGGCAACATGTTCATCTTCTCCTAGGCAACTGCACTGACCTGACCTGGAAAAAATAGTTTCTTCACAGGGAAGTAGTAGGAGCTATGGCCAGGGTGGTGACAGTATCCCATAAGGTTGGGTATAGAACAGAGATGGTATCTTGTTTTGCCAATGATTATGGGTGCTTAAAGTGAAGAGATAAATCCAGAAAGTGTTGGGTTTTTTTTCCCAAAACTCAAAAATAAGGAGCCAAAAGCTGTCCCAAAAAGGCCATCAAAAAGGACAAATCATGGTGTAAGGTATAATTTTCTGCATATAATTGACACAAAAATATAATTTCCACTTAGGATGTCAAAATCCACAGAGAACACTTCCCTGGATTATAACAATGAGGAAAGGCCTGGAAATCCATAAAATCATAACTCTGCTTGAGCCCATCAGTGTTGAGGTTAAAGGGCAGGCAGATGAACTAGGTTCCAAAAGGTAGAAAGAATCTGAGGAGAGATGGGGCACAAACTGCTTCTTCACCTCTGTCAGACCACAGGAAGAGGAGGCCGCCAAAGAAATAGGTAACAAGATATTCACTGAATGCTAATAAAGTATAGTGGTTCAAGGTGAGGCAGGTTAGGGGTTGCAGTGGCCCCCAAAAGTAAAAGCAAGGAGGTCCTTGTGCCTAAAAGAGGGGATGTACTTCTTCCTTGGTTCTTTTTCCCTAAAGGAGCTCCCACAGCCTCCATCTTGCTAGAGGCCAGAATTGTCAGAAGATTACTGGAAGATCACTCCCTCCTAAAAAGAATAATTCCCTTCCCTAGGAATGTGAAAAGGATTACTACTCCCTTCCCTAGAAACCAGGCAGTACCTGGACACCTGGTGTGGACACTGGACTGACCAGCTCAGCCCCATTCAGTAAATTCCCATGAAAGACCCTAATCAGGGACACCAGGAAGGCTTTCCCATTTCTAGCAACCTCCTCCCGCATCACAGCAGGAGCTCTGCGTTCTATCCTTCTCTTGAGCTCGACAATGAAATATTTCTAAACTTCACCTCCTACAGTCTGGGGATTTCATTAATCAAAATTCCTAAGAACCTGAAAGCCACTGACCCAGTGGAGGCTTTGTGTGGCCATGAATGTCTAGAACCCTAACTCTGGAGTTACAGCCCAACTAAGTGCTGAGAGAAACTCAAAGGCACCCCAAATTCCCTTATCAAAGATAGTGTCAGCACATCTGTTTAGAACTACTGGGATCCCCAGATAGAAGGCAGCTTCACAGTTACTTTCCTTTTTTGAATTTTTATTAATTTATTTGACACACACACACACTCACACACACACCAGGGTATTTTGCTACTACAAATAAACACCATCTGGTTTTATATGGTTGCTGGAGAATGGAATCTGAGCCAGCAGGCTTTGCAAGCAAGTGCCTTTAACTACTGAGAATCTCCCCATCCCCCACAGTTACTTCTTTGTCATGGACCTTCATTAGCTCATGAAAAATCAGTAAGGAATGAACTGGAATGAGCTGCCCAGACTGACACAGATGTGTAGATGGTGATCTGCCACTGCAGTATAGCAGAACATCCAACCCATTTCTCAGATCCTTCCTTCAGATGAAACAATAGCGCTGAATTTCTAGATTGAGGGAGAAAATACTCTTGATCCCAGAATACCTTCACTAATCCAAAGCAGAGGGATTTCTGCTAATGAATTAGGACAGAAAACTCTCCTAACCAAAACCCACACACAAACACACAGAAGAGTTAAGTTTCCCTGAGGAGCTTCACTGGTAAAATCCATTGCTGAGACTCAGGTGCAGAGCCCCTGCCTAAATCTGAACTAAATGAGATATTCCCCACCCTACACCTCAGGAAAATCAAGTAAAAAGGAATGGAAATTGTTCCTGGGAGATGGATAAGACCTTGGAGAAGTCAACTAACTGCACCGGTGTTGCTGAGATCTGTAAAATAGGAGCACTGAAACAACCCTTCAAAAACATTAAATGGAAGAAAACAGCAGCACACTGACAAAGAAATGTGAACCTGTGATGTACTGGAGGAAATGCACCAGCAACAAGTCCAACTCCCGGTTCAGTTGCTGATATGGGGAAATCAGTCATGCTAACAGCTACACAGAGAGGCATGTCCAGTTCTGTAAATACTAGTTCCTTCAGTTTCTGTTGTTTCTGAACAACTTATGTCTGACATGCAATACAAAATCTTGTGATAACAAGAAAGCAAGAAAGAACAAACCATTGTAGAGGAATAAAACACCAGTAGATCCAGACACAGAGATGGCTTAGCTGCTGGAACTATCAGACATGGACTTGACAATAATGATGGTATGTTTCCAAAACTCTAAGGGTGAATGAGGTGCACAGATAATTTCAATACAGTTTTAAAAAGAGTCAAGTGGGGCTGGAGAGATGGCTTAGTGATCAAGGCGCCTGCCTCCTAAGCCTAAGAATGCCCATTCCATTCTCCAGGTCCCACGTTTAGCCAGACACAGTGATACAGGGGCGCAATGCCACACTTGCTCACAAGGTGGCACATGCATGTGGAGTTTGTTCACAGTGGCTGAGAGGCTGCTGGTGCACCCATTGTCTGTCTCTCTCTCTCTGTCCAAAAAAAAAAATTAATTTAAAAAAGAGTCAAGTGTAAATGCTAGAAATATAAGACACACCTGAGGAATTCATTTCTTCTGCAGCCTTACTTTTTAAAATTATTTTTATGCTTTCAGTTGACATAGAGATTTAGGTAGCATTCATTTTGGCATTTCCAAAAATGAGTTGTTTTAGTTGAATCTCACCCCCCTTCCTTTTTCCCAATCCCCCTCCTTTCCCTCATTTTCCTTACCATCCAAATCTCCTCTCCTGTTTACATGTCACATGTGTCCTTTCTCCCTTCCCTTACCCCTCTTCCTACTCTTATTGGAGGTGGGACCCAGCTGAGTAAGGAACCAATGAATTGGAGATAAACCAACAAAGGGTATATATGCTAAAACACAAAACAAAGAAGAGTGAAAAAATGGAGTAAATCATGGAAACTCTGGGACAAGATCAATAGAGTAACACGTATGCAGATGAAATCCTAATAAAGTCGGGTGTGGTGTTGCATGTCTTTAGTCCCAGAATGTGGGAGGCAAAGGTAAGAGGTTCACTGTGAGTTCAAGGCCAGCCTGAGACTACATAGTGAATTCCAGGTCAACTTTGGCTACAGCAAGATCCTACCTAAAATAAAAAAAAAAAAAAAAAAAAAAAGCTGGATGTGGTGGCATACGTGTTGAATCCCAGCACTTGGGAGGCAGAGGTAGGAGGAGCGCCATGAGTTCAAGGCCACCCTGAGACTACATCCAGGTCAGCCTGAGCAAAAGTGAGACCCTACATAAAAAAAAAAAAACTAAATAAATAAATAAACAAACAAACAATAAAAGAGAATGAATGAATGAGACACAATAAACACTTTAAAGAAATAATGACCAACAATATTCTAAAATTACTAAAAGACCATAAATTCTAGCATAAGAGGCTTGATGTGCCCAATTATGATAAAAATCTCTCTCTCTCTCTTATACACACACACACACACACACACACACACACACACACACACACACTCCAAAATATAAGACCTTGAAGGCAGAGGTATAAAAACATTATATAAGGAAAAATAGATAATGAGTTTTCACCAAGCAGGGGGCTTGAGAAATTGCTTAATGGTTAAGGTGCTTGCCTGTGAAGCCAAAGGACCCAGATTTGATTCCCCAGTACCCATGTAAGCCAGATGCATAAGGTGGCGCATGCATACATCTGGAGTTCATTTGCAGTGGCTAGAGGCCCTGGCATGCCCATCCTCGATCTCTCTCTCACACAAATAAATAAGTCAAAAATATAAAAAATTTAAAACTATGCAATTAAGATTTTAAAATATTAGAAAACAATAACTTCAAACTAGATTGCAGGAAAATTAAGGCTTTTTGACATACATTTTGAGAGAATTCACTATCAATAAACTCACTACAAGAAGTATTAAAAGGAAGTTCTTCAGGCAATAAGATGATGCTATAAGATAGAAATTTGGATTTACTTAAAGAAACAAAAAGGGTAAATATAGTAAGAAAAGGGGGTAGAGGTAAATACAAAGGACATTTTTATCTTTAATAATTTTAAAGATTGCTAACTGTAAAGAAAAATAATATTTTTGAAGTCTATAAAATGCCTCAGCTGATAAGAAAGAGCCCTTGCTGTTTAGGCATGAGGGCCTGAAAAGGCCTGTCATCATCTGAGTTGGAGCCCCAGGACCCATGTAAATTGCTGGACATTTCCACACATGCCTGTAACCCCAGTTCTATAGGGAGCAGAGACAATAAAATTGTTGTATTCACTGGCCAGTCAGTCTGACTAAAAGAGAAAAAACAGCTCAATGAGAGATTCTATCTCAAGAAAAATAAAATGGAAAAACAATAGAGAAGGACACACAACATTCTCCTCTGGCTTCCGCTCATAGGTGCACAAGGCATGTGCATCTGTACACACATGTGTGTTCACCACCCACAAATCACAATACTAGCACATACATGTCAAAAATAAAATAAAATATGCATCACTGAGATACATGACAGCAACAACAGAGGATGAGAGAGAGCAGAGAAGTATATGCTGCCTTTAACTTCAAATTGTACTTGAAATGATCAAACTTTTTGCATGTGTGTGTAGAGTATGTGTGATGTGGTTTGTTATGTGTGGTGTATTCACATGTATGTGTTAATGTGCTCATGGCGCACGTGTGTGCAGATGCCAAGGAGAATTTCAGATGCCCTTCTCCATTGCTCATCTACATATTTCCTTGAGACAGAGTCTCTCCCTCAACCCTAAGCTGCCATTTTCAGTCAGCAAGTCCCAGAGATCTTCCAGTCTCTGCCCACTGTGGACTGTAGCTACAGACACTCGTGGACATGTTCAGCATTTTACGTGGGTTCTGAGGAACTGAACTTGAGTAGTACCAGGCCCTCTCAGGCCCTCATACTTAGGTAGCAAGCACTCTTAGCCACTAAAATTATTAACTAGATCCCCAAAATGGCAGATAAAAAGAAAGGACCAAAAACAACCAGACAAATAGAAAAAAATTAGCCTGATGACAAAGTTTAATTGACCAGATCAATGAGTACATTTAATATAACGGTTTAAAACACTTCAAGGGTAATATAAAGAGTGTCAAGTTGGCATGCTTTCAACAGAAAATCCACTTTAACTATAAATATATCTTTAAGTAGGTGAAGAAAAGAGAATGGCACAAGATGCTGCATACATACACTAATAGAAAAAAAAAAAGTTGGACCTGACATATTAGTGTTAGACAAAGAACAAGAGTTTCTAGACTTCAGAACTAGGACTGTGGCCAGGGATCAACAGGCTTATTACATAATGAAAACAAGAATAATTCACTAAGAAGATATAACAACCCTCAAGATGAATGGACCTAACAACATCACAGAATATAACAAACAAAAACTAAAAGGGAAAGGAGAATAGACAAATCCATACTTGTATATGGAGAAATTATCATATCGTAATCAACATAATTGGATATACAAGCAGTTAAGGAGATGAAAGACCTGAAAATCATGTGTCAACCTTTGAACTATATAGAACTACCATCCAAGAGCAATACAATGCTGTTGAATGGTACTTCTATATTTGCAGGCACCCATGGAATATGAACCAAAATGACCACACTCTGGGCCATAACAAATCATAGCAAATGTAAAATAGCCAATTCAAATGAATTTGGTGCTCCACCTGAAAAATATGTTCTCTAACCAATGAAAATAAACTAGAAAACAATAACTAAAAAACAATCTTTAAAATCTACTTATTCGTAGATTATGTAATAATTGTTGAGAATAAGAAAAGTTTGAAAGAATAGGAAAAGATGAGAAAAAGGGAAGAAGAAAATAAGAGAAGCAGAGAGAGAGAGAGAAAAGAGGATAAAAGAGGGAGTGTGTCAGAGGGAAGGAAAGAAGTAGTGAGGAATGGAGAAAAGGGTAGGAATAAAGATATGTTTCTTACTCCAGAGAATGGAGCCAGGAGGAGATAATGGAATTGATCTTCTGATTAGTAACTACTCTCTCCAAAACACTGTAGAACTATTTAAGTTTTTACCCAAGTTAGGAACTCATTACTTCAGTGGTTCAAGACATCATCAGAAGTTGTCCCTAACTGAAAATGAAAGATGGCCTGTATCTTTAGGTCTGTTCAGTCTACCTCTGATCTAGCCAGCGCGGGGAGCAAGCCCTGGAGCACAGACTCACCTCACCCTGACAGCTTCTTCCTTCAACTTACACAACACCCAAGTGAGCAGCTGCCTTCCTTAGAGACCCTTATAAGGTCTGCAGGACCCTTATAGGCCACAACCCAGAGCAACCCAATGACCAGAAAGTCAACACCTTGCCTAGGAAGACCACAACCAATAAGGCAAGGGGAGCTATGGGTAAGCACCTCAGCCTCTCTTTCTGGGTTTCTCAGAAATCTGAGCAAAATCAAGCCCTGCTGCTCACTGTAGCACATTCTTAATTTCATTCACTTATCTATCTGCTCCTCCTGATCTTATCCTGTAGGCTCCTTCCTAACTGCCTCCAAGAATCACCTCCCAGGAAATGTCTTGCACCCATCCAAGTCCCTTGTCTTTTTGGTGGTGCTGTGGATTGAACTTAAAGGCTCATGCATGCCAGCTAAGTGCTCTACCACTGAGCTATATGGACCCCTATGTCCATAGCCTTACTCGAGATAGACTCCATAACTGAAGTCCCAGAATACCAGAATTGCCTACCAGTCTTGTTGCCCCTGGTTACACCATCACAGAATAGCCACATGCACCAGGAAGAACCATCAACTTGGTCATTATATGAGATGAAACCCATGGCCTCGTGCACACTAGACAAGCACTCTACCACTGAGCCACCCCAACTTTCAACTTACTCATTCATAAAATATGAACTAACCACTAGTTCCCAGAAAGCTGAAGAGACAGGGTGAAGACTGTCACCTCAGAGACAGCTATTGCTTCTACAGTTTTTCCACTGACATTAGCACTAGGGGAGCCAAGAGCATGTGGTTAGCCAGCTAACAGTCCAGACTTATCTAATTCCCAGGCCCCCATCAGACCATAAAATATACATATGCAGAGCAGTGCCTAAAAATGGAAATTGAATCATGACAAATTAAGATATATTTTGGACCCGGATTGTCCCTGAGCAATCTTCTGAGGCCGTGTACCATAGGACCTAATGACCCCCATAACTAACAGCAAGCGAGGAGGATGACAGGCCCAGCCTTGGAGCAGTTCCCCGAGCACACAGCCAGCAAAGGTTTCCTTCTTTCCCTGTCCACCCCGGACCTCCGCAGTGAGTCACCTCTCCTCCTTACGGCATGACCACCAATACATCAAAGGGAAAGAGACGGTCTTTCCCTCTTTTAGGAGCAAAACATCTTCAGAGCATTGAATTCAGAGCTGCTTAGAGATTCCTGGAAGGATGTCCAAGGAACTGTGAGCAGGACTCTGGAGTTCTTCTCAGTGAGTCCTCTGCACACAAAGGCAGCACCACACAGATACAGAGGTGGAGAGAGCCCAGTCCTACCCTCAGTGAGGTTTCAGTCCAATGTGTGGCGTGACATCCCAATCATAGGAAGATGACATTCCTGGGCTTTCACAGGAAGGACCTTCTATTAACATCTGTCACCAGTCAGGATACTCAAGTGGTAGAAGCAAAACACGAGCTACAGGTAATGTCTGCAGACCCAAGTTCCAAGCAGAAATCTAAGTTAATAAGAGACTGAGGAGCCTACAGACCACAGAAATTTACCAAAGGTTTCAAAGGGGAGGAAGTTCCCTCTTTAAACCTCCATGTCTGCTGCTGTAGATGAATTCAACCACAACATGGTTTAGATGACTTGCTCCCATCACAGTCACTCTCGATGTGGCAATATTGAGAGGTTGGATGTCATGGGTAGTGTTTGAGTGGTAAGGGTGGAGCTCTCGTGAATGAACTAATGCCTTCCTTGCAGGAATGAGTTAGCCATCGTAGGAGTTGAGCCCCTTTCTACCTGTCTGTTTTGTTTCTGTCATAAAACTCTCACCAAATGGCCAACTAGATATAGCTGATCAAATGTGGACTTATAAGCCTCCAGAACTATGAGACAAATAATATTTTTTTCTTTGTAGACTACTCAGTCTTGGGTATTCTATTATAGCAACAGAAAACAGACTAAGACATCTGCCTGTGCTCCTGAGAAGTCCACATGTAAAGAAGTACTTCCTTCTATAAGGTCAAGCCAATCTTCTCCTGTAGGTATCTGAGCTGGCTTTGGGTCACTCAAGAAGCAACTTATTTGGGATACATTTTTTTGCTGCAGTTGTAGATCCCACATCTAAGGGCATGACATTGCCTTTAAAGTCCATGGCACTCTTTTTTTCTTTTTTTTAAAATGATCATTTTTTAATCATTTTTTAATCATGAGGCTAAATTTCTGAGAGATACTCTGAATAAAGATAGAATACGAGCCAGGCATAGTGGTGCATGCCTTTAATCCCAGCACTTGGGAGGCAGAGGTAGGAGGATCACCATGAGTTCAAGGCCACACTGAGACTACATAGTGAATTCCAGGTCAGCCTGAGCTAGAGTGAGACCCTACCTCAGAAAACAAAAAAAAAAAAAAAAGATGGAATACAAGCTAGACAATTTCCTCCCTGCTTTGAGGATAACTCCATGCTACTCCCAAAATGTTTGTATATAATTCACCCAGACTTTTGCAGGTCTTAAAAAATTTCTCAAGGGCTGGAGAGATGGCTTAGTGGTTAAGGCACCTGCCTGTGAAGCCTAAGAATGCCCATTCGAATCTCCAAGTCCCATATTTAGCCAGATGCAAAAGTGATGCAAGCATAATGTCATACATGCACACAAGGGGGTGCATGTGTTTCGAGTTTGTTCACAGCGGCTGAGAGGCTGCTGGAGCACCCATTCTCTCTTGTGTGTCTCTCTCAAATTAAAAAAAAGAATGCCTCAAGTCCAAGATCCTTCTCAACAAATTGATGTGCTGAAACAAATTAAATATGGTTACAAATGCTGCAGTATTCCTCGGGAGATGGGATCTAAGCCCCACTAATTAAATGTGAGCTGTCCTTCCTTGGCTGATTTCTCCAAAAGAATGTGGCCCAAATGATGCTCTGAGAGTTCGAAAGTAAAGTCAAGCAACTTCTGTCTGGATCAAAAGGAACTCTCACACTAGGGATGTTCCCACTCAGAACCAGGCCACCATTACTGACAGATCAAGACACATGGAGAAGCCACACACCAGTGTCTGATGACAGTGCCGGACAATGACATCAACTGTCAACCATAGAAATGAGACATCTCAGACATCAAGTCCCATGAAGACCCCAGACAACTATAGCCCCAGCCACCCACAAGAAACCGTGAGTTAAATTTGCTCAAATTAGTCCAGCCAACCCACAAAAGTACTAGAAACAATTTTAAATTACTGTTGTAAGCAGTCAGATTTTGAGCATAATTTTGATCAAGTAAACAGTTAACAAGAGCATGAATTCAGGAGACACTGAGAACAAAGCTCCGTTCACAATAAGGCATTCGTTCCACCTCCTCCTTTATGGCCCTTTGTGTCTCAGTGCAACCCTGACTTCCAAATGCCTGCGGAATGCTTCCATTAGAATCATCCCCAGAGGGGTTGAGAAGACCCTCCAACCCAAGGGCTCCACTGCACCAAGCATTGTACAAAGAGAAAGCGGGTGAGTCAGCGACATAGCCAGAGCTACGCGCTGGCCCTCTTCTCTCTCAGCCCCTCACTCCAGCTGTAACTCTGCTTGCCTCCCATCCATTCCAGATCAGAGCAGACAAGGAATCTAACACAGACTGACAAACAGTAAGTCCTTGCCTGACAAAGTTCCTCTGAGAACCACAGCCATACTGCTTGTCATGTGACCTCCAAGTTCAAGATTTGCCGAGAAATTCAAATTGCCAGTTGATACCCCTTCAAATTATTCATTATAATAGTTTATAATACAGCTTACCTGGGATCAACAGATCTAAACATATCACCTGTTTAGAGCATCTACTGTGTGCCAGGATATGAGGCGTACACAGGTGTAGGGCACACAGCTGTGAATAGATCAGTGTCATACCAAGACCAGGACATAACCAACAACCCACTAGAGTGACATTAAACAAGCACTCTAACAGCATTATCCATGACATGCTGTGGAGACACAAATGACCACTTTTAGGAGAGCAGAGCCAGGCTTCACACAGTGGTGGTGATTGTGCTGCCCTTGAAGGACAAAGAGAATCAGCACAGTAAGAATCAGGTCTGGGACAACAGTCCAAGGAGATGAAACAGGAAGGCAAGATGCGCTTCATGTCTTTGAGTGTTCTGGATGTCAAATGAGTCAGAGTCACGATCAAATGAGATGGAAGCGTGAGACTGAGGCTGCCAAGGCAGGGCATATATGTCAGGATAAACATTTGGGGATGTATCCTGTGGGATGAGTCAGACCTGTAATAGACTCCATCTATATTTCACAACAGCGACTTTAGCAGTGGGAAGAGCAGATTAAATTTGTGTGTTAGTCATATTGTATTGAGACTTCAAAATCCAAGGGGCAGAGATCAATAAGCATTTATTTCTCATTCTTGTACTTGTGTTGTGGCTAAGAATGGCTGACCTGGACTTGGTCCTAGACTATGAAAGGCATCCAGGTCTGACACACGTGAATCTTATCCCCCTTGGATCTAAACCTCTCTCGGGCATTTGTTTCTCATGGTGATGGCAAAAGTGCAAAAGGGCAAGCCTGACTCTGCAAGCCCAGTTCATGCCTCTGCTCACCCCACCTGACAGAGCAGATGACCAAGCCCCACATTCACATGGAGTTGTCATTCCCAGCAAATACTGCTGGAGAAGCGCTCTTGCTATTCAAAGTAGGGACCATAGCCCTCCATCAACTGGTGCTTCCAGGTAGAAATGCAGTATCTTTGGCTTCACATAGGAACCTTCTGAATTATCATGTACATTTCAAATGGCTCATGCACACAAGAAAGTAAATTTAAATAGAGTCTCTAACTTGACATGGCTTGACTTAAACAATTTTTCAACTTTACAAAGGTGGCAAGGTGGTATGCATTCAGCAGATATGATACTTTGAGTTTTAAAGTTTTTAAATTGGTTAGCTTTCCCCCAAGCTAGTTCTATGTGATACGATGCTCTCTTGTGATGCTGGCCGACATATCCCCATCAGCCATGTGATTCTAGTGTTTTCTGAAGGTTGTTTGGTGTCTTCATATCTCATCACATTGCAAACATGCAAGTCTGTGTGTGCTCATCAGATATTCAGATATTAAACTGTGGGCTAAGGTAACTGCTGTGAGCAAGGTTTATGTGTACAAGACTAGGGAACCATGGCAAGTAGACTGGGTTACTACATACATGTTGACTTTCAATATTTCCTATTCACATTGCGTTTATCGGGACAAAAGCTCACTGTGATACAAAGAGCATCTGTATAGACACGGACACACCTTGGCTTCTAACCACTGCACACTTCCTGGCAGATAATCTTCTAATTTTTGTGTCTTTGTTTATTACTTTTTGCTTAACAGTTCCATCATCAATTTATCTCTTTATTCACCATACATTTACATAAGCACCAAGAAGAAACCAGTCTGCATGTTTGGCATTGCAATGGAAATATCTTCAGCTAGATAAGTATGGCAATAGTAGAGTTCAACTATGTTTCTTGCCTCTTTAACAAATATCTCCACCTGAAACACTTTGAATGCCTTTATTTGTGCCAGTCTCTTATTTATGGTAATACAGGAATTCCTTAAGATGATACAAGCTTTTCCAAACAGGCTCCTCACTTCCTCCCAGGCATCACAGGCAGAGTTATTAACATCTCTATTTCTACCAACACCTTGTCTAAGGAAATCTAAGCTTTTCCTATCATAGTCCTCAAAATTCTTCCAGCATTCCAATTCCAAAGTCACCTCCACATTTTCAGCATCTTGTTTTCAGGTACCTCAAGTCTATATTAATTGCTTCTGGATGGCCACAAACTTAATGTATTAAAACAATACAAATTGAATCCCTTCTGAGCCTTGTAGTTAGAAGCCTAAAATCAACACACTAGCAGAGCTGCATTCCTTCTGAAGGCTTCAGGGTAGAATCTATTTTCCTACCTTTTTCAGCTGCCTCTTTCTCACCTCCCCCTAACCTCTTGCTTCCAACACATCTCCAGCTACTAAATCTGTCTCCTTCTATAAGAATACTTATGTTGGTGGCTGGAGAGATGGCTTAGCGGTTAAGGCCTGCAAAGCCAAAGGACCCAGGTTTGATTCCTCAGGGCCCATGTAAAGCCAGATGCACAAGGTGGGACAAGCATCTAGAGTTAGTTTCCAGCACCTGGAGGCCCTGGCGTGCCCATTCTCTCTCTCTCTCTCTCTCTCTCTCTCTCTCTCTTTCTTTCTGCTTCTTTCTCATAAATAAATAAAGAATACTTATGTTGGATTCTCATATAATACAGGATAATATTTTAATTTAATCACATATTCCAGATTCCTTTTATCAGGGAATGTATGCAATAGGTTCCAGAGATGAGGTCATGGGCATTTGGGGGAGACAGGGTTATTCAGGTGACCACAATACTGTAATAGTGAATGCATTTCCCATGATCCATAGAATTTTAGAGCACCAAGAGTGAAGCATGTGAAAAAAAAATTTTTTTTTGAAAAAAAAAATTTTTTTAATGCAGTTGTCAGAAGCTCACAACATGGGAAGCAGAATGTGATAAAGCAACCTAACTACATTCCATATGTATAAAATAACCTCTAACTATATTATGAATGTGTAAAATAACCCTTAACTATATTACAAATGTATAAAATAACATCTGTAAAGTGGCTGGAAAGAAGGGTGCCCACCTAAGTAGTTTTGGAAATAAGATGAAAACCAGGCCTCCTTTGAGAAATTACTCATTCTAGGACTGGGGCAGGAAATATATAAGATGAACCTGAAGTATCTTATACTACGTGAAAAGAAGGTATTCTCAAAAGATAACAGTCTGCAATGAGGGGAGGTGCCAAAGGGGCACAAATCAACTAAACAGCTTCCAAGAGCCAAAGCTGAAACAATTTGAACCATCAAATAAATCAATATTGAATTATGGCTAAAAGTATAAAACAGACATCCTTGCATCCACAGCAATACTAATACATTTTTGAATAAATTAAAATTAGGAGAGAAAAGACACATCTCTGTGTAGAAGAATTTCAAATCATTTACACAGACACTCCACCCTTAAGGAGACGGAGTCACTCACTGAGTTCATTCTAGAGACACTGGCTTCCATCCTTACCAGGAAAATGGAAAGAAGCATTACTTTACAGCCGAAATATTGACAGACAGGCTAGGTGAGGAAGGTTTTCATCAAAGTGAAAGACGATTTAATTTAATTTATTTGAGAGAGAGAGAACGGGCATGCCAGGGCCTCCAGCCACTGCAAACGAACTCCAGATGCATGCACCACCTTGTGCATCTGGCTTATGTGGGTACTAGGAAATTGAACCTGGGTCCTTAGGCAAACAACTAAACCATCTCTCCAGACCAGTGAAAGACAATTTTGATAATATGTATCCTTGATATGTGAGGACAATGTCACTTTACCTCTGTGGTATTCCTTCTAAGAACATATCACCCCAGTCTAGTCATGAGGACAGAAAGTCAGAAAAATCACAATAGAGGAACATCTCACAAAAATACTATCAATATGCCTCAAAACTATCAAAGTGATTAAAAGCAAGGAAACACTGAGAAACTAAGAAGTGAATGCTAATGTGTCGTCACATCCTGGGTGAGATCTTGGGACACAAAAGGACCTTATGTATAGACTTTGACAATGTGTAAGCATTGCCTTAGTATAAAAAGTATCTTTCACTCATATTAAAAATCATTGCTAAGAGCCGGGCATGGTGGCACACACCTTTAATCTCAGCACCTGAGAGGCAGAGGTAGGAGGATCACCATGAATTCGAGGCCACCCTGTGACTACATAGTAAAATCCAGGTCAGCCTAGGCTATAGCAAGACCCTATCTCGAAAAAAAAAAAAAAATTAATGCTAAAGAAACCAGTTTGGAGGATGGGGGAATTCAGTTCTACCTTTACATTTTCATGACAAATTTAAAATAACTATAAAATTAAAAGGGTTATTTTAAAAATAGGGAGGACAGTACAGTGTTGGTATCAGGATAAGCGTTGTAACAATTCCTGGAATGACAGCACTGCTATATGGGAAGAGAAAATAACTTGAGTCAAAGAAATCATAGGGAGGTCCCCCTGTGGCCAGAAAGCCTGAGAGGATGTTGGTCCAAAGCAATGTCCACTAGAGCAGTCAAAAGGTTATGAAGCCCTGAGTTTTACCAGCCCACCTTGTCGTAAAACCACACGACCCATGGCACTACACAGGATTATTGTGAGGTCCATGGAACTCACTTTGGCTGCTGGGAGCCTCTTTTCCATGATATCTTAGTACATTGCTGCTGTAAAAGACTGGGTTACATCAATGACAGAAGATTATTTTGCTCATAGTTCTAGAGGCTGATAGTCCCAAGAGCATGGTATTGACATCATCAAGGGCCTCCAGGCTGCATCAGTACATAGCGAAAGGAACAAAGCAAGCACTTTCAAGACAGAGAGAAAGAGCAAGAGGAAGTCTGATCTCACAACAAGCTCATTCTCCTAGCAACTAACCCACTGCACAATGATGGCATCAGTTCCCTCGTGAAGACAGCCTTCTGATATAATCACTTCCTAAAAGTCCCACCTCTTAGCTGGGCGTGGTGGTGCACACCTTTAATTCCAGCATTTGGAAGGCAGAGGTAGGAGGATCACCGTGAGTTCGAGGCCACCCTGAGACTACAGAGTGAGTTACCGGTCAGCCTGGGCTAGAGTGAGACCCTACCTCAAAAGAAAAAGGAAAAAAGAAAAAAAGAAAAAAAAAAGTCCCACCTCTTGGGCTGGAGAGATGACTTAGCAGTTAAGGCACCTGCCTGCCAAGCCTAAGAATGCCCGTTCGATTCTCCAGGTCCCACATTTAGCCAGACGCAAAGTGACACAAGGGCACAATGCCACACTTGCCCACAAGGGGGCACACATGTCTGGAGTTTGTTCACAGCAGCTGAGAGGCTGCTGGCGCACCCATCTCTCTCTCTCTCTTTCTCTCTCTCTCTCTCTCTCTCTCTCTCTCACTGCAAAAAAAAAAAAATCCCACCTCTTAATACAGCATTAGATTTCAAAATGAAGTCTGGAAGGGCATTCAAACCATTGCTGGTATACTGAGTATGTGTAGGATTCAATGTAAATTTAAGTATCAGGAGGGACAGAAAGTCAAAAGAACAGCTCAAATCATTTAAAAGTCTCTGACTTTATGAACTTAGAGACCTGGCCTCAGCAGACACTCTCCAAAGAAGATCATGAGTTCAATAGCTAAAAGCTTGAGGTAAATACTGTTCCACCCAATTCTGAAGGCTTCTTGATTATGATTTTGGCCTGTACTATTCTCAAATAACATTTTCCTACCTCTTATAAAACATGTCTAGGCTGCTTCTGAAAGACACTGAAAGAGCCCAGCAAAGTGACTTTTGGTTAAATTCATTTGCTTAAGCATCCAGCGCCCCAGCAGAAATCCAGGTCAGTCAATCAGAAATGCAATTTGTTGAAAGCCTGCATTTTGAGCATGAATATTGGCCAACACAGTGAGAGAGAAAAGAAATATGAGGCATGATGGCGGAGCCCTACATTTACAGAATGAAACAGCCAGACACTTGGCTGAAGATGCAGTATTTTGAAATAAACACATGAAATAGAGCAGTTTCCTGGTTTCTGTCAACCAAAGATCAGGAGGAAGAAGTTAAATGCCGGCATTTTCCCTTCTGTAAATGAAATGTGGTGCTCAGAAGGCTCTTTGTAAAGCATTCACACTGCATGCTGTAATTTACACTCATGCACCCCGAATCACAGGGATCTTCAGCACATGTCCATAGGAAATAAGGTCATAAGGATCTCCAGCTCAAGATAGCCATGAGACTGCCTCCCCGTCCCTCACATGTGTATGGAATGAACTGTGTAGCCAAGACTGAGTGGGGAAGGAATGGCGTTGGTTTAGGGTTTGATTTTGGTTTGTATTTTGTTGGTTGGTTGGTTGGCTAATTTTTTGTTTGATGTGGGTTTAATCCTGTCCTGTTTTGCTTTGCTTTCTTATTTAGGGCACATGTCTTGTTTCTTTAACCAAACTCTGAGTCCCTTGAAGGTTGGCCCCTTGGATCTTAGGCATCATGAACTCAGCTAAGGCGTTAGCTCGGACTCACCAAGAGGTCGTAAGTGTCACAAGCTTATGTCACCAGTGGCAGAGAAGGCTCAGTTTGACAGTTTGTTGCACAACCCCAAGACTCTGCCAAGAGCTCTCCCAACAGCACAGGTGGATTGCCTATTCCTTGGATTTAGGTGGAAAACGAAGAACACTGGAAGGAATTTGCCCGTGGATTTCAGAACTGACATCCCTCCACGGCCTCCATTCTGGAAGAGCACATTTGGACTGGCCCAGATACTCTCATCCTATTCAGTGCACATCTGCTGTGTTTGTGACTCGAGGAGCCAATTACCACAGAAACAGAGGACGGGGCTGGAACTGTTTCAGTGTAATGTGACATAGACAATGGCAATTTTTGACCTTTCTCTTGAAAACAAAGGAGACAAAATACCTGCATCTGCGTATAAACAGATGCAAAATCATTGCATGTACTCCAAAAGGAAGGAAACAAACCACAGACGAAATGAAAAGAGTATTCTTATTCATCTCTGCTCCATCACTTCAAAGGGCAGCCTTGGACTTCCCTTCTACATGTTGATATGGAGCTTGTCAGGAGAAATGTATCTACATGTTGCTATTATTTTTTCTGCTTTTAGCCTTAACAGCTGCTAAGCATAAGAATAACCACCGCAAAGTGGTCAAAGCAGTCCTTTGGTTTTTAGGACTGCAAGAAACACATCATTTATCTGTTAATGTAAATGTCTGTATGAGATGCTCCTTGTCAGACATTCTGGAGCAATGCAGCTGCTATGCATCACAGCAGGGTCCAAGGACCTCAAGGAGATCCATGATGTAACATTCCATAGGAGCCAGGCCCTTCTTAGGGTACACAGCAGTTATAGAACTAGCAGTGTACTGTTACTGTCTTCTGACTAAGAGTCCAATCAGCTTCCAGGAAGGACTGACACAGGTCTCATTGTTGTCCCATATACTATGGGGTCTCTGCTGTACTCCAGTCAAATTTCTTCCTTTGGCTTCAGCTTGAATGTTTCAAGGACATCGAACATTTATCATTCTGATATTCTTTATTCTTCTGTCTTCCCAGATATTGAGGATGTGAACCAGGACCAATGGCTCAGATTACAAGTGTTTGTATTGAGGAATAATATTTAAAAGTGTATTACACATGCTATACTCTAATCAGATGGGGAGCAAAACAAGAAGCTTATGTTCTAGAGGCTTTGGCTTCCAGGAATAGCTGGGTAGACAAGTAGACAACCAGACAATGCCTCTCCTGTAAGAACCATCTTATTAAGAGCACTCATTTTCTCATGAGCAACAGGGCTGTGAAGGGTGACCCTTGCCTACTTGTACTCTTCCCCTGGGCGCCATGACTAGGTGTTAATGATGTAAAACACTCTACAACGCACCTCATTCTCCAAAGAAATAGAAAAGAAATGAAGAAATCCACACAATAGTCTGATTCACTGAGCATGGATGGAGTCACGGCATTGGAGAATGAAGTAGCCATTAATAGTCATGGTGATGGACAAGAGCCGTCAAGGACAGTTTATGCATATGTAGAAGGCCTCTCCCATGGGCTGACAGTACAGTGTGACATTAAAATTGCCTTGACATTAATAGGTACATATGAAAAAAATGAATGACATGCTGTGTTCTCAGAGAACACATGGACAAATGAGATAATACTTATTTTAAAAAAAAAAGTGAATCAAAATCCTATACCAAACAGTTTTAAAGATAGGGACAAAGTGGCCACCTCAGCACCAGACTGAAAATCCCTGTGAGTCTACTTCTTGACCATTTGTTTTCTATATATGTCAAAGGACATTTATCCCTGAACCATGAGCTAAGCGATCTGCACGCTGGAGGCCTTGGGAAGTTATCCTGGCACTCATGGCCAAATGCACATAGTAGACCTGGGGAGGCTGCCCGGGTTTGCAAATTCCTGCAGGTGACTCAGCTGTTCATTTCAAACTGGCTGAAATGCTATCAGGATACAGCAATAGGAGTTGCAGCCACCTGGACATAAGAACGATGGGCTCGTAGGCACTAGATTTAATTAATTCATGCCGAACGCGTATCAACCTAAATCCATGGAGTTGGCGTTAGAGAAAGATAGTTGGTCTCCATGGTACTCCTGCTGAGTAGCATTGCCATAGCTACCTGTTCTGTTAAGAAGCCACCTTCCTAGCACACAGCTTCTTATACTTCCTGCATGACTGGTTTTGTAAAGAAGGTAGAAACTGAGAGATAGACCAATGTGGGTGAGACATTAGCAAGTGTAAACCCTCAAGGATTCTAGTCTGCTTTGCTTAAAGATGACAGGGTCAATGGCACATTTGGTGTTATAAAGGATTTGCCACAATCTTTCAGCCTGTTCTTCCTCCATGCCTCCCCAACCTGGCCATTTCCATCCCAAGCCGCGTAAGCTGAGCATTTTCTCAACACATTTCCACGTTCTCAGTCTTTCTTGTCACAGCCTACTCTCCACCCAGCAGCAAGGGATCTTTATAATGTGGTTACTCCCTGCCTTAAGCCTCCCTTAGGTTTCTCATAACTTAGAATGTATTCTAAAATGTCTGTATAACCTAAAAGGTCCTATCGTTGCTACTGCTGCTGCTGTTGCTGCTGTTTGGAGACAGGGTCTCACTGTGTAGCCCAGCCGGGCTTAGAACTTAATATGTAGGTCAGGCTGTGATCCTGGTCTTGTAATCCTACTGCCTCTGCCTCTCAGAGGGCTAAGACTACAAGTGTGCAGCACTATGACCAGTCAGAAAGAAAGAGCATTATTTTATCTGGTCTTGCCCTCCTGCCATTCCACACATCTCATTCTTACCTTGTTCACACTGAACCAGCCACACTGACCTCCTTGCCATACACATCTAGCTTGTTCTCACCCCAAGAAAAATTGTGCTATCTGGATGTTCTTTTTTGAAGCCAGAATCACTATTATTTAGTGGTCACTTCCTCTGCAAGGCCAGACCTAATCATTATGGTGAACAAACAGCTCCTTCACACCCAATATTCCCTGTGATATAATTTCCTCTGTTCACCTTCTGTAGCAGTTCCAGCAATCTCTTGCTTCTTGGGGCCTATACCTGGTTCATTAAATTTCTTCCTCTCCAAACTTTTAGATAAGAGTCCTTTCCTATTTTGTTCAATGTTGTGTCACAAATACTTAGAACAATCTAGGTACTTAGTAGGAACTGACCCCATTAATCAACCAGCATTTTAAGACTCCAGAAAATCTAATCACTTGCATTGTTGACCATTTTACATCAAGAGAATAAACTGACCAATCAATAGATAATGAAAATGTGGTACATATAACATTGAGATTCTATTAAGAAGTATAGGAAAATGAAATTCCCAGGCAAATGGAGGGACCTGGAAAGGATTAAATTAAGTAACCCAAACTCAGAAAGACCGAAACCACATATCTTTTCTGAAATGTGACTCCTAGCTTGTAGTATCTATAAACATGTGTATACAGTGACATAAATGTGGGAGAAACCTATAAAGAGATGAGCAGGAAGAGCGTTGAGGGAAGAGCAAAAGGTCACAGGTAACATGTATACAGAAGGGGGAGGATATTGTGGGGGAACAACAAGTGGAGGGAGGGTTGAGAAAATAGAGGACAGGAGGACAAGAATCAACTAAAGCAAGTTGCTTTTGAAATGCCTTAATGAATAATACCTAAGTCTGTATGCCAACTAAAAAAATAAAGTTTAAAAAATGAATAAACTGAACTATAATTTGGCCAAAGGCTTATTCTTTGGACTTCTATTAATAGTTTGCCAAACTGAGTCAGATCTGGAAAAAAATAAAATATCAAAAGTCAGAACTTGTCTCATTCCTGTTTTCTTTTAGATGCACTCTTATTTACCTTTAAAAAATTGAATTTGGACTGGAGAGATGGCTTAGTGGTTAAGGCATTTGCCTGCAAAGCCTAAGGACCCACGCTTGACTCTCCAGATTCCACGTAAGCCAGATGCACAAAGGTAAGGCAAGTGCAAGGTCACACATGCCCATGAGGTGGTGCAAGCATCTGGAGTTCGATTGCAGTGGTTGAGGTCCTGGCATGCCAATTCATTCTCTCTCTCTCTCCCTCCCTCCCTCCCTCCCTCCCTCCCTCCCTCTAAAATAAAAATTTTTTAAATCTGAATTTACTTAAACGCTTGACTGTAGCCTGTGGTGGGTCAGATCTAGCCTATAAAGGAACAGGCTAAATCTGGCTCCATGTGGTTCTTGTTCTCAGAATCCAAGTACTCAGCAGTTCTCAGGGTCCTAGTGTTATCATAATCACTGGGTGGAGGCAACAGGTATGTTAAAACACAGGTTCTGGATCAAGTGGCCTCCAGCAGAGATTCATACCAGCTCATGAGACTCTCTCAGAAGAGCCAATTGTTAAATTTTCAGGAATCTTGCAAGCTTGTTCTGAAACACGACCATCATTTTTATAAACTATTACAAAGTTATGATTTAAGAGTTAGATTTAAACAAATTAACAATAAAAGCACTTCCTAATTGTGTCGGCACACATTCCTGCCATCCTACTCTTCAGAAGACTGCCATCTTACATACACCTGGTAGCCACAGTGCAGACCACATGCTGCTGTGCATGTCTTCATTGTGCCTCCCTCACAGTGGTGTGTTGTAGCTTGAAATTCACTATGCTGGAAGTATTTACACCACAGGCATGGGCAAATCTTACAACTTTGAATTTGAGTTATTTTGTCAACTGTTTAGATTCTTTTAGAGAAAGGAAAGAATATATATTTTTATTTTATTTACTTGAGAGAGAAACAGAGAAAGGAAGAGAAAGAGTGGATGCACCTGGACCTCATGCTACTGCAAACTCCAGACACATGCACCACTTTGTGCATCTGGCTTTACATGGGTACTGGGGAATCAAACCCAGGTCGTTGGACTTCAAAGCTTGGCAAGCAAGTACCTTTAACCACTGAGCTCTCTCTCCAGCCCTCAACTGTTTATATTTAAGAAAGTAATGGATAAAATTTTAATAGGACAGATTAATCTTCAAAGTATGTCTATCCTGTGGCTATCACATTGTAAATGTTTTTTTAAAAAAAGAAAGAAATTAAGAGGCTGGTTGTGGTGGTGCATGCCTTTAATCCCAGCACTCAGGAGGCAGAGGTAGGAGGATCACCGTGAATTCAAGGCCACCCTGAGAATACATCAGCCTGGGGTAGAACAAGACCATAACTCAAAAAACCAAAAAAAAAAAAAAAAAAAAAAAAAAAAAAGAAGCAGCAGCAGCAATAGCTAAGGAAATTGTCTTTCAAGACTTGAAAAGTGATCTGATTCAGCAAAGAAGTAGCTCGCTCACCATTAATAAACAAGGAAGATGTGACGTACATCTTTCTTTTGTTTCACTTTCATCTTGCTCCTTAATGCAAACAAAAATGTCAACTAACCCTCATGTCATATCTACACTCATTCATCAACTATATCCCTAGGTTGTCTCTGATCTGAGTTTTGCAAAAGGCAATGAAAGTACTCTGTGAAGATCAACTGACTATGTAAACTTGAAAAGTAGAGTGTATTAACTGTTACTGTGCTAATATTAATTCATTTTAATAATTATAGTAACATTAAATATTTCTGAAACTCACATGCTACATATCCTAGATCTCAGCAAGCAAAATTTATATAAATGTATATTTATATATTTTCCCAGAAAGCTAATTGCTAAACATTTACCAACACACCACTGTCTGCCCTCTCTCCTAGCTCCAGAATCTGAGGAACAAAGGCCAATTCCAAGAATTTGAATTTTAAAAATTTCCCAAGGATGCTGGCCCAGCTGTTCTGGGGACCACCTTCTGAGAATCTCTGCATTAAGAAAAAAGAAGGTTTCCACCTGGGCCTTCGTATTGATGGATCACTGCTCGGCTCCCTGCTCTCAGTCGGCAGATATATTATCAGACAAATATTGGCTTCTATTGCAGGAGACATTACAATTTAATTCAAGAAGTCAATATTTACTCAGTAAATGATAAATCTTGGGGCAAAACAAAGAGAGGCATGAACTCTGTCTATCCAGCAGCCAGTTCAACATTATAATATAAAGGGAAGTGGAAGGCCCCCTCAGTCAATCATCCCAAATTCCCCACTATTAGAACCAACACAGAAAGACCTTGACAATGGGCAAACATTCTGCCTAAGAGACTAGAGAGAGTAACCCACTGAAACGTCATGTTGAACACAACCACCCGCCTCTTTCCCAGACTAAGGTCACCATCCATCCTCCCCTGCATACTTGTATCGCTTCCTGTAAACAACCGCCATGAGCAAACTTACTCCTCTTTCTCTGTCGACCTTGGACTCACGGAAGCGCATTCACTGTCCGCCACACTTGTGATTAAGGGAACAAGATTTGAGGTGAGCAGCTTGGTTAGAATCTCAGCTCAGCTGAAAGATGCTGGGCTAGCTACCTGACCTCTCTGGATTTCCATTTTCACATAGAAAATGGAAATAACTCTACCTGAAATGGTCATGTAGGAATTCAGTGAGGTAATAACACATATAGTGCTTAGAACACTATCTGCCATATGAATGTGCTAATTAGACAAATAATTCATTTTTTGTAATTGGCCTATATACTTTCTTGTCATATATTAATAATCTAATTTAATAAGCACCTATGAATGCTGTCAGCAGAAGACCCAATTTACATCTACTCACATTCTCCTCTCCCATCATCTACCCTATCTTTCCATAGTCAATGTAACCACAGCTCTAACAGTTACTTTTTTATGTCATTAGCACACCAAGCAACTAAATCCAGATTCTGCATATGACAGAAAATGTGATATTTGCTTTTCTTCCTCCCTCATTATCTAGTCTTGCTCCCTTCCCTTAGATTCCCTCCCTCTTCCTGCCTAGTCCCCCTTCTATGTTCATGACATTGTCCTTTCAGTCTTTCCTATTCTTCTACTTAGACCTGTAAATAGGGGTCACTGAGGGGCTGTCACCATGGAATAACCAATGGACAAAACCAACCTAGACTTCATCATGGCAGCCCCGTGCCCTCTCATCCTCAAAGTAGGTAGTCAACAGACTCTCAACTGAGGCTGAAGAAGCTGGGCAGTTTGGAATGAGGGAGGTGAACCTAAGGGGCCTGCCAGGTCACATCAATACAGCATGAAAGCATAGAGGCCCACAAAGTGGAGGTTATGGGTGTGAGGAGGGGAGTGTGGCGGTATAGAGACATACCCAACCTCTATTCCAGCTTCAGCCCTGTGACCCCAGTTAGATTTATCTCACCTGTTAACACCCCAAAATGCATCAGAAAACATGTCTGCTATACCACCTCCAAGATCGCAGGCTACCGAAAATGTCTATCATTTCTTTCAATCCAATTGACATGAGAAATTCACAGAGAAGTTTTGGTCTACAATAAAGGAAAATCAAATAATCTCTGGGACTCCTTGGGGCTGGGTAAACAGCCCTGATTCCTGCTGGGTCTTCAGAAGCTGACTGTTCTATCTGTGCAAGATAATCTCTCAGAAAACTGGCTGCTGGGCAGCCAATGACTCACTTCTTTTCAAGCCCAAGGAGAGGCAAGAACCTGCTGTTCCATGTATTAAATTGTTTTTATTTTATTTTTATTTATTTGAGAGAGAGATATACAGAAATAGGCAGGGGGAGAGAGAAAGAGAGAGAGAGAGGATGAGTCAGTGTGCCAGGGCCACCAGCCACTGCAAATGAACTCCAGATGCATGTGCCCCCTTGTGCATCTGGCTTACATGGGTCCTAGAGAATTGAGCCTCGAAATGGGGTCTTTAGGCTTCACAGGCAAGCATTTAACAGCTAAGCCATCTCTCCAGGCCTTAAATTGTTTTAAAAACATGGATCTGTTAATATCCATGAATGTCCTCTGAGCCTCTCATCAGAAGGAGATCCTCCAGAAGCCAACAATCACTGGAACTCAGATGAGGCTCCAAATGGCAAAAGATAAATGGTAAGGCGGGCAGGAGGGAGGTAGAGCTGGACCCATGAAAAGAAGGACAGCAGACTCTTACAGATATACATACAGTCACATCCTTGTTTCCTCTAGACACTGTGTGAACATTCTTCCCACACCTGGGCTCATAAGCTCTATGCTATTCTCATCTCTTCTTAGTGTCACACCTGATGATAACAACAATAGCTTCGATAGCAATGATATATACAAGGTATCTATATTTGCAGTATACATAATCATATATTTTACATTATGATAAAGCAACTGGTAAGTTACATAGTCTACTATAGACAATATATCATTTTAAATATTATCTGTTATATTTGTAACATTTCTTTTAAAACATTAGTATATGTAATAATAAGTAATAGTATACCCGGCATATATAATATAGTATATAGTACATAGTCTATATTGTATGGGTCTGAATGTTTATGTCCTCCCAGACTCATGTGTAGAATTATTGACCCCCCCCCATGTGATATGTTTAGGAGGTGGGGCCTTCAGAGGTCAGGTCCTAGGAGTAAAACCTTCACAGAAGGAAAAGGTAGGAAACAGAAAAAGTGACACAGGCCCTATCTCCACCCACAGAGTAAGGACCCATGGAGAAGACTTCTACAAGCTACTTTCCAGGCCCTCACCAGGCACCAAGTGTGTTGCACCTTGATTTTTGACCTCTAGCCTCCAGCATTATGAGGAATAAAAAGTTTTGTTGTTCAAGTCACCCAGCCTGTAAGGTTTTGTTACATAGCAGCTTGGGCTAAAACACATATAGTCACTATAATATGCATGAAATGGCTTAGAGGTTAAAGTGCTTGCCTATGAAGCCTAAGAACCCAGGTTCAATCCCCCAGTACCCACATAAATCAGATGCACAAGGTGGTCCATGTGTGTAGAGTTCATTTCCAGTGGCTAGAGGCCCTGACATGCCCATTCTCTCCTCCTCTTCCTTCCCTCCCTCCCAATAAACAATTTTTTTTTAATTTATGCCATATGAGCCAGGCATGGTGGTGCACGCCTTTAACCCCAGCACTCAGGAGGCAGAGGTAGGAGGATTGCTGTGAGTTCAAGACTACCCTGAGACTACATAGTGAATTCCAGGTCAGCCTGAACTAGAGTGAGACCCTACTTCGAACAACAGAAAAAAAAATTATGCCATTTACTCTAGGAAACATATATATGTATATATTCCACATGGGCCACATATGATATAGTAAAGTCACTTTCTATACCAAATTTGCCATATATCAAGTCATAACTTATATTTATTGAGTTCTTTTATACTCATTACAGCCCCTGAGGCACATACTAATTTCTCAGAGGAGGGCACTGAGGCACAGAGGAGTTAAGCCACACAACTAGCAAGTGGCAGAGCTAGAACTTGAACCCAGGCAAGGTGATTCTAGAATCATGGACCTTACCTCAGGTGATTTCTACCTGGGACCTTTTGTCCTAGTCTCTGTGTTCAACCACCATAGCTCTTCCTATACCATCTCCCTCGGCCATTATTCCACTGTGGCCACACTGACGGGCAAAACAATGACCCTGTCCCTCTTCTAAAGTGTGGCACCAAAGCTCCTCCTTAGGAGGACCAGGCAGCTTCTCAAACTCTCCTACCCCCTGCCTTCCCCTGGTCCTTTGCTCCTCCAGAGGCTCCTCACCCAGGCCCTCCATCCACTCCCCACAGGACAACTGGTACCTCAAAGGCCTTTCCACTCGTCCTTATTCCCTGGCCTCTTTCCCTACCCTGCTCAATGCTTCCAGCTTCACTCTCTGAAGTCAAGTGACACCTATGCAATCCATCCTGCCTCTGCTCCTGGCCTGCCAACACCAGCATGCCTGGGTTGCTGGCCTCTGCACCTCAGTCAACAAACATGCCCAACACCACACCCACCTTCCCCACGAACCTGAGTCTGACTGCATTAGTTACGTTTGAGTGTGAAGAAATACCTGACCAAAACTTATAAGGATGAAGGATGTATCTTGGCTCAGGGATTCAAGAGCTTCAATCCATGGATGAAGAAAGTATAGTGCAGTTCACGACTGCAGGAGTGTGTGGTGAAAGCTTCTTACACAATAGCAGACCAGGAGGCAGAGAGCGCATGACTAGAACCAGAGGCCAAGGTATAGTCCTGGAAAGCCCAACCCACTTCCAACAGCAGACCCCACCCAGTAAAGGTTCCACAACTTCTGAAAACCGTGCACAAGCAGGGAAACAAGAATTTAAAACATGAGGGACATTTCAGATTCAAACCATAACAATAACCCTTGGGCCTGCTGGAAACCTGAGCCTTGAAGACCTTTCCTACCCTTCACCTTTGTAGTCCACACCCTCAAGTTTTCCTCCCTGTGTGTGTCTCTCTCTCTCTCTGGTCCTGAACTTTTCTTGACCCTTTCCCTTTGCCCAGTACATCCCTGTTGCAGTCACCTTCACATTGGCGGGACAAACATCCAGCCAGAAACAGCTTATGGGACGTTTATTTCAGGCTTAAAATTCCAGGGACACCATCAATGGCTGAAGAATCTGGCTTACTTCCATAGATCCAAGCACAGAGAGGTACCATCAATGACTAGCACCACAAAACCAAGAATAGCCAGAGCTCAAAACTGGTTCTAAACAT
The DNA here is from genome assembly GCA_036365145.1 of Orientallactaga sibirica. Lineage (NCBI taxonomy): Eukaryota > Metazoa > Chordata > Mammalia > Rodentia > Dipodidae > Orientallactaga > Orientallactaga sibirica. The sequence goes on from JAEOAD010000011.1 coordinate 22,675,283, forward strand.
GCCTTAGGGTTGGACTCAAAGATCTGCCCCCAGTGACACCTTGGCCAGCCAGGCTGCCAGAGCCTCAAGTTACAAGGTCAGTGTGAGTCAGTGGAACCATATATTCAAACCACCACAAACCCCCAGCATCCCTCGGACATGCAACACAAGTCTGACTGTGCTTCTTTCTGTTACCTTCAGGCCACACTCTCAAGTCCTCAGTATGACCAATGAGACTTCCCACCCAAGCTTATTTCTCTAAACACATCTTCTATTACTCCCTTGGTTTTATATTCAGTCCTTTCCCTGACCACCCCTTTCTCCCTTCCTTTACTCAGACCATTCCCTCTGCCCAGAACCTACTCAGCACCTTGGCCCATTGGACCTAGTGAATGCCTTACATCCACTGTACTTCTGCCATCAGTCTTTTCCAGGCAACCTTTTTTCAGTCTCTCCAAAATTCCCCCAGTGCATTTTTCTTAACTTCCCTCACCCCACTGCAGTGTCTAGTTACATGAGACGAGTGTGCATGGTGCATTCTCAAGACAAGATTTGCAAAACTACACCTGCCTCTGCATACGAGCATCCAGCTCATGATTACAGAATCCCAAGTTGGTGATAAGGTTTCTTCTCTGGACTCTTGTTCTTCCTCCATGGTGGTTTGAATGAAATGCCAGCTCCCCCCCCCCACCCCATAGGCAAATGTGTCTTCAATACTTGGTCCCGACCTGGTGACAATTTGGGAAAGTTGTGGAGCCTTTGGGTGAAAACGTGCTGAAGGAACTGAGTCACTGGGAGGGAACCTTGAGGCTTATTGTTCCAGACCACAGTGTTCAGAGGTCGCTTTCTCAGACTGCTTTCTTCCTGCTGATACGGAGATGTGACTCACGCTTCCTGCTCAAGCCTATCATGCTTTACTCACCACAATGAAATTTCCCCTCAAAACCGAAGCTGAGGGCTGGAGAGATTGCATAGTGGTTACAGCATTTGCCTGTAAAGCCAAAGGATCCAGGTTTGATTCCCCAGGACCCCATGTAAGCCAGATAGATGCACAAGGTTGTGCATGTGTCTCGAGTTTGAGAGGCTGAAGGCCCTGGCACTTACTTACTTTCTTTCTTTCTCTCTCTCTCTCTCAAGTAAAATAAGTAATAAATAAATAAATAAGAAAAAATCAAAACTGAAGTGGAAATAAACCCTTTACTCCCTTGAGCTGCTTCCAGCCAGGTCTTTTGTCCCAGCCACAAAATGGTAACTGCTAAACCCTCCTTCATCCCAGTCACTCTCCTTTTCTGGACCAGTGGACATTTGGGATAAGGCAGAAAGATGAGAATTCAAATGAAATGAAAAGAAATCAAGGCAGAAGTTGCTATGAAAGAGAAATTAGTAGTGTGAATTGCAAAGTGTGAAACACTTGAAAGAGGCATGGAAGGAAATTTTTAAGCTGCTCTGGGTGAGAATTGGATTGCCTTTAGCATTCCTTAATGCGATACGGACCACTCCAGACTTGACTCATGAGTTTCTAATTTTTCAACTTGACATTGGTGTACTAGCAACATGCACTTAGTAGAAACCGTCATTTTTTAATTTAGAATTTTTCCTGGGCCAGCAATAGGCAACGTGATCCTCTGTTGATGCTGGGCAGAGCAGCAAGCTGAAGCTCCCAGTCAGCCCTGTTCACCACCACCACCACCTAGTTAGGAGGAGAGGCAACGTCCATACTGTACTGTGTTATTAAGCTGTGAGGTTCAGTAAATTCACTCGATCAAGCGCATTTTCCACTTAGGGTAGTTTCAGTTTATGATTGGTCAACCAAGATATACCATAAGTCAAAGCACCTGTGTACTTGTAAAGATTGAAACAATGTTTGTTGTTAATCATCCAGTTTACTAGACTGTTTTTTTTTTGTTTTTATAATTTTTTATTTTAATTTTTTATTGACAACTTCTATAATTATAGACAATAAATGATGATAATTCCTTCCCCCCTCACTTTCCCCTTCGCAACTCCACTCTCCATCATATTCCTTCCCCCCTCAATTAGTCTCTTTCATTTTGATGTCATCATCTTTTCCTCCTATTATGAGGGTCTTGTGTAGGTAGTACCAGGCACTGTGAGGTCATGTATATCTAGGACATTTTGTGTCTGGAAGATTGCATTATAAGCATTACTACCCTTCCACTGGCTCTTACATTCTTCCTGCCACCTCTTCTGCAATGGATCCTGAGCCTTGGAAGGTGTGTTAGAGATGTTTCAGTGATGAACACTCCTCTGTCACTTCTTCTCAGCACTATGGTGCCTTTTGAGACATCCCAGAGGTCACTGCTATCTGAAAAGAGAAGCTTCTCTAACCAAAAGTAAGAGTAGCATTAATAGATGGGTATGAACATTAAGAGAAGTGCTTGCTGGTCAGTTTGGTGAGCATAGTATATAAATTTAGCCAGACACCAGCAGGCATTACACCCCTAGAGATCATGACCCCTGTCATAGGTTTTCAGTATCAGACATGTATTCTCTCCTATGGAGTAGGCCTCCAGTCCAACTAGAGAACGGTTGGTTCCCCCATAACAGACATGCCACTACTGCACCCATTGGCTCATTGGGTCTAGCTGGCCAAACTTAAGGCTTGTAGTGTCCTCTGTTGTTTATCTCCACTGATGACTTCTCACACATAGACCTGCATGTAGCATAGCTTTTTCCAGCTTTCTGTCAGCTGGTCTACAGGGAGGAGGTTTTCAGCTCAGCTCCAGCTTGATTTCTCAGTGACCTTGCAACCCTAGCATGTGGCGTCTTCAGCAATAGGGTCTTACCATCTATTCCTGGTGGGAAACCAAGAGCCTAGGCAATGGCCTGTAATATTTTTAGGGCATCAGTGACCTCCCTGACCAACAACTTACTGGAAGGTATCCCATCCCTGACACTGAAATTTTTCTAGTAACAATCTATGGCTTGTGGGTGTGCCATTGTCCAAAAACGTAGGTTACCATAATGCTTATTCATACCCTCTTAGATTTTGATTAGCCCTCTCTTCTCCCCCCACCCTTCTTTTATTCACTCTCTTCCCCTGATATCACATAGGCCTTTCTACCCCCAGTAATCTGATCATTTACTTAACATGATCTGGGTTTTTTTTTTTTTTAGATTATATGAAATTAAAATAACTCATATGTTTTTATATATACATGTCTTTACATATATGTATGTGTGCATGTGTGTGAGAGAGAGAGAGTGTGTACAAGAGACTGCTGTGGGCCTGTGTGTCCCTTTCTATTTCTCCGGGCTCTCATTGGGGAACAAGGGGACATGGAGGGAGTGGGAAGGTCAGGAGACCTCAACCCTGTGCATCTTGGACTACAAACTGTCTGTTCTTACCTGGGTTCCCACTAAGGATGGTTATTGTATATCAGAATACCAGTCATTTACACTATCTCCCACCTGGTACCTCTTCTGTCTGTCCCAAACCAAACACTGCAAATGAACTCTGGATGCATGTGCTAATTCATATAACTGGCTTTACATCAGTACTGGGGAATACCCAGGTCATCAAGGTTTGCAAGCAAGTATCTTTAACCACTGAGCCATTTCCCCAGCCCTGACCTTATGAATTTTAATAACCGTCAATCAACACACATATATCATCTTTGAAATCCATCTTGTATAATCCTGTGATTTACTCAGGCATTTTGAAATAAGTTTGATTTGTCTTTTTCTCTTCCATTTTGTAAAAATCCAATAATTTTACCTTAGGACAAACTCTTATTTTATCCCACAAAATTATTTCTTATACAAAAATATTCCCCTCCTTTTAAAACATTGCTTATCAAGTATATATATACATACATACACATTTTTCTTTTTTATTATTTTTTTATTTGAAAGCAACAGATAAAGAGTCAGAGAGAGAGAAAATGAATGAGCATTCCAGGGCCTCCATCCACTGCAAATAAACTCCAGATGCATGTGCCACCTTGGGCATCTGGCTTACGTGGGTACTGGGGAATCAAGTAACTTTTTCTTAGTTCTCCCCCCCCTCTCCATCCCTCCCTCCTCCTCTTTCCTTCTTCCTTCTTTCCTTGCTCTCGAGGGGGTCATGTAGTAAGCAGCCCTGATGGAGAGCTGCACAGGTCTTCACTCACAGACGCACGAATAAGCTTAGACGCAGACCCTCTAACAAGTCAAGTGTGGCCAACATGAGAGACCCTGAACCAGCAAAGTCAAACGAAATTGTTCACTTTCAGAAACTGTGAGATAATCTATGCTATAAGATAAAAAGCTACTAAGCCTGGGGGTGATTCGTCACACAGTGATAAACAATTAGTGCTTCCCTCCATCCATGGCAACATAAATGAAAACTGTATCTCACATACATTCCACAACCCCGTCAAGTGTATTTTACCAAATATATATGGAGCAAAAGGATAATTATACACAGAGGCTTTCAATAACACAAAATGTGAGGGAGGAGTGGGGACAAGTTTTCCTTGCTCTTGAGTCTCTCAGGACTCGCATCCTTTCTCTCAGAACTGACACATTTTGAAGATCCACATCCCAGACATATTGCCACCATGCTATGTGACTTGGCCTAGGACACAAATCCAATCCTTTTCTCATATGTCTACTCACTCTCGTGTCATAGCTTGAAACCCCTCTGTATCATCTTTCAAGTGATTTTAAACTACATACCACTTGTGAAGATAATAGGGTTTATTTATGTAGTCCACTGTGTGCTGGGGAGGTGGCTCAGCAGTAAAAGGCACTTGCTTGCAAAGCCTTCCAGCCTGGGTTCAATTCCCCAGTACCCATGTAAAGCCAGATGTATAAAGTGGTGCATGTCTAGAGTTCATTTGCAGCAACAAGAGGCCCTGGCATGCCCAGGATCTATTCTCTCTCTCTTCTTTTCTCTCCCCTCTTTCTTTCCCTCTCTCTCACACTGAAATAAATAAATAAAAATTTTAACCATGGTCACTCAAACCACATCAAAACAGAGATCCAGAGGCTACAGAGAAAGCAACAGTAAATTATATCCTCATCTTGCCCACCAAGGCTCAGGGAACATTGCAGAAGAGGAGTTGGAGCCTGAGGGTGGGTGGGAATAGCCTGAGACACCATGTGTGTCCCACCCCTGCAGAGAATTTCCGAGGCCTCTGGGTCCCCACAATGAATACCAACAACCCCACGGAAAACCCTCAGCAGAACTAGGGCAGTGAAGAGAGGATCTAAGGGTACAACCATTTTATTTTTAAAAGCAATAAAGGGCTGGAGAGATGGCTTAGCGGTTAAGGCATTTGCCTGCAAAGCCAAAAGACCTTGGTTCGATTCCCCAGGACCCATGTAAGCCAGATGCACAAGGTGGCGCATGCATCTAGAGTTAGTTTGCAGTGGCTGAAGGCTTTGGTGTGCCCTTTCTCAGATATCCCTCCTTCCCCTCTCTCTCTCTCTCTCTCTCTCCCTGTGTCTCTCTCTCTTAAATTAATTAAATATTTTTAAAGTAATAAATAATAAAATTAAATTTAAAAAAATTAGAGGATATTTTAGTACCTGTCCTTAGAACTAAGTCTTTAGTCATTTCCTTGGGATACATTTCTGGACAAATAAAGTCTAGGGAAGAGTTTTAAGCTGTTAAATCATTTGTTATTCATTGCCTCACTAAGTTCCAAAAATAATTATACCATATTTGTTATGATTGATAGTAGCATAGAGTGGGCCTGCATCCCCACTAATACTGTGGAGTATATGGATTATTCAAATATGTTCCCAAATGTTTGCCCTCTGTTGAGTGCTGGTCATTAAAAATGTGACTCCTACATATTATTTGTTTCAATTAAGAATGAACTCATTTTCCACCATATTTAAAATTGATGCTTGCTGATATATAGGAGAATTTATAAATTTATTCATTGTGACTAATTTTCAGTTATATTTCTGAGCTCTCCTGTTATAGCTTCTTGGTTCGTTATTTTGTTTTCCAAATAGAAAATCATCTGATTTGCAGATCATATCATCTGGAAGTCTCCCTTTCCAAAAATTACTCTTCATTATGTCACATCTCATTGGTAATAATGTGTAAAATAATATTGAATTATAGACGTGATCGTGGCCATCTTTTCTCATTTCTGACTTTAATGAGGATGTCTCCCATACTTCCTCTTTTAAAAGTGATGCTTCCTTTTAGTTTGAGGTTGGTGTTTTGGTTGATTAGGAACTCAAATTGGCTTATAAAGTAAACTTGAAGTCCCACAACAGGTTCAAGCAAGCCTGGTGCAGGTAATGATCACTCTCCTCAGCCCAAGTCTGAGATCACTTCCCCTCCTCCTCCCAAGATGGCTGCCAGAGGCTTCTCTGCGCATGGTCTTATTCACACACAACAAAAGGCCATTCTGGCAGGCGGCTGCTTTCCCAGGACCCAGAATTGTGGGTCACACTGGCCCCATGGAGTGACACTTGCCTATTCCTGATACTAAGTAGCTTAAACTAATTTGAAATATACAGTCTGACCCCATACAGAATGTGTCCCCTATAATCTTCCTTATCAAATTATGGATCTGGCCTTCTCTTCCTAGTTCAAAAGGATTTTATTTTGGATTTTTTTTCTCTTTTTTCATTTTTGTGTTTCATTTTTGTGATTGTTTTTGATTCAGTGTCTTGTTATATAATTCATACTGCTTTAAACTCAAGATTCTCCTGCCTCAGCTTCCCTACTGCTAGAATTCAGATGGTTGCCACCACAGCTGACCTCCAAGAGTTTAAGCAAAAATAGATATTGACATTCATAAAATGCCTCTTTATCTGTTTTCTCTTTTCTTGGACCTGTATTAAAAATTTATGAGGGGGAGAGATGGCTTAGCGGTTGAGGTGCCTGCCTGCTAAGCCTAAGAACCCGGTTCCAATCTCCAGGTCCCACGTTTAGCCAGATGCAAAGTGACACAAGTGTGCAATGCTGCACTTGACCACAAGGGGCCACACGCATCTGGTTTTCATTCACAGCAGCTGAGAGACTGCTGGCGTGCCCATTGTCTGTCTCCCTCTCCTTCTCTCTCTGTCTGTCTCTGTGTCTCTCTCCAAAAAATAATAAAAATAAAAATAAAAATTTATGAGGGCTGGAGAGATGGCTTAGTGGTTGAGGCACTTGCCTATGATGCCTAAGAATCCAGGGTGATTCCCCAGTACTCAAGTAAGCCAGGTGCCCAAGGTGGTGCATGCGTCTGAAATTCATTTGTAGCATCTGAAGGCCCTGGTATGCCCATTCTCTCTCTCTCTCTCTCTCTCTCTCTCTCTCTCTCTCTGTCATAAATAAATAAACATTTTTAAAGATATTTAACCATAAATTAAAAAATAATATTTTATTTATTCATTTATTTATTTGGGGCAAATAGAGAGAGAATGGGCATGCCAGGGCCTCATTCACTGCAAATGAACTCCAAACACATACACTACCTTGTGCATCTGGCTTTACTTGGTACTGGGGAATCAAACATGGGTCCTTTGGCTTTGCTGGCAAGCGCCTTAACCACTAAGCCATCTGTCCAGTCCTGTACTTCAAGATGAGAACCTGAAGAAGCTTCCAAACAGACAAGGTGATTTCTCTACATTGTCACACATGGTTGTGGGTCCAATGTAGCACCAACCTCTGGCATCTCCATTCTGAGTAGCATTTTTTCCCACTGTATCTTAGTCCATTTTCTTATGCTATAACAAAATTCTTAAAACCAGGCATTTATCAAGAACTTGTCTCATGTTTCTACAATCTGGGAAGTTCAAGAGTATGGCATTGACACTATTTTGGCATATAAGGACCATCCTAGTGCATGATAAGATACATAGTGGAGGGTACCCAATTAATGGCCAGGCAGAGCTAGCATGCTAGTTCAGGTCTCTTAAAGCCACCAATACCATCCTTATTACTTCATCTAATCCACATGACCTCCCAAAGACTACCTCCAAATACTTTAGCATATGAATTTTAGAATTAAGTTTTCTAAACATGAACTTAGGGGCAGGGGATTCAAACTGTAGTGATAGGACATCAAAACTGTGCTAGGATCCCATGAGTGATTGTCAACTTAGATGAATTAAGCCAGAACCACTGAGAGGTTTTGGTCATTGATCTCTTAATCACCCACTATGTATTCTCTGGAAAAGCATGTGTGTGATTTTGCCAATTACCCGTGAGCCACGTTTGCTGGCAAAGATGTCAGGCTGTTCACCGGGGAGACTTAAGCTAATGTATCATTTTATATTCACAGCTATCACTGGGGCTATATATGGTATTATTTCTACAGTATTAATTGTTCTAACCTTCTGAGAACATAAAACAGATTAAAGTTTTCCCAACTGAGTCTCTTACAGAGACAAAATTTTCTCAACACTCTAAAAATTCAATCCAACTGAAGTCCAGAAAGAAGAGCTATGAGGGCTTTTTAACAAAATTGTTTCTTGATTCAGAGCATAAAAAATGAACTTTGGTTTATATGGAAGCTTTTCCAGAGCCAGGCTAAAGTTGGCTATGTAATAAAACAAAATCCAAAATATAGTGAGGTCAGTTCCATTGGAACTGAATTTTTAGTTTGTTGTCATTGTGATTTGGTTCACATGAAATAGAGGGTCAGTGTTGGGGGTCAATCCTCCAAAGAAGGAAACTGGAGAGAATTTTCACCTATTGTGTCCTGGTTGGAATCCCTTGGTTTCGGAGAGTTTCAATTCCAGGTACATGGAACTTAGTTATACAGACTCGGATGCCTGACTGTTGTATCAAGAAAACGAACATGCACAACAACATTAAGTTACACTCTTGGGATATGCATGGAACTTGATAAACCCACCCATGGACTCCCCAGCTTCCATATGCAGTCTGATATAGCTGCAAGCCAGCGGTGAAGAAAAACAAATTCTCTGCAGAGTATCCAAAGCCAAGAACCAATCTTATAAAACATAGTTTCCCTTCGAATCTGGTTATCTAATTTGTGGTTCTTTTCAGAATGTATCTCCATTTTGTAATCCAGAAACCTTTAAGAAAATAGTTCTGTGTCAATCTTTTCTCCATTCTACTACATCAAGGCTTGTTTCACTCTTTGGGCAAGGACCAATAAGTAAACGGCTTTAAGACAAGGCCTGGAGTGTATGATTTAGGAACCACACACGTGGAGACTATTCTCCTTGGTTAATATCTGGCTCATGTTTTAGTTCAGAAGGCATACCTGTTCATCACATTGGTGAGGGTATTTGCTGGTTCTGCCCCCCACCATCAGAGGTTTGTCTTCCCAAGATATCTTCCCCAGGAGATCCACTCTTCAGCTTGTCCCATTTTACCTTGCTTGCCCAAGTAGCAGCTACCTGGGTTAATTAACCCTCCTCTTTTGGACCTAAAGAATGGGTCTAGGTCCCCGGAAAGTTCTCAATAGTATGCCGAACTTCAGAAATTCAACTAAAAGCTGGAGATCAAGAATGAAATAGTAGAGGTGGTAACTCTTCTGTGGACCCTCCCAGCCAAAGGGAAGGGGCAGAAGGTTAGACTTAGAAAGGATTGACACCACAAAAGCCTGTACTCAGATTCAAGGGTAAGGCAGCAATCCTTAGAAAGGATCCTGAAAAGACAGAGTGAGCTTCTAGGTTTTATAGGGCAGAGGATGCAAATCGGGTCACAGCAGGAACATCCATGCCAGGAAACATAGCAGGTCTTGTCCTAAAAACGTAGGTATATACACTCTGAGCTCTTTGCTAGAGCTGGTTAGACAGGCAACAAGGGAAGTCTGAGGATGAGTCCATGAAGGTGAGGGGAGCTGATGCACTTTTCATGGAGGCAGAGGAGGTGAACACGAGGAACCAAGAGCCGCGTAATAAGGAAGGCCAGGCCAGGACAGTCTTATCTGCACAAGGAAAAGGTGACCAGCTCTCAAAAATGTAACCTCCAACTTAATAAACACTTCTAGTCCTAGAAGACCCCAAAGTCACAGCATAGACTGAACATCATCCTTAGTTGGCATATAAACAGAAATCAGCTGTTAGAAAACATCAGACAACAACAGTGTTCTCAATCTGTTCTGGAAGTGTATTCCCCAATGTAATGGTATTGAAAAGCTGTAGGACCTTCAAGAGTACAACAGGAGGTGATTTTTCTGTCATGAGTAATCTTGCAGAGAGGGTTGCCTTTTGCCAAAGTCATTTATTTCCTGATAGAGGGAGGCTGGTCCTCCCTGCTCCCTGCTTTGTGTCACCATGCAATGTCTCTCTGTGTCAGGGGAACTCTTACCATGTGACACCATCTGCCAGGTCGTGATACATCCAGAAAGTCCTTACCAGAGACCACCCAGGTGGGGTTATCCAACGCTAGACTTTCAGGTGCCCAAATTGTGAGTGAAATTGACCTCAGTTTCTCATAAAGTGCCAGCATCAGATATTTTTATAGCCACACAAAACAGACTGGGACAAGTTTAGATGCCTCTGAGATTCCTAGGCTCAGCAAACGTCCTGAGTATTCACCAAGTCCAACCTCTGAGCAAAACCCCAGTTTTATCCTGAGTTTTTAGGCTACGTCTAATAAAAGAGATCTTTTTCCTTGCTAGGAACAATGTAGTAGCTCTAGGGTAGCAGTTCCCGAGTGCTCTGCAAGGCCTCAAAATAGTGACACAGATAACAAACCAAACCCTTGCCTTTGTTTCTGCCATGAATTGATAAATCGAATGATATTTAATACACATCAGAATTTTTGGCTGTTAAGAAATCACTCCACAGAAAGCACTTCATTTCTAAAGGCTTTTGAGGTAACCAGCAAGACAAGGTAACGTAGATAAGATGGTTTTAGAAACTCTCTGTCCCCATCGTCAGAGGCATAAGGGCATTCCACTTATTACGACACTTGGGAATCTTCACGCTCGATTGATTTCATTGACTATTCTATACTCAAACACCTCCAAGGGATATTCAGTCTTTACTCACACAGAGCAACAGCAGAGGATTACTGAGGGCACTTTCCAATGACTTAATGACTTCTCACTCGGTCCTACCTGTTAAAAGTTTTACAGCATCATCCTGGGAACCAAGGCTCTGCCACATGGAATTTGGGAGACACTAAATATCTAAACCATCGTTCTGGCTGCAGCTGTAGCTGAATTCATAACAATAGTGCTCTTTCTCTCAATCTTGTTTACAACACACATGCTTAGCTTTATAAAAATCATTTGACTCTGCTTCCTGACCTGTGAATGATGGTGAAGATTGACTAGGAGAGCCACTTTCCTTACCATTGTCACATGGTGCCTTGGCAAGGGGGCAGCTTTGGTTTTTATACACTTTGAATTTCACCCAGCGATTACAGCATCGGTGGCATCATAAGCTCCTATTTTTAGACAAATCAAATGAAACTATAAATCCGCAAGACAAATGGAGTTAAAACAAGGATTACCCACCTGAGAGGGGGAAAATGTAGGATTTTGACATCTCATCTTGTTTTATGTTTTCTAATCATTATCCATGTAGAAACGTTTTAAAGTATGTAAATGCACAGGGAGAAAGCACAGAAACAGAAGTTTCTCACAATTCTATCACCCAGATCCCATAGTGGTTGTGTGGGCTTATTTCTTACTTGTCATTATTCTGGGTATCGTTAACACAGCAGAGATAAAACCATATATGGCATTCACTATCCTATGAACCTTTATTTAACAAACAGTTTTCTAGGTCATTAAAACTATAAACATTATTCTTAATAATATTCAACTGCTTGAATGCTTTGTGATTTATGTACCCATAATGGCTGGTATTTAAACTTTCCAGCTCCTTGCCTCTACAAATAACTCTGAAGCAGCCTTCCAGATATTTAGTCAAAATCTAGACTGTATTTAGGATTATTTCTCTTTGTGTGTGGGTGGGGGGTGGGCGGGGGCGGATAGAAACCAGAGCCTAAAGCATGCTGGGCAAACGCTACACTACTGAGTGAGATACAAGCCTAGGATTACACCTTTAGAAAGATTCTTAGGGGTTTTATAAGGTCAAGGGAAATGGACATTACCAAAGCCCCTAACATGTTCCATGAAGATGTGGAACTATCTGCTCAACAGGCAGAGAAAGCAAGTACCAAAAGGAGCCTTGGCTTTGATAGGGTCTTCTCACCTAGCCATTACCCAACCAAGACAGTAAATTCGATTTACATAGAAATGATTTAAAAAACAAAAGTTGTAGTTATGCTTTCTCATATTTTCCAAATTTTATACAGAAACTTTACTATCGAGAAACTACTTTGATGTTTTTCAAATCACACAACAAAAAGGCCATTGCCCATTGACTCTCAAGCAATCATAGGAGAAACATCACTGCTCTGCACTTTACAGTGCAGACAGCCAATAAAGCCCTCTCCAGAGTGCCTCCTTATCTGAGCCTCACACCACTTAAATTAGGTACCTTAGCTATCATTATAATCCCCATTTCTACCAGTGAAAAGACCCAGGTTCCTCCGAGTTTAAGCATTTCAGGGAGGGCAAGGACTTGAAAGCTTTGTAGACTACCAGGGTCTCCAAGCATTGTCATTCTGTTTTCAGTTCTTTTAACTGATCTTTTTCCTTGCTATCATTTGTATGAAATGCACATGCTGCTATGGAAACCAAGATGGTACAAAGTTAGAGAGAAACAAAAACAAGTGCATCCATGCCTAATGTCCCACTTAAACATTGCCTGATGAGGGACCATCTCTATCCCTGAGACTCTTTCCTCCTTTTCTGTTTTCTTGTTTTCTGGTTTTCAAGGTAGGATCTCTCTCTATCCCAGGCTGACCTGGAATCCACTATGTAGTCTCAAGCTGGCCTTAAACTCACAGTAATAGTTCTACCTCTGCCTCCCAAGTGCTGGGACTAACGGAGATATCACCACACCCAGCTCTTTCCTGTGAGCTCTGAGCTTGAGGAACATACAGTGGGGGGCTGCTTTTGGTATCGTACTTTTCTGCTCCACAACGGAAGAAGCAATTTGTGGTTACCATGCCAATGGACAGATTTGACCAGGGAAGGGGCAATGACTTCATGGTCCACTATCCATGGAGACTTAAGACTGATGATGGAAGTTTCCATCACCTCCAGTATTTTCTCTAATGGAAGACAGCCTAATACAAGTGTGTAGACCTTAACCCCAAGGATATGGCTAACAAATGTATTATTACGTGATTGTGCCATTGTGTCAACATCGTAGAGTGTTCTTACATGAATCTAGATGGTACAGCCTACTATACACCTGGATTTAGGGTATAACTTGTTGTTCCTAAGCTACATACCTGTACATCATGCAACTGTACTGAATACTGTAGACAACTGTAACACATTTGTGCATCTAAACATATCTAGCATGGAAAAGATACAGTAAAAATATTAGATAAGCAGAATGGTAGATGTTAGTATGTGGTACCAGATTGTACCTAAAAGTGTACAGTTTTGCCAATATCTTCAATGATGAGCAATTTCTCATAGTTTGATCCTCATGGTGACCTAGTAAGGTTGATAGTATTGCTCCATCCACAGAGTGGAAAGTGAGGCACAATATGGCAGAAATTGACTAGCCATCTACCAGTCTGGTTTCTTCTCCCAAGATATCTATCTGGGTTGACTACATTTCCCAGGTTCCCTTGCCCTTAGGACAGGGATCTATGTATGTTCAGGTCCCAGCCAATGGGTTGTGGGCTAAATTATGGAGCTCATCTAAGGTCAAGCCATGCAATCTCCTATCAGTTCCTCCATGTTCTTTCTTTACTTACCCATCAGCTAAACCCAGGACATCCAGAAAAAGACTCCAAGGAGGCTTCAAATATAGAAAAGTTACCATATGGAAGGAAGGTGGATCCTTGGGTCATGATAGGAAAGGGATCCAGTTGAATCCATTGGGCCCTAATGGGAGAACAAACGGATGGTGAGTAGTGGCACAATGGAAAGATTTGTTAGCTATCACAGCATGGTACAGTCTAGACTAACCAACACAATGGGCTCATGATCATCCATGATGGAATTTCAGGGCCTGTCGTCCTCCTGTAACCACAGCCAGGTATCCTTAAATTCGATATGGAAAGTCTGCCACGATTTCATTTCAGTATAGAAGTGGGGTCCCTCCACATGTTGACTGGAATTATCTGATAATAGACAGATTTGCAGGAAGAAAGGGCACACAAATTTATGAACAGCATCACAGGAGAGTAATTATCCAAGAACCCAATGAGATTCAGAAATTTATCAGCCTTCTTCAAAGAAGAGGAGATGTGGTAATGTGGGCAATTTTGACAGAGAGTAAGTGATTTCTGGTGATTATGAAGGAGCCTACAGAACCAACAAGGTTACTCTGGGTTCTGGGGGAGTTAAAGGAAGTCAAATGTCATATTACACAATTCATCTCCCAGGTAATCTTTCAGTACTGCTCTTGAAAGAACAGATGAAGACTCTATATAGATGGTAAGATTTCAGTCACTTTTCTTATGGATAATCTTTCCTGGGTATGTGATGAAATTTATAGGGAGAAAGTTTAAGACAATTGTGTTTCCTTTAAAAAAAGTCAGATAAGGGAATTCAAAGAGACCCCATCCCTGCACTTAGGTGGGGAAACAGGAGGTCAGACAGCTCTTCCTTCTATGGCAGCTTCAAAGATTGTCCTAGTCTCTTTTACTGCGCCAGAACACATCATGCCAAAGCACCATCCTTTGGGATGATGTTTCCTGAGCTCTAGCCACAGCTCACCTCTGCTTCATGCTGGAACGGCCTGCATGCTAGAGGCTGAAATCACCCAGAGCTCACTTGCTCATGTTTCTGAAAGTTGACCCTGGTTGTTGGCTGCAACATCAGCTAGGGGTAGTAGCCAGAAAACTTAAACATGACTTCTCCATATGGTCTTTCTCCTCACAGCTAAGAGACTGGGTACCATGAGCAAACATCATGAGAAGACCAGCTGGAAGCTTGACCCTGGTTAATGATTTGACCTTGAATGAATACTGTGCCAATATAATCACAAGCCCACCAAAATTCAAGGGAAAGGACCATCAATCTAACCATCCAATGGGAAGGTGTCAAGGCAATGGAATGGGAAATCTCAAGATAAAAATACAATGTGCAAATGTGGCTAACTAAGAACAGAACAGTAAGAGAAAGATGAGTACAAAGGTTTTGACCATATTTCTATTTTCTTACCTTGAAAAAAGTGTATGTAGTATATGCATAGAAGTTTCCTGAAAATATCCACAAGATATAGGTGACAAAAATTTCCTTCAAGGACCGAGACTGGACACTGGGGATGGAAAAGAAACTCTTCTTGTTACACACTTTGCTGTATGAATTGTTTACCATGTACTTGTGTTATTTCCACAGCACTAAACAGAAATTTTAAGTGATGGATA
The DNA here is from genome assembly GCA_036365145.1 of Orientallactaga sibirica. Classification (NCBI taxonomy): domain Eukaryota; kingdom Metazoa; phylum Chordata; class Mammalia; order Rodentia; family Dipodidae; genus Orientallactaga; species Orientallactaga sibirica. The sequence continues at coordinate 22,690,611 of JAEOAD010000011.1, forward strand.
GGAACATTCTAAGATGATTATACATGTTTTCCTTTTATTCTCTGTTGAAAGCATTAAGCTTTTGGAAGCCAACCAAATGATGTAAATAAGGAAAAAGGGATTTGTTTTTTTGATTTTCAATTGCTATGCCCATTTTCATTTTGTGCTCAATAGATGATAATTTGGCAAAATCAGAATCACATTTTCACATGTAAGAAATTCTTAATTTCTCTCCACCAGCGGGAATGCATCTTGGCTGTATACTTGAACCCCTGGTAAGTTTCACTAAAACAAGACTCTCGAGTCCTGTTTCTGACCTTTGAGATCACAACCTCTGAGATGGAAGCTCAGGAATCTATAACTTCAAGCTCTCACCTCTAACTTTGAGCACTGTCAGCTCATCCCTGGGTTTTGATTTTAACTTTGTAAATAAGCAACTGGCAGCCTATCTGCAGATGTTGATAGACCTGGCTTCCAGGCTTCTATTGCTGATGTGATTTAGCCACCAGCCACATCCATATCACTTGAGAACTTGTTGGAGATATAGATTTTTCAGGTCCCATCCCAAAACTTAATAAGCTTTAAAAAAAATCCCTATTGAATCAGTCAGTCAATGCTAGAAACACCTGTAAACCTATGTTTACTGAGGCACTATTCACATTAGCCAACTTGTGGAACCAGCCCAAGTGTCCATCAGTGCATAAATGAATAAATGAAAAGTGGAATATATTCCCAAAGGAGTTTTATGCTGCCATAAGGAAGAATTGAATTATGCCATTTGTAGGGAAGTGAGTGAGTGGAAATTGTTGTATTAAGAAGATAAACCAGTCTCACAAATATGAATATCACATGTTTTCATTCACATGTGCAGTGTAGAAGGGAAGAAAAGACATTAAAGTAAAAGGGTGTGTTGCAGTTACCTTGTCATTGCTAGGTCAAACACCCAACCAAAAGCAGAGAGGAAAGGGTTTATTTCAACCTACAGATTCCAGGGTAAGTTTTATCATGAAGAGGAAGCTGACTCACACCATCACACATCCATAGCAGAGAGACAACAGCCAGCACTAGCAAGCATGAGCTGACTCTAAACACACCGTAGGGCTAGCTTCAAGATCCAACCCCAGTGACAAACCTCTTCCAGCAAAGCTCTGCCTGCTGGAGACTTAAGTAGGAAGCTTAGTCTTAATCAAAACTACCTGAGGCAATGGGGGACACATACATTCAACCCACCACCATTAGGAACAAAGAAAGAGAGCAGAAGGAGAATAAGAAAAGTTAGTACAGGGGTGAATGTGATCAAAGGACCCTATATGTTTAGGGATGTCATAATGAAATCCATGGTTTTGTTCAATTAATATATGCTTTATAAAGATCATTGGGTGAGTCCTGGGTACAATAAGGCATGAGAAGCATTGATCTGAAGAGCAGGAAAGAACATGGGCAAAAATTCCTATCTTCACGAAGTTTATTTTCACTTGAAGAAGATAACAAGTAAGCAATAGTAACACTGTTAGCCATATTGTTTGTTTGTTTGTTTATTTAAATAGAGTATATAAAATGTGACTTTGACAGTAACCAGTGGATTGTTTGCTTTGCAATTAAAAATAATATGTTAGATGTTGCTAAGTGCTGGGGAAAGAGGGATGGGAGTATGGAGGAGAAGTCTGCATCTTTAGACAGGATAGTCAAAGAAGATTCCACTGAAAGACAGCATTTGGATAAAGGTCTTGATGTGGTTTGACTCTGAAATGACCCCCATAGGTTTATGTTTTTGAACACTCAGGCTTCAGCTTGTGCTGCTATTTTGAAGGCTATAGAGCCTTCAGAAGGCAAAGCCAAGCTGACAGCAGTAGGTCACTAAAGGGAGGCCTTTGGGGGTTATACCCACCTCTGATGGTTTTAGAATCACCATGGAAACAAACCTCTGGTCATCTCTGTGAGGGATTCTCTAGATTAGAGTAACTGAGTTTGGAGGACTCACCTTAACTATGGGCAGCACCATCCCATGGGCTAGGTTCCTAGAGGGTATAATAAGGAGAAATCTAGCTGCGAAGTCAGCATTTATCATTCTCTCTTCTTCCTCTCTGCTGATGCAATGATGTGACACTGGCTTCCTGTTCCTACCATGCTTTTCCCACCATAATGGACTTCCCCTTGAAACTGTAAGCCGGAAATAAACCCTTTACTTCCTGAGGCTGCTTCTGGTTGGGTATGTTGTCCCAGCAATGAGAAAGTAACTAATACATTGCCCCTGGTTCTGGCCTGCTTTTTTACATCCTGTTGGCCTCTATGTTGTGAACAAGCCACTTTGTGGTCCTATCACCATAGATGAAGTCCCTCTTGTCACCATAATTTTCCCACCATGATCAACTAAATCCCTGTGAAACTGTGAGCCAAAATAAGCCTTTCCACCCTTACATTGTTTCTATCAAATATTTTTATTACAATGACATAAAAGTTATATGGCCTGAAGTAGGTGAGGAATGGGGTCCTGCAGAAGTCTTATGAGTATTATAATCTTCAAGAGCAACAGCCAGTACAAAGCCCTTCCACACCATGCGGGCCTGGAGAAAGGGGAAAAAAATATTGAGGCAGCTAGCTTGAACCCATCTAGTATTGGAGAGACTTTGTCACCTATTACAAGTAAGATACAGGAGCTGCAACATGACCTAACTCTGATTTCAAAGGATCTCACCAGGTGCTGACTTTATGGTGTGGAAAGTCAGAACAAGACAGCTGCAGAGGTGGCGAAGGGGACAGGGCTGCAACAACTGTGAACTGCCCACATCCTTCTGTGCCTTCTGGCAATGCATGTAGACCCCTGTAACCAACTCCAAGAGGAAGGGTCAAAGCCAGCATTGTCTATGATTCTTCCAACACGTCCCCCTGGCTATAGGGAGTGAGCTATACAAAGCAATCTATACTAAAACGGTGTCTCATTTTTGCAGGTTTGCATCACAGCCCTCTGCTTACGAAGGCATAGTCTGTGTCATTCGCAAAGGTTAATGTGCTGTGTTGTTTTACTGTTCTATATAAAGCTCTGTAATGGTCACCAACGGGGGAAATTAGAGTCTCGGCAGAGCACAGGAGTCATAAAAAACATGGCTTAGTTTCCAGCGAGGTTTGGAAGAAGTCCCTGGGTGACTCACATGCACGTTCTCCTTTCAGTCACTCTGGAGCTGAGTGATTGCCATTTATCTTTATCAGCAAAGATAATTAAGCAGCACAGCTCTGGTGGGGAGCAGGCCTGGGGGAGAAGGCAGAATGGAAGGAAGGAAGAGGATTCATCTCCATTAAGTTCTACCTATCTGCCATGGCTTAGCCAGCTACCCACGCAAACTCATTCAAATGTTCTCTTATTGGGTTCATCCTTGTCTAAATTCAAAATCTTCTAACCATCGTGGTCCATCCTGGAAACACCAGCCCTCATTGTCTTAAAAGCCCAAGGCTGGAGTAATGAGTCTACGGGAAGAACTCTGCCTGTGAAAGGCAGTATCAATTTGAACAAATGGGAAGGTGCACACACTGGCCCACTACAATATTGGGTGTAAAGGGAAAACAAATGCTTGCAGGGAGACTCCCATTGAGTTGTCTTGCCAGTGGTGCAATGTGCTGCAGAGCCTTGAGTTGGCACCTGTGCTGGGGTGGGCTCCTCAGTTGACGCAGCTGCCTTTGAGTCCTCGGTTGCTCCTGTAAGCAACATCTCACCCTACTCTGTAAGTAACCCTAATAAGCTCACTGGTTCACCAAAACTGGTTTTAGTGTAAATTGTCCTTGGTCTGTCATCTGTGCACAATCTGGGGAGAAGATATCTGTTCACGTCACCTCAGGGAAAAGGTTTCCCGCCACTGTTGCTTATGCCAAAAATCTAGGACTTCATATCTTAATGTTGGGGAATCTCACTCTGTCTGGAATATTCCTACAGAAAGATAGGAAAAACAACATATGTAGCCAGCAGTGGGTGAATGGATAAAGAAATACACACAATGGAACATCACTCAGTCTTTAAAAAAGTTATAGCATTTTCCACAACATAGATAAACATGAAAATTATGCTAACTGAAAATAAGACAGACACAGAAAGCAAAATATTGCAAAATCAAATATACAGAGATAGAGAAGGAAACCATGGTGACCAGGTGCAGAGATTCCAGAAGATATCCAGCAGCTTATATGTGGGCTGAACGAGTCCAGAGAGCAAATACGCAGCAAAAGAACTATGGGTAATAAAACTGTACTGTGCTTAGAACTATGGGTAATAAAACTGTACTGGGCTTAGGATTTCTGCTAAATGGAGTTCTTTGAACTGCTTTTGCCACAGAAATAGAGTAGCCATGTGACATGATAGGCATTCTCTCCACCCCCCATAAAACCATGTATCTTTAATATACACAGTCACATTTATTTAAAAATAAAAAACAATGACCACAAGGCTGAAGAGATGGCTCAATAACAGTGGTGTTGCACAAGCATGAGGACCTGAGTTTGATCTCTAGCGCCAACATTAAAATCCAAGCATGGCCTCTCATGCCTGTAACCCCAGCACTGAAGGCGATAGAGACAGGAGGACTGACTGGACTTGCAAGCCAGTCAGTCTAACTGAAAAACAATAGGCTCAGAGACTCAAGGAGGGATCCTGTCTCAGGGAAATAATGCAGAACAGCAACAGAGGAGGACACTTGACATTCTCCTCTGACCTTTGCACATGTAGACAAAGGTCACACATAGTGCATACACCATACACACACAATGACCACTTCAATCCATCTGTTATTATCTAGTCCTAAAATATATATTTTTTAAATATATTTTACTTATTTACTTATTTGAGAGAGAGAGAAAATGGGCACACCAGGGCCTCCAGCCACTGCAAATGAACTCCAGACATATATACCACCTTGTGCATCTGGCTTATGTGGGTACTGGGGAATCGAACCTGGGTCCTTAGGCTTCACAGGGAAGTGACTTAACTGCTAAGCCATCTCTCCAACCCCTTAAATATATTTTTTAATATTTTTTAATTGCCAGGTGTGGTGACACATGCCTTTAATCCCAGCACTCGGGAGACAGAGGTAGGAGGATCACCGTGAGTTCGAGGCCAGCCTGAGACTACATAGTGAATTCCAGGTCAGCCTGAGCTAGAGTGAGACCCTATCTCAAAAAAACAAAAAATATAAATATTTTTTTAATTTACCTATTTATTTGAGAGAGAGATAAAGAGGCAGACAGAGAGAAAGAGAGAGAGAGAGAGAGGAGAGAATGAGCATGCCAGGACCTCCTGCCACTGCAAACAAACTCCAGACACATGTGCCACCTTGTGCATCTGGCTTATGTGAGCACTGGGGAATCGAACCTGGGTCCTTAGACTTTGCAGGCAAGTGCCTTAACCACTAAGCCATATCTCCAGCCCTAATATATATATATATTTTTTATTATGTTTTTGGAGAGAGACACAGAAAGAGACGGGGGGGGGGAGAGGAAGACAGAGATGGGTGCACCAGCAGTGTCTCAGCTGCTGCGAATGAAATCCAGATGTGTGCCCCCTTGTGGTCAAGTGCAGCATTGCGCCCTTTCGTCACTCTGCATCTGGCTAAACGTGGGACCTGGAGATTGCAACCACTGGAGATTGGAACCAGTGTTCTTAGGCTTAGGAGGCAGGCGCCTTAACCCCTAAGCCATCTCTCCAGCCCCTAAAATATATTTTTTAATCAACAGATTCTTCATAGAATTAGTAAGGAAGGGTTAAGGAAAAATGGAAATCACAAGATATATCACCCCACTGAAAAGCTTACAAATTCTTTATTTTCAGAAGCAGCCAAGTCCTTACAGAATCCATCGAGGCCTCTTTTTAAGTTGGGTGCCCTGTGCGTACTCTTTCTTTCCCACTGCTCAACACTGGCTCCAGGTTTACCCACCTTAAAGCTTCTCTTACATTCCCAGGATAGACACCCCCACCTCAGGATTCTGTCACTGCTCTTCTCCCAAACACCTACATTTTTCAATCACTTACATCCTTCAAGTGTTGCCTCAAATCTCATCTTCTCCATAAGATCCACCAGACCACCCAATATAATCCCCCAGCCTGTGGCATACTCCTACACCCACTCCCAGAACTCTAGATTCTTCCTTCCTGTGTTAACACTTTGGATGCCAAACACTAGAGAATTTACACTCATCTTGCCCATTGCTTGTTGGCACCATGAGAATGAATATTCTAAAAGAGAAGAGAGATCCCCCTGATACATTCACTGATCTATCCCAGGCTTGGTCATAGAGTTACTGAATTGGTATTTGGTAATTGAATTCACAGTGCTTTCATAATTTCATATTTGTTCATTTACATGTTTATATGCCTCTTTCTTAGGAAGGTATAGCTATAAGAGAATTTTTCTGGGTCAAAAATATGTGTATTTAAATTATCAGTAGGCACCACAATCATACTCCAAACAGACGTAACCAATTTACAATTCCAACATCAATGCAAGGGTGTCTTCATTCCCCACCCTGCATATTAAATGGTAAAAAACTCTAACGCTGCTTTAATATATTTGCCACACTAACACTTATGAAGTTGAGCATTTAGTCTTAACTTTATTGGCCACATATAGCTCTTCTTTAAATTTCCTTTTAGTATCACAACAGGCAAAGTTGATTTTCTGAGGTTACATGTTTTCAGTGGAAAAAATTGTGGAAGATGAGGATGTGGAGGAAGGAGATGCCTGAATACTGGTTCAGGATAATGATGAGCATGGCATGGCCGAGGGGACCTGGTAGGAATTACCTGATTTTATAGATTCTACTGGGGTGTGTGTGTGTTTGACTTTCCATTAATTAGACTATTTTACATGTCTGCAGGGGTAGCAGTTACACTGAAGACAACTGGCAGATGTAAATGGTTCTTGTCCTTGGCAATGCAAATGAATTTTTTTCTCATAGGGACTACAACTCTTTGTCTCTCCAATTTTGAGTTGAATCTCTTTTAACTACTGACTGGCTCCTTCAGTCACTAATGAGCTCTTCACTCTATTTTTGTGTAAAGATCATGTTCTTGACATCTTGAAAATGATAACGTCTGCAGCCTTTTCCTTAGTCAACCTGGGGAATTTCACTGTCCTTGCAGTCAGAAACCAGGGAAGGAGTTTAGAATTATCCCCAACAGTGCTGCCAAGAGTTAATGTTCAGCTTCTGGCTTTCAAAGTGGGGTTTGAATTCACAGCAAGATAATGGGTTCTAAATCCAGTCTTTGTGAAGAGAGAGGCATTTTCTAAATTCCTTTATCTCTTTCCTTTTAAGGAGCCTTGGAGATCTAAGGGACTTCCAGGCAGACAAGCGAAAGAAGGGCAAACAAAGTCCCTGAAGTCTGCCAAGAGAAGAGTGGGTCTTAGTTTAATTGCTCTGAATGGAAGGACTTCAGAGCAGTGTATAAATTGAGGGGAAAAGAAAGATAGCAGGCCCATAGCCTCTCTTTCCATCCAGACTGTGGAGAAAGACACTTTGTGTTCAGTCCCCAGCCCAAGCTGGAATGGGTGCAACCCAGTGTGTAGGATGTCCAGGCAAGAAGGGGAGGCCTGAGTTATACACTCCCAGCAGTCTTTTCCTCTCATCTAGCTAGTCTTAATAGAATTAACAAATGAAAATACACAATGGCTCATTAGAAATATATTGGATGATTTTTTTAGTGTAATGATACCACAGCATTTGAAACATGCAACATTTAGAGTATTGTTAAGCTAAAAAATTAGTTGATGGGCTGGAGAGATGGCTTAGGGGTTAAGGCACCTGCCTCCTAAGCCTAAGAATGCCCTTTGGATTCTCCAGGTCCCACATTTAGCCAGACACAAAGTGATCCAAGGGTGCAATGCAGCACTTGCCCAGAAGGAGTCGCACGCATCTGGAGTTCATTCACAGTGGCTGAGAGGCTGCTGGTGCACCCATTCTCTATCTGTCATTCTCTCTCTCTCTTTTTGACTCTCTCCAAAAAATATTAGTTGATTTTTAACCAAGCTGTCATTTACCTGGACATCCATACTTTATCAGCCACCCTTCCATGTAGCACCCAGAGTTAGAAAACCCCAAGATGGGCAGAGAGAATACCAAATGGTCACTGTGATGAAGGATGTAAGATGGACCACAAGACTCTGAAGATATAGGTGGACCTCAAGTAAAACCCCAGTGAGGGTAGCAGTAAAGTTGGGTCAGCCAGAAAGGGTCACCAGCTAGGAGAGAGACCTGAACTGAAAACATCACTGTGGGCTCAGTCACAGAAGCCAAATGAAATGATTGGTGGGCACAGAAGCCATTGTGCCTAACATCACCAATCACAAACTGAGAAGGACATGAGGAAGATCTGGAAGATAAATCAGTTTCCATCTGTCGGTCACAGCCTACACATGCAAATAGGCCCCTCTAACTCCAAAATGCATCCTGGGGGAAAAGTCCAGAATGACACAATCAGAAAACCTGACAATCTACCCAAATGAGCTTGGTAACAACAACCTAGAGGAATCACCTGATAAACATAGTGGGTTGTATTAAGTCTGCTAGAATGGATAGAATTATGGGAGCCTGGAAGACAAGATAAGTTCAGGCAGAGATGCAAAATGAAGACATTTCACCTGCATTGTGAGGCCATGATTCAGCCACATTAATTTTTATAATCATTAAACTCTCACACATTGCAAGCAATTTGTTACAATGTTTTTATACTACCACATGTGATACAGGAGTTTTCATTTTAATGCCACCTGTCAAAACCTATCAAATATGACATTTGCATTTTGTGTTTTAAGAAAATGTTTCTACCTCACAATTAGTAAGCAGTCCTACATTTTCTTATAATGCTTATATAGTTACAACTTCTGTGTTTGGCTTAATTAGTTCTTTGTATCTTCATGTGTACTTTTATATCTGCTAGAGCAAGAGCCCTATAAATGTTCTTCCTTAAGAGAAGTTGGCCAATTCATTCTACATGCTTGTTAAAAATCCCTATGGTGTTTTATGGATTGGTTCAGTGAGAATTGAGAAACACACAGTGGAGAAGTTCAGTTCTTACTTTGACTTCTGCATTTAGTTAGGACTCACAGTTATTTTCATGAGCATCTTAAATGGTTGCCATTGTGCTTATCATTAAGTCTTTTATAGTTTTATGGCTTAGAATTTCTATTCTATATTATATGTTTTCATTCATTATTGCTGGTTTTTCAGAAATCTTTGACTTTTCTGTGTTGAGCTTCTATCATCAGATGCCTTTATAGCAGCATAAATTCTAATAACTTGTCATTTGACTTTCCATTTTGCCTGGTAATAACTTCTTCAGTAAATATTTTATCACTGCCTCTCTTACGGCACTGGTGATAATTCATTATTGAATAGCAATGTTGGTCACGCTACCTTCATCTTGTCCCCATATTTGATGGAAATGCTGCCTGGTTTGGTAGATATCTGGTGTCAAAATGCTATCTTACATGTGTCAATAGCTTGCCAAACCCCGAATTTTCGCAGCCACTACTTCTCTTTCCCCAATACCCATGCTTACTGATCCCATTTGGGTATAAATGACTCTGATCTTGTTTAACACAAGTATCAATCACCTGCTCAGGTGACTCTGGACTACTCCTCTCATCTCCTGCACCCACACCTCATCCTGCGGCACTCCTGCAACAGTTCATGACTGCTATCTTTTGACAAATTTACCTGAATGTGTTTTGGTCAGCTCCCCTTTCAACCTGGCTTCATCTCCCTTCTGACTTCCATAACTTTCTTGTAATTTTATCACCAAGAAAGGCCCAGTTTTCAAGCACTCTAAAGAATGTGTTTGCTCTTTTATCTGTAACTTCAGAGAACAACTAGAGAGATGAGGTTGTCTCTGCATGACAGCTTGTCCTGATAACTGTATCCAGCACCCTTCTTCTCCCAGAGAAATCATTTCAACCCCTTCACCAAAGGCTCCCACCACCCAATAGAGGGACTCTTACATCTCAGATGGTAACAAGAGCTGCGGGTGTGGGGCACCTGCTCTGAGCCCTCTGGGGTCTCTGGGATGAAAAAGGCTGTCAAGGTGCCCTTGACCATTATGAAAGCTAATTACACATGGCCTGTTATTTGTGCCACTTCTGTAAGTAGGCCCTCAAAGTCACCTTCTCAATAAACATGGGTCCTGAGAGAGCATGAAAAGAAACACAGAAGATTTCGTGCTGATGGCTATGGTCACAGAGGGCCACTTTAGACAAACCCAAGCTGAGATTTGAACTTAATGGTAACCTTACAAAGAAGTTTCAAAGCATTGCTGGGACTAAAACTGACTAAGAAAAATGCTGCTACTGGTCTTCCAGCAAACTATGTTACTGGAAACTAATATAGTACATTTCTGGTTATTTAGAATTACTTTTCACTTTCCAAATTCATAATTACAGCCTGCCTGACATTTTAATGCCTATTAGGTAAGTGATCATTCCTCTAGTGTGGGCTGAGTTTACCACTTTAGGACCATTTATTAGACACCAGCTCAGTCCCAGTGGCTTCTCCCTCTATGGAACTGTAGTTGGGTCAGGCTCAAACAGAGGATTCGAGAAAAGACAGAGGAGTTGGAGTTAGCAAATTGCTTTCACACACATGCACTAAAGATTATCACTCTTGAATGTGCTGACAAGTGGATTTCTAAGACTCTACAAATCCTATCTGGTTTGCTTTTACTGGAATCATCCCTTTGCCGGCTTTCGGTGTTCAAACCTGATGACGCGAGCACTTTTAAGAGCAATATAGAAAAGTGAGGCACTAGGTTCAAGGGTGAGGATGTCAGCTGGTTAGAAAGCAGAATCGTGACATGAAAGGAAAAAAAAAAAACTTTCAAATCCCCAAATGAGGATGCTGAAATTCATCTCCAGCATTGAAGAAGGAAGGAGGACGCTGAGTTCTAAGTGATATGACCAGGACTCTGCTGCCACCTACTCTCCATCCCTAGATCTGGCCTTGCCTCCAAATACCACAATAACCAGGGGCTCTCTTCTATCCACTGAGCTACCAGTGGGGTAAGGCTCATTGTGATAGTATAGCCCTGTGTCTTCTGCTAGCCAGAAACCAGAAGGCACCACAACACACAAAGGAGGGTGATGATCCACAGCAGGCATGGAACTTGCGTCACATCATACAAGTCAGCTGCAGCTGTAGTTCGCAGACCCAGAAAGCCCCTTACCCAGATGGCAAAGAATTAAAGCCTAAATGAGCAATGATGTAAATGGGTCTCATATTAAAAGAGAATGTCTAGATATAGAAGACCAGAATGCTTTAATCTGTTTGCCTTAGGTTCATATGTTCCAGAAACAGACCCTGGAGTGCGAAAATGAATATAAGCAGTTTATGTGGCAGGTGATCTCGGAAAGTACCGTGAGAGTAGTGGGGAGATGAGGCTGGGAGGGGAAGAGGGTCAGTGGGGAGTGCAGGATTGACAGGGTCACCACTGTGGACCACTGTGGCACAGCCATGCTGGGAACAGTGGGGGACAGAGTATAACAGCTCAGAATTGTCCCTACTTGGGACAGGGGTGAGGAAGTGGGGACAGTTATCCATTAAAGTCCATCGCCATTTGAAGTATTCATTTCCAGCTTGCCCAGCAATGACCCAGGACACGAGAGAGCGCCCTCAGGTGGAGAGCTACAGGAAGTTCTTGCTGTGTTCTGCATGCCCAGGCAGGTGGAGAAGGCAGTAGTCGAGTCTGTCACTCAATCCTTTCTCATTTAGGAGCTTTGACAGGTGGATGCTGAACCCTCCGGGTTATATATCTACCCTTGTCTCTTCCCCTGGGTGGATACAGCTTAACATCATTCCTTGGACTCCGGTGGAATTTAAGCAGTGACTTGCTCAAGCTGGGTTCACTGCAGTGTGCAGCCTCCCCAGCCACGCCCTCTCCCACTGGGATCCCATAAACTCCAGCTCCAGCGCTCCATCCACTCTACCTCCACCTGGAGGAATAAGTTTTATGGAGAAGTGGTTGTTTTGTTTTTTATTATTGACCACAGGTGCAGCTCACTGAGACATCATGAAGCCAATACCCCTACTGGAGTTATGTTAGGTTATGTATAATTCCTGATTGCCAATGTCCTTGTGGCTTCTCAATCCTTACAGAGGGACAGGAAGTCTTCATAGCCTTCTGGGTCTCCAGGACCCATGACTTCCCAAGTTCAGAGATGCAGCCAGTCTAGCCACGAAGACAAGGCTGCCTTTGTCTATATCAGAGTACTCTCCTAGGCTCTCGGGAACACTTGTCCTGCCCTTGGAGCACTCTCTCTGTAGCTGTCCATCTAGCACTAGTTTCTCTATTAGAGACAAGTCAAGCCTCGCCTCCCCACATGACGCCAGCTCAAGGGCCCCTCTCCGTGGAGTCACAGAGACTGGCTTTCACTGCACCACATGCAAGGACCGTGTGCACTTTTGCTGGTGGAACTGATCATGTTATGTATGCTTCCTCAGCCCACTGAGGGCATGGATAACATCTGGTCCCTCCTTTCGCCTCTCTACGTTCCAGGCAGAGGGAGGGCAGGCACGCACATCTCTACTGATGCTCCTGATGGAAGGTGAGATTCTACATATACACAGCAGAGACTCCTGCCTCCCTGGACCCAGTCAGTGCCCAGGATGGACAGTAAGTACTTGCTAATCACATGCCTGGTGAATCAACCACTGTTCTTGGCATTGGTAGTGTCTCAAGTTAAAGCATTGCTAAGTTCCTGTCTGATTGTAAGTTTAATTCACATGTTTCTGTTTTGATTTGGACCGCTCCACTTTGCTTTAAAGGTCACTAGACGCCCTCAAATCTGTTTTATAAAAGAAGAATTCGGTGACTCTGTTATTATTTTTTTCTCTCCAATAAAAAAGTGACCTTTGAAGGGTGAAAATAAATTTGAGTGGCTTTTTTATTTTCTTCCTTGTTTGGAGCTGAAAGTGTTGGAAGTTTGGTACACTGGGGACCTGGGATCCATGGTTGCCATGGTACCTTTTGAGATCTTCGTGTGCAATTCTCTGGAGACTTGCAGAGCCTGGGCAGATGGAGGCATACTCATGGCACTCTGTCTCCCCAAAACCCAGATGAGGGCTCAGGAGAGATGGGAAAGTATAGGTTCAGATCACATTAATTTTACATTTGTATATCAAGGAGTGGGACTCTCAAGCCATCTGTATTGCATGTTATAATGTGTTGGAAAATAACAAGAATGACTCAAAGCACTTAGGTAACATAGCAGGCCCATTCTTAAGATCTAGAAAGCCTACAGGAAAATATGGTAGTCAGGCCCCAGAAAGGGCCTTGGGGCAAAAAGGTGCCATCTTCATCCCAGCTGCACTCTGCATGTCATCTGCACCCTTCTTTTGCAGCTTTCTGGCTTGTGCTACTTCCCTACCCTCAAAGGCCAGCAGTTCCTGATTCAACACAGATTTTCCAATTTACAGTCCAATGACACACATCAGAGAGGTGGAATCACAGTATGCAAATATGGCTGTTACATACAGTTAACTGGACAAGGGAGGGGAATTTAAGGAACTCACTGTGAGCTGTAAATACCTCTTCAGCTGAAGTGTATCTACAACAGGCCACCTGCCAACAAATTTCTAAGTGCCAGCTTTAGGGGGGACAAAAAAGAACACTAGAATTTTCAAGACATGCCCCAAATCCCTGAGTTCTAGAAGAAAAAAAAATCCATTACACAAGTGCATTTATAAGAGGAAAATAATCCATGATAATTATTGGCTGCTAGTGGCATCAATGGTGGCTAGAATTGGCCCTAACAATTTCTATGTAAAGCTGCATATTGTTGGAGGGCACTTTTGCCTTGTTGACAAGGCATATATCATTTCTACTTTGAGTGTTCTGTTCATTGGTAGAGGCAACCCTGAATTAAGTGAAAAATTACAAAGTGTACACAGGTGTTTCCTTAAAAAAAAAAAAACATTTTTCTGGAGAGTTTTAACAAATGAGCAGATTCTAATTTAATTCTATTCCAGTCTCATTACCCTCTTTTGTCCACCACTTTCTATGTAGTTCTTCTGCATTGATGTCTCGGTCCTTTTGTCCTCCTCTGGATGGACTCAGAATTGTGCAGGTCCTGTGGGGGAAATGACAACCCCTGTAAGGTCATGAATACACTGGGGGGTTCATGACCAGAGGACAGCGTCCTGAAGTACTCCTTCCTATCCTTTGGCTTTGACCTTCTCTCCACTCCCTCTTCCACAATGTTCCCTGAGCCTTGGAGGACATGGCAGAGACGGCCTTGTGTAGTACTGAGCTCTCAACAGCCTCTTGTTTTCAGCTTTGAGACATTTTGAGTCTCATCAGTGTCTGCCAACATCTCCATAGAAAAGTATCTCTGGCTAGCAGTGACAGCATTTATTTTCTTTCTGTCAAATTCTCTGCTGCAATGTTTCCTGAGCCCTGGTAGATGTGATCCAGATGACTGATCCAGTACTAAATACTGAGCCTTCTCTTTTTCTCGACCCTTTTCAGAGTCTCAGGTTTCTCTAGTACCCACCACCATCTGTAAAAAGCTTCTCTAACCAGAAGTGAGAACAGCATTAGTGAATGGGCAGAAACAGATACTTTTAGGAAGTAATTTACTGGACTCCACATATCTATTTAGTAAAAAAAAAAAAAAAAAATAGTACAACAGTAGCCCTCTAGGGCCTACGTCTTTCTAAGCCATAAGCATTTGATTCAGTTTTCAGTACGAGGCATGAATTCCCTTCAACTGAGTAGGCCTCAAATCCAATCACAGATCTGTTGCGTGGGTATTTTCAAAGCAATTCTTCTAACCATCCGCTGGCAAGCAAGTCTGTGTTTCCTCTTGCTACCCCAAGTTCCTGGCCCCTGATACACCTCAGACCTAGAAGAGCAACTGAGAGCTTCCAGCATGTGAACCCCAGCACAGAAAGAGGCCGTTGATCTTTCTTTGTAAATCCCCCAGGTTTTTTGTTTGTTTTTAAATATTTTTGTTAATTTGTTTGAAAGACAGAGACAGGGATAGAGAAAGTATGGGCATGCCATGCCAGGGCTTCCTGCCAGTATAAACAAATTCCAGACAGATACACGTTGTACATCTGGCTTTACATGGGCACTGAGGATATGAACTTGGGCCATCAGGCTCTGCAAACAAGTACCTTTCATCATTGAGTCATCTCTCAAACCCTTTCCCATATTAGCAAAACAGAATTACCCTTAGTGACTTTAAAGTCACCAAGATCAAGTCATTTAATTACAAATCTGTAGCCTGGGTTGCGTGTGATGGAACAGCTAGCTCGTCCCTGTCCCTGTGGGGCCAGCATCACCACGCTCATTGGGGACAAAGGATCCAAAGTGATATGACTCACCCCTGTGCTCCCAGGTGGGCTTTCTATCAGACAAGAGCTCAGGCTGTAGCCTGACTCCACCTGTCATGGGCTGCTTCCAGGCCACGTGGGCCTGCTCACAGCATGGAGTCCAATACAGGCCATCCTGAAGGATGGAGAAAGGGGCAACATGTCCCCTTTGTGATCACAGAGGAGGTTCAAGGCAAGCAAACACAGACCTACTTCTCAGCGGAAGGGACATCAAAGAGTCTGGGGGCTCGTTTTACAATTACCATAGCCCAGTGTCAGCGATACATGCACAGGCAATGACTGTTGGCAGGGTGCATGGTTGGTTTTGTATCTCCATCGTGACTCCTCAAGGTCAAACAGGCCTCTTGCCACAACTACTTCTATGGCTATTCCAGGCCTCTTACAGAACCAGGGGATGTGGAAAAGTGGACACTCCCCGTGAAGGCTGAGGGAGAGAGGACCCTGGAGAAGAGTTCAAGATGACAAAAATTCAAGGGTCATGAAGGGAGGATGAGGAACCACTTTCCTCACATCCATGAGTGGGTGGCCTAATATAGAGTGGCCCATACATCCAAGGCCAAGGTGCTTTGTGCTTATAAAGAGCTGGAGAAGCTATATCACCAGCACAGGGCAAATTGTACAGTTTACACGGAGGATTGGTAACTCATTCCATGCAAATATTTGGGGCACTGCAGACCACTTAACAGCCTCTATTATATGTCCTGTTTTTTTTAGTAAGTAGAAATGTTTTATGGACACATTATGTGTTGGTAAGAACATTTCCCTCCCCCCTTCAGAGAGATTGCTGGTGTTCAGCAAGTGGTTGTGGGTTATGAGTTGTGAGAGCAGCAGTCAGTCATTGTGGGGAGGAGCAATGGCTCTGATATTTTCTCCCACCCTATGCCTCTTACAATCCTTCTGCCCCCTCTTCGACAAAGTTCCCTGAGCCACGGTGGGTGTGTTGTTAAGTCTACTTCAGTGTTGAGCTCTCAGGAGCTTCTGGATTTCTGGTTTGATAAGTTTTGAGTGTCCTCAGTGTCTGTCTCCATCACCCTGGTGCTGGTTGTCAGGCTCACCATGGAAGCAGCACTCTTGCTCATCTTGTTAATTCTTGTGTGGTTTCACCTGGGCCCTGGCTGATGTGAGAGAGTGGTTCATCTGCTCAGTCTAGCTGCCTTCTGCCCCAGCAATCACGCTTTCCCTGGTGTCTAGCTACCCCCTAGTGAGCAGGCTTTCATCCATAATTCATACCATCCTGTTTTAAATCTTATGCTCAGACACCAGCAAGAGTTAGTCCTGGGAGCTCTGGTTTGCTGTCCCTCACTTAGACCCAGTGTGATCAGAAGCACCTGGCAGCTTGTCAAAATACAGAAGCTCAAGTTCGTCCAAGACACAATAATCAATTAAAGCCTGGGTCTCTGTATCAGGCAGGATTCATCATGGTGAGGAAAGCATGGCACAACCTGGATACTGTCGCATGTGTGGGTGGAAGTAGCCTGAGTAAGCAAGCTAGCACTGGCAAGCTGGACTAATTCACTCCAGTGACACACCTCCTTCACAAGGCTCCACTTCCCAAACTACTACCAGCTGGGGACCAAGTATTCAAAACACATGAGGCTCTGGAGAACATCTCATTAAAAACCACACCTGGGCTGGAGAGATGGCTTGGCAGTTAAGGCGCCTGTCTGCCAAGCCTAAGAAGGCCGGTTCCAATCTCCAGGTCCCACCTTTAGCCAGACACAAAAAGTGAGGTAAAGGTGCAATGCCACACTTGCCCAAAAGGGGGCACATGCATCTGGAGTTCGTTCACAGTGGCTGAGAGGCTGCTGGCGTGCCCATTCTCTCTCTCTCTCTCTCTCTCCTCCATATATATATATATCAAGCAAAAACAAAAAACACAACTGTCACAAGTTAAGAATATTCCTGCAAATTCTTTGGTGTTTCTCCCACAGTGGCAGTGTGTCTGCATCCCTCCTTTGAACCTGACTCATCTCACTTGTCAGTAGAAAGTAATAGAAGAGATTCCACTTAGCTTCCAAGGCTTCTGTTACCTTGAGACAACCACATGGGCTTTTTGGCCGAACATGGAGCTTAGTAAACAGTCAGCTGATAGCAGTGTAAGACGGCCATCTTGGACCAGAGTCCCCAAAACAAGCCCCTGAGATACCTGCAACCCCAAATAACATTCAATTTTGAGACTTGAAGAACGGCATAGCCAAGGCCTTCTGAACTCCTGATCCACAAAGTCACTGGAAAGTAACACAGTTGCTTTAAGCCTCTATGCTTTGAGCTTATTTACTACACAGCACAAAAAAACTTTAAAAATCAGAAAAAATGGACTGGAAAGATGGATCAGCAGCTAAAGGCACTTGCTTGAAAAGCCTGATGGTTTGGCTTGATTCTCCAAACCCACATAAAGCCAGATACACAAAGTGACACGTGTGTCTGGAGTTTATTTACAGTAGCAGGAGGCTCTGGCATGCCCATTCCTCCCTCCTTCTCTTTCTCCTCCTCCCTCCCCCCTCTCTCTCTCTCTGTCTGTCTCTCTCAAATAATTAAACACATTATTTCAAAAGAATTTTTTAAATCAGCAAGATCTGAGACTTATACTGAGACTCACTGACTCTCATGTTGATAGGCTGGAGTTGGCAATTTAATCAAGAAAGCCACATGCACCTAGAAATGTAAGCCTGTACCACCGTCCAGGTGCAGAAAGCTCTCAGCCTTTTCTTTCCATGCTCAAAAGTTCCAAGTCAATCTCATAACTGTTAGCATGGAGTTCTGACCACCTACCTCAGCTTCACTGGGCTATATATTAAGCATACTTATATATTAAGCATACTGACCTCTGGCTGATCCTTATCCTATAAAAGGCAGGCTAGCCTAATGCTCAGAATGGAGCCCTGGAGCCTGGTCACCTGTGAGCAGTCCCTGTTGCTAGCTGTGTGTTCTCATGCACGTTTATAACTTCTTAGTGTCCTGGTTCCTCGGGGGATTATTGTGAGGTTTCATAATCCCTGGTCCTCAAAGCAGGGCCAGGCTCATAGTTAGAGCTCAGGAAATGTTGGCTATCATCCACACCATCTTCTTCTGCACTTTCCTCCTCACCGTCATTATTCCTAGGCCCTGGATTCAAGCTCTCTCTCCATGGATGGGTCCCAAGGATGACATTTCTGGTTTCTTTTCAGTATGTTTATTCATTTATTTATGAGAGAGAGAGAATGAACACTCCAGGCTCTTTAGCCACAGCAAACAAACTCCAGAAACATGCATCACCATGTGCACCTGGCTTATATGGGTTTTGGAGAATCAAATCTTGTGGTTCCTGGTTGTCCTGGTGCCGTGGCACCTCGGTGTCCCAGGAGTATCCAGACAATGGTGGAGCAGGGTCTTGAGTGGCCCAGAGTACCACAGAAAGAAATACCTAGGAGACAGCTTCAGAGAACAGCTCATTTACTTGCCAGGGGAATGGGTTAATAAGCGTTTGTGAAAGAGCGGGAAGAGGTTCGGGTAGGTACGGGTCATAAGGGGATTGGTCAGTTCAAAGGTCCTGCTCATGCCTAATTAGCATGTAGTGACCTCAAGGGTGAGCAGGGAAAGGGTCACATGGTCTATGTAGTGGCAGGAAAAGGTACAGGGAACAGGTCGTAGGGGGATTGGCTGTGAGAAGGCTGCTGGCTGACACCTTATTAACATATTGGACTTAAGTGAACAAACGTAAGTCTTATCAGGATGTCCAGGTGCCCCAGGTGGGGGGGCTGGAGGTTGGGGGGAAACAGCCTCACTCCTGCCAGTCTCAAGATTGTCAGGGTCCAGGCTCGCTGCAACTTTGGGATCCAGGGGCCCTTAGTCATGCCTGAAAGCTCAGGTCTGCCTAAACCTCCAGTAGCCCAGGGGCCTTTAACTGGGCCCTACAAAATCTGGGTCTTTAGGTTTCACAGGCAAGCACCCTATCCACTAAGCCATCTCTCCAGCCCCAGAGATGACATTTCTCTAAGTCCTTCAGGGAATTCTTGGGCACACTTGCTTGGGAGCTGGTGTTCATGTTGGATGATAATTAGTACCCAGATCCACACCCCATGAATATTTGTTAAGTGCTTACAGTAATCCAGAGAGGGTAAACTAAGGCTGGAGAGATGACTCAGATCATAAGGGCACTTGCTTGTAAGGACTGATGGCCTGGGTTCACTTATCCAATGCCTACATACAGCCAGATAACAGAGTAGTACATGCATATGGAGCTCATGGCAGTGGTGAGAGGCCCTGGTGTGTCCCCCCACCCCTACTCCTTCTCCCTTCCTCCTCCTCTTCCTCCTTTTTTTCACTCTCTCCTTGCAAATAAATAAAAATATTTTTAAAAGTAAAAAAAGAGAAGGTAAACCTGATCCCCAGGCCCCCCGGGCTGATGAATTATCCTCCAAACTATTATTCATTAAATATTCTTTCAACCTGCATTTGTTTATTGGGAGGAGAGCCTGGAATTTGATACGTGGTCAGTTATTGTGGGGCTAGGTATTGGGGGACACAGATATGAGCTGTCAAAGCCCCTTCTAGCATCCCAGAGGAACTCAGTTTCCTCCTGCCCTAAAAGGAGACAAACCTTCCCCTCAGTCTTCCATCACTTTTGCTGTCTGTACAGCTACTGTGAAGACAGAAAGGATGTGAGATGGAGGTGAGATAATGGGGAAGGAGTAACATTTCCTCTGGGATCTGAGACAGCCTTGAGGAGAATGTCGGTGGAACCAGTAGAGAGAGGGTCACACCCTGGAAGCCATGTCCTTAAACTGAGTTGTAAACAAGAGGCAGCTTGCATGCTGACCACAGTTCATAATGATTTATCACCTAGTTCACAAGTGCTACAAGGGCCAATTTTAAATGTTCTCACCACAAAAAGGGTAAGCACACGAGGTGATGGATATGTTAATTAGCTTGATTTAATTGTTCCAGTTATACAAATATCAAAGCAACACACTGTCCCCCGTAAATACATGTAATTATTATATCATTTTAATGGGGCTTTTCTATTTATTTGTTTAGCTGGTTTTTTTTTTTTTTTTTTTTTTTTTTTTTTTTTTTTTTTTTGTAACAGAGGTCACCAGAGTGGTGTTAGGCTTCCTAATAAAAAGAAATTTCAGGCTGGAAAGATGGCTTAGCAGTTAAGGCGCTTGCCTGTGAAGCCTGAGGACCCATATTCTACTCTCCAGGTCCCACAGAAGCCAGACACATAAGGTGACACATGCATCTGGAGTTTGATTACAGTAGCTGGAAGCCCTGACATACCAATTCTCTCTCTTTCACATCCCACCCTCAAAAAAAGGCCAGTTGGTTGTGCTCCCCCCCCCCCAATTTTTTTTCTCCTCCTGGTTTAAGGAATGGGAGCAATCAGAACTAAGAGGACTCCTCAAACATAGGGATTTTCTATGTTAAGACTAAGACTATGCTAAGCAGGCCTGGATGAGTTGGTACCCTAGCCTGAGGTTCATCAGGATGGAGGAAGAAAAGTTGATTCTGCTCAGCTAACAGCTCCATCACAAGAGGAGAGAAACTGAAAGCCCACAGCTAGCAGTGAACATGCCACAGGAGCCGACTTCAAAGAAAAGCCGGAGCCAGCTCATTGGCTAAGCATGAGCTACTGGTCAAGTAAAGAGACTTCTCAAGAGAAGTCCTTCGGGGTTGCTTGAGAATAAGCTGATGCCCCCTCCCTCCTTTTGGCAGGTGGCTCATCTGATCACCAAACCTCCCACGTGCCATCCCAGAAACCTAACCACCCATTACCTCCCAGCTCAGAGCTCCTGTGTGAGAGGAAAACCCATTTCAGCTCAGCCACTTGGCAATCTTAATTAAGATAAGCTTGCTTATAAATATTCAACCAGACAGGAAAGTTCTACAAGCTTGGCTCGTGGAGCAGCTTAATTACAGCAGCTGAGTCCTGAGTGCCTGCGGGTGTCTCAGGCTGCTGTAAATACCATTAACCCCAAAGAAAAGGCTGCATTCACAGCATCCGGGGGAGAGGGCACAAATAAGATGGAGGAAAACAGCAATACACACATTGGTGTGTGCATGTGTGTACATGTTCCTGCTTCACTTGAGATGCTAGCTCGAAGGATGCATGCATCACAACATCATGGCCTCAAGCCATGACATTCCACATCCTTCTTATGACATGCTCCTATGGTGAGATGTGAAGGGACACTGTATTGGCTACAAATATCTCAGACACAGGCTGGAGAAATGATTCAGGGACTAAGGCACTTGCCTGCAAAGCCTAAGGACCCAGGTTCAGTTCCCCAGTACCCACATAAAGCCAGATGCACAAGATGGGCAGGTCTCTGGAGTTAATTTGCAGTGGTTACAGGCCCTGACATGCCCATTCTCTCCCCTTCTCTCTCATAAAAGAAATAATTTAATTAATAAAAACAAATATCTCAGATGCCTTGTTCTGGCAAACATATATTCTCCATCATGTCTCTGAGAGATCCAAATGAGGACCAGCTCCTCAAAGCTTAGCAAGGTTATACATACGGCTCTAGTTACACTTTGGATCCTGTCCTGAGAACTTGAGCTCCACTGGAGACTGCTCAAAATGCAGCTGCAAGCTGTGATCATCTGGAAGAACCATGATTTTAGAGAAACACTGACGGGGGTCGGCAGGAAGAACCAGAATCGGGAGGGTATACAAAACTTTAGAAGGAATCTTAATATGAATCAAGGATTCATACTTTATTTGGGACATGATCCCAGAAACTAATGAGATGGAGTGAATAAGGGCTGTGAAAGAAGCCAGCAAGGGGACAGGACTCTGCCAGGGGCTCTCTGAGAAAGTGTGGAAACTCACAAGTGCTTTCCACCTAAGGGGCAAGGTTGCTGAGGAATCTCTATTGTAACATCTGCACAGCACAAGAGTCTGCCAACTTGAGCAATGCTCTGAGGAGTGCTGCTGCTCTCACTATGGGCACAGAGTGGCAGAGCGTGCCAGTGGCCACTAAAACCCTCGGGTGCCACATTTGGAAGGGCTGAAGGAACATGCATGAGGCCTGGCAGACCTGCTCCGCGAAGAGCAGCTTCTAGAACCACCTTAGTCAAGACATTTGTGGAGCCGATGAAGAGGCACAAGCTAAAGTGAAGTATTTCTAGCTGGAGTTTGACTTGCCATCGTGAGCACACGTGTTGCTCCACCGCTCAGGCCTTCGTACCTTCGTTTATGTAGTGTGATTTAGAAATAGCCACCATGGTGGAAGTTTGATCTCAAAGTATCTTCCTCACCAGATACTTATAAATTGTTTGCAGCGGAAAAAGAAAACTTGGACACAGCAATCAAAGCATTAACTCCACAGTGGCATAAATAACACCATGTGCTCCTTTGCGAGATGCTCTGAGGTGACAGTAGCCCTTGTGTTGATTCCCGCCCAAATCTGAAAATCTAACCAGGGGATAATATCACACAAAGCCAAATGGAGAAGCAGTCTACAACATGACTGACTGGTCCACACTCTTCAAAAATGTCAAGGTGATGAGAGACAAAGTCCGAGAACTGATGCTGATTGTAGGAGACTAAAGACAGCTAAATGCAGTGTGTGAGCTAGCCTTCTGCTTTGTTCTTTTTACTTGCTTCATTTTTGCCATAAAGCACCAGCATGTAAATAATGTCTATAGATTATAAAGCAATAGTATATAAATATTTAACTTCCTTATTTTTATAACTGTGCAGTGACTATGTAAGGGTATTTTTAAAAATATATTTTTAGGGCTGGAGAGATGGCTTAGCACTTGCCTGTGAAGCCTAAGGACCCTAGTTCGCAGCTCGATTCCCCAGGACCCATGTAAGCCAGATGCACAACGTGGCACATGCATCTGGAGTTCATTTGCAGTGGCTGGAGGCCCTGGTGGGCCCATTCTCTATCTGCCTCTTTCTCTCTGTCTGTCACTCTCAAAGAAATATGTGTGTGTATGTGTATGTATGTGTATATATATATTTGCAAGCAGAGAGAGAGAGAATGGGTGTGCCAGTGCCTGTAGCTGCTGCAAATGAACTCCAGATGCATGTGCCACCGTGTGCATCTGGCTTTACATGGAGACTGGGGAATCAGACTCAGGTCATTAGATTTTGCAGGCAAGCACCCTAACCACTGAGCAATCTCTCTATCCCCCTATAAGGGGATTTTTGTTTGAAGAGAAGATGTCCTGAAGAAGAAAAGGGTGAAGAGAAAGAAATAATAGGTGATAATCTTTGTCTGTTCTAGCCACTGCTCAGAATGCTATAGATGAAGAAGTTTTTCCCTTCCTAGAAGCTGGAAATCCAAGGTCAAGGTGCCAGTAGATCTGATGTCTGCTGAGGGGTCTCCTCCTTGTCTGCAAGCAGTAGCCTTCTCCCTATGTTCTCATATGGCACGAAGAGTTAGGGAGCTCCCTGAGGAGTCTTTCATAAGAGCACTAACCACATTCATAACACTCCACCCTTATGATCCATTTACCTCAAAAACCCCATCCCAACACCATCACATTAGACCTAGAAATTTTTTTTATTATTGTTGTTTTTATTTTTTGTGTTTTGAGGTAGGGTCTAGGTTGATCTAGAATTCACTATGTATTCTCAGCGTGGTCTGCCTTGAATTCATGGTGGTCCTCCTACCTCTGCCTCCCAAGTGCTGGGATTAAAGGCATGCGCCTCCACACGTTGCTAGAAAATTTGGTGACAACATAAACATTCAGTCTACAATAGGTATTAGGTCTGAAAGTTTTCTAGTCAGGAAAAAAAATTATACCTAGGGATATATTTATTCATTTATTTATTTATTCATTCATTTATTTATTTATTACTTTTTACTTTTTTATTTGCAAGCAGAGAGAGAGAAAACGGGCGGACCTCTAGCCAATGCAAACAAACTCCAGATACATGCACCACTGTGCATCTGGTTTTACATGGATATTGGGGAACTGAACCTGGGTATTGGGCTTTGCAGGCAAATGCCTTAACCACTGAGCCATTTCTCCAACCCCACAGGTCTTTTTTTTTTTTTTTTTTTTTCCACCAACCCTTTCTTCATTGCTTTAGCTTTAAAATAAAGCTCAAAGTCAGATCCTTTGATTTCGTTCTTCTTTCAACTGTGTAAGCTCTTGTGGATCTGTAGTGTCCCATGTAAACTTTAGAGTCAGTTTGTTTATAGCCACAAAATAACCTGCTGGGATGTATAGAGTGCATGGAGTCTATAAACAACATTACAGAGAACTGACATCTTAACAATACCAAATCTTCCTATCAATCAACATGGAATCTTTTCATTAGTTCTGCTTCAAAGTTTTTCATCTGTGTTTTGCAGGTTTTCTTTTTCTTCATATATATATATCTATATATATATAGATAGATATAGATATAGATATATATATATATATATAGATATAGATATATATATATAGATATTTTTTTCTCTTAGTGAATGTGTAGTATGTGATGCAGCAGCCAGAGAAAAATATTGACTTATTCTTTTGCTCTTTTGTCTTATTTTCCTGAAACAATAACTTACTGAACCTAGAGTTCCTGTTTTACTATTTAGACTGGCCCACCAGGCAGCCTTAGTGATCCTCGGGTCTCCACTCCCCTAAGCGCTGAGGTTACAGATGGGCACAGCCATGCCCATCTTTTTACACACATGCTAAGGGTCCAACTAAGGCCCTCATGCTTGTGTAGCAAGTGCTTATTTTCTTATGTTTAAACAAATACATTTCATCCACAGGGATTGTTAATATAATGATGTTTTGTTTAATTTATTTTTTAACAAAGGTTATAGTCATATATTTTCTTATGTTTAAACAAATACATTTCATCCACAGGGATTGTTAATATAATGTTTTGTTTAATTTATATTTTTAACAAAGGTTATAGTCATATATGTTCTCTCCCCAATCCCAATTGCCCTGAGGACCCTCCTGATAGTGCTCCCTCTGGGGTCATGAAGGCCTCAGTCAGTCTCTAGGCAGGGGGCATGCCTCAAGGTATTCCTTCTTACTCTGTGGCTCTTACAATCTTTCCGCCCCCTCTCCTGCAATGTTCCCTGAGCCATAGTGGGTCTGTTAGTGGTCTGGTTTAGTGTTGAGTTCTCTGTAGCCTCTGGATTTCTGCTTTGATGGGTTTTGATTGACCACATTATCCATCACCATCTCCCTGGAGCTTATTGTTTGGTTAGCAATCAGAGAAATACTCCTGTCACCACTTCCTCTGCAATTTCTCCTGTGTACCAGTTGATGTGGTAGAGATGGCACATCTCGTGGTAAGTTGCCCTATTGGTAGATCTTGGATCTCCCCAGTATTCACTGCTATATGTAAAATAAAACAGATTCTCCAACCAAGACTGGGACTAATTATTTGACAGACTTTTGGTTGTGTATGCCCATTCTTATCCAGAGAGCAGTGGGGGCTTCTCTCTGGAGTCTATGAGTTTCCTGTCCATGGGATTCTGACTTGGTTTCCACTACCAGATATGAGTTCTCTCCCACTAATTGGGCCTAATGTCCAATAAAAAAAACAGTTGGTTACCCACAAGACTGTCAGCCACTATTGCACAACTGTGTACTTCTTGCCCAGCTGGTTGATTGTGTAGCTGGCAGGATCTCCTGTTTATTCACACTATTAGTGACCATTGACCCCAGCAGCTCCCACAGCACTTTCCACAGCCATGGGGACTAGCCAGAAAGGAACTGGCTTCCCTCTCAGTTTCAGCATGATCTCTCAATGCCCTGTGACAGCAGCCTGTGGTGTCTTCAGCAATAGGGTCTTAACTTTTAGCTTTCAAGATCTTTGTCAATGACCTGCATTATTTTGGGACCCTAATGTGTATTCTTGACAAATAGCTCACTGTGTGGAGTAACCCACTTCTGGTCCTGGGATTTACCAACCAGAGCCAATGGTTTTAGGATTTATGCTTTCTCCACCTTCTACTGGGCACTTATGCCAGAACCTTCCACCACCCCCACCACCCACACACATATTTTTAATTGGTCCATCGATACTATAGAGGAAGTAGATTGTATGTTAACCTTGTATTCTGCAACCTTGCTATAATATTAATTATAGGTTGTATTTTTTGTTTCACTTTACTGTCTGTAGATATTTATCCTTGAGTAAAGACAGCATTATTTCTTTCTTCCCAGTCTATAAATCTTCTATTTCCTTTTCTTGTCTTACTGCATTTGCTTGAACTTCTAATATGATGCTTAAAGGAGTGCTGAGAGAGGCCATCCTTGTCTTGTCTCTGCTTTTAGCAGGAATTAGTTATACTGAGCCTTCTTTAGTTTGTCACCGACAGAGCCTCCAGTGAGGTGTTGGTTCTCATGGAATGTTCTTCCAAAAGGAAAGGAGTAAGCATTAGGATTTACAGCTTCAGCTGTGGAATTGAACAGAGATACAAGTCTCAGCCCTTCCATTGGCTGGTTATGAGACTGTGAGCAAGTTATATGCTCTTACTAGGGCTTAGCTTTATTGCTTCATAATGAGGGAAACTGTCCTGAATTCATAGGGTTATTGTGAGGATTAAATGAAATTATCTTAGTCAATTTTGTGCTGTTATCACAGAATTCAAGAGGCTGGGTAATTAACAAGGTAAAAAAAAAATACCTTTTTCACCAAGCATCTGAAAATGACCTTCTTGGTGGGTCATACCAAAGTGGGAAAGAGCATCCTTAAAGTCTCAAGCCCTTTATATTGTCATTAATCTTCCATGGATTCAGAACTGTCATAAGCTAATCATGTGTCAAAGTTCCACCTCAACACTGGCATCAGGAGTGGGGTTTCTCACATTCTTGCTAGGGGACACATTCAAATGCTTGGTATGTAGTAAGTGCTCAATAACTGCTGATTATCATTACTGTTATCACCATTATACAGACTAATTATGTTGATAAGGACATGCCCTACTCACATATTTTATAATAGTAAGTTCCTGAAGTCAAGGGGCACCTGATGCTATGGAAAGCATCACTTAACTGTTACTTTATCGAGTTGGACGAAGACTTTGGCAGACTTTTACAGCAAAGAAAACCTAATGGACACTGCTGCAAGGCAGGGATAAAGACCAAGAAGACTGTAGCCCAGTCTCTTCATGGGTCACACCATCCATGAGGCCAGAGGGCCCATGTGGCAGCAGTGAATTGCAAAAGGCACGGTTTCCAGAAACTATGCATCTGGAGATAAATTTTTCCCCATTTTTCTTTATTTATTAGTTATGGACATACTTCGCATGGAGATATCATGAGTTGATACCCTCTTTTCCCTCATCCCTGCCCCCCTTCTGCTGGGAGCCCTCCTAATGAGGATGCAGGTATTCCCCATGGCATTGTGGGTTATGCATTATGGGAGCAACAGTCCGTTGTTGGGGAAAGGCAGTGCTTCTGAGCATGATGTCTCAACCTGTAGCTCTTACAATCTTTCTGCCCCCTCTTCCACAAAGTTCCCTGAGCTGTGTTGGGTGTGTTTTAACTCTACTTCAGTGATGAGCTGTTAGGAGCCCCTGGATCTCTGCTTTGGTAGTTGTTGAGTAACCTCAGGGTCTGTCTACTTCACCCTGGCACTGATTATCAGGCTTACCATGGAAGCTGCATTCTTGATCATCTCCCCACTTCCTCTTTGGTTTCAGCTAGGGCTTGGATGAAGTGTGAAGGGTAGTTTATGGAGATCAATTCTTGAGACTAAAAGTGAGATCTTGCAAACATGAATGACAGAGAAACCATATATTGAGCTCTTCTGTTCCAATTTGAGGATTTCAGACTTCAAAGGCTGATCTTAGACTTCAAAGGTTTTGTTCTACAAAAGATCCAACCACTGATACACGACTGGAGCAGAATTAATTCTTCCCTTCCTCACCCAGTCAAGATAGGAAGCTAAAACTAGAGCCATAGGTTTCAAACTCCAACATGTATCAGAATCACCTGGAAACTCATTCAAACATGTACTGTTTGGGCTGTAGAGACAGCTTAGCAGTTTAAGTGCTTGCTGAAAAAGCCAAAGGACCCAGGTTCAATTGCCCAGTACCCATGTAAAGCCAGGTCCACAAAGTGGCATAATTATCTGAAGTACTTTGCAGTGACTAGTGGCCCTGGAGTGCCTTTTTCTCATAAATATTTTTTAAAACAACTTGTACTGCTACACTTCATCCCAAGGGGCTATGATTCCACAAGTCTCCAGTACAGAGTTACCAGACTTATCAGTGAAAATATAGACCGGGCATGGTGGCACATGCCTTTAATCCCAGCACTCAGGAGGCAGAGATAGGAGGATCACTGAGAGTTCAAGGCCTGGGCTAGAGCAAGACCCTACCTCAAAATTTCATTTTAAAAAAAGGAAAAGAAAATATAGGGTTCCAGTTATGTTTGAAGTTCATCTAAACTAAACAAGTGAATTAATCTTAGTATTCTGTATCATCACAAGCATTGCATAGGACATCCTTAACACTAAAGAAAAATTGTTCATCTGAAGTTGAAATGTAAGTAGGCATCTTGTATTTCATCTAACAATCTTATTGGAGCAGGTCCCAAGCTTTTGCATGTCTAATAAATTCCCATGTAGTACTGCTGCTACTGGTCCAGGTTCTAGCCTTTGAGAGTCAGTGGGATAGTTCAGAACCTCTGCTTCAGCAATTTCCCATTCAAGCCTTTATGCAGAACCACAGAGTTTTGGCAAACACATAGGTACTTTCATGAGATGCCTGAGGGCCAGAAATGGTAGATGCCTTCAATAGCTTATCATGGTAAATGAGAGGCAGGTCTTAAAACTCACCACTTAAACTGAGTGGAAAATTTTGAAAGAGTGGAAAACTTATTTTCTTGGCTAAGTTTGTGCAAATGGCCATGGAAATTTGCACTGCTGTGTTTGTGAGTAGAAGATTCCCTGATAACAAGGGTTTGGGTGCATTTGGCAATTTATTCTCACATTTGCTTGCCTGTGTCAGGGAGTTTCTCATTGCTACAAGCCTTCCTCTCCTCCATTTGCTCAAGATCACAGGGGATGAGAAACACATGTGGGGCTGGTAGGTGATTCATTGTGTTTTCCAACCTGTCATTTACCCTTTATAACCAAGCGTAGTTTATGAATAAGTTCCAGCTTGGTATATGTGGTAGTTTGAATACATGGCCCCCAATATATTTAGTGTTTTATTAGTTTGTAGTTTACATCTGCAGCCACCTGGCTGGAGGCAGTATCAACTGGGCGGATCTTAAGGTGTGGTGGTGGGTTTGAGATCTCAATGTAAAGATATGCAAAGTGTGGCTTGTGGCCTCTCTCTCTCTCTCTCTCTCTCTCTCTCTCTCTCTATTTGGTCCTGTGAAAGCAGGCCAGCTTCTTCTGCCACTATGGAACTTCCCCTGGATCTGTAAGCTTTAATAAATATCTCTTCCTCCATAACCGTGCCTGGTCTGGAAGTTCATCTCAATGAACCTGAAGCTGTCTACTACAGTATAGGAAAAGTTCTTATCATTTTTTTCTTCCAAGAAAGAGACTGTTTTCCAATTGATTGTGTTTTTATAAACATTCAACTTGCATAAATAGAGTAAAATTAAATATAAGGCAACCAAAAAAGTATATAATCAATAAAAATTGATAACATACAAGGTCCTTGTTGCGCTTGCCCTATCTTCTTTCCCTAGATTCTGCTCAGTGTGGTCAATGCTGGCTGGGCATTAAAGCCGCTTGAGGACCTCTAAGACCCCTATCTCTGTGTCCACATACCAGCAATGCTCATTTCATTGATCTGGGTATATCCTAAACAAAGGCAAGCTTCAGAGCTCCTCAGGTGGTGCAACCACTTTAACAAACTATTGAGTAGTATTTATTAGAGCTGAAATTACTGGTAGTTCTCATTATTCATAGTATTTTTGTTCTGTCAAGTCACTTTGAACAATGAATTAGTGATAACTGAACCACTGCTCCTAGGGAAAATACAAGTTTGGGTTCTTGGTAGCTTCTAATCATAACATTGGGACAGCCAGTCATGTTTTATGTGTGTTACTGTAATTCATGTCTGAATATAATTTTCTAACATTTACATTTTATTCATATTTCTCTCATACATAGGAACATTATATAGTACGTTAACACTGGATTTGGGGGGGAGGGCTTTCTACACAGTGGAACCATCAAGAAATAAAAAGTGGTGGTAAATGCGGTGAAAGAGAGTTTGCTTACAGTTTGAGAGCTGCAACAAGAAAGCAGAGTACTTCATTGTTCAATATCAGCAGAGAAAGCTCATATCAAGCAGCTCAAATTGTCTACCATTCTGCACATGTCCAAAAATGACCTCCAGCATGCCATAAGCTGTTGGTGTGCTGTAAATCTACTTTACCAAGTAGGCAAATTCTCAAGTACAGAATCCACAAATGAAGTATCCATTAGACTCAGCAATTCTACTCCTAGAAAGTGAATGTGGTTACCTAAAGTTTAAATACAGGAATATGCCCAGCAGATTTATTCCAAATAGCTCAAAGCTAGAAATACATTTCTCAATAAGAGACGAAGGTAGGATATGTTCATAGAATGAAACACAAACCACCAGAATAGAAGAACTAACTACCAATGTGCTCAATGACACAGATATCTCAAAAGCATTAGGGTGAGCAAAAATACCAAGCACAAAATACTTTATACAGATAATAGTGGTTATCTGAGGCTGGGAACTGGATGGGAGTGGTGTGTTGGAGAATTGATAGCTAATGGGTACAGGAATAACTGGAAAGGAAGAACACTTCTAATGTTTTATAGCGTGGCATGTAACCATGGCTTCATAACTACATATTTCCAAAGCTAGTAGAAAAGATTTTGTGTGTTCCCAATATAAAGAAGTGATGTGATTGAAATGATAGATATGTGAATTACCCAATCCAGTCCTCATTCACTGTGGACAACTATTGAAATGTCACACCGTACCCTGTAGCTCTGTGTAATTATTATGTATCAATTTCATTTTTCTTCAAATGTTTTTAATGGAATTAATATTTTATATGAACTTCTAAATCAGGCATGGTGATAGAAAATAGAATATGAATATGGTAGATATCAGTCTGATTCTATCAATAAGCACCTTGAATGCCAATGGTCTAAGTATATTAATTAAAATACAACTATTGATAGAAAAAATCAAAAATAAACACCCAACTTCATGCCATGTCCAAGAGAACCACTTCTAGCATAAATTTAATATATATATATGTGTGTGCGTATATGTAGATATGTGTGTGTATTCTTTATAGACACATATGTAAAGAATGAAAGATAAATATCAAGCTAACACTAAATGAAAACTGAAGTAGCTATATTAATTTCAGACACAGCTGACTTCAGTGAAAGTAAAATTACTAGGGTTAAAGAATTGCGTTACATGGGGACAAGCAGGTCAATTCTCTAAGACAATATAGTAATTTAAGTATGTCCCTAACAATAGATCAAAAGTAGTGAAGGAAAAGCTGATAGAGTAGCAGGGAAAAAAAGAACCCACTATTATAGTTGGAGAATTCAACGTTCCTCTATCAGAAGCGGTTAGATCCAGTAGGCAGAAAATCAGTAGGGACATAATTGGACTCAACAGCACCATCAATCAACTGGATGTAATTGACATCTATACAGAAGTTCATCCAACAAGAGCAGAATACATAGTCTTCTCCAGCTCCCGTGGGACATTCACCAACACAGACCCCATTCTGAACCATAAAACATACCTTGACAAATTTAAGAGAAAATAAATCATCCTATGTCTGCTCTCAGATCATAACAGAACTTAAACTAAAAAATCAATAACAAAAGGATAGTTGGAATATCCCAAAATGATTGACTCACATCTGAGTTCTAACTTCACATTTTTTAAAGATCCCCAGTTACAATGTTTAATTTTATGTGTCGATATCGCTGGAACTATAATATCCACTTGTTTGACCAAACACTAGTTACGATGTTGTCTGCTGTGAAAGCATATGTCAGATAATGCCTTATGAGCCATCGACTATGGGTAAAATAAATTTCCCTCCATCATATGAGTGGGCCTCATCCAGTAAGCTAAAGGCCTTAGGAATGCAGACTGAGGTTTCCCAAGGAAGAAGGAATTTTCCCTTAAGGTTGCAATACAGAAATTCTACCTGAAGGGCTAGAGAGATGGTTTAGCAGTTAAGGCACTTACCTGCAAAGCTGAAGGCCCCAGGTTTGACTCCCCAGAACCCACATAAGCCAGATGCACATGCACACATCATTTGCAGTGGCATGCCTATTCTCTCTCTCTCTCTCTCTCTCTCTCTCTCTCTCCCCCTAAGGCTCCAATATGGTGGCATGCTCTGTGGTGGGGTAGGGGGTATTTTCACCTGAATTTCTAGTCTGTGATTTGTCCTGTGGATTTTGGACTTTCAGGCCCCACAATAGCACAATAACATGAGCCAATTCCTTAAAATTACTTCTCTCCCCCTTAGTTCTCCCTCTCTTCTTACTAATAGACTAGGTGATAACCACTGTGCAGTCAAGATGGAAAACGGGCTCAATGGATGTGTAAAACATTGTGAGGAGGCCTGAAAGTATCAGTTATACAAAAGAGAGGTTCCCTCTCTCCACCTCAGGATCAGCAGAATAGCCAGAATAGTGTTAGAATAGTATTAGAGATAGAGATCTGCCCTTGGCATCCTATACGTTCTAGTAGCCATGGACCTTTAGAAGCACAGCACCTCAGCAGGCAAGCTATCCAGCCAACAAGGGGCCATGGATCACCAAAAGATCACCAATTTTGAAGTCCCAACTTAGAAATAACCAGGGCTCATAGGAGGGGGAAAGACAGAATTTTCAGTTTTTGTCTTCATGAGCCTTAGAAACATTACTCATTTCCAGGCAATTGCTATGACTTAGTCCTAGCTCAACCATACGGAAGCTTAGCCCAGGCTGGTAATGGAGACAGATTCCCAGATGTTCATGTTCACATAATCCTTTGACTGGACAGTGGCTTTCACACACACTAGTTCACTTTCTCCATCCAACTTCAATTTATAGATAGGCAATCAAAAATGGCATATTGATTGCTAAAAGTCACAAAGCCAAGCAGACATTAAATTGGATTCAAACCAAGATTCCCCAATTCACAGTGCAGACTGTTTTTGTAGTCATCACCATTAACAATAATAGATTGTATGTACTGGGCATTTATGTATTCAACGCACTTGCTGAATTTTATAACAGTCACATCATTTAATCCTCAATATTACACTAGAAAGGTATGTATTAGGTTCACTGGGTGAGGTTGTATCTCAGTGGCACAGTGGTTGTTCAGCATATACAATGCCCTGGTTTTGGTCTCCCAGTGCCACAAATAAAAGTAATAAAAAAGGATCACCATTTACAAGTGAAGAAACTAAGATTTAAAGGTCAAGTAACTTGCCCAGACCCAAACAATATTCTTCTGTAAGTGGATGTCAACAATACTGTGATAGAAAACAGCAAGCTCCATGGAAAAATAGGCACATGCCTAGTCTGTGGTTAAAGAAGCTAAAGCTGGGGGCTAAGGTGATGGGTTGGTTAAAGATCTTGCTTGCAAAACCTGCTGGCCTTGGTTCAGTTCCCCAACATCTACATAAAAGTCAGATGCAAAGGGCTGGAGGGATGGCTTAGCAGTTAAGGCACTTGCCTGCAAAGCCAGAGGACCCAGGTTAGATTCCCCAGGACCCACATAAGCCAGATACACAATGTGGCACATGTGTCTAGAGGCCCTGATGCACCTATTCTTTCTCTCTCTCTCAAACAAATAAATACATAATTTTTTTTTAAAGTCAGATGCAGTGGTACATGCTTCCATGATTTCAGTATATCTATGACAATGGGAAATGGAGCCAGAAAATCTGAAGATCACAAGCCAAGACTCATTTATAGTGGCAAGGGACCTTGTCTCATAGAAAGCAGAGCACAGAGGGCTGGAGAGATGGATTAGTGGTTAAGGCATTTGCCTGCGAAGGCTAAGGACCCCAGTTCGATTCTCCAAGTCTCATATAAGACAGATGCACATGGTGGCACATGCATCTGGAGTTCGTTTGCAGTAGCTAGAGGCACTGGTGTGCCTAGTTCTCTCTCTCTCTCTCTCTCTCTTTCTCCCCCCCACCTGCCTCTAATAAATAAATGAAAATAAAATCTTTAAAAAAAAAAAAAAGAAAGCAGAGCACAGATAGTCCTATGACCTCTACACATGTGTTGTGGCATGCACATGTTCATACATACACACAAATACACACACACTCACACACACAAAAATAAGTAAATAAGTGGGAGCTAAAACCTACAGAAAGAGGCATAGATCCTACTATATTTTTAGCCTATGTCTAGACTAGAGCTTGGTGAAACTGTATATTTGTGGGGAATCTTACTGTTCCTGTACCTTCTCCCCATTTCTCAACTTCTTT
This sequence comes from Orientallactaga sibirica, assembly GCA_036365145.1. Taxonomy (NCBI): domain Eukaryota; kingdom Metazoa; phylum Chordata; class Mammalia; order Rodentia; family Dipodidae; genus Orientallactaga; species Orientallactaga sibirica. Next base: position 22,725,327 of record JAEOAD010000011.1, read on the forward strand.
TGAATGCAAGGGGTTTAGCAGGAAAGCAGAATTCTCAGCCGGTATAATTCCTGAAGCCAGAACTCAGGTCTGATGTGTAAGCGTATCTGTGTGCATAGTCTTGTCCTCAGGGTACAAGTCGCCTCCATAGAGGATATGAGTGAGGAATGTCTAAAGGGAAATCTGATTCTACAGGGCTATGATGCATGAGGCACTCATACATATTCACAGACAGAATCCTACTGATGACGTCCTCTGAACAAAACAACCAATCTTTGCATTTCCAATTATGGAACAATGGGTCATCATCATTCCCGATATGTTACACTGAGAAGTTAGCACATCATTTTTGGAATATTCACATCAAAAGTCCATCAACCCATCAACTAAATCTAACCATGAAGAATATCAAAAAAACATTCTGATCAAAGGAGATTCTATGATATAACTAGCTTGTGTTCTTCAAGATGCCAACATCATGAAAATCAAAGAGATTGAAAAAAGATTTTAAATTAAAGAATAAAGACAATTGACAACTAAATGTATTTGTGATAGAATCCTGAACCATGGAAAAAACACTAAAGCTTACAAAATTGGAAGATCAGCAGGCTAGCTAACAGGATTGTATCAAAGTTAATTTCCTGATTTTGAAGATTGTACTGTGTTTATGTCTTTTTTCCCCCAAAGAAAATGTATGGTGAAGTATTGGGGCAGGGGAGAGAGAGAGAGAGAGAAAAAGGCAAATATAATAAAGATTAACACTTAGACTATCTGGATAAGAATAAAATATTTCTTTTGTACTAATCCTCACATTTTCTTCTAAATACACATTTATTTCAAAATAAAGTTATTTGTCTATCGATATTGGACCCTTATGACCAAACATGACATAATTCTTAGTCCTGCTGGGAAAACTATGAGAGTCAACATATAACAAGCTTCAAAACTGGACCACAACATCTCTATCACACCATCTGATGCTCAGGAATCATTGCAGAACAGGTAGCAGAAAGACTGTAAGAGCCAAAAGATGGGGAAGAGTGTTTTGCAAGACTGTCTCCCAGGCACAAAGTGGCCATGATATTTATGACCTCACAGTGGTTGGTGCTGCTTACATAAAACCTGCACACTAGGAGGGGGAAATAATGACATTAAAATAGAAAAGAGACTAGATGGAAAGAAGAAAGGATTCAGTGGAGGGGGAGTTGGGAAGAAGAAAAAGGAGGGTTGTAGAAGGGATTATGATCATGGCATATTGTATATATGTATGGAGGTTGTCAATAAACAGTTTTTTTTTTTTAATTGGACCACTAAGGGCTGAAGAGATGGCTTAACAGTTAAGGCACTTGCCTGCAAAGCCAAAGGACCCAGATTTGATTCCCCAGTACCCACGTAAGCCAGATGCACAAGGTAGTGCATACATCTGGAGTTCGTTTGCAATGGCTAGAGGCTCTAGCATGCCCATTCTCTCTCTCTCTCTCTTTCTTTGTGTGTGTCTCTCTCTGTGTGTCTGTTTCTTTCTCTATCTCTATTTCTCTCTATATCTGCCTCTTTCTCTAATAAATAAATTTAAAAGTCAAAAAATAATTTTAAAAAATAAAATAAAAATTGGACCACTGAGAAGAGAAGAAGCAGAAGTATTATCTTCTTGAGTCTTATTCTTCTTTGGCTATGAGTTGCTTCCTGGACATTAATGCTTCTACACTTTCACGCTCCCCTGTTCATTAATGGAGAGTCTGCCTACCATAAGACACCCTACAGAAAAAAGACACAAGAAGCCATTTGTGTAGAAGAACTGCTTGTAGATGGCCTCCAGGGCAGGTTGAGATGTTCAACTACAATGTCTATGTCAGTGGCCCAACCTAGCTCCTACCCTTCAGCAGAGCTTCCCACCTTGCCATCTTTTACCAAAAGAGCTGTCAGATACAGAACTGACCCAAAATATATGTGTATGAAATTGAGTTGCTAGCCATGGTTTACTGGAAAATGACTAAATGACTGTCATAGAATGAAGAAGCAGAGAGCCCCGAGTGACAAAGGAAGTATTTTCAGAGTGAAGCTTCCCAGGAGTGGACCAGTTTGGGACTTTTTGTAGCTAGGATCACTAGAATAAAAACATTAGACCCTGTTGGAACAAGAAGGTAAACTAAGTTCACTGCTTGAAGCTATAGGCTAGGGTGGGGATTCCACAAAAGCTGGTCAAAAGAAAGTAACCCAATGAGGCCCAGTTTTATGGCCTTTAGAATCAAGAAAAGTAGGGGGATGTGAATCCAGTTTGATTTTAAGACCTGAATCAAGCAGCACTGGTGCTTGAGAAACAATTGGCCAAAGAGGAAACAGATCTTATGTAACCACATGAAATGCAAATAATCAGGAAATGCACATTGAAGCCACAATGAGCTGTCACCACATACCTATCAGAATGGATAAAATATAGTAATAACACCAAATGCTGCCAATGATATGGAGAAACTGCACTGCACATTCAAAGCCCACAGGCAAGTGAAATGATATGTCTATGCTTGAAAGCACTGTGAGTTTCCTATAAAATATCAAGAGTAATGACAGAGAAAAGAGCAGAGTTGGAAGCACTAGACATTTGTCTCCCCACCTGATGAATCTGGCTGATGCACCTACTTTGGACCACTAGAGAATTAAAATGTATGCAATGATTTGTTCACAAAATCAGAAAATGTATGACATCAATGCTTGATATAGCATATGTAATGTAACTTTTAAAAGGATCACTTTATAAATAGGCATGTGTAGAAAGATTTAATGGTATAATTTCTTTCTCTTTTTATTGAGGTAAGGTATTACTTTAGCTCAGGCTGATCTGGAATTCACTATGTAGTTTCAGGGTGGCCTCAAACTCATGGCAATCCTTCCACCTCTGCCTCCTGAAGGCTGGGATTAAAGGCATGCACCACCATTCCCGGCTAGTATAGTTTCTTTGATAGTGGTTTAGGCTGAAAAAAAACATTTTCTGGATTAAGATTATTGATGGGGGCTGGAGAGATGGTTCAACAACTTAAGGGTACTTGCTTGCAAATCTTGACAGCCTGCATACTATTTCCTAGTACCTATGTAAAACCAGATGCTATGTGGTGCATGTGTCTGGAATTCATTTGCAACGGCAAGAGGTCCATGTCTCTCTCTCTCTCTCTCAAATTTAAATAAATTTTAAAAAGAATATTGATGATTGCTAGAACTACACAGTAAGGTTTTGCATAATATTTCTGAAATTTAAGAAATTTTGTGTACATTTTAGTGTCCTTTATTCAAAATGTCTGTGACTGGAAATGTATTGGATTTACTATTTCTCTCTCTCTCTCTGTCTTAATGTATGTGAATGTATGCATATGTGTGAAGATATTTTTGGAATGGGGCTCAAATTTAAGCATGAAATTCATTTTTTTCCTTTATACTTTTTATAAATATGCTTATACCATGCAAATAAAATAAAATGAAATGTCTGCAACCTCCAGGGGAAGGCTTGGATGGTAGGTTGCAGATAACATCAGCCAGTATGCACTCAGCATGGTGGTAGTTACTCATCCACCACCAATCCATAGCAGGTTGCCTTGTCCATTCTCCAAGGACACCTTGCAAACCACTAGTGGTAGACACAGGTGGCAATAAGGACCATGTACTCCAAATATCAGAGATCTGTGTTCTGACAGTGACATCTTCTCATTTAGATATATGCAGACATGGGTGGGCAGCCAGGGTTATAACCACTTCTCCAGATGAATAAATTTCCATTGGATTTAAAGAGCAAGTGCCTTTTCCCTATTAATATTTTTCTTTTTTCCCTTTTTCTCCCACTGAGAGACAGACATTTAAATATTAAACATCCCCAAAGTACATATACAAGGAAATTTAGAAAGTTACTATGCATACTCAGAGAAACGAGGCCAAAATATAGCTGAGGAGGCCTTAAGTTTACACATCAGGGTCAGCTCAGGCATCACATATCAGCACAGGCATCATATATCAATATTTTAAAAAATGAATATTGAGAAAGAATTTTTTCTTCAGAATTAATGCACAATAAGATGCAAATGCCCCATTTATTTATTTACTTATTTATTTATTTATTTATTTACTACCAGAAAAGAGAATGACTAGTCTTCAACCAAAAAATGAAATACCATACAAAGCAGCAAGGAAGTATGACCCATCTGAGGGGTAGGAAACCAACAAAAACAGTCTCTATAAAATAATAAGTGATAGATTTACTAGAAAAAGACTTTTTATTTTTGTAAGAAAGAGAATGGGCATGCCAAGGCCTTCAGCCACTGCAAACAAACTCCAGAAGCATGCAACCCCTTATGCCCATGTGTGACATTACACAATTGTGTCACTTTGTCTGGCTTATGTGGGACCTGGAGATTTGAACATAAGTTCTTAGGCTTTGCAGGTAAGCACCTTAACCACTAAGCAATCTCTCTAGCCCTAGAAAAGATTTTTAAACCACAGTGTTTTAATTTCTTAAAGAGCTAAGAGAAGTCATGGGCAGAGTCAGGAAAATGATGTGTTATCGAATGGAAATAGAATTAAAGGTAACATTACATGAGTGTTTTGGATAATAAAACATTAAATTTTTAAAAAGAACCAAAAAGTAATCCTGTAGTTAAAACTACAATAACTGAAATGAAAAATTCACTAAAAAGATTCAAATCACACAAAGAGAAGAATAAACAAATTCTAAAATAGGATAATTAAAATTGAGTCCAAGGCATACAAAGAAAGAAGACTGAAGAAAAGTGAACAGAGAATAAGGACCAGCAAGGGTTCTCACACACCAACAGACTATTGTAGAAGTTCCAAGAAAAGAAGAGAGAGAAAAGTAGAAGGAAAGATTATTTGAAGAAATGTTACTGAACATTTCTAAAATTTGGTGAAAAGCAGGAATAAGAATATTAAAGAAGCTCAAAAGTTCTAGTAAGATAAATTCAGAGACAGACACCAAGACATCCATCCTCTAGTGAAACTGTCAAAATCTAAAATAATTTTAAAAAAAAAACCTTGAAAGGGGACAGAAGATTGGTTGATATAGGCAAAGGGATGAAAGGAGAAAAAAATATGTCAACTGTTATATAACAAATTCCTCCAAATTGAAATATTCCCTCCTTAAGGGGGGAGAGAGGTTCAGGAGATTCAAGTGGTCAAGTCTGGGAGGCCTGAAATTTAAGTCACAGGAACAATTCCCAAAGCTATAAGAGATTAAACAAATGTTGAGGGAAAGACTCTGGCCATTGTTGTATAGCAATTTTATTTGAATTAAATAGTTTTATTTATTTGAGATAGATAGACAGAAAGAAAGAGGCAGACAGAGACAGCATAAGCATGGGCACATCAGGGCCTCCTTCTACTGTAAATGACCTCCAGACACATGCACCACTTTGTGCATCTAGCTTTATGTAGGTAATAGAAAATTGAACCTGGACCATCAGGCTTTGCAAGCAATTACTTTCGGAGCCATCTCTATAGCCCAATTTTCTCTGAATTAAAACATTCCCTCCTGAGGGGAGGAAGAAGGCTCAGAAGACTCACCCGAGTCTGGGAGAGCTAAAAGTTACAAGACTCCTCTCTAAGGGTAAACAACTGCTTGGGGAGGAGATGCTTGGATATACCCAGCAGAGCGGCCTGCAAGTCCTTCAGTGTACTAGAGACTCCCCAACTAGCCAAGCTGCCTGCAGATTGTACAGTGAGCTCCAGAGATGCAGCCTGTCTGAGTTGTTCCCTATGCTGGGGTGGGCTTTTTGGTGATGCAATTGCCTTTGAGTCACCCTTTGCTCCTACAAGCAATCCCTCACTTGTTTCGTAAGTAACCCAATAGACTCATTGGTTCACCAAAACTCAGTTTGGTGCAGCTTTGGTCTGACATCTGTGCTTTATCTGGGGTGATAGATATGTGTTTGAGTCTCTCCAGGGAAATGGTTCACAAGATATCAGCCAAGAACCTTATATGTAGCAAATGTTTTCTCCAAAACTCATGGCAACCTCAAGACAGCAGAGGAAGACAAAAGCTGAAGGAATTATTTATCACTAGATATATATTCCAAGAAATACAGAATGGAATCTCTCAGGTTGAAGTAAAATGTACTAGATGGTGACACATTGCTATATGACAAAATAAAGATCTCTAGTAAAGATAAATACACAGGTAATTATAAAAGCTACTATCATTGTAACTTTGGCTTAAACCTCTACTTTTTTCCTATGTGATTCAAAAGAGATTTAAGAGACTTAGTAATATAGCTCAATAGTAGACTGCTTGACATATTCAAGTCCTTGGGATCCACAAAAAAATGAAAAGAAAAAAGAGACAAATTCACTAAAAATCTATTAGTTGAGCTAGATAGATTGCTCAGTGGTTAAAGGTGCTTGCTTGCAAAGCCTGCTGCCCTAGGTTCAATTCCTTAGTACTCATGTAAAGCCAAATGTACAAAGTGGTACATGCATCTTGAGTTCATTTGCAGTGGCAAGAGGCCCTGGAGCACCCATTCTCTCTCTCTCTGTTTCTCTTTCTCTCTCTCTCTCTCACACACACAAGTAAATAAATAAAAATATTAAAAATTACTATTATTCCATGTTTGGAAGATGTGATATATACAGATATAATTTTGTTATTTTGATAATAGAAAGTAGGGAAGACAGAGCTATAGAGGGGAGAAATTTTTTAGGCTATTTAAGTAAAGCTGTTCTCAATTCAAATTAGAGGTTTATAACTTTAGGATATTAAATGTCATCTCCATGGCACCATAATTAAATAGCTATAGAATATATAAAAGAAAATAAGAATAAAATAAATAAATATATCACTGAAAAAGAGTAGATAAGTGTAAAGATACATCAAGTTAAGAAACAAGGAACAGCTGGGCATGGTGGCACTCACCTTTAATCCCAGCACTTGGTGAAAAAGTAGATAAGTGTAAAGATACATCAAGTTAAGAAACAAGGAACAGCTGGGCATGGTGGCACTCACCTTTAATCCCAGCACTTGGGAGGCAGAGGTAGGAGGATTGCTGTGAGTTCAAGGCCACCCTGAGACTACATAGTGAATTCCAGGTCAGCCTGAACTAGAGTGAGACCCTACCTTGAAAAACCAAAAAAAAAAAAAAAAAAAAAAAAGAAAGAAAAGAAAAACTATAAAATTTATAGTAAACAAATACCAGAATGATTGTGTTTGATTTGAATTTGAAAGTTCCCCATAGGCTCATTTATTTAGATATTTGGTCCCCAGCTAGTGGCACTGTTTGGGGAGGTGATGAGACCTTTCAGAGGTGCAGGAAGTGGGCTCATGTAGGGCACTCCTTGAGACTTGTAGCCTGGCCCAGCTTCCTACCTTCTCTCTGCTTCATGATCTAGTCACGTGTGACCAGGCTCCTTCCTGCTATCCTAGCCACAAACTGAAATAAACCTTTCCTCCCATAAGTTTCCCTTTGCCTGGTATTTTTTCACAACAGCAGGAAAGTAATTAGTAAAATAACCAAAAGACACCAAGTGAAAAAAAAAAAAAGAGAGAGACAATCTCAAAGATCACGTAATCCCACTGTAGAAGTAGAAATTAGTGATTGGCAGGGTAATATGGAGCAGGGTATAAGGGGAAATGGTTCTGACTATCAAGGGTGGCACAAAAAAAATCTTTGTGAAAATGGAAATGTTATCACTTGTAAACACACAAACTTTCACATGTTATAAAATGGAAACAGACTACATACACACAAGAGAAGGTAAAACTAGGGGACTCTAGAAAGATGGGTGGGTGGGTGGATTGTACCAATATCCATATCTTGGTTGTATTATTAGGCTGCAGGTTTGCAAAGTGTTGTAAGGAAGGAAAACTAGATACATAAGATCTCTCTGAATTGTTTCTTGTAACTGAATGTGAAGCTACAGCGAGCTCAAATTTTAAATTAAAAAAAGATATGAGAGGGCTGGGGAAATGTTAGCTGTAAAGTGCTTTCCAAACAAACATGAGGACCTGGGTTGGGTCCCCAGAAGCTGGAGAGTGGGGAGCACATTTGTAGTTCTAGCACAGGAAAGGTGAAGAAAGGCAGATCCCTAGGGCTCATTGGCCAACCAGTGTAGCCTATTTGGAAAGCTCCGGGCTAATGACAGATCATGCATCAAGAAAAGGTAGACAGCTGGGATAGTTTATAATGATTGTCAACTAACAGGATCTAGACTCATCTGCAAGGGATTACCTCAATTAGGTCAACTGAAGTATGAAGATGCTCCCTGTGGGTAGCATGATGCCATGGGCCAGGGTCCTGAACTGCATAAAAAAGCGAGAGTTGACTGAGTCACCAGCATCCCTTGCTTTCTGCTTCCTCCCTGTGAACTATATGTGTGCAGCTGCCTGAGCTCCTTCCGCCATGCCTTTCTGCCACGATGGACTATAACCTGGAACTATAAGCTGAAATAAATCCTTCCTCCCCTAAACTGTACTTCTTTCTGGTATTTTGCCCCAACAACCAAAGGTAACGAATACAATAGTGTCCCTGAGAGACAATACGCAAGGTTGTCCTTTGGCTTCCACACACATACGTGTACCTGCACACACAAACATGCATATACACACATCCATCCAAGTTAGGATCAGCATATGAGAATGAACATGCAGCGTTTATCTTTCTAAGCCTGGGTTACCTCACAGAGTATAATTCTTTCCAGATGCAACCATTTTCCTGAGAATTTCAAAACTTATTTTCTTCACAGCTAAATAGCACTTCATTGTTTATATGTCCCACATCCTCACTATCCATTCATCAGTGGATGGGCATCTGGGCTGATTCCATTTCCCAGCTGTTGTGAACAAACATGACTGAGCAAGTATCTCTATAGCAGAGTCTTTATGACATATGCTTAGGAGTGGCGTAGCTGGATCAAATGGTAGATGTATTTTTAGATCTTTAAAAATCATTTTTACTGGTTTGTGAGACAGAGAGAGAGGGAGATGGGCATGCTAGAGCCTCCTTGCCACTGCAAACAAACTCCAGACACATATGCGACTGTGCATCTGGCTTTATGTGGGAACTGGGGACTCAAATTTGAGTCATCAAACTTTACAAGCAAGAGCCTTTAACCACTGAGCAATACCTCCAGCCCGTACTTTTAGACTTTTGAGGAACCCCCATACCGATTTCCATAGTAGCTGTACAAGTTTGCATTCCCACCAACAGTGAATAAGGGCTCCTCTTTCCCCACACCCTCTACCAGCATTTTTTGTCATTTGAGTTTTTGATGATAGTTATTCTAACAAGAGTGAGATGGAATCTCAAAGTAGTTTTTTTTTTGAGAGAGAGTCAGAGAGAGAGAGAGAGAGAATGGGTGTGCCAGCAGCCTCTCGGCTGCTGTGAATGAACTCCAGATGCGCATGCCCCCTTGTGGGCATGTGTGGCATTGTGCCCTTGCATCCCTGCATCTGGCTAAACGTGGAACCTGGAGAATCGATAGGGCATTCTTTAGGCTTAGCAGGCAGGTGCCTTAACCGCTAAGCCATCTCTCCAGCCCTCAAAGTGGTTTTAATTTGTATTTCCCTGATGGCTAAAGATGTTGAAAATTTTTAAAGATATTTATCAGCCATTTGTGTTTCCTCCTTTCAGAACTCTGATCAGTTCCCTGCCCCATCATTTGCCTGAATTGCTTGAATTTTTATTTGCTTAGTATTTTAATTTCTTTATATATTCTGGATATTAAACTTCTGTCAGATGTATAGCTGGTGATGATTTTCTCCCATTGGGAACTTCCCATTTTAAAATACTGTCAACTAATGTAAAATTTCTAAACAATGATCAAGGTCAAATGCAATAGTTCTCCCTCTGTACCCACACAAGATCAGTTCCAGGACCCATGTGGATTCCTAAATCTGAGGATATTCAAGTGCTTGATATAAAATGGCATGTAGCTTATATACTCTATTTTAAATCATCTCTAGATTACTTATTATACCTAAGACAATGTAAATGCCAGGTAAATAGTTGCTGTAATGTGTTGTTTTATTTCTATTATATTTTATTATTGTAGTGGTTTTTCTTTTTATTCTTGAATTTCTTCTTTCTTTTCTTGGCATTAGTGATTGAATCTAGGACCTTCCACAATCTTGGCAAGACTTCTACTACTGACATACGTTCCTGCCCCTCTAATTTTTTTAAGTAAAAACTTTGTATGGACACATCATATGTTGGTACCATTTCCTTCCTCCCTGCTCCCATTCCACTGAGGGCCCTCCTTACTGGTATTGCTGGCGTTCACCATGGAGTTGTAGTTATGAGTTGTGACAACAGCAGTCTGTCATTGTGGGGAGGGCTATGTCTCTGGATATTCCTTCCTACCCTGTGGCTCTTACATTCCTTCTTCCCGTGCTTCCACAAACTTCCCTGAGCCTTGGCTGGTGTGCTTTAATTCTACTTTCATGTTGGGTTCTCAGCAGCTTCTGGATTTCTGCTTCGGTGCATTTTGAGTATCCTCAGGGTCTGTATCATCCTGGCCCAGGTTATCAGACTCACCAAGGGAGCAGCACTCTTGCTCATCTTGCCAGTTCCTCTGTGGTTTTACTTGGGCCCTGGCTGCTATAGAACACCCCTCTAATTTTTATCTTGAAACAGATTCTCATAAAGTTGATCAGGCTGGCCTTGAACTTGTTCTAGACTCCAGGTAGGCTTTCAATTTATAATCCTCCTGCCTTAGCTTCCAAGTAGCTGGGATTATGGGGTTCCCTCAGCAGGCCCAATTTTTTTCCCCTTAATCTATAATTGGTTGAATCAAAGGTGGAACCTGTAGATTCAATAGGCCAACTGTAAAACTGTGAGTTATTTTTAAAAATTTAACTGCCAGATTTTCATCTTCAATCTAGTCCAATTCCCCTTCCCACTACATTATCTCACTATGTTCTACTCATGATCCTGGGCCTAATACAGAGCCTTCCTCATTTATGACCTTTCTCTGAGCCCCATACTGAGCTACATGCCTCTTTCTCTGTTTATATAGCCTGTCTTCACCTTCCCACCATCCCCTGCTGAACTCTATCAAAGTTTTCCTGTCGCTGTGACCAAGTATCTGATTGCCTGAGGGCTCTGTAGGGCTGACTAAAGCTACCATGATGCTTGGCAACAAATAGTTCAGCCAAGAATGGACCAATGTGGTCTAAGTAGTTCTGCAGAACTGAGCTCAGCTCGTGTATGTGAGTTAACTGATGTTAGATGATTAGGGTTAGCCTCAGCTAGACATGACCCCATGTCATATGTCTCTTGTCTCTCTCCTGGATCCTGAAAGCTAGCCCAAGGATGTCTTTCTAGTGACATTAGCAGAGACACAAGAGGGGAAAGTATCAAGGTTTCTTACGGCCTGGTTCAGAATTTATGTAGTTCCTTCAACTCATTTTATGATACGAAGTCACATGATTTAACCCCAAACTTAAGAGTTGTGATAATAGATTCTACTTCTTTAGTGGGAGGTTCTGCACATGCAGTTGGGTATATATGCTAGGCGCAGGGTGGGTTAGAAATGGAACATTCATACAGTCTTCCTTATCTTCCTGAAGCTGAGAGTCTTTCTCATTTTATGCCCCAGACACATCAGGGTGCTGATCACAGAATAAGTGCTTAATAGTTCCTTTTGAGTTCAGGAGAGAAGGAAGGAATGAATAAATAAGCAATCTGTTATTTTCAGATGATAAAATAGCTCCAGTGAGAGAGTTACTTGTCCAAAGTCACACAACCAGTTCATAGTATATTCAAGAACTAGACTCATCTCTGTCTCCTTTGACCCTATTGTACCTACTCTTCTGCTCCCAGGGTCTGTTGAGGGCTGTGCCTGGAGAGAACTCAAGGCCAGCTCATACCAAGGTCCTGGAGTATAGCAGTTAGGCTGTGAACTTGTCTTAGGTATGGGGTATGGGTCTGGCTAGCCCCTTACTAACCTCTTACATAAAATGAGAAGACAAGATGTTCCATCTGCCAACAGAACACAGAGCCAAATGTCTCCCTAAATCATTGTCATCTTTTCAACCTTTCATGCTAATCTCTCTGTCAGGGGGCTGGAGAAAGCTGCTATTTCTGGGTGGTTTCCTGCAGTTTGATGCTTGTGTTTCTAATCACTGTTGCCACTTGCTGGCATCCTCTTTGGTATATTAGCAGTTTCATCCATGTGAATTTTGTGCGTGCTTGCCTCCTGAGGCTGCTTAAAGTGAAAAGTAGAATATTATTTGCCTGGAAAACTCCCTTCTTCCTTCTAAGGAACTGGTAGCTATTGGCTCATCCACAGGGCACAAGGTGGACATCTGAAACATTATAAAACTCCCCTTGACAAAGGAGGGTTCATGCAGCCAAATTCTCATCACCCACTCTTAAAGAATAAACAGGTGAGACCAAGGGTCCCTTCCTTGAATCATTTCATTTTTCTTAACTGCTGTTTAATAAAATCAGATTCTAACCGACTATTTCATTAGTTGCATGACCTAAGATTAGAGATTTCAATCGAACTTCATGTTTGGCACTTGCAGTTATGTTAGTATCAGGTACACCATGGAGAATGCAAGTTTCCCTGAACCTTGGGATAAACCATGAGACTTACTGGTTCTTGGTTGGCTACATTGGGTTATTCCCAAGATTTACTTTTATTCCCTGATGTAATACTAGAGAAACTTGGTAGAAAAGTGTGAGAAACTCCAAGATTTTCACCTTATGCCAACCCTATGAATTAAGAGAAAATGAAGTAATCAGGTACAATCCTACATAATCCCAGCATTTGGAAGACTGAGGCAGTGTTGTGAGTTCTAAGCCAGCATGGAGAGGAGAGGGAGAGAAGAGAGAGACAGGGAGAGAGGGAATTTAATTCTTACTTTGGAAAGGTACATATGTACAACTTCTTTGGAAAACTTCTCTATAGTTTCTTATAAAGGTAACATGTGTGTATTGCCTATGGCCTAGCAATTCTACTCCTTGTTATCAAAAAAAAAGTGAAATATCTCTTTAATGCTCACATGTTCATACAAGCATGTGTCTACAGATGAAAGATGAAAGTAATCAAAATCCCCACCAACAGGAAAGTGGATAAAGTGTAGCATATCCCATAATAGAAGAGACCCCGGCCAGAAAGACACAGAACTAATAATACATGGAGCAACTTAGGTGAATCTCAGTCATTATGCTAAGTGAGAGAAGCCAGACACACAAGCATGCATGTCATCTGACTGCATTCATGTGTAATTCTAGAAGTGGCCATACAAAGCTGTGGGGATGGGAATCAGAACATGGTTTGCTCTAAGGGAGGCTGTGAAAGGATTGCCTGGAATAAAAGAGGAAGAAAATATTTTGGAGTAATAGAGATGTTTTCTATCATGATGCGAGTATATATTACACAGGCATATACAGTTGTCAAAACTTGCAGAACTGCATTTAATAATCTGTGTGTGTTACTGTATATGAATTTTACCTCAGTTTCAAAGAAAACAAAAACTCTCGCCTGCTGAACAGAAATGTCACTGGGAAATGAGAACTGGCACTGTCCCTGAAAACTTGAGAAGAACAGCAGCGTTCTAAACATCACATGTTTTTTGGAACTGCCACTAAAGGGCTGTTGTACAGAAAACTCAAGCCTGGGACAAATCTAGGTTGTCAAGATGCGATAATAACCTACCCAACTGCTGGGTGTTAACGTGTAATGTCATGTATAATGTCACTGTTACAGGTTGGGTTCCTGGCAAAGCAGAGTCTGGGATGAAGATTGCTTCTTTGGAAGCATTTTAGGAGATGTTCTTGGAAACAGAGTTTGAGGGAAAGGAAGGGAAGAAAGAGTGAGCAGAGGGAAAAGGTGGGTCACATAGAGTCCTAACAAGAGCTCAGCCAACACTCTGGGGGCTCTAGGTCTCAAGGGGTCATCAGAACTGATTACCAAGGAACAAGCAATCCTTGTCTCTGGCTCAGCTTGCAGACAAACCCAAAGGAGATACTTGTTCCTATGGAAGAGATTCCCTCCTGAATTGGTGCCTCTGGCTGACCATGGCCAGAGAAGAAAGAAGCTGATTTTTGCAAGATAACGGATGCACTCTCAAATTCATGGAGGGCAAAATTGAGAGAATTAATAATTGATAATTAATAGACAACCAACCCTCATACTAGGGGAAATCAGGGCATTATTATCTTTGACTACAAAAAATGTTTTTACAAAAATGATCTTCCACTCACCTTCTCATTCAGCAGCACACATTCTTGTGGCTGGACATCCTTGAGACCCTGGATCATCCTTGCTGCAGATGGCTTGTTTGGGAGGGGATCTTAGGAAGCTGGAAGGAAGGGAGGGAGGAAGAGAGGGAGGAAGGAAAGAAGAAGGAAGGAAGGGAGGGAAGGAAGGAAGGAAATCCAGTAAAGTGCATTTGAGAAACATCATATCATTGTGCACAAATTCAACTCAGTACTTCCCGAAACCCTCTGAAGAACTATGTAAAGCACATATCAGACTGGCCCTCCACTGCTTAAGGGCATCCCTCCATCTCACGGCCCTACATTATGGGCACCACCCAGGCACAGCTTGAACTACCTCCTGAGATTTCAGATGGAAGATTTTGACCTGCAGCAGACCTGGAGTCCACTTCTCGGTCTCTTCAAACAGGACGTGCTGGGCCATGCCAGCCATTTAGTCAGCAAGACTGGCTTCAATGATGGATTCACGGTCCACACACAGTCTCCTGGGGCTCCATAGGCAAGAGGGGCCAGACATGTCAGTGATGCTATGTTGTCACATCTTGACTTTTTTTTTCAAGGTTGAGTCTCACTCTAGCCCAGGCTGACCTGGAATTCACTATGTAGTCTCAGGCTGGCCTCAAACTCACAGCGATCCTCCTACCTTTGCTTCCCGAATGCTGGGATTCAAAGGCATGCACCACCACATCTGGTGGCATTCTTAATTTTTGAACAAAAAGCTCCCATTTTATTTTTGCACCAGGTCCTACAGATTATATCACTGGCCCTGCTGAAAACCTCTAGTTGTACATCCTCAGTATCCACCCTGACTATCAAACCAAGTCACACTCTTGTCTGGAAAGTGCCCAGCCAGTGACTGAATCAGGCAGCCTTAGAGGAAGGGCCTAGACACCTCTGTCCAAGGCAAGATTCCTCTCAAGGAAAGCCAAGGCTGGTATAGACTCTGTGAGGTCTCACCAGGGTCTGACAACTCCCTCTACCTAATTCTTCCTCCTCCCTTTTCCTTTGCCCAGGCATTCATTCCCTGGAAACCTTCACCATCCTAAGCCTGCCTTAGCATTTTCTCAGAAAACACAGCTGCCTCTGCAGCTAAAATCAAAGGTGGAAGAAGGGGTGCGATGAGAGGTTTCAGGATGCTACAAAATAACTTCTACTGCCATTTAGCCAGCCTTGTAGAAATCACACACACACACACACACATACACACACACACACACACACACACACACACACACCCCAGCCGGTGAGAGCAACAATTTGCCATGAACTTAAGAAGGGATTTATTGAAAATGTCACATGGACACAAAATTAAAACAATGTCACAAAATTCTAGACAGAGGCATGATGCTCTAGGCACTTCAGACATTCTGGCCCTGCATAGCAAATTTCTTTCTATGCCCTCCTTGCCTCCATAAGGATATAAATAACCTCAGGAAAAACCTTTTCCTACTGCTGCAGTTCTAACCTGGAATGTGTAACATAAGCAGCTGACCACTCCTCAATGCCCCAGGTTGTTCTTGTCAACCAATTCAACTATAACAGCTGGCTTGCTCTAAACTCCTTCTTTGTTTTTTATTTTTAAATCTATAAAAATCCAAGCCTTTGAATGCCATTTGGGGAACACTAATTCCAATCCTATGGCTGAGAAGGTCATAGACTCTGAACGGGAGAGAGCTACAACTGTTGCTTGACTAGATGAGTCTGATGTGCTCATCAGATTGCTCCCTAAAAACATATATTATGTTTATGCCCATAGATTAGTGCTGCTCACACTATTGGCCAGAGATTTTTTTTGTAGAAGGAGTTGGATACTGAGGACACTCAAAACTTACCTATGGCTGAGAATAAGTGGCTATTGAGTACTCAGCACTAAGCGAGGCATCTCTATCACACCCGCCAGAGTTCGGGGAACATGGTGGGAGAGGGGGCAGAAAGAATGTTAAGAGCAAGAGGGTAGGGAAGAGTACTCTGGGACACTATCTTCCGGACATGAATGACATTGTGTTCATGGCCTCATACTGGTTGTCATCATATCCACAAGACCTGCCCGATATTGAGCCATCATCATTGGGGCATAGATGATGGAGGAGCAATGGCAAAAGGAAAAGAAGGATTGCTAAAGAGGAACCAAGTGCTAGAAATCAGTGTGCATTCCAGCCCAAATTGTCCTGGATATCTTTTTTTTAATTTTATTTATTTATCTAAAGAGGGGGGACAAATATAGAGTGGGTGTGCCAGGGCCTCCATCTGCTGTAAATGAACTCTAGATGCACGAGGTACCTTGTGCATCTGGCTTTACATGGGTACTGGGGAATTGAACCTAGGTCCTTAGACTTGCGGGCAAGTGCCCTACTGCTGAGCCATCTCTCCAGCCCTGTCCTGAATCTCTTAATGCTCACTGACTTTTGTCTAGTTTTTTGCCCCCGTGGCTCAGGCCAGACATTTGCATTTTTGCCTCAGGTTCCCATTTGACATTTTTGTTCTGCTGCAAAAACAACTGGGCCTTGTATCCCAGCTCTCTCCACTGAGACCTTGACTAGTTTTTGCCAACTTCCTCACTGGGCTATTGAGGGAGAACTGATGAAAATGACTAAGGATTCAAGAAAGCAGAGCTTAAAATTTGAAAAAGCCACAGCACACAACCTCTCTGGTACCCGACACCCCAAATGCTTCACCACTGGCACGTGCCTACTGTCTCCTTTAGAGCATTTCCCTTGTACAGCTAAGAACCTTCACATTCCCTCCACCTCATGACCAACCTAGCTCATGGCTTTATCTTGATCCACTTTGGTCAGGGAGGTAAAACCGTCCATGCAAGTTACAGCACAGGTAACAAGGCAAAGTGACGTTACGTGCCACATGACTAATAAAGCCATGGGCAAACTCCATGATATGCTGATTTAAACATACAGGTCCTAAGCCACCCTTCCATACTTAGTTAAAAATTAACTAATATGTCTAACAAATACATGTGTGTATGGTACACACTGCACCTGTGCTTATATATGCATAGATTCTAATGAATACTGTGTGTGTGTGTGTGTGTGTGTGTGTGTGTGTGTGTGTGTGTGTGTAGAAGATTCCATTTCTATCCCACCTGCACCCTCACCTAATGTACTGAGTTTGCTGGCAGTCAGAGCTCTGGGGTACACACAGAATCTCCACTGGAAAGACTGCTCCCTTCAGCCTCTACGAGAGCATTCTTGAGTACAGGGGAACCTAGACTGTGCACAGGACAGCTCTGGGGGCTGAGGAGTCCATGGCCCCAAAGAACCTCAGTAGATAAGAAAAGAGTTGGTGTTCCCAATTTCAGGTACTAGAAGCTTGGACCTCAGTAACACATTGTGGATGATTATGACACCTTTGTGAGGAGGGGTGTACTAAAGGTCTCATTGTGGGCTGCAACCTCCAGAAAGAATTCACATAGTTCTCATAGGACTCTGGTTAATTTTCATGAGGTTTGTTATAAGAGCAAGTCTGAGGTGCTTCAATATGAAACTTTATATTTAAAAGAAAAGCAAGTAACTTTTTTTGAGAGAGAGCGAGAGAGAGAATGGGCATGCCAGCAGCCTCTCAGCCACTGTGAATGAACTCCAGATGCACTCCCTTGTGGGCAAGCACGGCATTGCACCCTCGCATCACTTTATGTCTGGCTAAACGTGGAACCTGGAGAATCAAGTGCGCATTCTTAGCCTTGACAGGCAGGTGCCTTAACCACTAAGCCATCTCTCCAGCTAAAATAAGAGACGAAGACCAGCCTCCTCCCCCTTTCTGGCTTCCTGTCTCACCATGTGGTCTCTCCCTCTTGCAAACATTTCTGCCATGATGCCATCTGCTGTGAGGTCTTCACTATAAGCAACCAATGCTGGAACAGTGAGCCTAACAAACCTTTTTTCTTCGTACACTATGGACTCAGGTAGTCATAACAGCAACAAAAATTAATATAGAAAAATATTTCCTGGGTTTTTTGTCTTTTTTTAATATTTTATTTATTTGCAAGCAGAGAATGGGCAGACCAGGGCCTCCAGCCACTGCAAATGAACTCCAGATGCATGCATCCCCTTGTGCATCTGGCTTACATGGGTCCTGGAGAGTCAAACCAGGATCCTTTGGCTTCACAGGCAAGTGCCTTAACTGCTTAGCCATCTCTTCAGCCCTCTTTTGCCTTTTTTGAGACAAAATCTTACTATGTAGTCTAGGATGTTCAAATTCATAATCCTCCTGCTTCAGTCTCCCAATACTTAGTGTTTTAGACACTTTGTTGCAAGAACAAAATACCTAAAAAAGAACCATTTAAAGGAAAAAAAGATTTAATTTAGTTCATGATTTTGGCCTAAAGATATCTTTCTGTGTTATATCCCTATGCACACACCAGTCCATTTCTATGCATTGCAACCTTGCACACATTCTCAGGACATGGCCATAACAGCAAGCCTCACACACAAACTGCTTCTAGCCCAGTCCAAGCAAGTTCTTTCTCACCCTCATAAGCCAAACCTCACAATCTATAGTGCTTACTACATTCAGGTCTTTCAACTCTGACCAGAACAGTCCATAAAGCTGTACTTATAGCACTGCAAGGCATCTCTTAGGCCAAGGTTGAAAATCCTCTTGAAAATCAGCTCCAAAAAGCCAAAGCCACATAGTCAGGTGTCTAGCAGCAATCCTACTCCTCTAATACCAACATTACTGTTGCAGTCAGGTTTGCATTGCTGGTAGAAATCACCCAACCAAAAGCAGCTTGTGGGAGGGGGGGAAGAGGTTTATTTTGGCTTACAGGCTCAAGGGAGAAGCTCCATAGTGGCAGGAGAAAATAATGGCATGAGCAGAGGGTGGACATCACTTCCTGGCCAACATCAGGTGGACAACAGGAACAGGAGAGTGTGCTAAAAACTGGCATGGGAAAACTGGCTATAACACCCATAACCCGCCCCCAACAATATACCACTTTCAGGAGGTATTAATTCCCAAATCTCCATCAGCTGGGAACCTAGCATTCAGAACACCCAGGTTTATGGGGGACACCTGAATCAAACCATCATACACCTCTAGAAGGAAATCTAAAAGCTTTACCTCAGCTCATTTAATTTGAGGTAAATTTCAGACCAGTGACCTCTAGAATTTTAAGAGAATATATTCGTCATTTAAAGTTGCTAAGGTTGGAATAACTGTCACAGCCTTCACAGAAAACCAACAAAGCCCTTTATTCTTGGTGGAGTTGTTAGCTCTTTATATGATACCTACTTTGCAATTACAACTTTGAAAGCAAAACGTAAACCCAGAACAATGTGTCTTAGGGCAACAAAGTAAGACTCTATAGCCATCAATTGTCCTAATTATTCTAATTCAACCAAAAAAACGTGTTTTTTACATATACCTTGATAAAGCAGTTGACTCTCCAAGTAGGAACCTTATCCTGGGGCATAAATCTGGTTCATTTATATCTTAAGCACGATGTTGTAAATTCTACCCCTTCTCATACAGTGAAGCAATGGGGGCACAATGAGGCACAGAGAGCTTAGCAGCAACCTTTCTATGAAAAGCTCAAACAGGCATGTTGTTTGCATTTCCCATAAGACTGAACTTGTGGCTCCTATGTTCTGCCTCTGAAAGGGGGGAAAACCTGCAGGGAAATCTTCAGAGCTATCAACTCTCTTTTAAAAACCAGTAAGGGGGCTATAGAGATGCCTCAGTAGTTAAATGCCCTTCCTATGCAAGCCTGAGGGGGACTGAGATCACCCACACTCAAATCTCCAGAACCCACCTAACCAGCTATACACAGCCTCATGCACCTATAAGCCCAGTTCAGTAGGAGATTAGAGACCTGGGAATCACTGGAGCTTGTGGGAAAAACAGAAGCAAAAAATAGCAACAACAACAAAAAAAACTGGCAATCTTTGGAATCAGTAAGAAACTCTGGCTCAAATAAGAATGGGAGGAAGAGCAATTGAGCAGAATATCCAAAGTCCTCTGGCACTGCAGGTGAGGACACCCTGCTGCAGGTGAGTACATGGGACACCACAGAGGCACATGCATATACATGTACCACATCACACAACATTAGATACACACAAGCAAAACAAAACACAATCAGAACATTCATAACTAATATCCTGAAAGAACTCAAGGAGGTGTGACCAGACCTGAAACTCCACTCATGGACTAGGACAGATCAGTAATGTGATTATCCATAGGAAGTCCCAGAAAGGAGAGCGAATCACCCTTTGCAGAGGAATTCCCAAGAGTGAGGCAGGATTCTAGAAGCCACAGAAGGAACAAGACGGACTCTAGATAGAACCCAGCGATCAAGCCACTCCGTTTGCATTCTGTATTTCCAGCCAGTTCTCTCTCCCTCTACATCTAATCCTCCTGTTATACGCAATTCAGCAGGCCAACTCTGCCCTCATCTGTTCTTCCTCTATATCACTTCTTTTCTTATTTTAATTGTTATTATATATTTCTTTATTGGTTTTTCAAGGTAGGGTTTTGCTCTAACCCAAACTTACCTGGAACTCACTATGCAGTTATGTAGTCTCAGGTTAGCCTTCAACTCACAGTGATCCTCCTACCTCTGCCTCTCCATTCCTGGGATTAAAGGCATGCACCACCATGCCCAGCTTCACTTCTTTTCATTCTTTACTCTTCCCTTTCTTTTTCATCTCCCAAACAACATAGTCTGTCAGGATTTGCTTTGAGTCTGAGCCTCAGCATCTGAGAAATAGGGCTGTTCCACATCATATGCTAGCATGCCTTTGCCTTTCACTCTTTACGGTATACTTTCAACCACATCTCTGTCCTCTACACACCCTGTTTTACTTCTACAGTTCACTCTTCTCTATTTTTCTCTTTGTCATGTCAATATACCTCATTAGTCTTACTGGTTATATTTATATTTGTTTCCATTCCTACCCATAACAATAAACTGATTACTACACAAAGTATTTTCAGAGTCCCATTAATCTATAAAATACTTGGCATTTAAGGGGTGATTGTTTTGTAGTTGATTTATCAGTTTTCATGGTGGGTCTACCTCTGGATACTGACTGTCATTGCAGATAGTATTTTACTCACAGCACAGAAATGGAGATAGTTAGGTAGCCCAAACAATAGTCTAACAGAGGAAAGTGACAATTCAACCCTATTAAAATCTAGTTCCTCCTGAAAACTGCAAACACTTCCCCTAAAAAAGGAAAGGTGACCTAAATTTTTTAAAATCAATCAACCAACATGCTAACACCTGATGTGAAACTCTCCACAAAAAGACAAATAACTTAGAAAAACAAGACAAGAAGTCTCTTCCCAAAACTACCAATCCCAGAGTAAAGGCTCTCAATGAGAGTGACTTATTTGATATTCTGGACAAAAAGAATTATTATGAGTATGCAAGATAAACTCCTGAATGAATTCAAACAGAAAACTGAATGAAATATGTCAATCAACATAGAATACAAAAATAGGATTCAATAAATACATAGAAATACTGAAGAAAAACTAAACTGAAATGCTACAAATAAAATATACAATAAGTCAGATAAAAATATCTGTGAAGAGGCTGGAGAGATGGCTTAGCAGTTAAGGTGCTTGCCTGCTGTAGCAGACAGCTTCAGGTTCACTGAGATGACTTTCCAGACCAGGCACAGTTATGGAGGAAGGGATATTTATTGGAGCTTACAGGTTCAGCAAGTAAATAAATAAAATATTTTTAAATATATCAGTGGAAAGCCTCACCAATACAATGGATCATGAGGAAGAGATATTATCAAGGATTGAAAGCAAGGTAAAGAAATTGGATGGTTCAGTAAAAGACAATTATAAATTAAAATAACAATAGAAGATAGAAGGTTCTGAAGGCATCATGAAAAGATAAAATTGACAAATTATGGGCATCACAAATTAACTGTAATACAGTAATACAGATGGCTCCAATACCCCACTATCATCAATAGACAGGGTATCCTGACCAAAAAAAAAAAACCTAAAAGAGAGAAAATCAGAGCTAAATAATATCATAAACCAAATAGACCTAACAGACATCTACAGAATATTCCATCCAAACACTGCAAAATACATTCTTCTCAATTGCCTATGGAACTTTCTCTACAGTAGATCCCATATTATATCATGTTATATTAAGGCACAAATGCAGAAAATTGAAATAACTTCATGTGTTTTATCTGAGCACAATGGAATAAAGCTAAACATCAACAGCAAGAGAAATGTACAAACTTATGGAAACTAAACAACGTAATAAAATCAAGAAAGAATTTTTTTTTCTTTTTCTCTTTTTTTTTCAAGGTAGGGCCTCGTTCTCTAGTCCAGGTTGACCTGGAATTCAATATGTAGTCTCAGGGTGGCTTCAAACTCACAGCAATCCTCCTACTTCTGCCTCCCGTGTGCTAGGATTAGAGGCATACGCCATCATACCCGGCCTAAGAAAGAAATTTTTTTAAATCCTTGAATTGAATTAAAATGAAGACAAAACAAACCAAAACATATGGGGATATAATGAAAAAAAGTCCTAACAGGGAAGTTCATACTTAAAAATGCCTACATTAGAAAATCAGATAAATCTCAAATGTCTTAATAATTCACCATAGGGCCTTGGAAATTAAGAACAAACAAAAACCCAAATCAGTATATATACAAAAATAACAATAATATCAATGCAAAAATTAATGAACCAGAAATTTAAAAGAACAATAAAAATAATGGAAAAAGGAGTTCGTTCTTTGAAAAGATAAATAAGATTGATAAACCCCTTGCCAAATTAACCAGAAAAAATGAGTGATAGCATGTCTTTAATCCCAGTACTCAGGAGGCAGAGGTAGAAGGAGCACCGTGAGTTCAAGGCCACCCTGAGACTACATAGTGAATTCCAGATCAGCCTGGGCTAAAGCAAAAAAGATAGGAGGAGGAAAAAGGGTAGGAGAAGGAAGGAGGAGGAGGAGAAAAAGAAGACACTCTAATCAAAAAGAATGAAGGTGGGATGGAGAGATGGCTTAGTGGTTAAGGCATTTCCTGCAAAGCCTAAGGACTCATGTTTGACTCTCCAGGTCCCACGCATGCACAGTGACACAAGCGCACAAGGTTTCATATGCACACAAGGGGGCACACCATCTGGAGTTCAACTGCAGTGGCTGGAGGCCCTGGTGCACCAATTCTCTGTGTGTGTGTCCCTCACACACACATTCTTGCATTAAAAAAAAAGGCATTCTAGGGGCTGGAGAGACGGCTTAGCAGTTAAGGCGCTTGCCTGTGAAGCCTAACAATCCAGGTTCGAGTCTCCAGGTCCCATGTAAGCCAGATGCACATGGTGGCACATGTGTCTGGAGTTTGCTTGCAGTGGCTAGAGGCCCTGGTGTGCCCATTCTCTCTCTCTCTCTCTCTCTCTCTCTCTCTCTCTCTCTCAATCTCTCTCTCTGTAATAAATAAATAAAAATAAATTTAAATAAATTTTTAAGCGACAGTCTGTTGGGTTTGCCTCAAAAGATAAAATATGAAATATAAAAATACAAAAAGATTGAAGGTGAAAAAGAGATATTAGCCAAAGACTAGTGGGAGTTTGTCATTGGGGAGCATAATCTTTGTCTTCATAAGATCCTGACTTGGTTCCTAGTTCCAGATATGGGTTCCTTCCACTGAGCAGATCTCTTAGCCAGTAGAATGGAGGCAGGGATGAGGGAAAGGATGTTATCAATGCATGATATATCCATACTAATCATGTTCATAATAAAAAAGGGATATTACAATAATTACCAATTAATAATAAATACATATTTTTAAAAACCTATATCCCATCAAACTAAAAAAATTCAGAAGTAATGTATGAAGTTCTTGACAAATATAATCTCCCAAACTTAAAGACGATAAATAATCTAACCAAAGCTAAAACAAAAGTAGCAAGATTGAAGCGGTAATTAAATGTCTCCAAGGCCAAAAGAAGTCCACGTCTTAGATGAATTCATTGTAGAATTCTACCAAACCTTTATAGAAAAACTGAAACCACTGCTTCTCAAGTTATTTCATAAGAAAAAGGCAGGACTGCTCCCTAACTCCTTCTATGAAGCCAGAATTACACTAATAGCAAAACCAAAAGAAAAAATTATCATTTACCCTGATCAAGTATGTTTCATCCCAAGGATGGTTTAGCATATGGAAATCCATAAATGTAACACATCATATAAATATAATTAAGAGACTGGAGAGATTGCTTAGTGGTTAAGGCACTTGCCTGTGAAGCCCAAGGACCCAGGTTTGATTCCCCAGAACCCACATAAGCCAGATGCAGAAGGTGGCGAATACATCTGGAGTTTGTTTGCAATAGCTAGAGGCCCTGACATGCCCATTAATATCCTCTCCCCCCCCCATAAGATAATTTTTTAAAAAAATAATAAATATACTTAAGGACAGATATCACATGATCTTCTCAATAGAAAATATGTCAACAAAATAGTGTCCCTTCATAACAAAAACACTCCAGATACTAGGGATGCAGGGACCATATCTAAACATAATAAAAGATGCATATGACAAACAAAAAGCCAATATTATACTAAATGGGGAAGAACTTGAAGCATTCCCACTAAGGTTTGGGCCAAGGCAGGGATGTCTACTCTCCCCACTGCTATTTGACATAGTACTTAAAACGTTAGCTAGAGCAATAAGACAAGAGAAAGAAATAAAAGGGATACAGATTGGAAAGGAAGAAGTCAAACTAGTCTTATTTGCAGATGATAAGATTCTGTATTTAAAAGAGCCTAAAGACTCCACCAAAAATATTCCTAGAATTGATAAACACTTTAAGCAATGTAGCAGGATATAAAATTAACACACAAAAATCAGTAGCCTTCATATATGCCAATGACATACTGAAAAAGAAATCCAGGAAACAGTCTCATTTACAATAGCCACAAAAAAATTAAATACCTTGGGCTATCACTAACCAAGGAAGTGAGAGATCTACAAAATGAACACATTAAAGCACTTAAGAAAGAAATTGAGGAATATATAAGATGAAAAGATCCCCCATGCCCACAGATTGGACGAATTAATATCATGAAAATGGCCCTTCTACCAAACAACATATAGATTCACTGCAATTCCAATCAAAACTCCAGCAACATTCTTTACAGAAATAGAAAAAATGTCTTAATATTCATCTGGATGCACAGAAGGTCTCACATAACCAAATGTACTCAGCAAAAAGAATATGGCTGGTGGTAGCACCATACCTAATTTTAAGTTATACTACAAAGCAATAGTATTAAAAAAGAATGGTACTGGGGCTGGAGAGACGGCTTAGCTGTTAAACGCTTGCCTATGAAGCCTAAGGACCCCGATTTGAGGCTCAATTCCCCAGTATCCATGTAAGCCAGATGCACAAGGTGGTAGATGTATTTGGAGTTCTTTTGCACTGGCTGGAGGCCCTGGTTTGCCCATTCTCTCTCTCTCTGTCACTCTTAAATAAATAAATAAATAAATAAAAACAAAAAAATTTAAGCGTGGTACTGACACAAAAAGAGGCATAGATCAATGGGCTAAAATATAAGATCCATGTATACATTCAAGTAACTATAGCCACCTGATTTTTGAAAAATAGGCCAAAAACTCACACTGGAGAAAAAAAAAAAACTATTTCAATAACTGGTGCTAGGGAAACTTCAGAATGACATGTAGAAGAATGAATTTAGACCTTTTTCTCTCACCCTGCACAAAAATTAACTCCAAATGGATCAAAGACTTGAATATAAGACTTGAAACTGTAAAAATGTAGGGAGAACACTCCATGATATGGACTTAGGGATATACTTTCTGAATAGGAGGACTTCAATAGCTCAGGGAATAAGATAAACACATGAAACTAACATGTTTTGAACGTTATTGGGCAGCTAAATAAAATATTGTACAGCTGAGTCAATAGATAACCTACAGAATGGGAAAAAAACTATACCAGTTATACATATGACAAAGATCTAATATTTAGAATATATAAAGCACTCAGAAAACTAAGCAATAAAAGATCAATCCAGTCTAAAAAGAAAATGGAACAGAGAACTAAACAGTGTTCACCAAGAAAAAATAAAAATGACCAATAAACATCTAAAAACATTTTAAACATCTTTGGTCACCAGGGAAATGCAAATTAAAACTACCATGAGATTCTATCTCACTTCACTCAGAATGGCTATCACCAAAAAATCAAATGACAACAAATGCTGGCAAGGGTGTGGAGAAAGAGGACCCCTGAGTTATTGTTGGTGGGAGTCTAAAACTAGTATAGCTACTATAGAAATCAGTATGGATGTTTCTCAAAACCTTAAAAATAGGTCTACCATATGACCCATCTGTGGTAGTTTGAATGGAGGGCCCCCAATATAGTCAGTGTTTTATTAGTTTGTAGTTTGGATCTGCAACCACCTGGCTGGAGGAGATGTCACTGGGCAGATATACGGGTCCAGATCTAAGGTGTGGTGGTGGATTTTCAATTCCAGTCTAAAGATATGCAAAGTGCTTGGCATTCCTGAAGTGTGTTTGTTTGTGGTGTGGCTTTTGAGATTTTGCTTGTGGCTTCTCTGTCTCTCTCTGCTTGGACCTGGGAAAGCAAGCCAGCTTCTTCCACCATTATGGATCTTCCCCTGGATCTGTAAGCTTCAATAAAGATCCCTTCTTCCATGACTGTGTCTGGTATGGAAGTCCATCTCAGTGACCTGAGGCTGTCTACTACACCATCTATACCACTCCTGGGCATATACCCAGAGGACTGTGCACTTTATCTGTAGAGCTACTTACTTAGTCATGTTTGTTGCTTCTCTATTGACAACAGCTAGGAAATAGCATCAGCCCAGATGCCCATCACCTGTTGAATGAATAATAAAGATATGGTTCATATACACAATGAAAGTCTATTTAGCTATAATTAAATTATAAGATTCTTAGAAAAATGGATGGATCTGGAAATAATTATATTAAGTGAGGTAACTCAGGCTCAGAAAGATAACAC
The DNA here is from genome assembly GCA_036365145.1 of Orientallactaga sibirica. Classification (NCBI taxonomy): domain Eukaryota; kingdom Metazoa; phylum Chordata; class Mammalia; order Rodentia; family Dipodidae; genus Orientallactaga; species Orientallactaga sibirica. The sequence goes on from JAEOAD010000011.1 coordinate 22,752,519, forward strand.
CACATGTATCTCATATGCAATCCTAACTTGGAATAGTTCGATTTGTTTGTAACTTTATTAAGCATCAGCATTACTGATTGGGAAGATAGAATGAGGCTTGGAGAGAGGAGAAGTAGAGGGGAACTGTGGGCTGAACATTCAAGCAAATGAAGGGACCAAATACAAGGGTTGGAAAAGTCTAAGGAGACAAAGGGAAAGAGAGGAAGGGGAAGGGGGAATGATATGCAAAACTAAACATAGTACAAGTAATATAGAAAACTACTTCTTTGCTATTTAATTAAAGAAGATAATTTATAGAGCCAGGCATGGTGGCGCATGCCTTTATCCCAGCACTCAGGAGGCAGAGGTAGGAGGATCACCATGAGTTTGAGGCCACCCTGAGAATACAGAGTGAAAACCAGGTCATGGTGGTCATGGGCTCGGGAGGCAGAGGTAGGAGGATCACCATGAGTTTGAGGCCACCTCAAAACAAACAAAAAAAAAAAAGAATATAATTTGTAAAGAAAGAGACAGATCATTTGGGCTGGAGTACCCTGCTGGTATGGAGAAAGCTGTACCCTGAAGCCATAGGCTTTTGCAGGTAAATCACCATACTAAAGATGGTCACTGCCCCTGCCATCCCATCCACAGTGAGTTATTGGTCTAGGAAGCCCATGAGGTCCCCAAAACAGTGCAGACCATTGTCAGTCTTTGGTTACTCACAAAAACTAGAAAGAAAATCTTATTGCTGGAGATACCACAGGCTAAGGTTGCAGTACTTTGAGAAATCAAACTCAAACTGAGATGTAAGCCATCTCCCTGCCGCTAGTTGTCCTAGTGTTGGAAAGTGCTATGCAAGCTGCTGGGAATGAGAAATCAACACATGCAATCAGCAGTGGATCCTGCAAGCTACAAAAATCAATTAGCTAGGCAAGATTTACCCACAGGTGCAATCAACTGTTCACTGATTAGACATAGATACCCCATGAGAGGGAATTTATACTGGATACTAAAAATAGAGTCAAAATGAGTTGGAAAATCACAGACCCTAGAAGGAAATGCCACTGTTTTTGTTTTGTTTTGTTTTGTTTTGTTTTGTTTTGTTGTGGGCGTTTTATTTTTGTTTTTGTTTTGTTTTGTTGTAGGCTTTTTGTTTTTGTTTTGTTTTGTTTTTGCTAAATGGAGATATTTTGCCCTTCTAAATGTTTATGCCATTTGATTAATGCTGTTTTCACTGTTGGTTAGAGAACCTTCTTTTTTACAGATGGCTGTTAATACCAGGAGATACAAGTCTCATCAAAATGGCAGGAAGAGAAAGCCCAGGGCTTACTTACTGGACGAGTCATCTCTATCACCTGCCAAGGCTCAGGGCACATTGCAAAGGAAGTGGGAGAATAAATAGTAGTGTTGCTCTCACTGATAGCTTGAGAAGATTCTCTATGGATATGGCAGTTGACATTGAGGAGACTCAAAACTCAAAGTTGCCAGGCGTGGTGGCACACACCTTTAATCCTAGCACTCGGGAGGCAGAGGTGGGAGGATCACCATGAGTTTCAAGGCCACCCTGAGACTACATAGTGAATTCCAGGTCAGCCTGGGCTAGAACAAGACCCTACCTTGAAATAAACAACAACAACAACAAAAAAAAAACTCATCAAAGTAGAAAATTAGAGGCTATTGAGAGCTCAGCACCAAACAAGAATCTATCATGCCATCCGAGGCTCAGAGAATATAGAGGAAGAGTAGATAAGGCAGAATCTAAGAACCACAGGGTAGGAAGGAGTGCTTTGGGGCACTGTCCTCCTGACATGAACTGACTGGTATATTCATCACCCTACAATGGTTACAGATACCCACCACAAAATCTGCACAGTTTTGAGCCCATCTACATTTTGACATGTAGGACAGGGAAAGACAAAAGGAATGACAACAAAACAGAGGAAGGACTATGTAAAAAAAAAAAAAAAAAAAGGAGAGTCCTCAGTGGATTAGGAGTGGAAGAGGGGACAAAAGAGGACAATGAGGAGCTGGAGAGATGGCTCTGTGGTTAAGGCACTTGCTTGCAAAGCCTAAGGACCTGGGTTTGATTCCGCATATCCACATAAAACCTGATGCACAAACTGGTACATGTGCCTGGGTTTGCTGTGACTAGCAGCTCTGGCATGCCCATTCTCTCCCACCTCTCATAAATAAATATTTTTTTAAAGGATGAGACAGGAACACAATCAAATTATAGAATGCCCATATGTTGAAGTTCTCAATAAAAAAAGAGTACAAAATACCTTGGATATATAGAGACCTTTGGGTATATGCCAAAGAGTAATACAGCGAGGCCATATAGTTGTTCAGTTTTTAAATTTTTGAGAAGCTTCACATTGATTTCCATAGTAGCTACACCAGTGTGAATACTCCAACCAACAGTGGGAGTAAAGAATGGTTCTACTTTCCCCATAACCTTGTCAAAAAAATTGTTTTGTTTTCTTGATGGTGGTCATTCTGAATAGGGTAAGATGGAATCTCAAAGTGGTTTTAATTTTTATTTCTCTGGCTAAAGAAGTTGAACAGGTTTTTTAATATTTGTTAGCTATTTGTGTTTCTTCTTCTGACAATTGTCTCTTCATTTAATTAGCTCATTCATTTTTTTGGCAGTTTTATTTTTATGTTTAATTTTTACAGTTCTTTGTATATTCTGAATATAAACGTCCTGTCTAAGGTGTAGCTCAAAAATATTTTCTCCCATTTTTGTAGGCTTTCTGTTCAATTTAGTGACAATTTCCTTGGCTGTGCAGAAGCTTTGTTATTTAGTTCCATGTGTTTTATATATAGTCCAATTTGTTAATTCTTGGTACTATATATATACTACCATAGAGATGCTTGTATATCCATTTTCATTGCTCTTCTATTCACAATAGCAAGAAAATGGAATCAAACTAAATTTCCATCAACAAATTGACTTGATGACAATGACTTGAAAATGTGGTATATGTATATAATGGAATTGTATTTTTTTTTTTTAGGCAAGCCCAACAGACTGGCCTCCTTATGCGCATGTATGACCTTGTGAGTTTGCATCACTTTGTGCATCTGACTTATGTGAGTCCTTGAGAGTTGAACATAAGTCCTTAGGGTTTGCAGGCAAAAGCCTTAACTACTAAGCCATCTCTCCAGCTCAGAATTATATTCTTCTGTAAAAAAATAAAATTATGAAATTTTCAGGGAAATTGATGGAACTGGAAAATAATATACTAAGTAAGATAATCTAGGCCAAGAAAGACAAAAGTTTCATGTTCTCTCTCATATGTAGATCTTAGCTTTTAACATTTCTATATATGAAACCAGGAAATAAAAGAGTAGGTAAAAGCTATGTAACTAGATAGGAGAACATGAAAGATGTGTTGAGAAAGGGTGGGATCAGCAAAAGGACCCTTGTAACATGAAAGTGCAATTGAGGCTATGGCAGAGAGAAGACATGGGGAACGGGAGGAGGGGGGATGGAAACAAAAAAGTGGAAAATGCCATAATGAGACCTAATTCTTTGCATGCTACTATTTTTTTTTTAATTTAAAATACCTTGGAATAAACCTAACCAAGGAAGTGAAAGACCTCTACAATGAAAATTTTAAAACATTGAAGAACCTGGCTGAAGAGATCGCTTAGAGGTTAAAGACACTTGAATACAAATTCTGATGACCTGGGTTTGATTCCCCACTACCCAAGTAAAGCCAGACACATAAAATAGTGCATGTGTCTGGAGTTCATTTGCAGTGGCACAAAGGCCCTGGCAAGCCCATACTCACTCTTTCTTTCTCTCTCTTCTCTCTCTCTCTCTCTAAGAAATAAATAAATAAAATATTTAAGACATTGAAGAAATTGAAGAACACATTAGAAAAAGTAAAGACTTCATATGGGCATGTATTAGAACTGGTCTTATGAAAATGACCATTCTACCTACCAAAATCAATTTTTAGATTCACTGAAGTTCCAACCAAAATTACAGTGCCATTCTTCACAGAAATAAAAATCTTGAAATTTATATGGAAGACAAAGCAATCTTGAGCAACAAGTGTTGGAAGTATCACATTACTAGATTTCAAGTTATATTACAGAGCCATAGTAACAAAAACAACATGACACTGGCACAAGACAGATACATAGATCAATGAAATAGAATGAAGGACACAGATTCAAACCCAGAAAGAAGCTATTGCAGTCAGGTTTGCATTGCTGACAGAAATCACCTGACCAAGAGCAACTTGTGGGGGAAAAAGGTTTATTTTGACTTACAGACTTGAGGGGATGATCCATGATGGCAGGGGGAAACGATGGCATAAGCAGAGGGTGGATATCACCCCCTTGCCAACATCAGGTGGGCAAAAGCAACAGGAGAGTGTGTCAAACACTGGCAAGGGAAAACTAGCTATAATACCCAGAAGCCCGCCCAACAATGCACTGCATCCAGGAGGCATTAATTCTCTCTTTTTTTTTTGGGGGGGAGGCTTTGAGGCAGGGTGTCACTCTAGCTTAGGCTGACCTGAAATTCACTATGTATTCTCAGGGTGGCCTCAAACTCATAGCAATCCTCCTACCTTTGCCTCCAAAGTGCTGGGATTAAAGGCATGTGCCACCACACCTGGCTAGGTGTTAATTCTCAAATTGCCATCAGCTGGGAACCTGGCCTTCAGAACACCTAAGTTTATGGGGGACACCTGAATCAATCCACCACATTCCACCACTGGCCCCAATAAACTGATAACCATACATGATGTAAAATGCAATGCATTTAGTCCATCTTTAAAAGGACTCATAGTTTTTATCAATCCTAATGATGTTCAAACATTCCCATAGTCCAAGATTATTTAACTGAGCCATAATACCAAAAAAATCTCCCCCAAAACCCATAATGGCACAGAATACACATTCACACTACAGAAAATGGCATTGGGTATAGCAAAGAAATATTCAACCAAAACTAGATTTAAAACAACCAGGGCAAACAAACTCTGTAGCTCCAAGTCCAACAACTCTAGTCAGTGACAAATCTCCAAGTCTGATAATTCCAACCAGCAACATGTCTGTAGAGTTCCAATTCTGCCCTTTTAGCTAGGCTACTCACAGTCCTGGAAAAACTCATCTTGGGCTGGAAGCTCTCCTTAACAGCTGTCTTATTGTCCTGGCATCTCCACTGTGTTTCCACTGCAACCCATGGTCCATCCTCATGGTTCCAGTGGCTCTCCATGCAAGCATCCAACAAACCTGCTTCACAGTGCCCACGGCCATTTCTAAAACACAAGACCATATTGCAAATTCAATATTCAATGACCCTCCCTTTCCTGCATTTCTTATACTCTACAATACCAGGTGGGGTGCCAATTTGTTAATCCAGAGGGGAAAATAAAGCAGACTTTGAAGAAAAGGACACTCCTTCAGTATTCAGGCCCTTCAAGAGGCTACATTCTTCCTGTTGCCCCAGTACAGGTCAACTGACCCAATCTCAAAGGTTGTAATCTCTCATATAATTGTAGCTGAATGGGCAGCAGTCTCAGCCCAAAGATTTCTGTGCCATATCCTTCTGCACACACCAGTTTGTTTCTACACAATGCAACCCTGCACAAGTTCTCAGGACAAAGGCATAACTGCAAGCCTCTCACACAAACTGCTTCTATCCCAGTCCAGGCAAAGCTCTTTTTCATCCTTACAAACCAAACCTCACAGTCCATAGTTCTTACTGCATTCTGGTCTTTCAACTCTGACCAGAATAGTCCATCAAGCTGTACTTACAGCACTGCAAGATGTCTCTTAAGCCAGTGTTTCAAATCCTTCCACATTCCTCTTGAAAATCAATTCCAAAAGGCTAACACCACCCAGTCAGGTGTCTATCAGCAACCCCACTCCTGGTACCTACTTTACTATTGCAGTCTGGTTTTCATTGCTGACAGAAATCACTTGACCAAGAGCAGCATGTGGGGGAAAAAAGGTTTATTTTGGCTTAAAGACTTGAGGGGAAGCTCCAGGATTGCAGGGGAAAATGATGACATGAGCAGAGGGTGGACATCGCCTCCTCACCAATATCAGGTAAACAACAGGAGAATGTGCCAAACACTGGCAAAAGGAAACTGGATATAATACCCATAAGCCCACCCCAACAATACACTGCCTCTAGGAGGCATTAATTCCCAAATCTCTATCAGCTGGGAACATAGCATTCAGAACACCTAAGTTTATGGGGACATCTGAATCAAACCACCACAAATATCAAAGATAGTCAATAGAGAAAAGACAGCCTCTTTAACAAATGATGCTTAGAGAACTGGAAATCTATGTGTAGAAAAATGACACTATGTCTGTATCTCTCACATTGCACAAAAACTCCAAATGGATATAAGAACTGACATCTGAAATTTCTAGAGGAAAAGTAGGAAAACACTTCAAGGTAAAGGTATGTGTAAGAACTTTCAGAGCAGGCTTCCAGACGCTCAGGAAATAAGGCCAAAAATTGACAAATAGGACCTCATGAAATTAAGATGCTTCTATACAGCAAAGAAATAGTCAAATGAAGAAACCACTTACAGAACAGAATTAATTCTTTGCCAGCTATACACTTATCAGAGGGTTAATGTCTAGAATGTACAAGGAACTCAAAAAACTAAATAATTAAACACCCTCCAAAATTAAATGAACTATGGAAGTGAACAGAGAGTTTTCAAAAGAAGAAATACAAATGGCCAATAAATATTTTAAAAAGTGTTCGACATCCTTACCCATCAGGGAAATATCAAATCCACCTTTAGATTCCATCTCACCCTTGATGAATGGCTGGCATCAAGAACATAAATAACAACACATACTGGTCTGCAGTACTAGTGAACTTTTGTTCACCCAGAAACATGGCTCTAAGAATTTGAGCTTTCAAGATGGAATGCTCATTGCTTGAAGAAAACATAAATTCTTAATCTTTTACAAAATGATAAACCAATCTTTTTTTAAGTTTTTTTTATTTATTTGAGACAAAGCAAGGGAGGGAGGGAGGGAGGGAGGGAGAGAATGGGCACTTCAGGGACTCTAGCCATTGCAAACGAACTCCAGATGCATGTGCCACCTTGTGCATCTGGCTCAAGTCGGTCCTGGGGAATTGAGCCTCGAACCGGGGTCCTTAGCTTCACAGGCAAGCGCTTAACCACTAAGCCATCTCTCCAGCTCCCACCAATCTTTTTTTAGGTAGCATTTAAAAAGGTTCCAATTCACCTAGGAAAATCCATTTATTCTACTAGTTCAGTATAATTATTAATGGTGTCCACCCTCAGTTTTCCAGGATGGATGACAAATTTATGGCCATCCTACCTAAAACTGATCTTTGAGGCCTCATTCTGGTGGAATAGCCTGGCAGGCCATATGTTGCCAATCAATAGCTATTTATCCACATGACCTCCATTCCAGGGATGATTTGGCTCAATGTAGCACAGAGTTAATTTAATTCAAGATGCCAACAGTGTCTGGTGTTAAATTCCTGTTGTCTACCCAAGAAGTTTGAAATTACATCTTTAGCAAAACATCTAAATATTATGTCCTAAAAATAAAGTTAGGTGGGGCTGGAGAGATGGCTCAACATTTAAGGCACTTGCCTGCAAGGCCTAAGGACCTGGATTTGATTCCCCAGTACCCATGTAAAGCCAGATGCACATGTGTCTGGAGTTTGTTTGCAGTGGTTAGAAACCCTGGTATGCCCATTCTTTCTCTCTCTTTCTCCCTCTGTCCATCTCTCCCTCTCTCATAATTTTTTTAAGTGGTTGAGGGATAGAGAGAAGGATGGCTTAGCAGATAAGGCTTATCACTTGCCTAGGAAGCCTAAGGACTCATGTTCTACTCTCCTGGTCCCACATAAGCCAGACACACAATGATGCAAGCATGCAAGGCCACACATGCACACAAGCAGGTGCACATATCCAGAGTTCTATTGCAATAGCTGATTGCCCTGGTGCACCAATCCTCTATATGTCTATTGCATTTTTTTAAAAAGTCAGGGCTGGAGAGATGGCTTACCAGTTAAAGTGCTTGCCTGCAAAGCTTTAGGGCCCAGGTTTGATTCCCCAGGACCCACTTAAACTGGATGTTCATTTGAAGTGGCTAGAGGCCCTGGCATGCTCCTATTCTCTCTCTCTCTCTCTCTCTCTCTCTCTCTCTCTGTCTTTCTCTCTCATAAATAAATAAAAATAAAATTAAAAAAATAAACAAAAAGGCCAGTCTATTGGGCTTGCCTCAAAAAAAAGAGGGCTGGAGAGATTGCTTAGTGGTTAAGTCACTAGTCTGCAAAGTCTAAGGATTCATGTTCAACAATGCAGATCTAAGATAAGCCAGATGCACAAGGTGGCACAAGCACACAAGGCTGCACATGCACACAAGTTGTTACATCCATCTGGAGTTTGATTGCCACAGCTGGAGGCCCTGGTGTGCCAATTCTTTCACACACATGCACACTTCCTCTCTTGCTCTCTCTCTCTCATAAAAAAAAATTGCAAAAAAGTTTGATATCAGAGATAAAATGCAAATCAAATTTGTGGAGATCCACAAAAATCTTGGGTGGGAAAGTCTTTTTCTATGCACTAAAAAGAAAACTGAAAGAAAAATCTTATTGCATCAAATTTAAGTTTTCTGAATGGTAAAACATCATGCTACCCTCAAAATTAAAAATCAAATTCAATCCAGGGGAAAAAGTATACAACCTACAGAAAAGATAATTGGTCAGCAGCTTTATTATTTAAGAGTAATTTCAACTAACTAATGTACCACTAATTGGTGCTGCCAGCTTAATGTAGATGTAGCATAAAATGATAGTAGCACATATTGAACCTTGAAAACTAAATCTTCTTTTAAACTTTTTAAAAATATTTTTATTTATTTATTTGCAAACAGAGAGAGAGAGGAGAATGGGCACACCAGCACCTCTAGCTGCTGCAAATGAACTCCTAGGGCATGCATCACTGCATCTGGCTTTATGTGGGTACTGGGGAATCAAACCTGGGTTGTTAGGCTTTGCAGATAAGTGCCTTATGTGCTAAACCATCTCTCCAGCCTGAACACTACATCTTTAATATCCCAAAAGGGAAAAAAGGAGAGGACAAATAAGTATCTTACAAAACAAACAATATAAAGATCCAATTGAACACACTGACTTTCTGTAATAAGCAAGAAAGCAAATAAACATGACATGCAGCTTTCACCAATCATGTCCATGATGATGTCCCATGCTAAGAAGAGCTGTACAAATGCACACATGCACACCTGGAAGGATAGGTGTTGGTTAGTCTCAAGGAGAGCACATTGAGTGTATCTCAAAAGCCTCATATACCTACTGCATACCCAATGAGTTCTCATTTCATCCCAGTGCAATTTAGAGAAGTCTCCAGAATGTCAGCTCTTGCCTCAAAAATTACTATTAGCATATTCATAATTATCTCTTTTTTAAAAAAATATTTTCATTTATTTTCTTTATGAGGAGATTTAGCACTTTTTTATTATTTTTTTTTTTTTTTATTTTGGAGAGAGACACAGAGAGAAACAGAGACAGAGAGAGAGAGGAAGACATAGAGATGGGCACGCCAGCACTGTCTCAGCTGCTGTGAACGAAATCCAGATGTGTGCGCCTACTTGTGGTCAAGTGCAGCATTGCGCCCTTGTGTCACTTTGCATCTGGCTAAACGTGGGACCTGGAGATTGGAACCGCTGGAGATTGGAACCAGCGTTCTTAGGCTTAGGAGGCAGGCGCCTTAACCCCTAAGCTATCTCTCCAGCCCCATAATTATCTCTTGAGGAGTCTAATTCTGACTTTGAAAAGTCATTGAGTTCATGTCTGTCCACATACAGAAACTCACCAAAAAGAAAAAGAAAAAAAAGAACTCTTCCCCATCCAAGCCTATTTCTCTCCATGGTAACCATGGTTGCAAACTTCCTTCTCTCTCTCTCTCTCTCTCTCTCTCTCTCTGTGTGTGTGTGTGTGTGTGTGTGTTATTAGAGCTTGAAAAATAAGTGTGCATGTTAATAGTGTAATAGACAATGTGCATGAGAAACACCAACCTACACCATTCCCCTGTCCTTACATTCACAGAAAGAACAACCTGAAGATATAACTTCAAAAGCCAGTCAAATCTTGGAAGACAATGGGCAGGTCAACTGGAAGTTAGCCTGGGCCAGAACCATCCCTATGTTAAGAATCCCAGAATTATGGTCATATCACCCTGAACACTCTTGATCTTGTCTGATCTCGGAAGCTAAGCAGGGTAGGGCCTGGTTTGTACTTGGATGAGAGAATGTCAGGACTGCATATCCCAGGGAGCAGGATCCTCTGGGAGTTCACCATGTAGCTGGGAACAGGTTCAAGACAGTCAGTGACAATGTTTGACAAACAGAATCAGCTTCTTAGCCTGGAGGAGGGAAATGTGGTAAGGAGAGAGCAGCAAGACACAGGCAGCCCTGAGTGTCACTCAGGGAGTTCTCATTTCCCTCCATTCATCGCCTGCCATTGTCCCCGATTATGGTTTTTGCTCCTGTCCTTCCCGAATATGGGGCAATTTTACTACATTGTGTTTGCTAATTTTCCATTTCCAGCAACATGGAGGCAGGTTCCCAGTGCTTCCTGTATGGCTCAGAAACCCAGCTGAACCTCCAAGACAAGAAGTCTTTGCTCTAGTCTGCCTTTTATGAAGCAGTTATAGCTTTGAAACACAGATGCCCAAAGCAAGGAAGCAACTGGTTCCATTTCTTTTTAATTTTTTTGTTTATTTATTTATTTAAGAGCAACAGACAGAGAGAGAAAGAGGCAGATAGAGAGAGAATGGGAGCACCAGGGCCTCCAGCCACTGCAAACGAACTCCAGATGCATGTGCCACCTTGTGCATCTGGCTTACATGGGTCCTGGGGAACTGAGCCTCGAACTGGAGTCCGTAGGCTTCACAGGTAAGCACTTAACTGCTAAGCCATCTCTCCAGCCCTATTTTTTAAAAAAATTAAAAACAAGAGAGTTAGAACAACGGAAGCTGAGTTGAGAAAGGAATGACCAGACAAGATACTGGCTTGTAGTGATTTTAGCTCAGAGATAGACCCTGAGGGCAGAAGGACCTGCTTTCCTGCTTTCCTTTTCCCTCATTAAGCTCAGTAACAGGGGAGGATGTTTGTTTTGTTTTGTTATTTTTACTTGTTCTGTTTTTTTTTGGGGGGGGGAGAGGTAGGGTCTCACAACCAGGCTGACTGAAACTCACTCTGTAGCCTAGGCTGGCTTTGAACTTACAGTGATCCTTCCTACCTTAGCCTCTTGAGTGACGATATTAAAGGCATGCACCATCACGCCCAGCCAAGGGGAGTTTTTATTTGTTTCCTTCTATAAGAAATAGATCAAAAATTAATAAAACAAATGGGTTAATGATATGTTTGTGAATAACCATGGATAAACACTAGGGCCAATAACTCTGCCTTTGGCCAACTTTGATTTGCCTGCTGGCCAACCCAACTGACAATATCGACTAGATAGTTCTGTGTGATGGTTTGTATAAGTGGCCCAAAGACCTATGTGTTGCCAGGCTGTGACATGACTAGAGAGTGATGAATCCTTTAAGAGGTGGGGTGTGGGGCTGGGAAGATGGCTCAGTGGTTAAAGGCATTTGCTTTCAAAGCCTGCAGATGCGAGTTTGATTCCCCAGCGTCTGCACAGGACCAGATGCACAAAATGGCACATGCACCTGGGGTTCATTTGCTGTGGCAAGAGGCCCTGGCATACCCATATACATGCACTCGCTCTCTCTCTCTCTCTCCCTCTCCCTCTCCCATCTCTCAAGTTAATAAATAAAAATATTTTTTAGAAAAAAAGAGGTGGGGCCTAATGGAAGAAAGGTCATTGGGGTATCTGATTGAAGGGAATATGGGGCCCTGAGCCCTTCCTGATCTTTCCTTCCTGGCCATAATGAGAACAGCATTGCCTCTTGCCATGATATGCAACCTCACCACTGCCCCAAAGGCATCAGAGCCAATCAGCTATGGACTGAACCCTCTGAAGCCATGAACAAAAGCAAACCCCTTTCTCCCTTTTAAGTTGATGATCTCAGGTATTTTGTCACAGAAGCATAAGGCTGATTAACACACTGTGTAACAAATTTCTCTAAATAGTAAAAATAATAACTGAACATGGTAGTTCATGCCTTTAATTCCATCATTCAAGAGACTGAGTGAGGTAGTAGTACTGGCATGTGTTCAAGGTCAACCTGGACTAAGAGAGTGAGTCCATGGCCAACCTGGGCTACAGTAAGAACCAGAATCAAAAGAAAGAAAAAGAACAAAAATAAAATGAAAATAAAACAGTAACAACTTAAGCTCACAATTGAGTCAGAAATCTGGGCTACGCTCACCAGAATGATTTTCTGATCTTGACTGCCTAATACATGAGTATTCAAGTTGGGTTTTGCTGATCTTATCTGGGATCCTCATGTGTTGGCCTCAATAGTGGCAACTTGTCTCTGATACACTAAGTGTCTCATCCTCTAGCAAGTAAACCCTACATGTGTACATGGTGAAGGCAAAGACCCAAAGCAAGCAAGCAGGGGAGTGCCCATTGCTTGAGGCCCAGCCCAGATTGGCTCACTGTCTCTTCTACTCCATCTACTGGCTAAGCAAGTCCAAAGACCAGACTGAAGGGTGTAGATACAGACCCCTGCTTGGTGTGAGAAGCCACAAAGTCACATTGCAAGGTAACGTCTCATCAAGGAGATTAGCTATTGTTGCAGCTCTCCCGTCTAAACTCTGAAGTCAGAAAGATGAATGTTGAACCTTCAGACGCCCAAGCCATTGAAAGCAAAGTCCCACTGAGGCATTTTCTAACCTTTTTTTTTTTTTTTAATGAACCTCTGTCCAAAGGTGGAAGAGAAGGGGGCAGCTCTTTAACTGACAATGAAGATCAGAGAATCCTGCCCTCTAGACCTGAAGTTTTTCCTCAAACAAATGGGGAAAAAAAAAATCGCCTTACTCTAACATCTCTTGAAGGACCAGTTCTCACTAGCCTAGACCCATAATACATTCTAAAAAGAGGTAAGTATGTTGAAGATGAGAAATGGAGGCAAAAGAAGCCTAGATCCCCTCCCCGGGGCTGCTTTTAAGCTAAGTGGGTTCAGGTCTGAATGTTAATATGAACCTTTTGTTCCATGGTTTACTTTATAGGGGAGCAGGGAATGGAGTCATGTAGTCAGTTTACATACAGGGTTTTCAGAAAGATGGAGAAATTTAATTGTTTAGGCATAGGCCACTCACTACCTGTGTCAAGACAGCAGGCTTCTGAAGGCCCATGGTCCTGAGACAGGTATGCTTGCAGGAGACATAATTCTGAACCCACTGGGTTTGTAGTCAACGTCCTCACCACTGGGGCTGAGGATGTAGCTAAGTGCATTTGACTGGTCTAGCATGCACAAACAACCTGCAAGCAGTGGCAGGGTCATGGTTTTGCCCTGATTGTAAGAGACACTTTGCTTCCCATCCTGACATTTCTGAATCTGGGTTGTGATTGATTATCAGAAGTTCCCTACAACCACTTCCTCCTAAGTAAGCGTGACATAGTTGCTCTTGTCTGTTCATGTGTGACAGCATCAGTGGGTCAGTATCAAAATATCAAAGCTCTCCAAACCTGCCGAGTGGGGGTCAGTAATGTGGGTGGAAATCCCAGGACTGCCACGGATGGACATGAGGGTAAGAAAGAGGCACATGTATTCTTGGCTCCTTTGAGAGCAGGAATGAGAAACAGGCTGGCTTTCCACAACTGAAAAACCAATGTCAGAGCTCAGAGCTAAGGCTTTCTAAAAGCCAAACTCAGAAGCAGAGAGTAGAATGTGCTTACGAGAGCCGAGGAGTAGGTGGGAGAAAGAGATGTTAAACAATTTCTTTATGGACCTATTCCATAGAAAGGTGACTATAATTAACAATAATGCATTGTGCTTTTCAAAGTTGCTGGAAAATTAACTTTTTACATGCATTCGCCACCAAAAGTGATATGTTCCTGAGGTGACGGGTATGTGATAGCTTGATATATTCATTTTACAATGTATACATGTACAGCATCATACTGTACCCCATTAACATACAGTTGTCAATTAAAATTCAATAAGAATGACTATACTATTGATGTTCTTGAAGGCTTTGAGGATAGTATTATCCGTAAAGGAAACAGAATCAACAACTTGGAGTCAAAATTTAATCAGGAGCTGGGGAGATGACTCAGCTGTTAAGGTGCTTGCCTGCAAAGCCTAATGACCTGGATTTGATTCCCTAGTACCCCCACGTAAAGCCAGGTGCACTAAGTGGTGCATGCATCTGAAGTTTATTTGCAGAGGCTGGAGGCCCTAGCATGCCCATTCTCTCTCTCTCTCTTTCTCTCTCTCTCTTCTCTCTCTCTCTTCCCCTCAGTCCTTCTCTCTCTCTCTCTTTCTCCAATTACAAATAACTATTTTTAAAAATTTTAATCAGAAAAATTAATTTGATGGTAAGAAATTTAGCATATTTTAAATCAATATACTTAAAGGTCCTGGATCTGATCTCTTACTCCAATCACAGTGGCTCAAAACATAACAGCAATGGGCAAAATCATGAGCTCATTGAATTTGTAGTCAAAGTCCCCACTCCTGGGGTTGGGGTTTGTTGGTGGGGGGAAATCCTCACATCTTCTGAGGCCACAGAAGTCTTCCATAACTTTGGGATGAGCAAATGAAAGAGAAGGTAGTGTGCTTTTCCATCAGAGCAGTACAAAAGGAAATAGGGCACAGCAGAGAAAACACAAGTCAAAGTACACGCAAACATGGATGAATTCACAAATACAATGTTGAGCCCAAGAATCTAGACATCAAAGTGTGAGGCGAATACAAGTCTGTTTATATAAAGATCAAAACTGCGGAAATTGAACAATGCCATTTTAAATTGGGATTGGGGTTCCTCTGGTGGGGCAGAGACCAGACAGGGATGGGCAAGGGACTTGAGAACATCTGGGATGCTAGAAATGTTCTTTATTTGGCTGCTGGCTTATTAAAATATGGTTGTTCAGTTTAGAAAAATTCATCAAGCTATGCACTTGGGCTGTCTGTATGTACTTTCTATACATACATCTATATACATATACGTATGTTTTATTAATTTTAGAAAGTTTACTAGAAATGAAGGTCCCTCAAACTTCTGAGCTTAGAGAAAAAAAAACAGAGGATGAATACAGGATATAAAAGAGTTCAGTGACTAATGAATCTCCACTTTTACAGACTGCCTAAAACAACTCAGTAAATAAATTATATATTGTATGTCACTATACCTTCATATTCACATATTAATGCTACTCTCCCTTCTGGTTAGAGAAGCTTCTCTTTTCAGATGGCGATGACCACTGGGATGATCCAAAAGGCAACATAGTGCTGAGAACAAGGGATGGTGGAGTGCCCAGCACTGAAACATCTGTTACACCCTACAAGGCTCAGGGCCCATTGCAGAAGAGGGGGCAGATAGAATGGAAGAGCCAAAGGAAGGGTATGACTCCTTACAATGCAACTGCCCAGACAGAAATTGGCCTTGATATCCATGACCTTGCAGTGCCAAGCAATACCTTCGCAAGACCTTCATAATAGAAGAAAAAGATGATGACATCAAATTAAAAGAGAGACTAATGGAGAGAGGGAGGGGATACGATGGAGATTGGAGTTCTAAAGGGGAATGGGGGCAGGGGAGGTAAATATCATGCATTTTTTTGTATGTAAGTATAGAAGTTGTCTCTCTCTCCTATACACACACACACACACACACACACACACACTGTTGGGTACAATAGGGGGAGCCTCTGCCGCATCTAGCTCTCCAAAATCCACAGTCATTTTCTATGAGCCATCCAGCCTTCTGATCCAGGAGCACTTCTGCCACAGGACCACTCTGTAGCCCCCACCTTGAAATGGCTCCTTGTAAAGCAGCTGGTGTTCTCTGCCTAGCTCAGGCCCAAAGGGGCACAGGGCCATACCCTTGCCTACTGTACCTGAAGCTGGAGCTAGCATCCCTGTTCCCAAGTCAGAACTTTGGCCCCTACACCTTTCCATCAGTCAAATCTGGTTGCTCACAGGGCCCTAGGCTCACACAACCTCCATCCTCCACATACTTGGTTACAGGGGAGAAATGTACACAACATGCCCTGGTGGCAGTGGGAGGGTGGGTAACTTCCCACCCCAGGACAAGCTGTATCTTTGTCTTATCATTTACGCCTTTTGTAAACTCTTGCTCTGACTTTAAAGTATTCTAGAGACTCACTAGCATAGTATTTGACATTTTTATTAATGTTTTCCCTAAGAACAATGGCTCTACACAAATTTTGCCACCATTTGCCTTCAAGTGACCCAGACAGACCCCTCTATCTGTCTTCCATTTTTAAAACTCCCTTTTAGATTGTTTTATTGCTTTATAAACACTGTTTTTTATGTTTGTTTTTGCTTTTCGAGGTAGGGTCCCACTCTAGCCCAGGCTGACCTGGAATTCACTCTGTATTCTCAGGGTGGCCTCAAACTCACAGCAATCCTCCTACCTCTGCCTCCCGAGCACTGGGATTAAAGGCGTGCACCACCACACCAGGCTATAAACACTATTTATACTCTGGTCTAAGTCATTCAGATCTACCAGTTTCTTAGGCTTCATAAACATCACATCTCATCATGGGGCTCATCTAGCAAAACCACCAAAGTCCCATATAAATCCCAAGGTCCCTGCAGAATCAACCTCTATTAACTAGAACTGTCCTGTGAACACAATCCTGCCTGGCCTGGTGACCCAGGCATCAAACACATGCCCAGTTCCCTCAGTAATAGCTGTGGTTCCCCTGTTGTTTATGGGGCCTCGGCCAGCAACAAGTATCCTAAGTGGCTCATATGAGCCAGTCTATGAGGGACTGATTTGCCTCAGGTGTCCTCCAATTCCTCAGCTTTGTCTCAAGGAGGGATGGGTGTCTTAGTGTCTCTGCTTCTGTGGCACTCAGACTAACTCCCATTTGCCCCATGTCCCATGACCAGGCCCTCAGGGTTTCTTTCATTGTCTCCTTATAAGTCTTTCACAATCAAGCAGTGCAGATGTTGAGTGTTCCCTGATCAGGATAGTTTCCCGTGCTAGGCAAGGTCTCCACCTGCATACTGAATCATGGATTTTCCCTTTCTCTCTACTAAAGGCCAGACTTGAAGGATAGCCACTCTCACTTCTACCTTGCTGCCTCCCTCTTCACGTTCCAATTTTTCCCATGGATTCCAAGGTTTTTTATTTATTATTTATTTATTTCTTGGAGCCCAGAAAGGACTCTTTAAAAGCAGACCTAATCTGGATTCTCTTCCCCTTGTATCCTGCCAGCTGTAAGACACAGCAAGCCAACACCTCCATCTCATCCTCCCCTTTGTCCACTTTCCCTGCCAAATCAGGATTATGGATGTATATCACCCAGCTAGTATGTCCAAAATCTTGTTGGGTGCTGGAGTGTCAGTAATAAAGAACATATTTTGTCCCTTTAGCTCCTGTGAGTTTTCATTGGTTTTAATGAGGAGGATAGCATCTGCATGCCTTTTCCCAATTGTCATCCCTCCCTTACTTGGGCACGCCCTCTCCGGGAAAACAGCTAGCTTCAGTTACATGTCTTATTGACCACATCAAAAGCCATGCTACTGATGTCACAGTCTGCTCAGAATCCCACCCCAAGCTTTTAGGGATTGTAATATATTCTCTAATCTGTCATCTGTTTTAGGGGCTTCCTTATACTCACAAGGAGGGCCCCATTCATCAAAGAGGGTTCCATCCAATACCATATAGAAGAAGATGGCCACCCTGGGATTGCCAACAAGGATGCTCCACTCTCAGACAGCCTGGCCTTGGTTGCATGCCTTATCATGCATCTCAGTGAGCATGTACCCCCACCACAGCAGAGAAGCACAGCTTCCTGCACATGGGAGTAGTAGTCATTAGGATTAAGTTGACAGGTGCTCCACCCTCAGACAGATCAGTCTGTTTCAGGCCTCATGACCCACCACAGAGATTATGCAACTGCTCCTCCACAACTCACTTCTTTTTCTTTCCATATTCAGATGCCAACTGTGTTGTTTGAATTTTCCTAGGGAGATGTGAACAAATGATGGTAGATCAAAAAGAAAAAGGAAACAAATTTCCCCTGTTATAGGATGTTGTAGTTCAGGAAAAGTTCCTAAACTCCAAACCCTAAATGGATAAAATAAGACTGAGAAGGATAATTTATGAAACACCCCATTTTTACTTGAGAATATACAAGAGAGATAGGAAAGAGAAGAAAGTTAGAGAGCTCCTGCCATGTGGTAGGCAGGAGGGGTAGAGAGCCCATGGGGGAGTAAGAGAGGCTTACCAGGACAGGAACCTGGAATTTCAAAAGAGATGAACAGCCAGCAAGGAGAGTGAGTCTGCCCACCTGGTAAGCATCGACTTATAACCTTACTGTGGTGGGCCTTACCTTCAGGCTCAGGTGAGCCAGAGCGAGGGCTGATTGGTCAGGGCTAGAGACTGGCTCAAGAAGAGGACAGCCGCAAAGCCAAATCTGGGGGCTAAGCTTAACCAACCACAATGCTAGGATCAGATTTGAATTCTAGGAAAGGGCAGCTCCCTCCCAGGAGGGGCTCAGGATGTTTATGGAAACATCTAGGGAATTCTTTTAGCCAACAGATAAGGAAAGGAAAGATCCTTCTCTTGCTCTCTAGTTAAAGTGAAGATTATGGCACACTTAAGAACCTTTCTGCTTTTTTTATTTTGGGGGCCCAGTCACCCTAAACTACCTAACAAAGCTGCCTGACTCCCTCTCACCCCAAGTGTAGCTTAATGAATCAATGAGTGTGTTAGGGTTACTTACAGGAGTATGGATGAGGGGTTAGGAGCCTGGATGACTTTCAAAGCAGCTGAATCATCCAAAAGCCCAACCCAGCATGGCTGACAATTCACAGAAGCTGAATCCTTTGAGCTTCCTGTAGGCAACTCAGCTCATTGAAGAGTTCTCTGTATGGCACAATGCAGGTCAAGCCCTAGCCAGACCGCATGCCAGAAGAAACCAGGAAGTGGCTTCTGTGGACGCGGGTCCTGCTCAGGCCTGGTGTGACAGCTACAGTCCCATGCTCGCGAGAAACCTGCTGCAAGATGATCTGCCCGGAGACAGGCTGTCATTGGTCACAAGAAGAAGACCACCCCATACAATGATTGGCCAGCCAAACCCTTTAACACCCCCTACACTTCTTTGAATAAACAAGTTTGCAGCAGCTTGCCCTCTGCCTGCTTCCCCCCAACTCCCGGAGTCTGTGTCGTGACTCCGTGCCTCTCACCCCCTACTTGGCAGAGACCCTGCCGTCCCTCCTGGGCTGGCCCTAGGAGGGACCCCAACAGTTCCCTTTCCCCAGCAATTGTTTAATCCTTATAGATAAGCTTGGGAAGAGGCTTTATGAATCTTACAACTTTTTGAGCTTCCTAAGCAGTGTACCCTTTCCTGAGTCCTATGAGCCTCCTTTCTACCCCCAAGAGGGCATGTTTCAATTTAGAAGAAATAGCTACACAACACTTTTATATACTGTTCAGACACAAGTATTTTGATAAAGCAGTGGAAACTAATACAGAAGGGAAGAAAAATACAGCCTGAAGAAGGGCAGAGCTAAGTCACTAAAAGCAGACCAGTCTCTATTAGCAGACCCTATGGGAGCTTCAGATTCATGAGGATCCATGGGTTAAGTCTTGGTGATTTGAGAGAGCTTGGAATGAAACGCTTTGTGGCTATAATTGATACAATACCATTCAAAAAGACATTGGGACCAACCTTCAGAGAAGTATTTGGGAGATGAGAGAAAGCTTTGTGACTAATCCTATATGAGAGCTGCTCCAGATGAAGAAAATGGAAATAGGAGACAAATTAATATGCAAGGCAAGCTGATCAATAATATCTCAAAAAACTTTCCAAAGTCCTATGTTCATGAACTCTATCAAATGATTTTCTCAAAAAGACTCCTACCAAGTCCATTGGCAAGTCAGTCAGGACTGGCTGCTGGAACCAATACTCACCCATGTCAGCTCATTGTGATGCTTAGCTCCCGAAGGGTGGGATAAAGCCATATGTAAGTATGTGCTGTGTTCCGTGTGTGTGTGTGTGTGTGTGTGTGTGTGTGTGTGTGTGTGTATGCAAGAGAGCATTGTTGAATAATTCTTTGTAGTGAAGAAAATGTAAATTTCATCATATGCTAGTCAGATGTCACAGTCTGTTACCTCAAAAAAAGTCAATAAAAAACAATTAAAAAAAAAAAAAAAAGGGTGGGCTGGCCTCAAAATAGTAATCCTCCTTCAGCTTCCTGAGTACTGGGACTGCAGACATGCACCACCACACCCAGCTAAGATAAATAACTTTCTATGCATGTTCCTCAAAGCACATCAGAATAAATGTACTCAACTAAAAAAAAAAAAAAAAAAAAAAGAAGAGAGAGTCTGGTAGGGATGAAGGAGTTCCATACAGAGGGTCCAGGGGAACAAAGAGAGAGTGATGGGAGATGATTATCATCAAAATACATTATGTACATATGTAAAAACTGCCAATAAAATTGAGGTCAGGGATTTTTAGGTCATCTTTGCTAAATAAAGTCCCCTTAGAAAAAATTTTACCACCCCAGTTTTCTTCCCTGAAGACAATGGCAGGTGACTCAATTCACGAGATGTGGTCAAAGTTCAAGAGCTTTAAAGCTTAAATGATTTATTCTGTTTTAACTAATTCCCTGAAAAGCAGAGCTTGAGCCCAGGATGGGTAAGGGCTATAGTTGAAATATTCCCTATTCCCTCCAAAACTCATGTCAATGGATTAATATGGTTGTGAAGTATTAAGAGGATGGAAATTTAGTCTGATGTTTAGACATAAGGCCTTCATAAATTGACGAGAATTAGCCAGACTCACCAGGTGAAGTCTCCATGTGTGGATCCTGTGCCCACACTCCCTGACTCTGATAATGATGCTGTGGAGTTCTCTCAGCAAGGCCAGCAGTAGATGTAGCCCCTCCATCATTAGACCATAGCTGTGTGCCTGTATAAACCTGCTTTCTTGAGAACTTATCCAACCTGAAGCATTTTGTTAGTAGCAATGGAAAATAGACTAATATAAGAAGTAATCTACTGGGGGCCAGCTTGCAATCGAGCCCAGGTCCACCTATAGGAGTTCCAGAGTCCTGGAGATGCTACAGAAGCACAGAAACCATAGTCTTGGTTCAAGTCTTCTTCTCTGGGGTTCAGTTTATTTAACTCTAAAATAAAAATCTCCATCAGATGAGTTTCAGGACTCTGACTAGCTCTTTTATGTCTTAAAAAAAAAATCTATGGGCTGGAGGGATGGCTTAGTGGTTAAGGGACTTGTCTGCAAAGCCAAAGGACCCAGGTTTGATTTCCCAGGACCCACATAAGCCAGATGCACAAGGTGGCGCATGCATCTGGAGTTTGATTGCAACGGCTGAAGGCTCTGGCATGCCCATTCTTCCTCTGTATCTCCCTCTTTCACTTTCTCTCAAATAAAATAAAACAATTTATCATAGGAGGTCAGAGCCAACAAATCTCTCCCCAAGATGCTTAGTGTTAAATAGACTCACTCTTCATATCCTTACTATATGCACCTGAGTCTCTTAAGTTCTCTTCCCTCGATAACCCAGTAGGGACAAAACTCAAAGACATCCAGAGGGTTTGTTTTTCCAAAATAATTTCCTTCATGGCTGTTCTACTTATCAGAGAGATGCTTTACTAAAGACCACATATAAATCCTATTCACATGAGGCAAGGCTGGCCTTTCCATAATATTCACACAAAAGCTGGTGGGATTTCCCTTTAAACCTGCCTTGGATGGGAGTTTGAAGTCAGTCTATGAATCATTCTCTTAAGTCTCAACAATCTTTAATTTCTTGATAAAATATTTTGCATTTGTCATAATGTGAGACTTTATTATATTTTATTAAACTATTTCAGAGCTGCACACTTCAGATCACCTAAAGAATGACCACAACTGGGCTGGGGAGATGGCTCAGTGGTTAAAAGTACTTTCTTGCATGCCTGCTGAGTTCAGTCCTCTCTAGTGTTCCTGTAAAGCTGGAAGCGAAAGGCATGTCTATCTCTAATCTCAACATGCCTATGGCAATGGGAGACAGAGCCCAGAGATTCTAGAAGCTTACCACCAGCTAGCCAAGCACACAGAGTGACAAAACAACAGCAAGAGAGATCGTTTCTGAAATAAGGTGGAAGGAGAAGACATACATCTTGAGATTGTTCTCTAATCTCCACATACACATCATGGCAGGCAAGTGTCCATACACACAAATATACATACATAGACAGGTATTTTAAAGATGTGTATTTAAAAAACTCAACAATATGTAATGATATTTGCAAATGGACATCATTCTGGTCATTATGGATAAAAATCCCAAATGTGAGCATTCTACAAGATATGACTACCAATAAAAGGGGTGGGGGGAATAGTCAGGACAGAAGTATCCTGTAGAAAGTGAAAAAAAAATCTTAACCTTAAAACCGTGGGCTGTGGCTGGTTAATCCCAGGCTCAATATTAGATGACACGCCACAGTGATCTGTTGGCCAGGGAACAAGGCAAACCATTTTCAAAACACTTGGTTATCCATTAGAGCTGAAAGGTAAGACCCTATTGCTGAAACCGCCACAGGGTACAGCACAGGTTATGGAGAACCTTGCTGGAACTGAAAGGGTAATCAATTCTCTCCTGGATAGCTCTCATAGTCCTGGAAAGCACTATGGGAGCTGCTGAGGAACAATGGCCACAAACAATGTGAATAAGAAGAGGACCATGCAAGCTATGAAATCAACCAGCCAGGCAAGAAATACACACTAGTGCAATAGTGGCATGCAGCCTTTGCAGGCAATCAACTGTTCTCTGATTAGACATGAGGCCCACTCAGTGGGCGAGAACTCATACCTTGTACTGGGAACCAAGTCAGAATCCCATGGACAGGAAACTCATAGACTCTAGAGAGAAGCCTCCACTACTCTGTAGAAGAAGAGTGGGCTTACATACCAGAAAGTCTGTGCATATCCCCTTAACCCAATCTGCTCTCACACTTGATTGGAGAATCTGTTTTATTTTACAGATGGCAGAGAAAACTGAGGAGGTCCAAGATCCATCAATATGATAAGAAAATATAGCCAAATGCCCACCAAAAGACATGCAACCTGTACCACATCTGCCAGAGGCCTACAAGAAATTGCAGAGAAAGTGGCAACATGAGTGCTGCTCTCACTGCTATCCTGACACCCAGCCTCCAGAGTGATGGTGACAGAAACTGTGGTCCATCAAAATCCATCAAAGCAGAAATCCAGAGGCTACAGAGAACTCAACACTAAATCAGACTGCTGAGAGGCCTGCCATGGCTTAGGGAACATTGTGAAAGAGGAACAGTAAAGATTGTAAGATCCACAGAGTGGGTAGGAATACTCCGAGGCATGGTCCCTCCCCACTTCCCCACAGAGACTAAGGCCTTCATGATTCCACGATGAATACCAACAACCCCACTGAGGAGGCCCCCAGGGCAATAGGAACAAGGTTGAGGGGATAAAAGAGTATAACCTTTTATAAGTATAACCTTCTATTTTAAAAAATCCCAAATATGGTTGGTAGGTTTTACACTGGATTGATGGTTTGCAGTATTTTTTTTTTTTTAACTATAGGCACTGGAAATGAGAAGTACCACCATCTTTCTATGGCCCAAACTTCATAAAAACCTGGTTGAATTGAGAATAATTTCAGAAGTGGTAATGACAAGAAATAAGGTGACATACTGATTCTGGAAGACAGTTCCAACACATAGACAAGTGTTCCCCAAACATAACCTCTTACTGTTATCATTAGCCATGGAATGCAGAGCTCATCCGTGATTATCCCCCATTGTGGAGGTGAAGACACTGGAAAGACAAGAATGATGTTAAAAGTCTGATTTGCTATACAGCCAGGATGTCACCACATCCTCTGATCCTTCAACTCACTCTCCATGGCCTGCCCATGACACAAATGCCCAGCCACATAGATTTGACCATGGAAGGCTTTTAGACTTAGTTGAGAAATGACATGGTGGGGGGCTGTAAGAAGGTGGCTTTTCTTCTTCTATTTCTCCTCTTGAGTCTATTAGAGGCCTACTGGCTGCTGCCTGGATAGCACTTAAATGTCACCCTTGGTTTCCTGAGACAGCATCTTAAGTTGGCATCCTTTATCATTGTCCCTTCAGTGATGTCATAGAACCACCTCCATCACAACAATGATCATCAGGGCATGGAAGAGTCTGTGGGTCACAGATGTCAAGATGGGGAACAAAATGGCTGGGGAGATGGCGCAGAGGTTAAAGGCACTTGCTTGCATAGTCTGCCAGCGTGAGCACTCACATAAGCCAGATTTGAAGTACTGCATGCACCTAGGACCCCAATATGTATATACCAATGGCAGAACCATGAGAATCTGAAGCTCATGGGTCAGCTAGATTGGCTCCCATTTGCAGCAGTTAAGACCCTGTCTCAAAGAAAGTAAAAGAGCAGCACAGGCAGTTCAAGCTTGTCCTCTGACTTCCACATGAATGCTATGACTCACATGTGACCCCACATCTCCATATACACACATACACATACAAGCATACATACATATATATCCCCACATATATACATCCATACACACATCCATACACACATCCCTATACACACACATGCATACACACATCCAATCCACATGCACACATACATACAATCATACACATATGCAAAGCATTTTTTCAGTTTAACATGGGTAAAAAGTATAACTCACTGAGGCCATTTCAGGTGGGAGAACACGATCCCCCACCCCCACTTTCTCTTCCAGAACAATATAGAGCCTGCATGTGGTCCAGAGCTTGGCAAGTGTTCCCTGGCCTCAGATTACATGAAGATAGCTGCCAAAACCCTGTCCTCTTTCAGTGTAGCTGCTCCTGATGCCTCTCTAGTCTTCTCTCTTGTTCACCTCTGATCCCTGGTATTAGTGACTTTGTTTCTTCTTGTTACTGTGACAAAATACCCAACATGAACAAGAGAGAAAGATTTGTCTTGGCTCATGGTTTCAGAGAGTTCAGTCCATGTTGGTTGGTCCCTTGTGCTTGGGCTGAACATCAAGGTAGAAGAACCTGATGGAGGAGTTTCTTCATCTGGTAGCACATAAGCAGCAGGAAAAGAGGGAAGACAAGATGCAAGGGCAAGATAGAATCCTCAAGGGCATGCTGAACCCCATACCCCACCTTTCACCACCCCCAATAATGCCATCATATTATGAAGTCCTCAAGGGGTTAATTCATTAATTAGGTTGTAGCCCTTCTGATATAATTATTTCAGGACATGTCATCACAGACAAATAAGCAGACCCAGAAGCTCTTTACTAAGCTACTACCTACTTCTCAGTCTAGTAGGGTGAACCATCACATTCCCATTTTCCACCTCGCTGGCCTCCTCCTCAGTACTCTGATCTTACCTAGCTCTGCCAGCCACAGGAAGTTTGTACATGTTATTTCCTGTGCCTGAAGATGATTCCATATTTGCCTTATCTTGGGTTATCGCCCAGTCATTTCTCTGACCTCATTCCTTCGAAGTCTCTCTTGGTCTCACCCAGTCTATGAGGAACCTCAGCCACTCACTCCAAGTCCTCACGGTGGAAGTTCCCTGAGAGCAGAAGGAGTCCCTTTTACAATCATACCTGTAACTGTACCCATGACAGGTGCCACAGGACCACACAGATAAATTGTGTTTGGTAATTATCACTAAATGAATGAGTGAGTGAATGAATGAATGGATGCTGGGAACATCCCTTTTCCTCAAAAGTTAAGACTCCAAAGGAAGGAGATTGCCATCCTTGAATTTGCCTCTCTTCAGGCTTCTCCTCAGTTTCCCCATAAGCCTCCCTAAATCCTACTCCCCAAGCTTAATGTTCCTGGAAAGGTTCCAATGACTCAACCCATGCTCAGAGGAGTCTCCACCCTAGGTGCTGCCCATAGCAGGCTCCTATCTTGCTTTGTAGACCTCCAGGGTTTCAAAGGAGAAACTCATTCAGCTCTAGCCTAAAAGTTACGTTAGCTCTGCCCCTCTTTAAAAAAAAAAAAAAAAAAATCAATGAAGAACAAGAGAAAGCACACAGCCCCAAATGCCCATCAGTATATGTAGTTCTGCTGCCCGTGACCATTTCCAGAAAAATCCAGGCTCACTCCCACTTAACCTTTCAGACCACAAGACAAGAAGAAAGATAGTTTGAGATGAGGCACTTTCTAGGTGGTTAAGGGAAACCCTTTGCTCAAGAAATAATGTTCCAAATGAAAACATGGAAATAACCATCTGCCCTTGAAGGAGTCAAGCAGCCTTCCATCATGGTGTTTTCCCTCAGCTCCTCAGCCCCTTCCCTCCATCTCTGTGGTCATCCCAACCAAAAGCCTGTGGGTATGACTCACAAGAGTCCCCTTCCAGCTCATGGCCTGGGCCACCTATAAATCTCATCTGGGCTTCAGGAGCCTCCAGCTGTTTTCAAGAGTTAACTAAACATCAATTTAATTACACTGCTAGACTATATAAATATTATGCTCCACAAAGTGGTACAAAACAGATATTTTTAGGCAGTCACAGATGTTTCTTATGATTAGCCAAGTCACAGGTCTGGAGGAATTTTTCCCCCAAAGAAAAGTAAATGAGGATCCTCAGCAGTCACTTGGGGGGACTTCCTGACATGGATCAGACACTTGGCCCTGTATATTCATAACATATTCCAGAGAAAACTCCTTCCTAGCTTCTCTTGTTGTCCCTGATGCTATAAGTTTCCCTCCAAAAGACAGCAAGTGAACGCCAAAGTCCAGGATGGTGGAGCAGATGGAAGATGCTAGACCCCAAAATGGGCTGCCAGTGTGCCTCTGGACTTCCCTTGGCTCTGGAGAGATGGCTCAGGGGTTAACAGTGCTTCCTGCATAGGCATAAATGGGGCTGAGAGATCACTTGAATTCAATCCCCAGGACCCACATAAACAGCTGGATGTAGCCACATACCTGTAACCCCAGTCCTGTGGGAAGAAGAGACTTGAGAATTGCTAGAGCTTCAGCTGTTGGCCAGGGAGACCAATGAGGTCCCAAAACAATCCAGACCATTGCCAAAACACTGGATTACCTGCCAGAACTAAAAGGCAAAGCCCTATATCTATAGACACCAGCAGCAGCAGTCACAGGACATAGAAACACCATGCTGGAACTGAAAGGGAAACCACTTCCCTCCTGGCTAGCCCTCAAAGAGCTAGAAAGTGCTATGGGGGCTTCTGGAGGACAATGATCACCAATCCGGTATGAATAAGCAGGGGACTGTGCAAGCTACAAAATCAACCAGCCAGATAAGAAGTACACACTAGTGTAATCGTGACACACAGCCTTTACAGGTAAACCAACTGTTGCAGTCAGGTTTGCATTGCTGACAGAAAACACCCGACTAAGAGCAGCTTGTGTGTGGGGGGGAGAGGTTTATTTTAGCTTACAGGCTCAAGGGGAAAGCTCCATGATGGCAGGAAAAACGATGGCATGTACAGAGGGTGGACATCACCCTCTGGCCAACATAAGGAGGACAACAGCAACAGGAGAGTGTGCCAAACACTGGCAAGGGGAAGTTGGCTATAATATCCATAAGCCCGCCCCCAACAATACACCACCTCCAGGAGGGTTTAATTTCCAATTGCAATCAGCTGGGGAGACTGGCATTCAGAACACTTAAGTTTATGGGGGACACCTGAATCAAACCACCACATTCTGCCCCTGGCCCCCATAAACTGATAACCATATATGTTGTAAAATACAATGCATTCATGCAACTTTAAAAGTCCCCATAGTTTTTATCAATTCCAGTGATGTTCATACATTCCCATAATCCAAGGTCTTTTAACTGAGCCATAATACCAAGAAAATTCCCCCAAAAACCCATAATGACACAAAATAAACATTCACACTGCAAAGGATGTCATTGGACAAAGCAAAGAAATATTCAACTAATATAAAATTTAAAACAACCAGGGCAAACATCAAGCTCTGTAACTCCAAGTCCAACAACTCTAGTCAGTGACAAATCCCCAAGTCCAGTAATTCTAACCAGCAACAAGTCTCTGGGGTTCCAATTCCACCCTCCAGATAGGCTATTCACAGTCCTGGAAAACTTCCTCTGGGGCCAGAAGCTCTCCTTAGCAGCCATCTCGTGGTCCCATCATCTCTGCTGGGTCTCCACTGCAACCCACAGCCCATCCTCATGGCCCCATGGGATCTGCATGCAGGTATCCAGCAAGCCTGCTTCACACTGCCCATGGCCATTTCCAAAACACACGACCACATTACCAACTCAATGACCCTCTCTTTCCTGCATTTCTTGTACTCCATAATACCAGCTAGGGTGCCAATTTGTTAATCCAGGGGGGAATAAATCAGACTTTGAAGTCCAGGACACTCCTTCAGCATTCAGGCCCCCTCAAAAGAGTCTGCTACCCTAGTGCAGGTCAGCTGGCCCAGTCTCAAAGGTTGTAGTCTCTCAATTGCAGCTGAATGGGCAGTGTTCACCCAAAGATTTTTTTTTTCCTATGTCATATCCCTCTGCTCACACCAGTTCATTTCTATGCAAAGCAACCCTGCACAACTTCTCAGGACACGGGCATAACAGCAAACTTCTCACACAAACTGCTAGCCTAGTCCAAGTAAACTCTTTCTCACCCTCATAAACCAAACCTCACAGTCCATAGTTCTCACTGCATTCAGGTCTTTCAGCTCTGACTAGAATAGTCCATCAAGCTGTACTTACAGCACTGCAAGGCGTCTCTTAGGCCAATGTTTCAAAGCCTTCCACATTCCTCTTGAAAATCAGCTCCAAAAGGCCAAAGCCACACAGTCAGGAGTCTAGCAGCAATCCCACTCCTTGGTACCACTTTACTGTTGCAGTCAGGTTCGCATTGCTGGCAGAAATCACCTAAGAGCAGATTGTGGGGGAAAAGAGATGTTTATTTTGGCTTACAGGCTCGAGGGGGAAGCTCCATGATGGCAGGAAAAACGATGGCATGAGCAGAGGGTGTACATCACCCTCTGGCCAACATAAGGTGAGCAATAGGAGAATGTGCCAAACACTGGCAAGGGGAAGCTGGCTAAAATACCCATAAGCCCGCCCCCAACAATACACCACCTCCAGGAGGCTTTAATTTCCAATTGCCATCAGCTGGGAGACTAGCATTCAGAACACTTAAGTTTATAGAGGACACCTGAATCAAACCACCGTACCAACTGTTCTCTGATTGGACATGAGGTTGGCTCAGTGGGAGAGAACTCATATCTGGTACTGGGAACCAAGTCAGAATCCCATGGACAAGAAACTCATAGACTCTAGAGAAAAGTCCCCACTGCTCTCTGGATAAGAGTGTGCACACACACACCAAAATGTCTCTCCAATAACTATGCATATTCCCTTTAATCCAAGCTGTTCTCACTCTTGGTTGGAGAATCTGTTTTATTTTGTAGATGGCAAAGAAAACTGAGGAGATCCAAGATCCATCGACATGACAAGGAAAGACAATCAACTGCCCACTACAAGACATGCCACCTCCCCACATCTGCAAAGACCTAGGAGAAATAGCAGAGGAAGTGGTGACAGTAGTACTACTGTCACTGCTGTCTTGACGACAAGCTCCCGGGCAATGGTGACAGACACTGTGCTCAATAAAAACCCATCAAAGTAGATATGCAGAGGCTGCAGAAAAATCAATACAAAGACTGCTAGCAGGCCTGCCATGGATCAGGGGACTTGGCAGAAAAGGGAGTGGAAAGATTGTAAGAGCCACAGAATGGGTCAAAACACCCTGACCCCACAGAGACTGAGTGAGGCCTTCATCACCTCACAGTGAATACCCATAACCCCAGTGAGGAGGGATATGGGGGTGGAGGCAAGGGGATAAAAAAGTATAACCTCTGATAAAATATAATTAAAAATTTTAAAAAATGGCAAGCTCTGGCATCAGTATGAGACTCGAGATCAAATAAGAATGGTCAAAAGAGCAATGGAGGGGGACATTTGATGTTCTCTTCCTGCCATCAGCAGCCAGGGCACATACACATGTACGCTATACAACACACACACACACACACACAGAGAGAGAGAGCTCTGGGATAAGATAATAACCCACATTAAGTGATTAAAAAGATTTCCAATCACACAGGCATACAAGAAGATTCACAGGAAGACTATTTTAAATAACCCCAAACTGGAAATAATCCCAAATGCCATGGAACACCACACGGCAATGAGACAACGGAGCTGTGACAGCACTCCAGATTGTGCACAAATCTCGGGTGCTGAGTGTTGTGTGGGAAGAGCCAGAAAGCAAGGCATATACTGCATGGGCTCACTTGTAGAAAGTACGAGCCCAAAAGCTATGATGTAAAAAAATAGTGGTGGTTCCCCTTGAGGAGATAGCCTAATTGAAGTGGTACAAGTGGAGCTTCCTGGGGTGCTGCTCATGTGTACTTTTTTAGCCAGGTGATAATCACATGTGGTGTGTGTTCTGTTTGGGAAAGCTTATTGAGTTACACTCTTAGGATCTGTACTTTTCTCCCTATGTATATTAATCTCCAATAAAAAAAAGTTTATTTAGGCCTGGAGAGATGGCCTAGCAGTTAAAGCGTTTGCCTGAAAAGCCAAAGGATCCAGGTTTGACTCTCCACGCCCCACATAAGCCAGATACACAAGGAGGCATGCATCTCGAGTTTGTTTGCAATGGCTGGAGGCCCTGGCGTGCCCATTCTCTCTCTCTCTCTCCATCTCTCTCAAATAAAATAAATAAATAAATAAATAATATTTTTAAAGTTTATTTAAAAAATAAATAGGGGACAGGGAGATAATTCAGTGGTTAAAGGCTCTTGCTTGCAAGCCTGCTAGCCTGAGTTCAATTCCCTGGGGCCCAAGTAATGCTGGACACAAAGTGGTACAGTGTCTGTGATCTCAATATGTCTACATCAATGGGAAGCAGAGCCAGAGACTGGAAGCTCACAGGCCAGCTAGACATGCTAGAAACACACCATGGCAAAAAAAAGAGAGAGAGAGACACACACAGAGAGAAATCCTGCCTCAAAAACAGAAGGTGGAAAGAGAGAACAAGCATCCAAAAGTTGTTCTCTGAACACACACACCATGCACACACACACACACACACACACACACACACATCGAAGGTCTGCACACGTTAAAATAGATGAGAGGTGGATAGATAGATGATAGATGGATGGATGTGGGTGTGGTGACACACCTGTAACACCAGCACTTGGGAGGCTGAGGCAGGATGTTCACTACAAGTCTGAAGCCAGCCTAGTGAGTTCTAGGCCACAGGAATGAAGAATGAGACCCTATCTCAAAATAAAAAGTCAATAAACAAAAAGAGATAAGTTGGAGGGGGCTGGGAGTGGATGCGGTGATACATACCAGTAATCCCAGCAATAAGGAGGCTAAGGCAAGATGTGAGTTCAAAGCTAGCCTAGGCATAACAAGATCTTGTCTCAAAAGACAAAATAATAAGTAAAAGTAACTTGCTCCAAGTCCCATCACTAAGTAATGGTCCAAGCAAGATCCAGCCCTGGGCAGTCTCACCCCAGTCACGGTTCATACCAGCACACTTACCACTGTGCCCTGCAGCCATACAAAGCGGAGCCCTGCTAAGGCTTTAGCCTGAATTCACCACTTACTTGCTTCCTTCTCTGAGCTTTGCCATCACTGTCTACTCCAGATGATTTCCAGCTGCCTGGAGGCTTCCCCAAGTGCTTAAAGCCCACTCTGCCTGGGAGGCAGATTCCCTCTACCCCAAAAGCCAGTGGATCCGATCGTTCCAGGAGAAGAAGACTGGTGAGAAGCCATTTCAAAAGTCTGTAACTTCCTTTGTGTTTGCACAGTCTCCCTGAATTGCCCTGCGGGCTGGAGTCCTGGTTGCCATGCCCTGCTTAGGAAAGATCCCTATGTCACCTGCCTTCTCTCCCCTTTTCACTGTGAGCTTTACTCTCCAGAGCTCCCTGGAGTTACCTAACAGATAACTAACTGCTGGTCCTCTAGCCTTGACCCCAGCATCTCTTTCCAGAGCATCAAATTCAGGCACTAGTTTTCTGTTGATGTCACTGACAACCACATAGTGAATACAATAAAGCTTTATTTGGCTCACTGGCCTAAGGGCCAGAAACTTCAAGTCAGGAGGTCACCTTCTTGCTGCTGAGTCTTGAGGTGGAGACAGCAAGCTGGATAACCACTCCCTGGACAACACACTGATCATGAGCAGAGTGCAGCTTCCATTCCAATGAAGTAACACAACAGCCAGAGGAGAGCTGACCACACTAACATGCCCGTGTGTGTTGGTGATTGTATGGTGCAGATCTGGAAGGAACTAAGAAGCTGGTAGTTGTGAGTGCCTTTGAGGAGAAAAGCGGAGAGGAAGGGAAAGAGAAGTACGAAGAACTCAATGTTCCCTGAACACTCTTTTGTACTATTTGGATTTATTTTATTTCTGTGTGCATTTGTTTAATGTTAAGGAGTTTGTTCATTCATTCAACAAATATTTTTGGAGTCTAATGTGCATATCAGGCATTCAGAAAATGAGAGTCAGTAAACCCAGGGAAGGGCCCTGACTGATCCCTGCCCTCAGGACCTACCAGCCCCAGGAGACACAGAGGGTACCTCGTTACTTGCCATCCAAGCCAAGACTCCACTGAGGAGGGAGGCGCTACTAACTGGATAGCAAGATGGTGGTGTGAACTAGGCAGATCTTGTGAAACCCAGAATGTTTGTTTATCCCAGATAGAAAGAGCCACACAGACTCGGGAACACAGGGCTAGGAAAAAGAAAAGAAAAGCCCAGATCATGGAAGAACAGGATGACTGAATCAGGCAGGGGCAGGTTCAGGAGGGCTTGAGTGGAATTTAGAAGTAGAGTCAGGGAGGAAGGTAGAATTATGGCCCCTGTGTTAGATACCTTTTGTTGCTGAGATAAAATACCTGACAAGATCCCTTTGACAGGGTGGCTTAATCAATAGATACTTGTTTCTCACTGTGATGGCTTATATCGATTGTCAGCTTGACAAGCCCTAGGATCACCTGTGGAAGACTAGGTTACCCTCTGCACACCTGTGAGAGATTATCGAATTAAGTTAATCGAGGTAGAAGACCCACCTTAACTGTGGGCAGCACCATTTCATGGGCTGGGGTCTGGGACTGTATAAAGGAGAAGGGTCTGAAAAGGTGGCTCAGCAGTTTTTTTTTTAAATTGCTTGCTTGCTTATCTTGATGGCCTGGATTTGATTCCCCAGTACCCATATAAAGCCAGATGCACCAAAGTGGCACATGCATCTGGAGTTGATGTGAGGTAGCAGGAAGCTCTGGCATGCCCATTTTCATATTCTCTCTTTCTCTCTCTCTCCCCTTATAAGCAAATAATGGGTTTTTTTGTGAGTTTTTGTTGTTGTTGTTGTTGTTGTTGTTGTTGGTAGTGGTGTTTTCTCTCTCTCTCTCTTTTTTTTTTTTTTTTTTTTTGGCTTTTTGAGGTAGGGTCTCACTCTAGCTCAGGCTGACCTGGAATTCACTCTGTAGTCTCAGGGTGGCCTCAAACTCACTGTGATCCTCCTACCTCTGCTCCTGAATGCTGGGATCAAAGACGTGCTCCACCATGCCTAGCCCTAAACTTTTTTTTTTTTTTTTTTTTTTTTTTTTTTTGGTTTTTCGAGGTAGGGTCTTGCTCTAGCCCAGGCTAACCTGGAATTCACTATTAGTCTCAGGGTGGCCTCGAACTCATGGTGATCCTCCTACCTCTGTCTCCTGAGTGCTGGGATTAAAGGCGTGCGCCACCACACCCTGCTTAAACTATTTTTTTTTTTTAAGGAGAGAGTTGGCTGAGGATTCAACATCCATTGTTCTGCCCCACTTCCTCTCTGCTGGACTGAATACGATCAAGCTCTGCTGTCACACCTGCCCTGCCAGGATGGACAGCAACCTGAAACTGTGAGCTGAAATGAATTCTTGCTCCCTTAAACTGATTTATTTGTCAGTTATTTTGTCCCCGCAGTGAGAAGGTAACTAATACCCTCAAAGTTCTGGAAGCTGGTTCTTCCTCTTCCACTTTGTACGGACATTTATCTCATATGCACCCTTCCAGCCTCACGACCACCTGATTCCAATGGTGCTGTGGTAGTTTGAATAGATGGCCCCCAATATATTCAGTGTTTTATTAGTTTATAGTTTGCATCTGCAGCCACCTGGCTGGAGGCAGTGTCACTGGGGGATCTTAAGGTGTGGTGGTGAGTTTAGGATTTCAATCTAGAGATATGCAAAGTGTGCCTAGCAGGAGTTCCTGAGTTGTGCTGGGCTGTGTGGCTATTGGCTTGTGGCTTTCTCTCTCTCTTGCTGGTCCTGTAAAAGACAGGCCAGCTTCTTCTGCCATTATGGAACTTCCCCTGGACCTGAAGCTATAATAAATAAATCCCTTCCTCCATAACTGTGCCTGGTCTGGAAGTTCATCTCAGTGAACCTGAAGCTGTCTGCTACAGGTGCTATTGGGTCAAACCCAGGGCCTTGTGCATGCTAGACAAGAGCTCTACCCCTGAGTTACATCCCCAAGCCATATGGTTCTATATAGGAATCGGGGAAGGTCCAAATATTCAGTCCCTAACATTACCTTACACAGCCATGGACTTTGGAGACAGAATTAAGGTTACTCTTCAGTTGGAATTAAGATAGGGAGACCAGGGGACTGAAGAGATGGCTCAGTGGATAAAGCGCTTGCCATGCAAGCATGAGGACTTGAATTAAGATCTCCGACTCCTACAGGAATGCTGGCTGGGCGTGGTGGCCCACCTGTAATCCTAGCACTCAGGAGGTGGAGACTCAGGGTGGAGAGTAAGGAAGACACTCCATATTACCACATACACATGTACCTGCACACACATGTACCCACACACATATTCACACACCCACACCACATACACATACAAAAGCAAAGCACACACACAGAGATAGGGAGATAGATTATCCTGGAAATCTGGGTGGACCAGTGTGATCACATAAGCACCAAGGTGGAAGAACAAAGAGATCTGAAGCCTGGACAGGACTCAACACACACTGCTCACACTGCAAACAGAGAAACGGCCTGACCGAGAATGTGGGCAGCTTCAAGGAGTAGAGAAAAAAAAAATCAATCTACAACCCCCAAAAGCTGAATTTTGCCCAGTTTGAATGAGCTTCATACTGATTCTTCTTTGAAGCTCCAGACAAGGCTCAGCTTGGCCAATTCTTTGATGTCAGCCTTGGGAGACGAGACTCCAACTGAACCCACATGGACTTTTGTACTGTTTAAAATATTTATTTATTTATTTATTTATTTATTTATTTATTTGAGAAAGGAGAGAAGAGAGACAGAGGGAGGGAGGAAGAGTGAGAGAAAGAGAGAGAAAGTGGGCATGCCAGGGCCTCTAGCTGCCGCAAACAAACTTCAGACACATATGCCACCTTGAGCATCTAGCTTACATGGATCCTAACCACTACACCATCTCTTTAGGCCCCACCTGGACTTCTGGCTTGCAGGAACTGTGAGATAATGTAGGGGTATTGTTTTAAGCCATTAAATTTATATTTATTACACAGCCATGGAAAATCAAGCAGAGTATTTCAGTTAAAAGGAAAGACTACCATCATTTACTTGGGGAAGCTGTGCTCATGTTAATAGCTAAAGGAGGCAGGTACCTGTGGGGGTAAAATTCCTGTATCAATACCTCTTCAAATTATCTTTTTATTTTCAACTAACTCTTTATAAGGCAAGTGGTGTATGCCCAGGGCATTCCTATTTATCATCATAACCTTTTATTAAACATGTGCCCTGTGACCTTGAGAGAAGCATACCTCAACATGTGTTTGAATTGGGGCCGTAAACTGAGCATGCTCAGGAATGTGTCCACACCTTATATGAATGTGTACAGGTTCTCTGAACAAAATCCCCATGCTTCCTTTCTCAAGGAGGGCATTGCTTTGGAAACGACTCCTGAACTCTCCTTACCTGCTGCAAAGTGACAAATCTCTTTCTTCTTTTATGTCTTGACAATGCTTGTTTTGGTTTTACACTCATCAAGATGTGACTCTATGGCAATGTATTCCACAAACACAAATCCCTATAGGGGCCTAGGGAGGCCCGGCTGGGACAATGACAATGTTAGCTCCATAACAGCCTTGGATTCAAGGAATCTGAGAGAAAAGTAGGACCTGAGTCTTTCTGGAGAATCCACCCTACTCCTACTCCTGAGCTGTTTGTTACCCAGCAGTAATATGAGTTCAATGTAAAACTCCATTTTTTTTATTTTTAAAGTTTTAAAAAAATTTTTATTTATTTATTAGAGACAGAGAGATAGAGTGAGAGAATGGGCACACTAGGGCCTCTAGCCACTGCAAATGAACTCCAGATGCATGTGCTAGTATTTGCATCTGGCTTATGTGGGACCTGGAGAATCGAACCTGGGTCCTTAGGCTTCGCAGGCAAGTGCCTTAACTGCTAAGCCATCTCTCCAGCCCTAAAATCCCAAATTTTCAAGAGAATCCAGAAGTCCTACTTTTATGTCCTAATTCAAACTTTAAAAACACTGTCCTGGCCAACCTTGTACTGACCAAACAAAACACAGATGTGTGTTTGAGCCAGATGTGACCTAAGTATCAACTGAGTATAAGAGAAAAGGCATAAAGGTCCCTGGAACAGAGTAGGAGCGCCCCAGTGTGGACTTTTTTGAAGAAACAATTGGGATCCAGTGAATGTCCCCTCCTCCCACCCACCTTCTCTCTCATTCAGAAGAAAGAGGGAATTTGCATGTTATGGAAAATGCACCTCGGAAAGCACCGCTGATGAGCATGTCCCTGACATTGCAAGGACTACTGTCTTTTTCCAGATGAGTAATCTGGGCCAAGATGTGGTTCAGTGGTGATACAGACATAAAATGGTGACTGTTTTGAGTCTAAAACCTGAGCTCTTCCAGCCACTCCACATGGTAGCTCAACACTATTTTTAATTTATTTATTTATTATTTATTTATTAGAGACAGAGAGAGAGAGAGAGAGAATGGATGTGCCAGGGCCTCCAGCCACTGCAAACAAACTCCAGACACATGTGCCACCATGTGCATCTGGCTTATGTGGATTCTGGGAGGGGGTGTCAAACCTGGGTCCTTAGGCTTCACAGGCAAGAGCCTTAACTGCTAAGCCTTCTCTCCAGCCCTCAATACTATTTTAATGACAGTTTTCCCTGCCATGTTTCCTAAGGCCTGAGCTTTTCTCCTCACTGGCTGACCACCTTCCTCTGCTTACTCAAGGTTTCTATGCACCCCTTCCTCCAGCTCCTACTAAGGGAGTTGGCCATTCACGGCCCTTCTGATATCCCAGCCTTTCCGTTTCTATTATCATTATTTACTTTTGGCTCAATCTGTTTATCTTCCAAATTCCAGATTCTTAAGGAAGAAATCTAATTGGTTCAGGGCATTGTCCCAAGTCAGAATGGGTCATAGGTCAGGTGCCATCCCTAGAGCCCAGGTACCCATGAGCATAGATCCTTTTTTAATCTGTCTCTAAGCAACCCTTGTCTCAGAGCCAATCAACAAAGGCTATAATCAACTCACTGTATACGTATGACTCTTGGGTACCAGGAACTTGAGCGAGCTATTTCCCTTAAGAAAGGATATAGCTTTAACAGCATCCCAAACACCTACCCATCTGATATGGCATGGGTGGAGGGAGCTTGAATTTGCTATATGAAGCACTTGCAATCAGTGTGAAGCCTCTGAGACCTCCACAACCTTCCTGAGTGGGGGACACAGCAGAAACACCACATGGTCATCAGTTTCATAACCTCAGGGAGGGAAGGGACCAAGACTCACACCAAGCATTCAGTTAGAGCCCTCAGCAACTGCTTCCCATGGAGAAGAGCGTTGCCTGGACAAATGGTCTCTCTGTCCCATAGAGATGTTTTAACCAACCATCACTCTGTCTTTTTCTTCTAGAAAGGCTTCCACACAGCCATTCAAATCAGGAAGGGTAGAAAACCAGCTAGAGGATGCATTTTGCTGAGAAAGTTAGAGGTCTTTTCAGTCATGCAGCCACATAAAATCCTCTCTTTAAATGGAGTCTGGTGGGCTGGAGTCTGGTGAGTTAAGGTGCTTACCTGCAAAGCCTAAGGACCCAGGTTCCATTTCCCAGCATCCACGTAAGCCAGATGCACATGGTGGTGCATGCATCTGGAGTTTGTTTGCTGTGGCTAGAGGCCCTGAAGCACCCATACTCTCCCCTTCCTCTTTGCCTCTTTCTCTCTCAAATAAATAAATAAAAATAAAATATTTTAAAAAATAAATGGAGTTTGGTGACATTTAAAGAACTTACCAACTTACATTGATATATAATGAACCATATGTGTATATGATAAATTTGATGCCCTGCCTATATATACACCTATAAACCATCATACTCACAGATAATGAATATATCTATTACCCCAAGTTTAATCATGACCATTAGTACCTCCTTTCCATCCTGCTCCACTCCCCATGCCTGTCTCTTGGCAACCACTGACCACTTTCTATCACTACAGTTTGCATTTTCTAGTATTTTCTAATAGTAAAGCCTCCACTCAGTTCTCTCTGGCTTCTTTCCCTCCACATAACATTTTGACATTCATCCATTTGCTGGGTGTTTTATTGCTAAGTAGTATCCCATGTGGTTTTGACCCTGCACCATTAAAGTATAAACAGAGCTAAAAAGAAAAATGCAAATGTTTTAGGTGATGCACTCTACTCTCTTTACTGACTCAGAACCTCCCGCAAATAGACATATCAGCAGAAAATTAATCAGACTTGAGTAGGAAGAATTTGAGTAAAAATACTGGATGCTTCTCAGTTCAATCTTCAGTTTAAGCATGACTGCCACTCAACATTACACTCAGCCAGAAGACTTGATCTTGTCTGCGGTATTTCTGCATGCTTAACATTTAGCCCAGTCTTTGAAGATCCTCTCCAGCTTCTGGCTAAGAAAAATTTTGCCTCTCACTTTGAACTTGCCAGTCAGGAGAGCTTTCTGCGGGTTCATTTTGCCCAAAACTAACTCCATGAAGACAGATTCTGGGATGGTGAAGACAGTATCTGCTGGGAGCCGGGCAGATTCCAGGTATGTGTCTCCAGAACCATTCTTCAGGTCAATAGTCCACTGAAGAATGGTCCTCCCGTCCTTAGTGATGTCCAGCTGAAAGATGGCATTGACTTTCTTCACTAGTTGGGTGCCAGCTTTTTTGATGTGACGGCTGATATCCTGGAACACTGGGAAGATCTGAACCTCCTCTGATAGCTCTAGAGACTGGGGCAGGGCAGATGTCGGTAGTGATGATGCCAGAGCTGTCGACTGGCTGGTCTGAGGTCCAGCCCCTGCTTTGATCTTGAAGTGAGGGCCAGTTCTCTTCCACATTGTACTGTACTGGTCCTCTTGACCTTGCTGTCTGGTCTGTGAGCAACTGTGGCTGGATTCACACCTACAAGTCAGATTGTGACATCAAAAGTAAGGTGCAGGCAAAAATTGAGGCTGGTATGTGTGCTGCAGTCTTATTGGTTAGACGAATCCTGACTACAACTTGGGGTGAGGGCTCACACAGGTAACTTTGAGATAGACACACAGACACCACCACCACCAACAACAACAACCAGAGCTGCTGGTCCCACAAGCCCAAAGATCTATACCTTTCAATGGGGGTGAGGGAACCTGGCCCTCGAAAGTTCTTCAGGCACCTCCCAGGTTATAACCCTAACTGAGAGACCAGTTATTCTGACTACTTTAAAAGTGGATCATTTGTAAGACAAATCTTTTGTTGTTGTTTTGTTTTGTTTTTCAGGATAGGGTCTCACTCTAGCCCAGGCTGGCCTGGAACTCACTCTGTAGTCTCAGGGTGGCTTCAAACTCATGATGACCCTCCTACCTCTGCCTCCTGAGTGCTGGGATTAAAGGTTTGCACCACCACGTCCCGCATGTAAGACAAATCTCAATACTATCTATTGTCTTATCAGGTCAGTGGGTAGAGAGGAGAAAGAAGGAAAAGAAGAAATATCCTTAAGATCAGGAGACAACATGGTTGGCCTCAGATGATAACCATATGTAATAGCACAGCCCTTGCTCTGAGCCAAG
This sequence comes from Orientallactaga sibirica, assembly GCA_036365145.1. Lineage (NCBI taxonomy): Eukaryota > Metazoa > Chordata > Mammalia > Rodentia > Dipodidae > Orientallactaga > Orientallactaga sibirica. The sequence continues at coordinate 22,792,779 of JAEOAD010000011.1, forward strand.
GTGCTGAGTCCTACTCATTTTACATGCATTAACACGTTTAATGTTTGCTAAAATCTCTGAGGTAGGTACCATTTTTATCCCTATTTCATAGGTAAGAAAACTGAGGGAAGGAGCAATGATTTGCCCAGTGTTATAGCAGTAAGTAGAATAGATTGGAGAAGAAGCAAAGCGACTCTAGCACCCACACCTATATTTTACTTTTTTTTATGAGAGAGAGTGGCCTCCAGTCACTGCAATCAAACTCCAGACACGTGCGCCATCTTATGTGCATGTGTGACCTTGTGCGCTCGCATCACCTTGTGCATCTGGTTTACATGGGATCTGAAGAGTCTAACATGGGTCTTTAGGCTTCACAGGCAATTACCTTAACCACGAAGCCATCTCTTGAGCCCTATATTTTACATTTTATTTTGAAATAATTTTAGCCTTATGGAATTTTTTGCAAAAATAGTACCTGTATATCCTGTACCCAGCTTCCTCCAATGTTAGCATCGTACATAACTAAAGTAAAAGGATCTAGTGTAAGACTTTAGCACTGATAATTTATCACTGTTAAGTGATCTACAGACCATATTCAAATTTTGTCCGTCACCCCATGAATATGCATTTTTTTCTAATCCAGAACCCAGATTCTAGACTAGGTTTCCACACTGCTTTTTTCAAAAATATTTTATTTATTTAAGAGAGAGAGAGAGAATGGGCATGCCAAGGCCTCTAGACATTGCAAACAAACTTCAGATGCATGTGTCACCTTGTGCATCTGGCTTACATGGGTCCTGGAGAATTGAAGGTGGGTACTTAGGCTTCACAGGTAAGCACTTTAACTGCTAAGCCATCTCTCCAGCCTTCCACCATGCTTTTGGTTGTATATCTTCCTACTGCCCTGTAGCCTGGGACAGTTCTTCAGTTGTGTCTATCATGTCCTTAATGCCTTCAAAGAATACTTGACAGTTATTCCATAAGAATGTCTTATTTGGGATCTGATGTTTTCCTATGGTTAGACTGATGAGTCTTGTGGTGTGTGCGCCTGTTTGTGTAGATGCATACACGCCGTGCACAGGCACGGAGAACAGAGGACACTCTCCTCTATTGCTCTTCCACCTTATTTCCCTGAGAGTCTCTCACCAATCCTGAAGTTCACTGTTTTTAATTAAACTGGTGGACCAGCAAGCACCAGTGCTCCTTATGCTTCCACACCCCATCAGTGCTGGGATTACAGGAGTATATGGCCACGGCTGGCTTTTTTTTTTTTTTTTTTAATGTAGATGCTGGGGATTGAACTCAGGTCCTCATACTTGCACAGGAAGCATTCCTACCAGCTGGCCATCTCCCCAACCAATGTCTTGTCTCCTTTCTGCTGACACTGACCTTGATCCTTGGATAAGTTGTGTCCACCAGATTTCTTCACTGCAGAGTTAGAGCTATTTCCCATTATGAATGGTACATATCTTGTAGTGAAGCAATTTGAGATGTTCAAATACCCTGCTTCATTTCATGCTGCTGTCAATTCCTTTTGGCTTCTCTGTGGCCCACACATGCAACAACCAGTGTGATGTGTATCAAATGGGTCCCTTTACACACTTTCTACTCTCATCACTTCCTTGCGATTTAATCACTGGAATTCTGCTGTACAGAGGAACTGCTTTTTCTTTCTCATGCCTTTATTTGGTCTATTATTTCACTACGCAGTTGTGGATATTTGGTTTCTTCTGCAGACTGTAGTATAGTGTTATCATTATTTATTTTCTTGTTCAAATTCTCCCCAATTTGAGGACTCCACCAAATTGGCATCTGTGTCCCTTCCTACACAGCACCTTTCTTACAGGTAAGTGCTGCTACATTAAATAGAGTTGCTACTATTTTATTTATTTATTTATTTTTTTTTTTGTTTTTGAGGTAGGGTCTCTCACTTTGGCCCAGGCTGACCTAGAATTAACTATGTAGTCTCAGGGTGGCCTCAAACTCACGGCAATCCTCCTACTTCTGCCTCCGGAGTGCTGGGATTAAAGACATGCACCACCACGCCCAGAAAGTTGCTACTATTTTTGTTCCCTCTGGGAGGCCTGCAAAAATGAGAAAGTCTTCTATAGACTTACAATGACGCATGGGCTGGGATCATCAAGTAGGTACGTAAAACCAAGTTGACATCATGAGGCCACATCTGTAGACAGTATCGACATAGAGAATTTAAAATGAAGAGGAAGACAATTACCCAGCATGTTCACTGGGAGCAAACAACAGCAGAAACTGAGCCCTTCCATCACTGAATCTGCTTTTCCTCAAGGCGAAGGGGCAGCCCATCTGAAATACTCAGATCTCCAGCGAGACTATCGTTCTTTTGCCTCTTATAAGTCAAAGAGAAAGAGGACCCATAAGAAATCCAAAACACACCTGGACCCAGGAAACATTTCACCAATGGTAAAGTTAACAATGGTCATCATTAGCATCATTAGCAATACTGAAAATGTGCCAGATTTTAGTCAGCTTTCTTGTTTGAGGACTCTGCAGATAATGCTCCTCTTGTTGCCTACACCATGGCAAGCTGCCTCTCCAGCCCCGAATGACATGTCATTGGTCTCTGGAAAACATTCACCACCAGCTGAACATGACCTCCCAAGCCCACCCCCCAAGGCGCTTTCTCTTTCATTTGCCATTCAGACCCCCTGAAAAGAATCTAGTCACAGCAGATCTGTGGCTTTTGGCTTCTGCATTCTTTAAATGCCTTAAGGGAAATTGACAGACAGCAAGATTGAGCCTGTCAATACTTCACCATTAATGTGGGAAGAGTTTAGGTATAGGAGACCTCAGGGAGCAGCCAATGACAGTTACTGGTTGTTGAGAGAGACGGAGTCAAGTTCATCAGTGGTGTAGCCACTGATAAGTTACCCATTCCACAGTAAATAACCTTCCACCTATGATCCCACAAGCAACCCTAATTTAATCTGATGTATTGTTTTTAAAGGCATAAAATAAGATGAGGAGACTGAAGAAGAAAAGGGGTACTAGTGGGAGTGGAAGGGAGATAAGAAAGGGTAATGGGGGGAAGAGGTCAAAATATATTCTATAAATATATGGAAATGTCCAAAAAAAAAGTAGAAAAAAGAAAAGAAGGAAAAAAAAGAAAGGTAACAGATTAGAGACCTGATCCCTGAAAAAAACAAACAAAAAAATGCAAAGTCATTTTAGTCAATAGGATTTTTTTTTTTTCAGTGAACCACCACCACCATAAAAGGCTAGAAAACGCTTAACCCAGTGGTTTCAAAATATGGTCCCAGACCAGCAGAGTCAGAATCACCTGGGAACTTGTAAAAAACACACCATATATACATGTACATATATGATTGTTTTTGTATTCTGACATTTTCATACTTTTATGTTACATTTCGATCATATGTACCCCACAGTGCTCTCTCTTATCCCCTTCAGCTTCACTCCACTCTTTCTTCTCATCTCTTACTAGTGGCTATGCCTCAGAAGAGAATGACTCCCCATTCCTGGCAACTGTCATTAGCACATTAGGGAGAGAAGCAGCCTCCTAAGAGCCTCCTCTGTCTACATTTGCTGTAGCTCAAGAGTGCAATGGCCTTGTCATGCCAGAGAGGAACAAACATTTCTGAAGCTCATCCGAGATCTACATGATCAGATTCTGTGGGGGTGGAACATAGCTGTATTAGTCTCGGGTGGCCCCGAGAAACAGAACCACTAAATAAATAAAATTTGAAAGATTTTATTTTGCGGCACATGTTCATACACTCACCAATATTCTATCACTAACATTTGATTACAGTTGTTTGAATCTGTCCATCTTATTTTTTTATTCATTTCAAAGTAAATTGCAGGGATTAGTAGCCCCTAAACACAGATGCAAAGCAATTACTCGAGTTTAATATGTGCTTACAATTTTTAAATGTAAAATTTTAACATACAAACAAATGTGCAAATCCTGCGTGCATTTGCTGAGATGCGAGCAGAAACAATGTTAGCACTATGTGACCAGACAGCCTCGCATAGCACTAAGGGCGGAGCCTCCTGAAGTGCACATAGAAGGCCGAACAAACAGGAGCCCCAGATTCCTTCTCTACTCTTCAGGTGGAAGCCTGCTTTCCTGGAAGTTTGAAACTGATACCACGAGGCCCAAGAAGAAGACCTTCAAGTTCCTTTGCAACGTTCCAGAGGCTATTAATCAGGATTGCAACCCTGAGAAGTCACCATGCTTCCTGAACCTACACAGATCGACTAGTTTTCTTTTTCTTTTCTAAGTAATTTACTTTTTAACTGACCACCCACCCTAATAATTACACCTACTATCTATGGGCATAGAATTTAATATTGTGTGATTCATGTATATACCATGTACTGATCATATCAGTAATTAACACATAAATCATTTTTATCATCTCATAACACCTCTGAAGGGAAGCTTTTTGTTCTCTGGACCATCTGGTTTCCAATAGGATTCATCCAGGATTTTGGAGTTCAGGAGAGGTGCCCCAAATTTATGAACTATAATTTGGGGTCCTGTCCTATTTTTAACAAAGAATTGATAAAAACGGATGCAAGAAGGATAAATTATGAATTATTGTTTATTTAGGGAGGAATCACAAATTGTGGGGTTTATTTAAGGGAAACTGGCATCTAAGAAGAAGACTAAAGCAGAGTCATAAACACGCAAAAACTAGGAAACACGCACTCATGTAGAAAACACAGCATAGTCCTTGAAAATCATCTAAGAGAAATTGAGGTTTTTAAGGAAAGACTGGGGTAGAATCACAAGCACGTGGAAGATGGAACCTAGGAGCTTGTGTAGGGAGATTTAGAAGAACACACAACATCCACCCTGAGCCTCCCCGTGGAAGAAAGTTAAGAGGTCAAATGCTGGTGGCTTAAGGAAGAATAGCAGAGGGAAACTATCAAAGCAGAGATCAAGAAGTTCAGATAAGAAGTGAGTAGTAAAGAGGGTTATAACTATGGTTACCCCAAGTTTAGAGAAATGACACAGGTAACAGGCCCAGAATTAGAGAAAGTACCCATGTAGTAGAGCTAGAGTGTAAGGGAAACACACACATGGTAGATTCAGAGACCAGAGGAAAATCATACATGGAATTAAAGTGAGAAGTTACCCCAAAGTACAAAGCAGAGGCAAGCAGAAAAACCATCCAGATTGTGGTGGTTTGAATGGATGTCCCCCAATTGATTGAGGAGTTTTATTCAAGCTTGTAACTTGGCTGGAAGAGGTGTTAGTGGGGGTGGATCTGAATTCCAGCCTAAGATGTGCAAAGTGCCTCAGTTCTGCTGGTGTTCCTGAAGTGTGCTTACTTATGGTATTGGTGGTGACTTTTCTCTCTGCTTAGACTTGTGGAAGTGGGCTAGTTTCTTCTGCCATTATGGAACTTGTCCTGTATCTGTAAGCTTCCATAAATTTCCTCCCATAACTGTGCCTGATTTGGAAGTTCATCCCAGCAAACTGAAATGTTGAAAACTACCCAGATCAAGAAGCAGTATTCTGTCCCCCCCACCCACACACACAGCCATGCTGGGTGAGAAGGGAAACCACTCATGTGTATCCGAGCAGAGGTCACAGAGCAGAGCGAAGGGATGCAGAGCGAGCTGAGGAAGACCCAACATCATGTGCTGGAGCCCACGGGGGACACGGAAAAGAGCAGATACAAGATCCCTGCTCCTAGGAATCTTATAATGTGTGGAAGGAGAACATGTATAAAAATTCTACTTATCGTGTTATATCCTGTTCAAAATTCATAAAAGAAACCAAAAGCTTGTTTCTTTAAAGAAAGAAAAAGTTCAGCCCTTAATCCATAATGACAATTCACAACAAACATTATTCCAAAAGAACCAGGCAAAACAAAAATCACACCTGTGAAATTTCCAAACCCATAAACTCTTGGGTCCAAAGTCAGGAGCTACATATGTTTAGACAAGTTCTCCAGCCTCTCAGTTTCCACATTGTAAAATGGGAACAATGCTAGTAACTACTTCAGAATATTATGAGGATTTACTACAGCTGCTTGGACGATTGCTACTGCTCAACAATAACCACACAGTAATGATCATCCCAGTCATCACACATACTTCAACATTTTAAAACTCTGTAAAAGAACATAAGCTGGTATCCACACAAAATTGTGCACATAAATGCCTATAGCATCGTCATTCATAATTGTTGAAACTTGAAAGCAACCAAAATGTCCTTTAGTAGCCCTTGAGTCAACTATGACAATATGATGGGACATGAATTAGTAATTTGCAAAGCACTGTAAGAATGCGGAAACACATGGAGGAATCTTACACACTGCTAAGTAAAGGGCAGCAGTCTGGAAAGGCTGTGTATAGTATGATTACACCTCTATGGCATTCTGGAAATGCCCATATATGCTACATTCAGAACAATAGGGAGTGAAAAAGATCAGGGTTGCCAGAGGCTAGTTGGGGGAGGGGATGGACAAGGGGCAGTAAGTGTCAAGATTATGTATGATACTGCAACACTATGTGCATGACATTATGTATTTTGCAAATAATCTACAGAACACACAAAACTGAGTTCCCTGATCCCGGTACCCTGTGCCATAGGATGTGTGTGCACGGTGTGGAAATCTGCTTCCCTTTTTCACATGGGAGCGGGATCTGAGGAGGTAACTGACGCAGCACACTTCAGTGCAGCCCCAGCTGAAACCACAGAGGAATTGAGGAAATGAGCAAGAGTGCTGCTTTCTCAGTGAGCCCGATATCAGCACAAGGGTGAAGGAGATAGACACTGAGGACACTCAACACCTACCAAACCAGAGATCCAGAGGCTCTTAAAAGCACATCACTGAAGTAGACTTAAAACACACAAAACATGGCTCAGAGAATTTTGCGGAAGAGGGGGCAGAAAGATTGTTAGAGCCACAAGTTGGGACATTATGCACAGAGACATTGCCTCTCCCCTATAACTGACTGTTACCCCCACAATGCACGACCCACAATCCCCATAGGGATGACCTGCATCCCCAACGAGGAGGTCCCCTTTGGAAAAGGAGCAGGGATGAGATAAAGGATGGTATGTTGTTTACATACTAAGTATGTCCATAACTAATAAAAGTGAACTTTAAAAAAGAATATACAGTTCTGGAGAGATGGCTTAGTGGTTAAGGTGTTTGCCTACAAAGCCAAAGGACCCAGGTTCGATTCCCCAGGACCCACGTAAGCCAGATGCACAAGGGGACACATCCATCTGGAGTTCATTTGCAGTGTCTGGAGGCCTTGGCATGCCCATTCAATCTCTCTGTCCCTCTTTCTCTCCCTCTCTCTCTCTCTCTCTCTCTCTCTCTCGTAAATAAATAATTCTAAATACACCTTAAAAAAAAGAATATACAAAACTGAGAGAAGCCTAATGAGGAGTATGCATTTTAATTAATAATTATGAGCCAATAAACATTGGCTCAGCAGTTGTTAGAAATGTACCACATTAATGCAAGATGCTAATAATGGGAACCCGAGCCAAGAGAGAAAGGAAGTGTTTGGGAACTTTCTGTACTTTCTGCAAGCCTAAAACTGCTCTAAAGAAATAGAAAAATGACTAGGGAGACTGAGGCAGGAAGACTGAAAGTTCAAGGCCTGCCTGGGCTACGTGATGAGTTCAAAGCCAGCCTGAGCAACTTAGTGAGACCCTGTCTCAAAATATACAGTAAAAAGAGAGGGCAAAGGAGCTAGCTTGGTGGTAAAGTGTTTACCTGGCTTGTGTGAGGCCCCTAGGTTCAATTTGTAGTACCACAAAAGAACCAATAAAGAAGGAAGAGGAAGAAGAGAAGAATAATGATAAAGAAAAGAAAAAGACAAAGAAAAAAAGGTCTTATTTAAATTAAATACTTTCTTAGTTTGAATCATATTATTGCCAAATTGTGTGTATTAATTGTCAGCTTTAGCCTGCGAACATGTTATGAAATTATTTTTACTTTCAAATACTGAGATTATGACAGGTGTGGGAGTGGGTGGCATATAGATCTTCCCATAGTTCAGCATGAGCCAAATTTTAATGAGCCATGCAATCACTGGGGATCTTGTTACAGGCAGACATTGATTTAGCAAAACTTAGATGGGGCCTGAGATTCTGTATTCTAACCAGCTCCCAGAAAGCATGTGATATAGGGTGAGATGAGAGAGGGAGAGAGAGCAAGATTTAAAATATGTCTGCATTGAACATGCACAGACTTTTTTTATTATTATATCTTAAATAAGACAATATAACAATTACATTGCAGAAGTCATGTTAAGTAATCTAGAGATGATTACTTTTAATGTATGGGAGGATATGTGTAGTTTATTGCAAATATTGCACCATTTTCTATAAGGATTTGAGCATCCTCAGATTTTGGTATTTGCTGGGAGGTTCTGGAACCAGTCTCTAAACGATACGAATGGAAAATTTTGCAATGAACTATATCTTCTCCTCCATTAGAGTGGCTAAAATTGACTGTGCCTGCAGACAGAGGACATGAGGACAAAATGAGCAGTACCCATACCATGAAGACCTGTGTTTGCCTGGCTTATGGCCCTATTGTATGCAGTGAACACACTGAGTCAGTGGTACCGTCAGTGCCCAGGGTCTCTCAAGGGAGTTCCTGCCAGCGGGCTTTCTATGCCTACTCTGATGGGGTCTGTGTCTCCCAGGGGGTGGAAGCTACTGTGGAGAAACTAAAAATGAAGAACAAATTCTGCCTTCCCTCTCTCCTGGAGAACCAAAGCTGGATCCACCAGAAACATACCATTCATGGGCACCACCATCAGCTTCAAAACTTCCTCTTGTAAGGAAGACCCCTGCAACACAGCGGTCCTATGGGGTGACAACACCTGGGCCTTGGGAGGGGCCCTCCTGTTCAGCCTGGAGTCAGTTCATCCCAGAGCCTGCTGCCCTTTCCATCACAGGAGGAGGGTGAGAGCCCAGCTGGACGAGGACTTGTGGACAGTCCCTTGTGGACAGGTGAAATCTCATCCAATTCACACTGTTTGGACCCAGGACTTTTAGCTCTATGTATCCTGGGAAGCCAGCTTTCTGTGGCTTGCTGTTCTGCACCCTGGAGGCATGAGGACAGCACTAGAAAGAGTGAGAATCCAAGACACTAAGTCACTACTGTCTAAGCACAACATGACCCCTGGTGTCTGGGGCCCTGCAGGCTTCTCACACATACAGGTCACACTACCAATGAGTCTAATAATCCATCAGCTGCTCACTCTCCCACCCATCCCCCCAAAAAATGATTAAAATTGAACACAGTAGGGCAGTTGGTGGGAGAATGTGGAACAACGTGCACTGACAGTGGCTGTGCAAATGGCCGCAGCTGCTTGACACAGCTGGGAAAAGTCAAAGCTGTGCTCATTGCGCAATCCATTGGCCCCTCCTAGGAATATACCCAAGATAAATGAAAATGCATGCGTTCAGAATGACAAGCCTTGGATGTTCCCTGGAGAATCGACACAAGCAAAACCCTGGAGAAAATAAATCCTCTGCTCTTCCTTTTCTGTTCACCATCAGGAGATTGTGAGCGTCTCCCATGTCTTCCCTCTGAAGGTCCTATCTTTCCCTGTTCCACCTCTGTCCTGTAACTCACTGGAAACAGAAGCTTCGAAAGGCACCTGATAAAGGTAACTGACTTGGACAGCCTTCTGTTTCCAAATCTCAGAAAACAAATCAAAGATAGAAGGTAACTGCTGACAAAGCCAACATGGTATGGCTCAATTAAGAGGATGGCGTTCTGGTTAAGATGGTGGGATACAAGCCATATTTGAGAGAAAGAACAGAGGGACGAGATACACAGAAACAGGTACTTCAGCTAAACTCTGCCAGCTAAACTACCAGTACAAACTACAACCAGAGAGGAAGAGTACCTAGCCTCAAATGCCCCTGGCTGCCAGCCAGACACTGCGAGCCTAGCAGGGACTCAGTCACCTGGTACCAAACAAAGGTAGCCAGAGAACTAGACACAGCAATCTCCCAGTCCTTTCCCTGGCATTAACTGAACAGAGGCCCCTCTGAGAGGTGTCTCCAAGCTTCCCTCTGGCAGTGAAGATTCGCCACTACTCCCAGTCTGCTACTGCGATCAGCCTCAGGTAACATCTGAAGCTCAGATATGTGATCCCCATGATCTCTATATCCAGCCAAAGTACTTATGGTGGCATGAGTATAAAACATCCCTCATAGCTTCGTGTGTTTGTGATGAAGCTCCAACTGGTGAATCCTTTGGGAGGTGGAGCTTTGCTGGAGGAGGTGTGACACTGGGAGGGGAAGGCCTTAAAGTCTGTTAGTCGAGCCCCATTGGATGTTCATTAGTCCACTCACTCTCCTCCTCCCCTGCTGCTGTGAAGATGTGACATCCAGCTGTCTGTTCCTGCCATGTTTTGCCCATCATCTATGATGAAGCTTCCCCTTGAAACTATAAACCAGAATTAAACCCTTTCCTTCCATAAGCTGCTTCTGGTCAGGTGTTTTGTCCCAGCCATGAAAAGGTAACTGGTACATATGTCTTCCTTCAAACCTCATTTTAAACTGAGTTGCTTCTATCAAGCCTCCCGCATACAACACAGTAGACTCCATACAAGCCCATAGCCAGACAAGCTTCAGACCTTGGGGCGTCACACCAGTGCTAAACTGGATAGAAGTCCACATGCAGTTCAAGGCAGTCTCAGAAAACAATTCAGAAAGACAATGCTTGTGGGAACATCCAATCACAGTCTCTCTTTCTCACTAGGATACTAAAGAAATTGAGAAAGAAGATGAGAAACAGCATATGAAGCCAGGTGTGGTGGCTCACACCTTTAACCCCAGCACTCAAGAGGCTGCAGTAAGAGGATTACAGTGAGTTCCAGGCCAGCCTGGGCTAGAGTGAGACCCTGTATCAAAAAAGAATAAAGGAATGAGGGCTGGAGAGATGGCTTAGCGGTTAAGGTGCCTGCCTGCTAAGCCTAAGAACCTGGTTCCAATCTCCAGGTCCCACATTTAGCCACATGCAAAGTGACGCAAGGGTGCAATGCTGCACTTGCCCACAAGGGGGTGCGCGCATCTGGATTTTGTTCACAGCAGCTGAGAGACTGCTGGTGCACCCATCTCTATCTGTCTCCCTCTCCCTCTCTGTCTGTCTCTCTCTGTGTCTCTCTCCAAAAATAAATAAAATAATAAAAAAAGAATGAAGGAATGAATGAATTAATGAGCAGGTGGATGCCAAAATATTGCCTTTATCACTGACAGGAGCATAGTTGAAGAAAAAAGCTTATACAAAGGGCCCATGGCCCTGCCAACTAGGTGACACCAGAGGGTCAAGTTACAACCCCCACCCAAATGTTGGCCTCCCTCCTCAGAGACCTCTGTAGATAAACTGATAATGAGATTAAAACCTGAGGGAAGGGAAGTTCTTGCCATTGAAGAACTGGATTTATACTTCCATTCAAAAAAGTCACCCTATTCAAGCAAATAAAAGGGGGTGAAGAGAGACCAGGAGTGATTTATGAAATTTCTTTGAGGGGAGAATCTTTCTCGAAGAACCTGGAGTATTCCTAGGCCCTATCCACTAGTAAATATGAATTCAAGCTGGGTTGGGATAGAAGGCTTGCCTAGGAACATAGGCATTTCCTGAATTTCACAATATTTCCATTTTGTGCTTCATTTTCTTCTCTCTTATTTCCCCTAAGGTTTCATTGCAGATTTTACAACTCAAAGCCAGGTTTCTCTCTGCTGCCCTCAGTTGCTCCCACAGCCTCACTCTGTCCTGGCACAGTGCATACAGCCTCTGTAGGTACACTTGAAAAAAGCAAAAATTACACTTAATGGCTAACTTTATGACCTGGAAACTAAGAGAAAAGTCAATATTGGAAGTGTCAAAATAGTGTGAGTTTTTTTTAAAAAAATAACTTAGGAAATAACTCATTTTTTCCCATGGGGTACAGAGTGAGGAGCTGTCAGAATCAACTCATCCACAGACTAGAAGTTCAAACAGAAAAAAAAAAAAAATCTGTAAGAAATTAAAACACAAGCTCTGGAGGCTAGTATTCCCCCATAAAATTTTCTGGGTTTATGAGAATGTTCTGGACCTGTGTTCACCAAAGCAGTAGCTACTAGCTCTATGTAGTTGCTAAGCACTTAATTTTTTATTTCCTTTAATTACAATTAATTCAAATTTAGTCACATGGGATTTCCCATCAACCTCCTAGAAACAACCCTGACATGGTCCTACCCATCGTGAGGAAATGACATGGCCATCGAATGGATGCTGACTCACTCCCAAGTCACTGAAATATGCAAAACTCATATAAAAGTCAGTTCCTGGTCTAGGGAGATGGGTCTGCAGTTAAAGATGCTTACTTACAAGGGCTACCAGATTGAGTTCAATTCTCCAGCACACAATTAAAGCTGAATGTAACATGGCACACGCATCTGTGCTCCCAATGAGCTTATCACAATGGGAGGTGGAACTCACAGCCAGCTAAGTTGGACATTCATTTGCAGCCTAATAGTTCATTTGCAGTAGCAACAGACCCTGTCTCAAAGGTGGTGGAGCACATATACCTCAACGTTGTCCCCTGACCTCCACACGTATGTCATGGCATACATGCTCATACACACAATTAAACATGGGGAACAGAGACCAGCTCCCAATAAAGGATCTAGCTGACATGAGGAAAACCCCATTTGGGGTCACAGTTAACAGCCTAAAGACAGACATAATTAAAGTACTACTATTGCATTTACTCTAAAAGAAATATATGCATGCCCAAGTGGGTGGTTCCTGGATAGCTTCTGATCATACAAGGTAGAAGTAAATTATACAAGGTTTAACTGCCTGCAAAGCCTACATATTCAACTCCTCTGTTTAGCCCAAATTGTCCCTAATAGGTGGTTAAAAGTTGCCTCACAAACAATCAATACATGGGATCTAGTGAAACTACAATGTTATTGTATAGCAAAGGAAACTTTCAACTGAGTCAAGAGACCACCTAAAGATTGGGAGAAAAGTCTTCACCAGCGAGATATCTGACAGAAGATTAGTGTCTAAACTATATAAAGAACTCAAAAAAACTAGCCGGGCATGGTGGTGCATGCCTTTAACCCAGCACTTGGGAGGCAGAGGTAGGAGGATCACCTTGAGTTAGAGGCCACCCTGAGACAATGTAGTCAATTCCAGGTCAGCCTTGACTAGAGCGAGACCCTACCTGGCAAAACAAAAACAGAAAACAACAACAAAAAGAACTCAAAAGAACTAAACAATAAAAAAAATCAAACAATACAATAAAAAAAAATAGGTCATGGAACTGAACAGAAAGAACTCAAAAGAAGAAAAATAAATAGCCTAAAAACAAAAGTGGAAAAAAAAATTCAACATCTTTAGCTATCAGGGAAATGCAAATTAAAACCACTTTGAGATTCCATCTCAAAGTTAGAGTAGCTATCATCAAAAAAGAAAAACAAAAAGAAAAGCTGGGCGTGGTGACGCACGCCTTTAATCCCAGCACTCGGGAGGCAGAGATAGGAGGATCACCGAGAGTTCCAGGCTACCCTGAGACTACATAGTTAATTCCAGGTCAGCCTGGACCAGAGTGAGACCCTACCTCAAAAAACCAAAAAAAAAAAAGAAAAAAGAAAAAGAAAGGGTTGGAGAGATGGCTTAGTGGTTAAGGCGCTTGCCTGTGAAGCCTACGAACTCATGTTCAACTCTCCAGATCTCACATAAGCCAGACGTACAAGGTGATGCAAGCACACAGGTCACACATGCACACGGATGGCACATGACTTCACAGCAGCTGTCATCACCTGCACAATACTGGGCACATCAACATGTTATCGTGGATGACGAAGGAAGACAAAATAAAATGAAGACATCAAAATCGTAGAGGGACTGGTTGGAATGTTCAGTGGAAGGCGTATAGAAGAGTGGGGACAAGAGACAGGGACAGGAGGGGGACTAAGGTCAAAATACATTTTGTACCTATATAAAGATTGTCAATAAAAAAGGTTTTAAATAAATGCCTTAGTTATCAATTACCACAATCATGTTGGATAACAAACCAAACCATCCTCAAACTTAAAGGTTTAAGCAACAAACATTTCTTTTATTATTATTTTGATTTATTTAAGAGAGAGAAAGAGGCAGAGAGAGAGAATGAGAGAGAGAGAGCACCAGGGCCTCCAGCTGCTGCAAATGAACTCCAGACACAAGTACCACCTTGTGCAGCTGGCTTACATGGGTACCAGGGAATCAAATCTGGGTCCTTAGGCTTTGCAGGCAAGTGCCTTAACTGCTAAGCCATCTCTCCAGCCTGAAATGGATTTTCAACAAACAAAACTAATAGATAAATTATCTAATGACATTGACATGGTCAAAGCATGTTTTTATTTTATTTACCTGTTTATTTGAGAGAGACAGAATGAGCATGCCAGGGCCTGTAGCCATTGCAAATGAACTCCAGATACATACACTGCCTTGTGCATCTGGCTTACATGGGTACTGGGAAATAGAACCATCTCTCCAGCCCCAAGGCATGTTTTTAGAACATTTCTGCTGTAACTGCACTCCGAAACAAAGGCACCTTTTTTCATTACCCTGTAACATTCAGGTTCCTTTCAGTTGCTAGTACCCAAGTCTGCTGCAACTCAGATGGCTAATGAGCAAAGAGAAGCAGCTCACTTCAGAGTTCTTCAGGCAAGGCTCTAGAGATCAACCATTGGGTATGCTAAGTGCTAAGGGATTTCCCAGGACACAGAAAAGTCCCCAAGACCAGTTCATGGGTTGGTGCCATGTATGGCTCTGTGTCTTCAAAGACCCCCATGTCCTTTCTTTTGCTTTCTGTTGTGCCATCCGCAGCACACTGCTAAGGCCATCTATGTGGTTGCAACATGGTGACAATACTCAGAACAATAGAAGAACCATTTCCTCCCACTTCTTTGTTTATCAGAAAGGTCTGTTTTCCAGAAGCATTTCAGTAGCTTCTTTCTCAATCTCACTGGCTTGGATTTGACCCCGTGTGCTTTAACAGGATTGGATTAGGTTCATTCAAATCTATTTTGGAGGCTGGGCAACTTGGGGTGCACTGTGTGAATATATGCCTTGGCATCAGACTGGAATGTCAGAGAGGAAAAGAGAACCCACAGGGACTTAAGCTTCTACATTATCCAGTGAGGGAGGGCTTATGAGTGACTGCTGCAGCATCTTGTACAGGGCCTGGGTTAGCAGGGCAGACATCCCGGCCCAGAACTTGGGGAGTTGAAGCTTGGACTGTGAGAGTGCTGAGGCCAGGCCTGCCATGAGCTGCTCCCATAGGGTTAGTACTTAGGTAAACAGAAGGGAAGAGCGAGGCCTACAAGACAATTGAGCAGACTCTACTAGTTCATGAGATGCAACACCACCTGGTCCATGCAGATTAGGGGTGTGTGTGTGTGTGTGTGTGTGTGTGTGTGTGTATACAGTTTGACTTTTAATATTTTATTTTTGATAATTCCATACATACATAAAATGCATTTTGATTACCCCCACTGAAACTCTAGATTATTTTATTTTTATTCATTTTTAAAATATTTTATTTTTATTTATTTGAGAGAGAGAAAGAGGCAGAGAGAAAGAGAGAATTAGTGCACCAGGCTTCTAGCCACTGCAAATGAACTCCAGACACATGTGCCACCTTGTATATCTGGCTTATGTGGGTCCTGGGAAATGGAACTAGGTCCTTTGGCTTTGTAGGCAAGTGCCTTAACCACTAAGCGATCTCTCCAGCCCCTTATTCATTTTTTAAATTATTAATTAAGAACTTTGCTGTTTGAACAAATCATATGCTGAAAATCAACCTAGATCAACCTGGAAAATCAAGTTGGACAATATTACACACCTGTGCAATAGTGGCACTTGGCCTATGCAGGTAGCCAAGGGGTCTCTTTGATTGATTGGATGAAAGGCCCGCTTTGTGGGAAAGAACTCATAGCTGGTACTGAGAACCAAGTCAGAAGCCTAGGGAGTCGATGGTCATAGACCCCAGAGAGGAGTTCCCACTAGTCTTTGGCCCAAAACAGAGGCTACACCCATCAAAATGTCTCTCCTTTAACCATGCTTATTCCCTTTACCCCATACTGCTCTCTCTCTCCATTGGAGAATCTGTTCTCTTTGTTTACAGAAGGCAGTGGAAACCAGAGAGGATCAAAATCCATCAACTGACAAGAAAAGATTACTGACTCCCTATCATGAGATGAGCCACCTCTTGCACATCAGCCAGGGTCCAGGTGACACCACAGAGGAATGATGAGTTACACATGAGTGGTGCATGTAAGTTTTATGTGTAAAGACGAGCCTGCACTGCGTCATATGGCTTTACCAGACTAGCACAAGTTATGTGGCCCATTGTAAAGCCAGAAGTCTGCTGGCAACTCAGTTCCAGTTCAGGTGGATTAATTCAACACGTACCAAAAGTGGTTTTCATTTTAGAATTTACCTTGGTAAATCTTCAAGTCACATCTTGAAAATTAAGTGTTTGAACAGGCTGTACACTGGAACTTAGCTTTTTTGGAAGAAATTGTCATATTTTAATCCTTACTCTTTCAGTTAAAAATTTTTAAAAGCCTTTGTATTTTATTTATTTATTTTTATTTGTGAGAGATTGAAAGAGACAAAAAGGCAGATGGGGGCAGGTGGAGAGAAAGAATGGATGTGCCAGGGCATCTAGCCAATTCAAACGAATTCCAGACATAGGTGCTATCTTGTGCAACTGGCTTTATATGGGTACAGGGGAATCGAACTCCAGTCCTTAGGCTTTACAGGCAAGTGCTTAACCTCTGAGCCATCTTTCCAGCCCCTTTCACTTTTTCCTACACATTGCTGTGGACTCTGATTGCCCAGCCAGAGCAAAATGAGGAGGACAACTTTCCAAGTTCTTCAATGGCTCAGCTAGCTCAGAGTTTGTCCATGTTGTTCAAGAGCTTGTGAAGGATCTGCCTCTGGGCAAATCCTGGGAGGAAATTCCTCTGCAATTAATCCTAAGAGCTTGGTCAGCTCCTACATCTCACTGAATTCAGTAAATCAAAAGCACTGCGCCCACAAGACAAATATCAATAACTTCCCTCTGAGGTTTTGAAAGATTTATCAACCCTAAACAAGAAGGGAGGAGTGCATGAAAAAGGTCCCCATCAAACAAGCAGGAGTGACGCCTGCTCCAGCGGCTATCTGAGTGTATTTCACAGAGGTGATCATCTTATGTACACATCACAGAAGCCCTCAACGTTAAGGTTAAGGATGGCCTCAACAGATCTTGTCTAAAGTATTCATTTAAAAATGAAGACAGGTGGGTGAACTTTAAACATGCCTTGGTAATTCGTTGTCATTGTGAAGCTTTTTCCCAATAATTTGACATTTCTAGTCATTTGTCTTCCTAGTGCCAGTGAAGGAGAAAGGGGAGAAGGCAAGGACTTGAGATTCATCCAAACATTTCTCAAGTCTTCTGCATTCAAGAATTTAGATTCTTTTCAATCAATGGAAAATGCTGTGGATAACCTTTTGTTCAATTTCCACATGAAGATTAAACATGTGGATCTTTTTTTTTTAATTATGAGAGAAAGAGAATGAGAGAGAGAGAGAGAATTGTCGTGCCAGGGCCTTAGCCACTACAAACAAACTCCATACGCATGTGCCACCTTGTGTGTAAACACCACCCATGTGCATGCATCACCTTGTGCGTCTGGCTTACATGGGTTCTGGGGAGTAGAACCTGGGTTCTTAGGCTTTGCAGGCAAGAGCCTTAACCGCTATCTCTCCAGCCCAAACACGTGGATCTTAATAAACATATTTTAGTCACTAAAAAGGAAAACATTATGCTAACTGGATGCATCTGGACAGCATCTGGGGAGGGGTGTCTTTGATTGGTGGAGACATAAGGTGACATTGTGCAGGTTCAAAGGGAGTCTGCCATTCTGAGGAAGTTGAGAGGAACTGGGAAGCATAGAGAAAAATGAGTAAAGCCTGGTGGTGAGCCAGGTGCTTGCAACTTAATTGAACCTCTACTGAATGCATGGTAAACACTGTCCATGGCCCACTAGGAATCTCCCACCCTCTATTATCTGTCATATATGTGTCATATAACAAAACACCTCAAGGCTCAGTGGCCCACAAGAATAAAAAAAAAAAAAAAAGTCTTGCTTATGCTTGTTCAGAATGGCCAGGGACTGGTCCATGTAGGCTGGCCTCAGTTAGTGTGTGGTCCAGGCTCCATGTGTCTTTCCTTCTCCTTGGACCAACAGGCACCCTAGGCTTTGTTCTTCTCATGATAATGACTGCAACACAAGAAGATAAGACAGGGCTGGAGAGATGGTTCAGCAGTTAAGGCACTTGCCTGCAAAGCCTAATGACTCGGGTTCAATTCTCCAGTCCCACACGAAGCCAGATGCACAAAGTGGCACATACATCTGGAGTTTGTTTGTAGCAGCTGGAAGCCCCAGAGCACCCATTCTCTCTGTCTCTCTTCTTTCTCTGTCTCTCCCTTCTTGCAAATACATAAAGAAATTTTTGGGGGCTGGAGAGATGGCTTAGATGCCTCCTAAGCCTAAGAACACTGGTTCCAATCTCCAGCGGTTCCAATCTCCAGGTCCCACGTTTAGCCAGATGCAGTGATGCAAGGGTGCAATGCCACCCTTGACCACAAGGGGGGTGCACACCTCTGGATTTCGTTCGCAGCAGCTGAGATACTGCTGGCGCCCATCTCCGTCTTCTCTCTCTCTCTCTCTCTCTCTCTCTCTCTCTCTCTCTCTCTCTCTCTCTCTCTCTCCCAAAAAATAATAAAAAGAAAAAAAAAAAAAAGAATTTTTTTTAAAAAAGAAGTCACTCTTCATAACTACTTCTCTAGACTGCTCCCACCCTCTGTGCTAAAATGTCCTCACTCAAAGCCAGTAACGCCACAGCTTAATTTTGATTGTCAGCCCAATGAAATCTGGAATCAATTAAGAGCCACAACTCTGGGGTGGGGGGATCTGAGAGGACACCTCCAGGAAGGATTGAGGAGCCATTCTCCCCCAGAGATAAAGAGGCCCAGTGAACGGCAATGATAACTTGACTGCCTGCCTTCACTTCCTGCTGGTGAGCGTGTCTCCCATTGTTGTTGCTGCTGGTGCTGCCGTCCTTTGCTGACATCAGAATACAACTTCTTTGGCTTTCCAAGGTGGACTGAAAAGTGATTCTGTAGGAATTTACCAGGTGTTCAGCACCAGATATGAACTGGCAAAGCATCTAACTTTGGACTGAGTAGCTATTGGGTTCTCAGCCTCCCAGTCCATTGCACAGATAGCCATTGTTGGATTACCAATCCCTATTGTATAAAACAACCTAACAAATAGCTTTTGTGATATATACTGATTCTAACATTTCTGTTCCTATGGAGAACCTTGACTAACACAACTAATGCAAATAATCACGGCCCCATAGACTCCACTCTGCAAATGGGGATTCACTTCACGTTCCTTATTTACCATAACAAGAGATGTAGCAACTGCTTTCGTCCCACAGTTTAGCGGTGTGAGCTGGAAACTTGTGTCTGCTTGGCTGGGCTCTCCATGGCTTCCACCATGCCGTGAAAAATCAAATCCCAAGCAACACATAGACCAATTTGAGTGGACTGTTCTATTTTGCCTCTTCAGCTTCCCTCAAGGTAGAATCCCAAGGGGAAAATTGCAAACATCTGGTCAGGAGAAAGACTACAAGGTACTTATTTTCTTGCTGCAGGAAAAGTCAATTAGAGTTTCGATTTCCTTCTTTAAATGTCAGCTTTTTACGACATCCTGAAGGGAGAGTTGGCAGCCTTTACATGAGGTAAAGAAGCGTCTAAAATGACACAGAAGGGTCAAGGGATTAAAGGGCCCTCTCAGGCTGTCGAAACTTCCCAATGCTCTCAGCTTCTATTTTGAGCAGAGCATTTGGCTTCCCTTGTAGCTTCGAGCAAGCGTTTTGGATCTCCCTGCCACACTTTTCTACTGTTTGCAAAAAGTGGTAATAAGGCTTGCTGCTGATAATGCATGTAAAGTGCTCCAAAGAGCTCGGGAGGAAGGTAGGCTTCTTGAAGGGAAACCTGTCAGCATGCCACCCCCTGGCTGCCAGATAGTTTCAATGTCTGGTACCTCTCATTAGAGCATCTGGTCCTTTCTCAGAGAAGTTAGGCTTAGGCAAACGCCAGAATAAATGGAGCAGGAAGGATCTCTTCTCTTGCTTCTGCTGCAAAGGAGAGCTGTCAAGTTGAGTGATGAATGGTTACGGTTCCTCACTTGCTAACACTTTGTACCCTATTTTCAAATTAAGGGGCACATTGTTGGCACGCCCAAAAGGTTAACCGCTCCCATTTTGTGGCTGCAATCACTAATGGGTGCTTTATCACTGTTTCTGTGGAAGGAACGTCTTGTCTTCCTAATCCTCCGCCCTGCAGAGCTGAGTGAGATTTTGGGAGCATCTCAAGTTTCCAAAATTAGATCCTAAATCACTCTTCTGCTTGCTTGTAGGGAGGTAGGGCACCAAGCAGACATAATAAAATGATCCAATTGATACTTCTTAAAAGTTATCTCTAAAGGGCTAGAGAGATGGTTCAGCAGTTAAAGTGCTTGCCTACAAAGCCTAACAACTGTGGTTCAGTTCCCTAGGACCCAAGTAAAGCCAGATGCACAAAATGGTGCATGCATTTGGAGTTCATTTGCAGTGGCTAGAGGCCCTGGCCCACCCATTCTCTCCCTCTCTCTATCTCCATCTCTCTTCTCCCTCCACCTCTCCTTGCAAATAAATAAATAAATATTATCTTTAAAATTCTTTCTCAGTTATAGGGGGCTTCATTTTCTCCCTCTACAGATATGCTTTGTAGACACAGTACAATCAACGTTGATACCAGAAATAATTCAAAGTGGTTCGTGCATAATGTTATCTTTGAACTCTTACTATCAGACCTGCTTTGACGGAGTGACTTGTAGGTTTGGGGTGAGGATAGCAACTGGGCTGTGAAGGCTGAATAGGGCCCCATGGATGGAACACTGGAAAATGTTGTCAACCTCTTCCTGGGAAAGGTCTGCTCTGTGACAATGAAGAGTCCTTCACTGTATTTAGAAGATTTCTTTATTTTTAATTTAGAGAGAGAGAGAGAGAGAGAGAGAGAGAGAATTGGCACACCAGGGTCTCAGACACTGCTATCGAACTCCAGATGCTTGCACCACCTAGTGGGCATGTGCGACCTTGCGCTTGCCTCACCTTTGTGTGTCTGGCTTACATGGGATCGGGAGAGTTGAACATGGGTCCTTAGGCTTCACAGGCAAGTGCCTTAACCACTAAGCCATCTCTCCAGCCCTATTCAGAATATTTCTAAACATCAACTAATGTTTCAGAGAAAGCAATCTTTTCAAGACAACAAACACAAAGATATCTTTGATCCCAACTGTCTACAGCGCCACCATCATGCATGATTTTACCAGAGTTTGCATTTTAAAATATATTTCTGTCTGAATTGGCCTTGATATCCATGACCTTGCTGTGCCTAGCAATACCTCCGCAAGACTCTCATAATAGAAGTAAAAGATGATGACATCAAATTTAAAAAGAGACTAATGGAGAGAGGGAGGGGATATGATGGAGAGTGGAGTTCTTAAGGGGAATGGGGGGAGGGGAGGGAAATACTATGCACCTTTTGTATGTAAGTATATTTTGTTGTCAATAAATTTAAAATATATATATATATATTTCTGTCTGTTTTATTTATGATAAATACGCTCAAATTCAAACAGATTTATTTACCTATCCATTTATATGCTATTTAAGGTAGAACATCAGAACTTTCTTCCACTATGCCCCACCAAATAAGTCAATTTAAAAACAGATTTTATTTATTTATTTTAATAGGTTTCTTTTGGTTTTTGTTTTGCGACAGGGTCTCATGTAACACAGGCTGACATTGTACTCACTATGTAGCTGAGGCTGGCCTTGAACTCCTTCTCCACCTCATGTGTGTACCATTATGCCTAGCTTTCAATTTTCTTTTGTTTATTTTTGTTTTTCAAGGTAGGGTCTCACTCTGGCCCAAATTTTTAAATTCAGAGAAGAAAGGGGACTGGGGATGTAGCTCAGTGGTAACAAGCAAGGCTCTGGTTTCCATCCTTAGCATGCAACAAAAAAAAAAAAAGGAAGAAAGGAAAGAGAAGGCAAGATGTGGGAGGGAGGTGAGGGTGTGGGAGAAAAGGGGAAGTGCAGGTTGGGGAGACAGCTCAGTAAAGTGCTTGCTGCACAAGCATGAGGGGCTGATTATGGACCTCTAGAACTTGTGCAAGATGCCAAGTGTGCTGGTGTGCGCTGATAACCCCAGCACTGGGTAGGCAGAGACCAGAGGATTGATTCCTAGGGCTCACTGGCTAGCTAGTCTGGCTGACTCAGGGAGCTCCAGGCTCAGTGTGCAATTCTGCCTCAAAAGCTAAGGTGGAGTTTCAAGTAAGACAGCCAAAGTTGGTCTCTGGCCTCCACAAGCACATACACACACATGTGCATTTATATACATATGAATGTGCATACCATGTACACATACATATGAAAAAGAAAGAAAGAAAAATCTAAGCTGGCAGTCATGCACTACATGCGTTACATGGTCTGTAACCCCAACATTTGAAAGGTGGAAACAGAAAGATGGTGAGTCTAAGCCAGCCTGAGCTACGGAATGAGACCCTGTCTCAATAAATACAACAAGCAAAAAAAAAAACAAAATCTAGTATATATACTCCCTACCTTAATAATTTTTAAAAAATGGAATCCCAAATCACTATGCTCTATTTACCTATTTCTTCCTTCTTTTACCTTAAAAATGTTGATTTTCAGTGATGTCATTGATCAGCCTTCCAAATCACAAACCCTTTCTGTGAAAGTGCTTCTTTGGGAAGCTGTTGAATAAAATAGAAGGAAATATTTACAGCAAGAGATGCAAACTCTGTAGACACCTTATAAATTATTGCTATTAAGCTAAGGCGAAGAGATAAATCCTAGGTACAAGAGACAGCTGGCCTCACGAAAATTATGCTACTAAGATTTAAAGCATATGGGTATGTTGTCTCTTCTTCCACACAGAAAAAGCTATGCTCAGTATCCATCAGTATCGCAAAATTAAAAGTAGGAAGGTGGGCTGGGAGAGATGGCTCAACAGTTAAGGCACTTGCCTGCAAAGCGTAACGACCCAGGTTCAGTTCCCGAGTGCCCACATAAATCCACGTGCACAGAGTGGTGCATGCATCTGGAGTTCATTTGCAGTGGCTAGAGTCCCTGGCATACCCATTCTCTCTCTCCTGCCCCCCCTCCTTGCAAATAAATTTTTTTAAAAATTTTAATAGTAGGAAGGAACTGCAATGGAACAATACTTATTGCTATGATCGACGGATAGAAAAATTGCAAGCTCATTGTGCAACTAGCACTCGTGCTGTAGTGTTCCCAGGAGGATTTCACCTGGGATGCTGACACTGTCAGCCTCTGCACCCTCTGCCTGGCGGCCCAGTCTCATCTGTCTCTAGTCCATCAGGTGCGGGAACATAGTCTCCTTTAAGCTGAGATGGATGGTCAAGAAGTATTATCTCAATAGTGCGTTCTTCCCAGGCGACGGGATCCTTCTCTGCACATTCCGTAAGGACACGTGTCTTCCTTTTCTTGCTTGAATGGCCCTGGTCAGTGTTCATGGGTCAGCAGCAAAACAAGAGAGATAGGGCCTATGGCCAAGCAGCAAAGTCCCTGTGTTAATAACTCTAGGAGGGAAGGAGATGCTCTGTGTTTTCCTTCTTATTATTGACATGTAATTTAAAACATCGGTCTGATTATAGAATAGTGATTACTGGAGGTTGGGGAGAATAAGAAGGAAGAGGGATCCACAGGTCAGGATAGATCACAAGTGCCAAGACTCAGTCACATAGAAGGAACATTCTGGTATTCCCAAGCATAGTTGGATGACAAGAATTCACAATGACTTATCACGTTTTATGAAAAAAAAAACTGTAAAAGAGGAGATTTAAAGATATGTTACTTCTGTGTTGTTTTTTTAAAATATATTTTATGTTTATTTACTTATTTATGTGTGTGTGTGTGAGAGAGAGAGAGAAAGAGAGAGTCAGATATATAGAGAGAAAATGGGAACTCCAGGGCCTCCAGCCACTGCGAACAAACTGCAGATGCATGTACCACCTCATGCATCTGGCTTACATGGGTCCTGGGAAATCCAAGCTGGGTTCTTTGGCTTTGTAGGCAAGTGCCTTAACTGCTAAGCCATCTCTCCAGCCCATACTTCTGTGTTGTTTTAACCAAAATACTTGACACAGAAAATTTAAGAGCAGAAAGATTTAGTTTGCCCCATGATTTCAGAGAGTTTTGTCAATGGCTGCTTGGTCCTGTGCATTCGAACAGATCATGGTCACAGGAACATGTATCAGATGATGTTCTTCACCTTATGGAAGACAGGTAGCAGAGAGAGAAAGAGAGGTATAACCTTCAAAGGCATACTCCAAATGACTCATTTCCTCCACACAGGCCTCACCTCCTGTAGTGATTTGACTATAATGGTTTGAAAGTGAATGGCCCCATAGGCTCAGTTATCTTTGATCAAGATTAAGCTTCCTAGTCTTTAGCAGGTGGAACCCAGCCTGAAGAGGTTTGTTGCTGAGGGGAGCAGTATTGTGTTAATGGCCAGTCGGAGTTCTGGCTGTTCCTGCTTGCTGGTGCTGGCAGTTTTCTCTCTGCTATGGATGCATGATAGAGTGAGCCACCTTCCTCTGCCATGATGAAATTCCCCTCGTATCAGTTAAAATAAACCCTTTCCTCCCATAAGGTGCTTGGTCAGATGTTTGTCCCAGCAATGCAAAGGTAACTACAACACCTCCTGATGTTTTTGCCACCTCCCCACCAACTTGAGTCCAACCCTTCAACACATGAGCTTGCATGGGGACATTTCATATTCAAACCATAACTGGTTCTAAGCATAAAGAAATTATAAGGAGATTAAAATGCCAATTCAAAGCAGGGTGTGGTGGCACACACCTTTAATCCCAGCACTTGGGAGGCAGAGGTAGGAGGATTGCTGAGATTTCAAGGCCACCCTGAGACTACATAGTGAATTCCAGGTCAGCCTCAGCCACAGTAAGACCTTTACGAAAAAAAAAAAAAAAAAAAGCCAATTGCCCAGATTTGATCAATGCATGTTGCATATCAGTGTTAGAAAACCTGCCATTTTATTTCAGCCTCATTTGTACAACAGGAACGTCTGCCCTTTTTGGGATACATAAAGTAAGGCAAGGAGGTGAGTACCTCAAATTCTGAAAATGTTGCTGGTGAGAGTACCTCCCTGGATCCACTTGGGGAATCAGCTTCCAATGTATAAAATCACTAGACATTTTTTGTTGGACACATCTCTAAGAGTGGAATCACTGAGTTTTATGAGACAATTCTAGAAATATATCTAATAGAATTACCTATATATTTGACCAAAAAGCACATGTTTTTTTTAATCACCCAGATTTTTAAAAACATGTATACCCACGAAAAGGAACAGTAAATTGTAGAATATTCAGAGTAGCAGACTATTCAGCCATGAGTATTGACTACATCTTTGCTCAATATATGCAAACTTCACAATTATCATTTTGAGCAAAAGAAATCAGGAAAAAAGACCTCACACACCTTTTAGGGCTCTCTAGGAGACCAAGAATGTTCTTGCTCTTTGGTTCTAGTTATATAAATGGTTTGTGGTTTTGTAGTGCTGGGAATTGAACCTAAGGCCTCATGCATGCTAAGAAGTGACTTACCACTGAGCTATATCCACAGTCCTGTGTTTTTTTAAATATTTATTTATTTATTTACAAACACAGAGAAAGAGAAATGGGCATGCCAGGGGCTCCTGCCACTGCAAACAAACTCCAGATGCATATGCCACTTTGTGTATCTGGCTTTACATGGGTACTGGGGAATGGAACCTGGGCCATCAAACTTTGCAAGCAAGTGCCCTTAACAATTGAACAATCTCTCTAGACCCTGTAAGTGTTTTTAACTTGTGAAAATGTATTGAGTTGTCCAGTCATAATATGTGTTCTATTATCTATGTATCTGTGTGTGTGTATGCATATATACATATGTATGTAAATATATGTGTGTACATAGAGTTATCCCTCAGTATCCACAAAGGGCTGGTTTCAGGAGCTTCCTATTTCTGTTAAAATCTGCAGATGCTCAAGTACTTTATATAAGAGGATATGATATTTACATATTGCTTGTGAGATAATGGGAATGATGACAGGAAAAGTGTCTGTAAGTGTTCAGCATCGATGCACTTTCTTCTTTTGCATGTATCTTGCATCTGTGAGAGCGAGTTCACACATACAGAAGGCTAAGTGTATTATGCTTCAACGAGTAGTTAAAACAACATGCATGCAAAGATTTCAAAATGTCAAAATAGAAATTGTTGGGGGAAAGCTTCCACCTGGACTTCTTTTTGTTTAAGAGTATTTTAAAAATCTCTTTATATAGTTCAATTTATATATTTTCAGTTTACTTTTTCTTATTGAGATATTTTCCCATATGAACATATTGCTTATTGCTCATATTTACACTGGGTTATACACTTACATTTCCTCTCCTCTCCTCTCCTTCCACAGATGGAGCTCCTCAGTGGGATTTTCAGTATTCACCGTGGGGTCAGTCTCTGTGGTGGGGCTGGGGATGACCATGCTGCAGATTACACCTTCCTGCCTTGTGGCTCTTATATTCTTTCCGCTCCCTCTTGCACAATGTTCCCTAAGCCTTGGAGATCATGAGGTCATGTCTCTTTTTTTAGTTTTGAGCTCTCAGCATTATCTGATTTTTCTGCTTTGATGAGTTTTGAGTCTCCTCAGCATCCACTGCCATCTCCCCAGAGGAGGTTCTCAGGCTGGCCAGGAGAGGAGCACTCCTATTTAATCTATCACTTCCTCTGTAATGTTTCCTGAGCCCTGGCAGATGGAATAGAGTTGACTTGTCTTGTGCTAGACAATTGGCTTTTCTTGTGATACTGATGGGCCTTGGGGTCTCCCTCATATTCAGTGCTATCTATGAAAAGCAGATTCTCTAACCAAGAATGAGAACAGCATGGATCAAAGGGGGGATAAATATAGACATTTAGAAGATGGGTATAGCCTCTCCTTTTAGCCATAGAAAAGTGGGAGATTCCCTCTAGGGTCTATGGCTTTCTAAGACATACACTTCTGTCTTGGTTCTCAGTAGGTATGAATTCCCTTCCACTGAACAGGCCTTATATACCATCAGAGAACATAGCCTATGTGCCACTATTACACCAGTGTGTACATCTAGCCTGGCTGGTTAATTGTAAAGCTTGCAAGATTCACTGCTTGTTCACACTGTTGATGACCATCATCCCCCAGCTGGTCACTTAGCACTTTACTCTGAGAGCTAGTCAGCAGGGAGCTGGCTTCCCTCTCCATTCTAGCATGGTCTCTTAGTGTTCTACATCCACAGCCTGTGGTGTCTTCAGCAATAAGATCTCACAATTTAGCTCTTTCCACCTGACTTTTTTTTTTTTTTTAGGAGAGAGACAGAGACAGACAGAGAGAGAGAGGGAGAGGAAGGGAGAGGGCGTGCCAGCAGTGTCTCAGCTGCTGCTAACGAAATCCAGATATGTGCGCCTCCTTGTGGTCAAGTGCGGCATTGCACCCTTGTGTCACTTTTGCATCTGGCTAAACGTGGGACCTGGAGATTGGAACCGCTGGAGATTGGAACCGCTGGAGATTGGAACCGGCGTTCTTAGGCTTAGGAAGCAAGCGCCTTAACCGCTAAGCCATCTCTCCAGCCCCCACCTGACTTTTTATTTTCTCATTTTTCACTATCCTTCCCAGGCAAGAACAGTGCCATACTGGCTGGTGCTGAGGAGGGAGAACAGCTATACACCACAGCCTTGGTGGACCTAACTCTCCCTCTTCCTGCCCTACCTCTCTGTCTTAACTGCCATGATTCTGGAAGGTGAGAGATAGAAATTCCCTTCCTCCATAGGCTTTCGTCCCCTTCCATGTTGTATCCCACATGTATCCAGAAGAAAGGTCCCTGTCTGCCTAAAAACCAAGTCATATTCCCTGGACCATGGCTGATAGCCATACAGCATGACTTTCATTTCCAATCCCATTTCTTGCATCTATTTCTCAACTGCTTTCAAAGATAGAAGGGGAAGAGGCACGGTTACTTGTCACTCCTCAAACCTCAGTAACTTCTTTCTCGGCAGTTGGGAAATGCAGGCAAGGGTGAAGGTATTGCCTTTGCTTTATGGAGCATTAAGATCAGAGGTCAAGAGGTAGGAGGATCGCTGAGAGTTCGAGGCCACCCTGAGACTACATAGTTAATTCCAGGTCAGCCTGAACCAGAGTGAGACCCTACAAAACCAAAACCAAAAAAAAAAAAAAAAAAAAATCAGAGGTCATAAGCTCCTCATGTTGGGATGCAAAGATTGCTCCCTTGAAAACAAACCGACTGGACAGTGAGAGAAGAATAAAATCCACCTTCTCCTGTGCGACTTCCTGTACTAACTGAAGGCACTGCCTTCATGCTTTTCCTCTTGGATGAGGATTTCGTTTCACGGAATATTCTTTTGCTGTTGGCATCACAGTCACCATGCTACACATGGGAAAAATATATGACTATAATATTTTGTTTCCCTTCCCTTCAGTTTGGGCTTGTGTGGTGGTTTGAATGGATGTCCCCCCACCCCAATTGATTCAGGAGTTTATTATAAAGTTTGTCATTTAAACCTGTAGCCACCTGGCTGGGGGAGGTGTCACTGTGTGTGAATCCTAGGGTCCAACCCTAAGGCGGGTCTGAATTCCAACCAAAGACATGCAAAGTGCTTGAGCTTTGCCTGGAGTTTCTGAAGTGTGCTTGCTTATGGTGCTGGTGGTGGCTTGTTGCTTTTCTTTTTTGGCATAGACCTGTGAAAGTGGGGCCAACTGCTTCCATCATTATGGAACTTCCCCCTGGATCTGTAAGCTTCAAATAAATTCCCTCCCTTCCATAACTGTGCCCAGTCTGGAAGTTCATCCCAGCGACCTGAAACTGTCTGCTACAGATTGTATTTATGACTTGCTCTTTTTCATGTAGTAAACATAAGACAAGTAGAGGTTTCAAAAGTACTTATATCTAGACACCCCCCTCTTGCTACTGAAAGCCTTCCACCACTGTATGAAGAAACCTACAGTAACCAGCTAGAAGAAGAAAGGCCACATGGAGCAAGACCCCTGTCATCCCAGCCAAAACCCAATGCAAATATGATCATCCAAGACCTCTGAGCCCACCTCAGCAGCCCAAATGAGAATCACATGATAAAAAGGTGTTACTACTACACACCTATTAGAATAGAAAAAAAGGGGGGCATGGAGAGATGGCTTAGCAGTTAAGCACTTCCCTGTGAAGGCTAAGGACCCTGGTTCAAGGCTTGATTCCCCAGGACCCACGCAAGCCAGATGCACAAGGGGGAGCATGCATCTGGAGTTTGTTTGCAGTGGCTGGAGACCCTGGCATGCCCATTATCTCTTTCTCTCTCTCTGCCTCTTTCTCTGTCTGTCACTCTCAAATAAGTAAATAAAAATTAAACAAAAAAATTTTTTAAAAGAGAGAATAGAAAAAACCTGACAACACCAAGCGCTGGTCATGATGTGAATTAAGAGGAGCTCATTCATGGAGGATCAGAATACAAAATGGCAAAACCATTTTTGAAGGCAGTTGGCAGTTTCTTGAAAAATTGAACAAGGGAAGTAGAGAGATGGTTCCATGGCTAAAGGCACTTTCTTGCAAAGCCTGATGGCCTGGTTTTGATCCCCTGGTATTGATGTAAAAAGCCAGATGCACAAACTGGTGCATGCATCTGAACTTTATTTGCAGCATCTACAGGCCCTGACATTCCCATACTCTCTATTTCTCTCTCTCTCTCTTTCTCTCTCTAAAATATAAATAAATAAATAAACAAGAGCTGGGAAGATGGATCAGTGGTTAAGAGAGCTTGCTGGTTAAGCATGAGACTTCTTGGGCCAGAGACTAC
This sequence comes from Orientallactaga sibirica, assembly GCA_036365145.1. Taxonomy (NCBI): domain Eukaryota; kingdom Metazoa; phylum Chordata; class Mammalia; order Rodentia; family Dipodidae; genus Orientallactaga; species Orientallactaga sibirica. The sequence goes on from JAEOAD010000011.1 coordinate 22,822,839, forward strand.
CAATTTAGACTCCCCAGAACCCACATAAATAGCTGTGTGTATCCACCTATGTCTGTAATCCCAGTCTATGCTAAGCAAAGGGAGCGTCAGAGACCAAAGACTCACTGGGGCTCACTGAGTGACCAATGTCAGCTCTACGTTAAGGTGGAAACCCCATCTCAAGGAACTACACAGGTGAGCAACAATAGGAAGATGCCCTGTGCTCTCCTCTGGCCTCCACATGCCCTAGCATGGGGCATGAATATCTGTACACATACACATACCACATATCACACATACCACACCACACAAATACTCTATATACATAAACTCAAAAAAAATTAAATAAAGGGTTAAGCATGCACTTTCCTAGCATGCAAAAGGACCTGAGTTTAATCTTCAATACAGAAAAAAAAAAAAAAAAAAAGCCCGAGTGTGGTTGCACTCGTCTGTAATCTTAGTCCTTAGGAGGCTGAGGTAGGAGAATTTGAGTCCATCAGGAGAACGATGTTTCTTGTATCTTTGTTTGTTTGAGGTAGGGTCTCACTCTTGCCCAAGATGATCTGGAGCTTACTCTGTAGTCCCAGGCTGGCCTAGAACTCACAGTGATCTTCCTACCTCAGCCTCCCAAGTGCTGGGACTAAAAGCATATGCCACCACACATGGCTGAGAACTCTGTTTCAAACACAAAACAACAACAATTTACCCTAAAATATTCAAGTTCAGTTAAAAAAAAAAAAATCTGGGCTGGAGAGATGGCTTAGAAGTTAAGGCATTTGCCTGCAAAGCCAAAGGACCTTGGTTCGATTCCCCAGCACCCACGTAAGCCAGATGCACAAGGTGACTCGTGCATCTGGAGTTCATTTGTAGTGGCTGGAGGCCCTGGTGCACCTATTCTCTCTCTTTCTCTCTCTCGCTGTCTGCCTCTTTCCTTCTCTCTCGCTCTCTCAAATAAATAAATAAAAATTAAAAAGAAATCTACCTAGTTGTAAGTCACTAGATCTGGGGATCCTTGTTACATAGATTTGATTGCTTTGCCGGGGGGACATGCACAGCAACATCTGTTCACCCCAGATAGAAAAGACAATGACAGACCAAAGAAGCGACCCCATCTAAATCCAGATTAGTGAACCAGTGAATTTACTGGGGTTCCTTACAGAAGTATACAAAGGAGGGCTGAAGAGATGGCTTAGTGGTTAAGGTGCTTGCCTGCAAAGCCAAAGGACCTCAATTCAATTCCCTAGGACCCACATAAGCCAGATACAAAAGGTAGCGCATGCATCTGGAGTTTGTTTGCAGTAGCTGGAGGCCCTGGCTTGCCCATTCTTTCTCTCTCTTTCTCCCTCTCTCTTCCTTTGCCTCGTTCTCCCTCTCATATAAATAAATAAAAATTTTAAAAGGAAGTATAGAAAGGGGTTCCTTACAGAGCATGGGGAGGGGTTACATGGGAGACTGAGTCAACTGCATCAACAAAAAGTCCACAACAGCATAGGTGACGACTAATGTTGCATTATCACGCTTCAGCACAACTCACAGGCAGTTACAGCCCCAAAGAATCTCCTTCTCCACCAGCAATGGTTTACTGTTTAGGTAACCTGGGGACAGAGCTGAGAGTCTCACAAGTTTCCGGATCCCAGTAAGTATCATAACTTTCATGTGCGTTTCCTGACCCTCCTCCACAGAACACATAGAAAACACTGATACAATGGGTCAGCCTTGGGTAGGAGGAGTCAACTCTATGTCACCTCAGAACTGGAAAACACACAGTCAAATAGCACTCATGGAGCTAGAGGGATGGCTCAGCAGTTAAAGGCACTTGCTTGCAAAGCCTGATGGCCCAGGTTCCATTCCCAGTACCCACATAATGCCAGATGCACATAGCGAGTGGCACATGTATCTGGAATTCCTTTGCAGTGGCATGAGGACCTGGCATGCCCATTATCCCCCTCTCGTTTTTTCTGTCTCCTTGAAAATGAATAAATATTTTTTAAAATTGTACTCAGTTTGATGCCACCCTGAGACTACATAGTGAATTGAATTTCAGCCTGGCTATAGTGAGACCTTACCTCAATATATGTGTATATATATATATATATATATATATATATATATATATATATATATATATATATATATCACTCATGGGTTCAGGAGTGAAATGTTTCCATACTCATAATTTAGAATATTAGTTAAAAACAAACAAGGATGATTGAAGATTGGTACTTTATAAGAGAGACTCACTTTATCTGTCCCATTATGTGCTGTTTCCATTTCTTCCTTATTACTGGAGAAGAAATTCCTTCCTCTTTGGCCTGGCAGCAAAATTCCTATTTCTAGAAGCTTCCAAAGCTTCAAAAAATACAATGAATGTAAACAGGACTTCTGATGCAAGCCTGAGATCATAGCTACTTGAGCATCACAAGTTCCAGGTCAGACTGGGTAATTTAGGGAGACTCTATCTTGAAATATATATACATATTTTTTAAGGGCAATGAATGGGCTTGGTGTATTCAGGTGGCAGAGGTAGGAGAATCAATGTGAGTTCAAGGCCAGTCTGAGACTACATAGTGAATTCCAGGTTAGCCTGGGTTAGAGACCCTACCTAGAAAAACCAAAAAACAAACTGGTCGGGGGTGGGGGGCATGGATGGGATGGAGATGGCTCAGAGATTAAAGGAACTTACTTGTGAAGCCTGACTGCCTGTGTGAGATCCCCAGTACCCATGCAGGGACAGATGCACATACATCTGGAGTTGGTTAGCAGTGGCAAAAGGCCCTGGCAAGCCATTCTCTCTCTGTCTGTCTCTCTTTCTCTCCTTGTAAATAAGCAAATTAAAATGTTTGTTTTTTTTTAAAGGTGGGGCTATGGATGTCGCTTGGTAGCAGAGCACTTGCCGAGCCTGTGGGAGGCCCTAGGCTCAATCCCCAGCACCACAAAATCTGGGAAGGAAGGGAAGCCAAGCATAATGACTTCCTATGCTTCCTTATGAAGAGGCCGAAGACATGAGATAGTCAGCATCCCTGTTTTTATGCCGGTCTTGATCCAGCCACCTGATCTGATATGTCCTCACTCACCAGCACCACGGAGAAGAGAAAAACAGTATTTGGTCCTCTGAAAAGAGTGAGCTCACCACCCACTGCCCTCCCTTCCCACCTTGCTCTCTGCCTTCCCCTCCCACCTGCAGAAAGAGCCTCGGGTTTCATCTTTTATGATGGCCAGAGAACTTTCTGGATGTCAGGAACAGTATGCTGAGAACACTGCCTTAGAAGGTAAAAGCAGGAAGTTCACTACAGATGAGAAACTATTGTCAGGGTCCTGAAGTCACATTCCAGTGCAGGAAGGTTTGCTCTTGCCCTTCCAGCCGACGGCCGACCTTGTCTGGCTCTGCCACGCGCTCTGGGGATCAGAGCAGGGCGGTGATGCAGAGCAGACTCGCAAAGGGAGCTGGCAACAGTTTCAAAGCGCTAACTCCTGAATTGATAAGAATTCCATCAAGGCCATTAATTAGCTGCTAACCATATGCCTCTTGTCTTTAAATGTACTTCTTAATTCAAAATGAAAATGACAATTCAATTACAGACCAGTCCTGAGATTGAACTTCTATCTCTGAGCCATTTCACTCCTAGAATCCTCCCCCATTCATGGGACAGCAGAGTGAAACTTATCTTCCTCACGCTCCACCACCAGAAGGACAGTATGACCTGGAAAGTTAAGTCTACACATTTAGAGAGGTTTTCCTGGTTTAAATCAAGGGAGAGACCTCCTTAAATTCTCTTCTATGACTACATAGGTCAACAAAAGTGAGGAGTTGCAGTCAAGCATGGTTTTTAATTCGATGCAGGGTCCTTTGTGTGTGTGTGTGTGTGTGTGTGTGTGTGTGTGTGTGTGTGTTCATGTTGTGTTAAAGGTACATCATGATATTGGAACAACTTTCTTTTTTATGAGACAGGGCCTCATGGACTCAAGACAAATTTTCAATTCACCATATAAGCGAGGATGACCTTGAACTTCTAATCCTCCTGCCTCAACCTCTGGTGCTGGGTGGACTAGTTACTTTAATTGTTGCTGTAACCAAATACCCACCAAGAAGCAGCTTAAGAAAGAAAATGTGTCTTGTGACTTGCACTTCCAGAGGCTAGAGTCCACCGTGGCAGGGAAGGCTTGGTGACAGGAATGAGAGGCTGGCTGGTCACATTACATCCACATTAAGGAAGTGGACTCCTAACCAGAAGGCCTACTGTGAAACCTCAAGAACTCCCCCAGTGACTCACTTCCTCCAGCAAGATTCCACTTTCTTTTTTTAAATTTATTTATTTATTTGAGAGAGAGTGAAAGAGACTTAGGCAAGTAGAGAGAGAGAGAGAGAAAGAAAGAGAATATGTACACCAGGGCCTCCAGCCACTACAAACAAACTCCAGATGCATGCGCCCCCTGCATCAAACCTGGGTCTTTGGCTTTGCAGGCAAGTGCCTTAACCTCTAAGCCATCTCTCCAGCCCCAAGATTCCACTTTCTAAAGGTTCCACAACCTTCTCCAACCATACCACCAACTAGAGACCAAGTGTTCAAACACAGGACCCTGTGGAGGACATTTCACACTCAAAGCGCAATCCCGTGTGAACCTAGGACCTCATGTGTATTTGGCAAGCACTACATGTGCCCAGCCGTGGGACATCTTTTTAAATGATATCATTTCCTTAACAAGTGTCAGTCAAGTGGCAACACTTTAGGTGCTGGCAAGAGCCCAAAGTTGTTTGAACTTTCATACATTGTTGGTAGAAGAGCACAGAAGTTTCACCCCAGAGCCTGCTGCTAAACATTTATGGAAGATCCAGAGCTAGGGAGTGTTTATATCAGGCGGTAGGCTGAGTGGTAGGTAACGGAATCCACTCTGTTTAAGCAGATTGACAGAAGAACCCTCAGAAAAATCTGAAAAGCAGGCTTCTGAGCTTGGAAAGGCCTCCTTTGGACATGTGTGTCTTGAATGTTATGCTGAAAGCTGAACATGAACATGATCTCACCGTTGATCAAACTTGGTTTCAAGGGCTGGAGAAGATAGCTTAGTGGTTAAGGTGTTTGCCTGAAAGGCCAAAGGCCCCTGGTTCAATTCCCCAGGACCCATGTAAATCAGATGCACAAGGAGGCCCATGCATCTGGAGTTCATTTGCAGTGGCTGGAGGCCCTGGCACACCTCCATTCTCTCTCTCTCTCTCTCTCTCTCTCTCCCTCTTTCTCTCATAAATAAATTATATATATATGAAAGAAAGAAAGCAGGTGCTTTCCGCAAGCATCTTGAGAGGAACAGAAAGGATAAGGATGGAAAAAAAACCATGGTTCCACCCTGTTGAAACTAGGGACCAACTCATGTCATGTGACCATCTTTGCTACACCAGAACACGGAGTCTTCATGGAAAACATGGTGACAGGCACATCTCAGATCGGCTGTGCTATCCTGATTATTCTTGCTGTCGGTGAGTGTGAAGCTGATAGCACCATGAGCGAGCCTCCTAGTTACCCACTGGAGGTCAAACAAAAAAACTTAATTCCACTGAGACACCTGGTAGCCAGAAGTAATACAAGAAAATTAAGTAAATCAGCACCTTCACTAGGAAATCAGGTAAAACCCCAACACAGTAACATTGTGATAATTTCATGTTGGAATGGTAATATCATGTGGGAGCCAAGCACTAGCATTCCTTAATTCAAAAGCTGGAAAGTCATCCGCAGAGATTTAAGTGCCAATGGAACCACACTGTGTAAAGCTCGAGAATCAATTCCTGTCCCAACCTGTCCAAGTGTCTTGTCTGCCCTTCAAGATGTCTACTACAATTGGATTAGTAATTACAGTAGGACATGGGGCAGAACTGAAAGCTTTTTCAAGCTATACACAGATCTATCAGCTAGGGGAGGAACCGTATTGGCTCACAGGACCTGAATTGGCAGCACAGGTACTGTCCTTATGGACTGAATGGAGACTGTCATTCTCAAGGCCACCATGGTGACCCCATTTGCTCCTGTTAACTATCACAACTGGGATTAAAGCATATTGAAATATACTGTGAAGCTCTGAGTCAAGTTCTCCCTGGGGTCAATGTAGACCTCAATGTCAAGACTTTTTGTCAGACATGTTCACTGTGGCAGTGGTTAGTGACAGGAAAAATGACCCAGTGGTGGAAAACGCTGGCTTGGGTGATTGCCCTGCACATTAAGGCCACATCAGTGCTGGCCACGCCCCTGTGTTAAACTGTGACATGACTCACATTGCTTGCAATAAAAGAGAGACTTGACTACCATTCTGAAAAGACACTAGAAAGTGGCCCTTGAAGTTCTTGAAGTCTGATTTTGCTGCCATGGTCAATATGGTTCCTAGACAGTCCCTCATATTTTGTCAGGTTATTTTGTTTTTCATGATCTGAAATATACAGTTGCTTTGGATGTTATGAAAGTATTGGATAAGAAGATTGTTGAAGCTACCAAGGTCATCAAGACTGCCTAGAAGGCTCAGAGAGTTAAATAAATATTGTCCCTAACACCTGCCACCTCAGCCTTAATCAGTGTTGGAAGAATAGTCTCAGAACTAAGTCTCCATTGGCCAATTTTTAGTAAAACACTAGTTAGTGGTAGCAATGCAGAAGAAAGGGAGAGTGTTTTGCAGGTCATCCAGTGGTGTAAGTTTTATTAATTTTCATGCTTAGCACTTTTTAGTGAAAAATACTTGACAAAAAAAAATCTGGCATGGAATTTTTAGACCCATTATAACAAATTTTCATGAGAACAGAAAAGACAAGTTAGGTCCGGGGTGACAACCATTAACCTAAAATTACATTTTGCATGAAGGAAAAAAAATTTAATGATGGTTTTCATTCCTGGGAGAAAAATCAAGGGCACTGAGATAGATAGTGGTGTTCACTTATCAATTATTCTTGGGCTCAAAAGATCCAAGTAGGATCTGGGGAGATGGCTCCATCAGTAAAGTACTTGCTGTATGTACATGAGGGTGGGCGTTTGGATTACCAGCACCCACACAAAAGCCAGGAACAGTGGTACAAACCTATAATCCCAGGGAGACAGACAAGAGGATCCCTATGGCTTGCTGGTGAGCTAGTTTAGCTGAATAAGTGAGATCCAGGTGCTGTGAGAGACCTGTTTCAAAAAAATAAGGCGGAAAACAACTGAGAAAAATACCCAGAGTTGACCTTCAGCCTGCACACACACATACACACACACACACACTCCTGCACATACATGCACAAACATACACACCACAGATATACACATAAATAAAAGCAGTAAATGTCTACATGGAATAGATGGAAATCGATGACAGATGACATTTTTTCCTGCCTAGCACCTTTCCCAATTTTCACCTGCTTTTCCTTTGGGGCAACACATCCTTCTCACTCCATATGGCCCTATTACTCAAAGTCCCTACCTCACCACTGACCCCGCCATCTGAAAATGCCTGCAATCAGCTCAGAATGCCTCAAAGAATCTGGATTCTAAGCCAAGTGACACAAGAGTGAAAAAGAAGGGGGAAAAATCAGTTGGAACTAAGTCATTTCTATGGTATTTCCCTAAAAAGATTGTCCATCAATCCCTGATTCACAGATTCCCCAGAGTAGCCCTGTCCCTGTCACATTTGAACTCTCATTGCAAAACTGGGGCTTTCTGATGACTTTTTTAAATCTGACTGTTTTCACTGTTGCCTATCTGAAGTGGGTACAGACTGTACTTTTCATCATTTCCCTGAGTTCAGAAATGCCTTTTGGTTGACTAATTTTTTTACATTTAATATAGTTATGGTCCTTTTATTATCTTTATTTTATTTCTTTATTTTTATACCTTCATACATATACATAATGTATTTTAATCTTATTCCTCCCAATTTCCCTTTCTTATCCTCCCCCCCACACACACACACTACTAAAACACTTGCTTCCAATTAATCCCCATCCTACTTTCATGTCTTGGTCTTTTGGGAGGGGGAATTGTTCTGTTTTGACCTACTGAGGTAAATTAGGACTGTTTATATGTGCATGGGTGGAAAGTCATCTATTGGAGTATGGGCAAATTACCAGAAGCTTGCATAACATCTTCCAGCATGAAGAGAGCCACCCAGCTAGTTCCAGCTTGATTTCTCTAAGACCTGAAACCAAAACGTATGTGTGGTGGGCAACAAAAAGAAATAGTAATACTCTATATTGTTTTAGGGACCATTATAACCTCTCTGACCAACAACTTATTGAGAGGCATCTCACCCTTGGCACTAGAATTTTCTATTAATTACCTATGGCTGGGCTGGAGAGATGGCTTTGCTGTTAAGGTGTTTGCTGGTAAAGCCAAAGGATCCAGGTTGGATTCTCCAGTACCCACATAAAGCCAGATACACAAGGTGGTGCATGCATCTGGAGTTCGTTTGCAGTGACTAGAGTCCCTAGCATGCATATATTCTCCCCCCCGTCTCTCTGTGTCTTTCTCCCTCTGTTACAGTCAGGCTTGCATTGCTGGTAGAAATCACCCAACCAAGAGCAGCTTGTGGGAAAAAAGAGGTTTGTTTTGGCTTATAGACTTGAGGAGGACATCACCCCCTGGCCAACATAAGGTGGACAATATCAACAGGAGAGTGTGCCAAACACTGGCAAGGGGACACTGGCTATAACACCCATAAACCTGCCCCAACAATGCACCACCTCCAGGAAGCTATAACTTCCAATTACCATCAGCTGGGGAAGTTAGCATTCAGAACACCTAAGTTTATGGGGGACACCTGAGTCAAACCACCACACCCTCTTTATCTATTTCATAAATAAATAAATAGAAATATTTTTTAAAATAAACTATGGTTTCTTGGAGCATTTTTATCCACCCATGTCAGGCACTTTTGTTCAAACATTATTTTTTCTAATTTATATTTTAAATTGACTTACCAAATAGTAGGTTTCCATATGGATTATTCATACATCCTTAGTTTTTGTTCAGTTTCCCACCATCCCTTTTCCTCCCTCATCACACCACCCCATACCTGTTTAAACCTTTCACTCTCAGTATTACCCCTGTACTTTCATATCACATGTGTTTTACCATCGCCCACCCAAGACTTCTTTTCTCCCTCCCCAATAGTTCCTCAAAGACTGATGACCTCAGGAACATTGTGGAATGTGAGGAGCATTCATCAACTCACAGCAGCTTTCTGGTCTCTGCAGACACTCACTGAGACTTACACAAATTTAGAAATTCAAAGTTAGGATCTGCATATGCGAGAGAATATGTGGTGCTTGTGTTTCTGAGCCTGGGTTATGATACTCAGTATATAATCTTTTTCAATTTCATTTATTTTCCTGTAAACTTCATAATTTCATTTTTCTTCATAGCTGAATAAAATGCATTTGCATATATGTACCACATCTTCATAATCCATTCATCAGTTGGTGAGTATCTAGGCTAATTCCATTCCCTAGCTTTTGTAGAGCAGCAGTAAACATGGCAAAGCATGTGTTTCTGGAATAGAGTATAGAACCCTTAGAGAATATGCCCAGGAGTGGCATAGCTGGGTCATATGGTAGTTCTATTTTTAGTTTTTTTGAGAACTCTACACTGATTTGCATAATGGCTGCACCAGTTAACATTTCCAAAAACAGTGAATCAAGGTTCTTTCCCCACACCCTCTCCAGCATTTGTTGACATTTGATTTCTTAATGATGCACATTCTGAGTGAAGTTGGATAAAATCTCAAAGTAGTTTTAATTTATGTTTCCATAGTGGCTAAGGATGTTGTACACTTAATCAGTCTTTTTATTGGCCATTTGGATTTCTCCTTTTGAGAATCATTTCTTCCATTACATAGCCCATTTTTTGATTGGGTTGATTTTTTATTGTTTAGGTATTTTTTTAGTTCTTTGTACAGTCTAGATAATAATCCTCTGTTATATTTGTAGCTGGCAAAGATATTCTGCCATTCTGTAGGCTGCGTCTTCACTCAATTAACAGTTTCCTTTGCTGTACAAAGGCTTTTAATTTCATGAGTACCATTTGTCAATCTTTGGCCTTATTTCCTGAGTGACTAGAGTCCTTTTCATAAATCCTTGCTATACCTCTATCTTGAAGTGTTTCCCATACATTTTCCTCTAGAAGTTTCAGAATTTCAAGTCTTACATTAAGGACTTTGATCCATTTGGACTTGATTTTTGTGCATTGAGACAGAGAAGGATCTAGTTTCATTCTTCTACAGATAGATATCGTTTTCCCAGCACCAGTTTTGGAGATGGTATATCTTCTCCCAAGTGTATTTTTGACATCTTCATCAATGATTAAGTGGCTGTAGTTGCATGAACTGTCTTCTGGGTCCTCTATTCTATTACAATGATCTATATATTTGCTTTTGTATGATTAGTTAATAATTTTTTATTGAGCTTCAGTTGGTATGCATTCTTAATGGGTAAAGAAAGTTCACAAAATAAACCAAAATGAGGCATTCAGTTATTTAAAAAAAAAAAAAAAAAGACTATTCTGGGGCTGGAGAGATACCTTAACAGTTAAGCGCTTACCTGTGAAGCCTAAGGACCCTGGTTCGAGGCTCGATTCCCCAGTACCCACATAAGCCAGATGCACAAGGTGGCACATGCATCTGGAGTTCGTTTGCAGTGGTTGGAGGCCCTGGCATGCCCATTCTCTCTCTCTCTCTCTCTCTCTCTCTGTCACTCTCAAATAAATAAATAAAAACAAACTTGCTTTCACCTAGTGCTAATGATGGCCTGGTGGATAACATCTTAAAAAAAAATGACTATTCCGTTTAACTAGAGTCTGTTTCTGTCATTTGCCAAGAATATTTTCTGATATGCCAATTATGTAAGAAAGAGGCTTGCTTGTCCTACCAGCGGACATGTTTTTGTTATTTCCTGTTCACCGGACCACAGGGGATGGTGGGTCATCATTATAACATTGGCTCCCCGCAAATGCAATGAGACACAGCTCTTTCTACCATGAAGACCCCATCTTTGAAGTCTGTTTTTTGCCCCTTTATGGGATGGCTTTATCAGTTGTTTTGACCAATAGACTCTGGTGGAAGGGAAGCCAGTGATGTCACATGTCTAGGCCTCAAGGACTCTGAGACCACAGGCTGTGAGGAAACCTGGACTCGCCTGCTAGAGAACTAAAGCCCATGTAGAAAACAACAAAGGCACCTCAACAGCCAGGTGTGTGACAGGGTAGCTCAGATTCTTCAGACCCAGCCTACTCACTACATGACCATAGCCACATATATAAACTCAGGTGAGTCTGGCAAATATAAACTCATTCAGATTTCTGACCCACTGAATATGAAAATTAATTAACAGATGCTTTTTTCAGCTACTAAATTTGTCATATTCTCAGGCTCAAAAGGTCCAAATAAGCTCCCATGGGGAATGGACATGAAGTAGTGCACAGCTTGTAGATGACAAAATATCAGATAACAATGACTTGATGAGTAGAGCAGAACATAAAACTCTGCAGCCTCTGAGACATGCTGGCAGCTGTGACCACAGCTTCATGTGCAGGGCTGTGTGTGTGTGTGTGTGTGTGTGTGAGAGAGAGAGAGAGAGAGAGAGAAGATGGGTTCAAATGGATTCAACCCACAAAAACCAAATATTTCCTCTTTACATTTGCCACTGGAAGAGGGGATCAGTAGACTCACAGCAAACCTAAGTTGTTGCCTCCATGTGGGAGACCACAGGGAAGAGGCAAAAAGCCTTCACATAGCTGGAAGAAATAGGTTTAGATACCAGTCTTGGTCCTGATGCTGCCTGGCTTAGGGAAGCCATTCGACCTCTCCAGCTCTAGTTTCCTCATGCCAAAAATGAAGCATTATATTTGCCTGCCTACTTCCCAAGGTTGTCAGGGTGGATGGGATAATGAAATTTAAAAGCCCCAAATAGGAAGCTGGAGGGATGACTTGCTTGCAAAGTCTGATGGCCTGGGTTTGATTGCCCAGTACCCATGTAAAGCCTGATGCACAAAGTGGCACATGCATCTGGAGTTCATTTGCAGTGGCTGGAGTCTTTGATGCGCCCATACTCATATTCATTCTCTCTCTCTCTCTCTCTCTCCTTTTTTCTCTGTCTCTCTTTCTCTCAAATAAATAAATAAAATATTTTAAAGGCCCTAAATAAACAATAGTCAAGATGCTATAGCCAGGTAGGCATAAAACATCCAGATACCACTGATGTGATGGTTTGAATAAGATAGCCCCATAGCCTCAAGTATTTTGAATACTTGGTGCCCAGCTGGTGTCAGTTTGGGTGGTGGAGCCTTGCTGGAAAAGGTGTGTTGCCAAAGACAGGCTTAAGGCTGATAAAGCCCAGTTTCCATTGCCAGTGGAAGTTCAACTCAATCTTGCTGATTTCTACCAGTTGCTGTGGCAAGATGTGATTCTGAGCCTTTTTCATCTTTTCCCAGGCATAATGAAGCTTCCCCTTGAGACTGTAAACCAAAATAAAACCCTTTCCTCCTTATAAGCCACTTTTAGTCAGGTGTTTTGTCCCAAAAACGATGAACAACTGTGCTCTAGCATTCTTAGAATGTTATCAGACATGGGAATAACAGCCAGCACCCCATTAGAAAGGCTTTCATCAACATATGAAAAGGTGATTCTCTCTTTAGGAAGGTCCACTGCAAAAATAAGACCTTGTTAATATGTACTTATAACCAGATTCCTCTCTTACAGTACTTGGAAAATTCTAATGTCCCTTTTGGTTTCACAGTCAGCCTTGGAATTTCTTTCTACTTTCCTTCCTCATTCTGGACAATGGAACACTCAGAAGCCATAGATTGTTACTAGAAAATTTTCAGTGCCAGAGATGGGATACCTTCCAGTGAGTTTTGGCCAGGGAGGTCACAGATATCCCCAAAACATTATAGGCCATTGCCGAGGCCCTTGGTTTCCCACCAGGAATAGAAGGTAAGACCCTATTGCTGAAGACACCACATACTTTGGTGGCAAGTTCACTGAGGAATCCTGCTGGAGCTGAGCTGAAAGCCTCCTCCATGAGGACTAGCTGACAGAAAGTTTGAAAAAGCTATGCTGCATACAGTTCAATGGGAGAGAGAAAACACCAGTGAAGGTACTCAACAGTGAACACTGCAAGCTTTAAATTTGGCCAGCCAGGCCAAATGAACCAACGGGTGCAATAGTGGCATGTCTGTTATGGGGGAAACCAACTGCTCTCTAATTGGACTGGAGGCCCACTCCATGGGAGGGAATACATCCCTGACACTGAAAACCTACAACAGGGGTAGACATGAGCTCTAAGGGTGTTATGACTGCTGGTGTCTCACTAAATATATATACTATGCTCACCAAACTGCCCAGTAAGCACTTCTCTTAATGTCCACACCCATATATTAATGCTACTCTCACTTCTGGTTAGAGAAGTTCTATTTTCAGATGGTGGCTACCTTGGGATGACTCAGAAGGCACCATGGTGCTGAGAGGAAGGGACAGAGGAGTGCTCAGCACTGAAACATCTCAAACCCACCTTCCAAGGCTCAGGGTCCATTGTGGAAGAGGGGGTGGAAAGAATGTAAGAGGCAAAGGAAGAGCAGGACTCCTTACAATGTGCTCCTCCAGACACAAAGTGGCCTGGATATCCATGACCTCACAGTGCCTGACACTACCTACACAAGACCATCATAATAGGAGGAAAAGATCATGACTTCAAAATAAAAGAGAGACTGATTGAGAGGGGGAGGGGATTTGTTGGAGAGTGAAGTTTCAAAGGGGAAAGTGGGGGAGGGAGGGAAGTACCATGGGATATTGTCTACAATTAAAGAAGTTGTCAATAAATAAATAATATATTTTTTAAAAGCAAGAGCAACATCTGAGATACATGGTTTCTAAGACCTTGCTGGGATTTTACTGACCTCTATAGTACTTTTTAAAAATTTTATTTTTTAAGCCAGGCCTGGTGGTACCGTCCTGCAATCCCAGCTATGTGGAAAGTTAAGGTCCAAGTCCAAGGGCTTCTTGGGCAACTAGTGAGCCCCTGTCTCAAAATTAAAAGGAAAAAGAGGTCTGGGGATGTAGCTCAGTGGCAGAACACTTACTCAGCATATGCACAAGTCCCTGAGCTCAATCTGCAGTACTGTAAAAACTACATTTATTAACATAATTTGTAATTAACAAATCAAAATGCTTATAGCATGCAGAGTGAGGCTTTAATATATGTATATAATAAAACATAATCAAATCAAGCTGCATAACCCCATGACCTTTTGTTAGATACTGACAGTTGTTTTCCCTTCCTGATCATTCTAAGTTCTCTCCATCTTCCTTTGAATATGGTCTTTTCTTATGGACTCTGACAGCAACCGAAACTTCTTTGTTTCACCCTTTTCATAACCACAGACACATCTAATCCTAACCCAATGCAGTTACATAGGTTTCCAAGTTTCTTCTGTGGGGATTGCAATGAAACTCAGTTGTTAGGCAAGAAAAAAAAAAAGATGAAAAAGCAATGGCCAGTTATTGTTTCTTGGTAACATTCCGTCATACCATGAAGCAACTACTTAAAGTTGACATCTAATGAGAAATCTCACTCAACTTGGCTGTGCACACAAATTGAGGTGAGGTTTCTTCACTCCATGGTACATTTAGGTGAATGTTACCTTCCACCAGGAAAATAAAATTATTTGCTCATCTGCAAGGATGGTGGTGTTGAAATATGGCACTAAAATGCCCAGTATAGTGTTATATGCCTATAATCCCTGTACTCAGGAGGCAGAAGAGAATTGTTGCAAGTTTGAGGCCAGCCTGTCTACATAGAGGGTTCCATACCACACATATTGAGACCCTGATTAATTAAATTAATTAATTAAATAATAGGGTCTATTTCATCTCCATTGAACATGAATAGGTTTGAAACTACTTAGAGCAATAGTCAACAGTGGAAGTGATATTGTGGGGCTTCTAAAGCTGGGTCAAAAGATACTTGTAGCTTCCTCTGTGTTTACTGGAACACTAATGCTTACAGCCTGAGCTATCTTGTAAGAAAACAGACCATCTAGGGCTGGAGAGATGGCTTAGTAGTTAAGGCACTTGCCTGCAAAGCCAAAGAACCAAGGTTTGATTCCCCAGGACCCACATAAGCCAGATGCACAAGGTGTCACATGTGTCAGGAGTTCGTTTGCAGTTTCTGGAGGCCCTGGCATGCCTATTCTCTGTCTCTGTCTCTCTGTCTCTCTGTCTCTCTGTCTCTCTCACATAAATAAATAAAGATTAAGAAAGAAAGAAAGAAAGAAAGAAAGAAAGAAAGAAAGAGAGAAAGAGAGAGAGAGAAAGAAAGAAAGAAAAAGAGAGAGAGAAAGAAAGAGAGAGAGAAAGAAAGAAAGAAAGAAAGAAAGAAAGAAAGAAAGAAAGAAAGAAAGAAAGAGAGAGAGAAGGAAAGAAAGAAAAAGAAAGCCAGCCCACCATCTGGAGATGGCTCAGAGGTTAAGGACACTTGCTTACATGTTTGCTGACCCAAGTTTGATTCTTACATGCTTGCTGACCCAAGTTTGATTCTTACATGCTTGCTGACCCAAGTTTGATTCTTTGATTCTTCTCAGCACTCACATAAAGCCAGATGCAAAGTAGCCTATGCATCTGTGATCCAGCATGCCTACAGCAATAGGAGGCAAGCCAGGAGAACCCGGAGGTACACTTGCAGGGGGAAAACAAGAAAGACCCTGTCTCAAAAAGAAAGGAGAGCTGGGCGTGGTGGCACATGCCTTTAATCCCAGTACTTGGGAGGCAGAAGTAGGAGGATCACCGTGAGTTTGAGGCCACCCTGAAACTACATAGTGAATTCTAGGTCACCCTGGGCCTAGACCTACCTAGAAAACTGAAAAAAGAAAAGAAAAAAAGAGAAAGAAGGGGGCCAGAGAGATGTCTTAGCAGTTAAGGCCTGAGAAGCCAAAGAACCCAGGTTTGATTCCCCAGTACCCACATATGCCAGATGCAAATAAACTTTTTTTTTTAATTTAAAAAAAGAGAGAAGGAAAGGATGGGCACCTTAGGGTTGTCCTTGAGCCATACACAAGCACGCACACACACACATACACACACAAATTAAAAGAGGGAAAAGGAGGAAGAGTAGGAGGAAGAAGGCCAACTATGGGGCTGGGAAATGGCTCAGTGGATTAAACAGTACCCAAATTCAGAAACCCAAATATGTGCAATCCCAGTCACCTATACAGGTGAGAAGGGAGACAGAGACAGGAGGATTTGGGGAAGATCTGGGGCCAGGTAGCCTGGCCATAAGAAGCAGTGGTGAGCAAGCTGAGACCTTGTCTCAAAGTAGGTGGAAGGTGAGGACTAACATCTGAAAATGGGCCCTTTTGACCTCCACATATGCACTGTGGCACAAATACGCCCACACACGTATGAACATGCACACATACACACACACATAAAACCACAATCCCACCACGCCAAAACCGAAACCAACAAGAAAATAGACTACACAGAAGTGTCCAGGCACACGGAAAAACCACGCATGCGTGCTCTGTCCTTGTTCAAGTCTCCCCATCCCAGGCATTGGACAAGAGATTGAAGGAGCCTTTGGATGACTCCAGCTCCTGATTGTTGAACCACCCCAGCATTGAGGTCTTCCCATAAAACCTTAGAAATTGGGGATCAGCCACATTACCCCTGGCGTGCTTTAGATTCCTAATCAACTGGGTTCATTTTAAACATAATAAAAAGGTTGCTTTAGATAGTTGTGCTGTGGCAATTTGTTAAACAGCACTTGTAACCGGAAAGGAAGTTGCAGAATAAGCAGTCATGCCTCAGGACAGCCACCCTGGAGCTACTCTTACCCTCCAGGAAGGGTCCTCAGAGCAGCCTGTGGCAGGGAAGTTTGGCCCTTTAAAACATTTGAACTGGGACTGGATCTGGGTTTTTAAGAAAGGAAGATGGGCCGGGCAAGGTGGCACATGCCTTTAAACTTAAAAAAAAAAAAAAATTTAAATTAAAAAAAAAAGTAAGACGGTTCCAGCGAGAATTGCCTAATGAGACCATCAATATTCCCAAAATAACAGCCAGCATGGTAATGGTAACAATGTTTGCAAATCACTGAGGTTTTGGCTCTGACCCAAAGACTCAGGGGAGAGCAGCTAACGACGGCCCTGTTTGGGTCTGTTTTTCAAGGCCCCATTTGCTCTGGCCCATCAAATATAAAATTGGAAAATCTCCAGAGAAGAGACTACTTTGAACTTTGGAAAGAATTGGAACATTATGGACTTCTCCTGGGATGGAAAACACTGTAAGAACTCAGGCAGGCATTTTCCCTCTTTAATTATATGCAGTACTCATAGCTTAAAAAGGTAATCCAAGGAAAGTGTCAATTAAGAGGAAGGTATGAGGGGAATATGTTCAACATGTAATATACACATATGTGCACAAAAGGCTTTTTAAACAATTAAGAAAAAATTTTAATGGCAACTAAGACACAGTTTGGTGATTTCAATAAGATGAAAAAAAATCTTCATATGTGGAATACAAACACACAAGACCACAAGCTACTTCACACAGGTAGATGGTAGACTGGCAAGAGTGACTCTGGGAATGGTCCTAATTCTTTATTTTTCTCTGATATAGCTGACTCAAATTAGATAGAAATTCTTAGAGGAGGCTGAATAAATCATAATTATTAATGTATCCTCATATCTAAAATTGGGGTAGGAGTCAAGGTTGATTTGGATCAGGGGCACTCAAGAAGCTGTGGCAACTCGACTTCCTCTTCCTTCCCCGCTGTTGCAGGTCTCCGGTGCCTCAAAACATTTGCTCTCCTGACCCTCCCTCATCTCTGTAAGTTCTTTCATTAAAGTCACGTGATTCCATTTTCTGGCTGGTGATATTGATAAACCAATCGTTGGTCAGGGCAGAATTTAGAAAGCCAGGAAGTCTTTCTGACAGATCCCTTGGATGAACTTCCTCATCATTCAGTGACAAGGTTCTTCAAGAGTAATGTCCTGCCTGGGGTACCACTCCATGATAGACACCCTGCCTAGCATGTGTGAGGTCTTGGATTGATCCCTAGTGCTGAAGAAAGACAAAGGAAAGGAGGGAGGGAATAGAGGAGAGAATGAAGGGGAAGGAACAGGGAAGAATAAATGTTTCTTGGATTGACTACTTGTCACTTCAGTATTGCATTCAGATGCGAGTAGAAAAAAGATATTGAGGGCTGGAGAGATGGCTTAGGGGTTAACGCACCTGCCTCCTAAGCCTAAGAACACCCGTTTGATTCTCCAGGTCCCATGTTTAGCCAGACACAGTGATGCAAGGGCGCAGTGCCACACTTGCCCATAAGGGGGGCGCATGTGTCTGGAGTTCATTCACAGTAACTGAGAGGCTGCTGGCACACCCACTCTCTATCTGTCCTCTCTCTCTCTCTCTCTCTCTCTCTCTCTCTCTTTCTCTCTCTCCAAAAAAAAAAAAATGTTGAGGTAAAGGATTAATATAGCCAGATAAGGCTGTACACAGTATGAAAGCAAATGAATATGGTCTTTTTGGTAAAAATTTATTTATAAAATCAAGAAGCCAGTCCATTGGTTACAATTGTCCAACCCCTGTTTAGACAAAATCAGAGATTTATTACTCATTATGTAATAAGACCTGGGGTGAGTGGTTGTGATTGGGCAGTAAGAAAATGGGTGCTGTCACCGCCTGAAGGCTCAGGCAGAGTCGCAGAATCCATTTCTTAGATGGTTCATCATGGTTACTGGCAAGTGGGGTGATGAACAGTGATTCCCTTGTGGGGTGCTCGAGTGATCCTCCCAACATGACGGCTGGCTCCTCCAGAGCAGCTGTCCAAGAAAACCAAGTTGAAGCACTGCCTTTCCAACCTGCTCTTAAAGTCATATGCTACCCGTTTTTGCTATGTTCTTTTATTCCACAGGCCAACCCTGATTCAATGACAGAAAAGACCATAAGAAGCTGAACACTAAGAGATGCGTCTTTAAAGGCCATCCTCAAAGCACGTGGAGACATGCATTCCTCACAGCTGCACAGCAAGAAGAGTGAAAGGCAGGGGAAAGGACACAACCCCTCTAGAGGGGAGGACCTATAAGGTAACAATCCCCTCAAGGGTCTTTGTACCTACACTAGCATCCCCAAGGTCTTTTGACGTCTCTAACAGCTGGGGAAAGCTTCCACCAAGGGAGAACCCTCCATCAGCTGGAGTTGGCCAAGGTTAGCAGCTCTTTGAAGGCGTGGGGCTAGACAAAGAGCAGTGCTGTGGGGGCATCTGGACAGAGCTGCTAAAGCTTACTTCACTTTGGTTTCTGCTGAGCACCAGGCTGATCCTCACAGCCCGGGCTCCCTCAGCTCCCTCCATTTTGATAGACAAAACCAGCTTGACTTCCTTTCTGAGACTGACCATGAGATTCTGAGTTCTCTGTGCCAAAGCCATTCAAAATACCTCAAGATCTATTCAACATGCTCAGGGGATCATCTCAGCCCAGACCCATCAAGTCAGCACCCTCTGGCCAATTTGGAATTTTTTAAAGGATTCTAATGGGCTGTCCAGCTTGAGTTTCCACCAGTAGCACCAACCCCATTTGGTGAGGCTGGTGGCGGATCCAGATGTTTTTGTACTAACCTCCCAATTGTTGTGGTTTCTTAAAACCACAAGTTCATGTGACAGACTCAACCTTCCCTAGGTCCTCTCTGGCCTCTATTTTGCAACTTTCATTCATCCAGATCACCTTAGTTTGTTGCATCATATGGAAAGACACGGAGTACAGATTTGCCCATCACGTGAGGCCTTCCTTTCACCTTTGCAGAAGCAGCTCGCTCCATGGGCTCCATTTCGTCTGGGCCAGTGATAAATGCTCTGTCTGGAGCAGAGCCTCATGGCATGCTCCCAGTGAATTCCTGTGGGAAATTTATTCACCACAAGCATCCTGGCAGCATCCCTATCTCTAACAACTTCTCCAGCATCAATCACAGCTGCTCTAGGGTCATAAGAGCATCTGTATTTCTTGCACATTCTGTGATGGCATCTCAGGCCTCCTGCTATTTTTCTCCTAGCCTTCACAATCATACTAGAGGTTAGACAGTGTTCTCCTGGGGAAAACAGACAGATAAAAGGAACTGAGTGACTCTGCCTTTTATGGAGCCAGATTTCTTTGTTCAGTAGGGGCTCCTTCCCTTAGCAGTTGTGTGCCTCCAGGCAAGATGCTTGATGGCTCTGTGCTGTAGTATCTCACCCATGACATGGGGATTCCACCAGTATTTTCCTCACAGGGGAAGAAATGTGCATCATCATCACTGTTGATGTAATCCATTATTATCACAATCACGTCCTCTAGGAGAGCTGTCGTTCTTGAACTTTATGGGAGAAGCTATATATATACATATTTTGAATTTATTTTCTTCCACTGGCTTTAGATTTAAGTTGTTTCTCTTTCTTTTGTTTCTTACAATAGACATTTTAGATTATTAATTTCAACTCTTTCTTCTTTACTAACCCATTCATTCAATGCTTTACATTGCCCCTAAGCAAAACTTTCACTTCATCTTCACATTGTGGTAAGTTGTATTTTCATCTTCATGTATTACCAAATATTTTTAAATTTCTATCAAGAGCTATTCTTTGACTCATGGATTATTTGGAAGAATATCACTGAATCTTCAAATATTTGAAGTTCTTCAAAGATTTAGCATAAATTTCTAATTTAATTCCAGTATGGTATAAGAACTGACTTTGTGTGATTGCTATCATTTTAAATGTGTTCAGGTATATTAATAGTTTAGAATGTGATCTATCTTGGTGAATGTCCCATGCAAACTTGACAACACTTTTTTCTAGGGCTGAAGAGATGGATCAGAGGTTAAAGTCACATGCTTGCAAAGTCTGATGGCCCAGATTCAATTCCCCAGGACCCATATAGAGGCAGATGCACAAAGTGGCACATGCATCTGGAGTTCATTTGCACAGACAGGAGTCCCTAGCATGCTAATTTCCCTCTTTCTCTCTGTCTCAAATAAATAAATATTTGTTTAAAAAACTGTGTACTGCTGTTGGTGGATGGGGGATTTTACAAAAGTTAATTAGATCAAGTTAATTTATAGTGCTCATCAGGTCAAATTCCATTGCTCTTCTGGCTGCTGGGTCTATAAACCATTACCAGGAAGATGCTTACATTTCCAGCTACAAGAATGGATATGTCTATTTATCTTTTTTAGTTCTCTCACAATCTGCCTCACAGATTTTGACACTCTCCTAATCAGGCTTGGAGAACTGATGTGCTATCATTTTATAGCACTCGTTATTCCTGTTAATTTTATTGGTTCTAATGTCTGATATTAACATAACCTTTTTAGTACTCTTTCAATTGGTAATACTATGGTACATATTTTCCTCATATCTGTGCTTTTAAACTATCAGTATCCATATTTAAAGTGGGCTTCTTGGAACTAAGGGTATAGCTTGGTGGTGGAGCACTGGCCCAGCATGCATAAGGCCCTGGGTTTGATCCCCAGCACCACAAAACAAAGTGCTTTCTTGCAGAAAACATAAAAGTCCTTGTACCAGAGCTTACAAGGTACATTTTAAACTAACTTTAGTCTCCTTTCAAAGAACACTGTATCACGTCACCCATCCCTCTTTCCCATGCCCTGTGACATTACTGTCTCACCTATCCTGCCAAAAAAATTTATTGTTCCTTTATTATTATAAACCTTTTCAAAAATTTGCGTGCATGTGTGTATGTGTGTGTGTGTGCGCACGCGCACATGCACGCGCAAATGCATGGCGCACATGTGGAGGTCAGAGGCAACCTCAAGTGTCAATCCTTGCCTTCCATCTTATTTTTTGAGGCAGGGTCTCCAATGTTCTGCACTGCCAGGCTAACTGGCCCAGCAGCTTCTAGAGTCTCCTGTCTTCTCCTCCCACCTTGCATTAGGTGTGCTTGGATCACTGACACTCATGATACATATCTGCCTTGATGTGGATTCTGGAGAGCGGAACTTAGGTCATCAGGCTTGCATATCAAGTGCTTTACCCACATCTCACCAGCCCCATGTCTAACCTTTGACGTTGCGACATGCTATTGACATTTACAAATATATTGGGCTATATTCATAACCATCCTGGGATGCATGCAGGCCATGGGCCACGTGCTTGCTTTAGGCAATTATCTTTGAGCTCTTTCAGAGACAATGACAGAGTATTTGGCATTGTTTCCAAAGCTAGCAGTCCTGTAAAAGGGAGACTTAAACTCCCTCAAGTAGGAAGCTACTCCCAGTCTTCCCTGGAGGGCAGGAGTCCAAGTGAACATTTAAAGAGCCCTGATAACTAGTTGAAAAGAAGGTATTCAGTGGAGGGAAAGGGAGAGTGGTGGGATGGGATTATTCTCATGATAATACATATATACATATGTATATATGAATTGTCAATAAAAGTTTTTAAAAATAAAATTAAGAATCTCACCATATGGCCCATTGTGCTGAGCACTACAGGGACATCAGGATGGCAGGGCTCGGTCACAAGTTGCTCTGACCTCTGCATCTTACAGATGAGGAAACCGGCTAAAAGTAGGAAGTGATCTGCTCATAGCCTAACAGGAAGGAAAGCTGCAGAAGGTCAGATGCATCCTTGACGTGGTTTTATAGTACTGTAATCCGGCTTTGAAAGTGGCGGGTTTATTGGCATGGGTGATCATGATCTTGGAAGGGAGTGGCTACAGGAAAGCCTGCTTAGTAGAAAGGGCTACACTGTGTTCGAGGGCTACTAGTGGCCAAAGTTTGAGCATCCCAGTCATACTAAGGCTTTTGCTTTCTAATTAGACCACAGCCATAACTCAGCTCTCTCAGGGATTGCAGTAGGCCAGGAAGGGGGCCTCGTCCTCCCAGGCCAGAAGATAGGGGACACTCCCTGCCATCCATTACCCATACACTGGTTCTGTTTTCTTCTTGAGAAGCAACACTCCTACCCACTTATGCCAGACAGAAAAGCAAACACTGACTAGAGCAGAGTGCCTAACAAAGACACAGCTGACCTCTTTCTCGCCCCTTGCTGCTGATCTGATCTAAGCCCATAGCTTTTAGAACCTGAACCTGAGCTAAGGGCTTGCGGAGCAAGCGCCAAACTAACCTTAGTCCTCCACTTCCCACCTCCCTCTTTCTCTCATTGTGACAGGCTGGGCTGAGCTGCTGACACCAGATTGCACTTGGTTCTGACAGTCTTACCTGGAGATCTCACAGTGCTCCTATGCAGGAGGCATATACGAACAGGAAAGTGACTCAGAGGTCAGAGTTAGATCAAGGTCAAACCTCTAGGTTTGAAATGGGAAATAGACCTGAAATTTCTGACCAGATGTGTGTTGCTCTACAGTCTGCTCATACCAAGCTCTGGAGCACCATTGGTTTTTTCCCCATCTTGTGCACAGCCATTTCCTTAGAGTGGCACCACACTCATCATACTGTGAAGAAGGCAAGCCTGACTTTGTGCTTGGCCAAGAGGGCAATAAGACCCTGCAACCAAAACTCATTTACTCTGCACTACCAATAAAAATGGCTCAGGACCTGGCACGCTAGTGCTGCCTTCATGCAACTGCTTTGATCTCATGACTACCTGATAATAGACAGTAAGATCAAAAAGACCTGCAAGGTCCTGAATGGAGCACTATGTCCGAGCATTAAGCCTTCCTTGATGTTTCCAGAATGCTCTGCTTCTGCGGGTTTGTTTTCTAGGTATACCTCAGGCAATCTGCCTGCTATCTCTATGTCCCAGACTGCCATACGAGCTTCTCTAAAATTTACCTGAGCTACTCCTTTGCAACCAGCTTTGATGCTTGCTTGACTGGGTCAGTGCTCCTTGATGCTACCTGTTCCGCAGCATGCTCCAAACTGTTAGGGCTACATGTCTGTATTTTAGCAGGCATCCGGCTTCAGACCTCTAGTATTTTTCTTTGTCTAGACACTAGCACAGTAGCCAGCATGAATGGATGGATGGATAGATGGATGGACGGATGGATCCCAAGAGTTAGGATTCTTGGATTCAAGACATTGATCTGGGACCCCATTTCTAAGGTTGTTTGTATAGCTCACAGCTGTGAAAGAGAGTGTGTAAGTGTGTAAGTGTGTGTGTGTGTGTGTGTGTGTGTGTGTGTGTGTGTGTGTGTTCAGAGCAAAGGTCAGGCAGTATAGAAGACCTAACCCTCACTGTCACCTGATTCAGGGATGTGGCACAAATGCTGTGGCTATTGTTGCTCTGGGAATGCTCACTCCCGTCCCTGGCTATGCTGACACTGAAGCAGGCTTGGTTAATCCAGTAAGGTTTTATTTCCTTGCCAGCTCCCGCCTGTTATCTTGCTAAATCTCAGTTTCTTCCACTGTAACATGGCAATAACAAATCTTGTAGTGATAAGAAGAGCCATCACATGCAGAGGGCTGAGGCTAGCTTTGAGCCACAGTTAACTGCACAAATTAAAAAAATTTTTAATCTATTCCTAGAAGCAAATGCTTGAAACTCAGATGAGATAAAGTAAAAAAACATCATGAACAGTGACTTGAAGCCCAAGGTAGATGAGGAAACAGTTATAAAGTTCTCTGAATGAATGAAGTTTCAAAGGCTTTGA
Organism: Orientallactaga sibirica; assembly: GCA_036365145.1. Taxonomy (NCBI): domain Eukaryota; kingdom Metazoa; phylum Chordata; class Mammalia; order Rodentia; family Dipodidae; genus Orientallactaga; species Orientallactaga sibirica. The sequence goes on from JAEOAD010000011.1 coordinate 22,847,414, forward strand.
TGCAATTTTAGAGATGTGATCACAGAATACGTTTACCACTGGCAATCACACACAAAAAAAAAAAAAATTCTGAAAAGGAGAACCAGGAAGCTAAACATGTCAAAAATCAGTCTTTGATGATGGATGGCAGATACTGAAGACAGCTCTGTTAGATGTGGGCTTCTGAGAACATTCTAGAATAATTGATTAAACAGATGGTTTGGGAGACTGTGGGAAAGAACTCCGTGATCGCTGGAAGGCAGGATGAGTTCACAAATAACACCTTGTGCTGTACTAATATTTTTTTGACAGGATCATTGGATTAATCACCAAAAATGCTGTGAAACTAGTATAGCTTGACTTCATCAGGAATAGGAAATGTTGGAGGGAGGACCTGGGTTAAACGAGAAGATAAATAATGCCTCAACTGATCTGAACAAGGGTTTCTAGTAGAGTACCGACTCCTCCTGTGCATTAGGGTTAGGCAAGCATTAAAGGTGGAGAAACCAGGTCTGCAAATGACACAAAGGAAGGAGGAAGGGTCAACATGACATAGAAATAGTGGTTATATGGGCTCAACCTGAGGGTTGTACTTAGCTGCAGGCCCCATGTGAACCAAGAGTGAGACACAGCTTCCAGAACAGTGCCTGCTCACCCCAAGCGTGCACCTACCTGTGCAGGATGCCTCGCTGGCTTTGAGCACCCTGCTGTCCACCTTACAACCCTCAACAAGTGCCAAGTGCAGCCTCCATGTGGCAGCTGAGGGAATGGGAGCTGAGAAGGTGAGATAAATCGTTGTCACAAGGTTATCCCATAGCCAGGATTCAAACTAAGTGTGTACAACCCCTTGATTCATGGAGATCAACGCAGTATGTACATTAATTGACCTGGTCATACCACATTGGCAGAGCTGCACCCAGTTGTCACAGGTTAGAACTAGAACAAATCAGCTTGGGGACAATGGGGAGAGGACACTGAAGGGCATTACCATCACTTATCCAAGCTCTGTTGCTCCTCTCTGAGGTCTTGTTTCTAACCCCGTCCCTCCACGTGCTTTCGCTCTGCCCACACCCAGTTCTACCAACCTGCTGGCACTTATCTGAACAGTCCTTCTCTCACACCTCAAGGCAGTCATACCTGTTATTTTACTTTACCCTCTTCCATTGCCCACTGCAGTCCTCTGACCAGCTCTACCTCCACACCACTGGAAAGTGTGGTCCAAACCCATCTTCCTCCTGCTGACGGGCTGTCAGATACAGCTCTTTCGACAGACCACCCCAGTGCATTTTCTGCTCAACAATGAAACTTCTAACTCACCCTCTCTGAGGAAGAATTAAAACCAAGTGACTTTAACATCCATGCAAATCTTAAGACATATTATTCAGAAGCAACTGATCAGTTTCAATTCACTAATATAAAATACAATCATCACTAACAGGTAGTTTTATAACAGAAATTTAAGGTCTCCTAGAACCTCCAAAAATGGAACACACTGTTGTCTGAATTTCAGAAAAGAATGAAAAGCCAACTGAAAAAGACAGACTCCTCTCCAACAGAGACTCCCTTGTCCTCCCAGCTACTGTCAAGGGACGCTTGACTTCTGGAGTGATCCCGTGTTCTCTGAGATGTGGTTATTATTTTTTAATATTTTATTCATTTATTTGAGAGAGAGAGAAGGAAGCAGAGAGAGAGAGAGAGAGAGAAAGAATGGGTGCATCAGGGTCTCTAGCCCTGCAAACAAACTCCAGATGCTTGCACCACCTTGTACATCTGGCTTACATGGGTCCTGGGGAATTGAACCTGAGTCCTTTGGCTTTGCAAGCAAGCACCTTAACTGTTAAGCCATCTCTATAGCCCTGAGATGTGGTTCTTTTTTTAAAAAATTTTTATTGACAACTTCTATACTTACATACAAAAAATGCATAATATTTCCCTTATGTGGTTCTTTAATTCTATTTTTAAAGGACCTCAATTGAGCTGGGCATGGTGGTGGATGCCTTTAATCCCAATATGAGGGAAGCTGAGGTAGGACGATCACCATGAGTTCAAGGCCTGCCTGGGCTACAGAATGAGTTCCAGGTCAGGCTGGGCTACAGTGAGACCCTGCCTCAAAAATAAATAAATAAATAAATAAATAAATAAATAAATAAATAAATAAAAACAAACAAACAAACAAACAAATGATCTATATCAACAATAAATTGCAGAAGGAGGACCTGGCTGAAAAGGAGGCAGAAACGGACAAATCAGTAACAACCAAGACCATCTCTCTGGTTTAGGATTGTTTGTAGGACAATAGGCCAGAAGAAATGGGGTGTTGGTGGAACTGTTTGTTCCTTACAGCTAAATCAATGGGTACCTAGTTCTCTCTCTGCTTCTCTCTGCCTGTCAGCACTATGCATCAGGGTGTGGCATGGAAGAGAAACTTTCCAGGACCACCAACTGTGAGGCAATAATATGGGGCATCTCACCCCAGAAGATGCCTTGACTTGGTCTATGTGTTGTGTAAGCCACAGGAGCTTGTGCTCCTGGAAAATAACCCACAAAAAGGCAAGATTAAACAGATCCTGCTTGTCAGCCCAGCATTCTGTTTAAAGTACTGGGCCTGAAATTTGCCAAGGCTTCTCAGAAAAGCCATACATGGCATGACTATCCTATCTTCATCCAAATGATATTTTAATGAACAACAAACAGAAAGCTTTATAAATAAGCAGAAGGCAGGAGTCACAGAGGCGAGAGGGATGTAAAAATGGGGTTTTGTGCTGTGCAACCAGAATGGCACCCAAAATTGAATTTGAGGCATTAGTCTCACAGTCAGAATTGGAAATTGATCTTCCAAATGAGTTAACATGGGTGGAAACCCAGACCAGCCACTGCTACAGTTTCTCCTTGACCTCTCATGGTCCAAGGCTTGGCCTGCTAGATCTGGCCCTCCTAAGCCGGCCTGGAGTGTGTTCACTACTTCTTGCATCCTAGAAGTTGAAAGTGATCTTCTGTACAATGGACATGCTTCCTTCCATCAAAGGTTACAAAAGAAGGGAACATTTTTCTGACATTCCCCATGTTCTCTACATGTTGTAGAGGAAGATGATTAAACCAACTAATTCAAATAAAAGTAGACTCACATAAATAGTCACAGGTCTTCTGATCACATACCAAAAGCTCCCAAACATCACTAACCCAATTTGGAATTGTTTTGTTAGCAAGCCAGCAACCCATGTTAATGTAACTGACATCCGCTGCTCCTACTTTATTACAGAGAGAGAGAAAGAGAAATGGCACACTAGGGCCTCCAGCCACTGCAATTGAACTACAGACATGTGCACTATCTTGTGCTCATGTGCGACCTTGCCTGCTGTGTCACCTTGTAAGTCTGGCTTATGTGGGACCTGGAGAGTTGAATATGGGTCCTTAGGTTTTGCAGGAAAGTGCCTTAATTGCTAAGCCACCTCTCCAACCCTGTTCCTCCTTTTATTTTTAACCATGTGTTTCCCCTACATCTTTCAAATAGATTAAAGAGTCTTGGCACTTTCTGCTCTTTTACCTCACGGTTGGCACATACTTGGGCACCTGTTGCTGGTCATACTTCAGTCAATCTAAGTCCTTTTAAAATGGGATCCAGAAAGGGGACTGTAAGTGATGAGCATCTATCATTTTACCACCATTTGAACATCTCACAGATTAGGTAGTACTGTACAATCCATGGCAGCCTGACTGCAAGGACAGGTTGCAGCTGTTCAAAAGCCTTCATGGCTGGTGATCAAATGTTACAGCAGGCAACTATATGGCATAGCTGTTCAGCAAGCTCAAACCCAAGCACTTACAAAATATATGGATTTTAGTAACTTTAAAAATATTTTTATTAGGGCTGGAGAGATGCCTTAGCGGTTAAGGCACCTGCCTGCTAAGTCTAAGAACACCCATTCAATTCTCCAGGTCCCACGTTTAGCCAGACGCAAAGTGACACGAGGGTGCAATGCTGCACTTGCCCACAAAGGGGCACACAAGCCTGGAGTTTGTTCACAGTGGTGGCTGAGAGGCTGCTGATGCACCCATTCTCTATCTGTCTCTCTGACTCTCTCCAAGTAAAAAAAAATTAGCTGGATATGATGGTGCACGCCTTTAATCCCAGAACTCGTGAGGTAGAAGTAGGAGGATCACTGTGAGTTCAAGGCCCCCCTGAGACTACATAGTGAATTCCAGGTCAGCCTGGACTACAGTGAGACCCTACCTTGAAAAACAAAACAAAACAAAACAAAATTTAGTAGTTATTTACTTGCAAAGTGAGAGTGAGTATAGACATGCCAGGGCCTCCTGTCACCACAAGCAAACTCGAGATGCATGTGCCATGCTGTGCATATGGTTTTATGTGGGCACTGGGAACTCGATCCCAAGCCATCACGCCTTGTAAGCAAGCACCTTTGACTGCTAAGCCATCTGTCCAGGCTGGATTTTCATAATTTTAAAGTAAGTTTGAATTCATCAACAAATTCTACTTAGGTAACTCAGACAGGAGGGTTTCTTGGACTCCACTGTCTATGGGGCTGGGGGAGCTGACCCAGATCTGCATCAGGGTGCAATGCTTTTGAACGTGGAGGTTGAAGTATCATGCTGGAGGTCAAATCATTCAAAACAAAGCATCTGGCAAACCCTTTCCCAATATTCCAAGGACTTGAATGTGAGTCACATTAGAGATGTCATTTGAGAATTTTCTTACACTTCTTAATATGTTCTCATTTGAAGTAGATAATTAGGTCAGACCACAGAGATTCAGAATTCATTATAAAGGTCATGAGTAAACAGTGTCAGTATTAGCAAAATGTCAAATAAGAATGTCGCTCTATAATCAGGAAAGAAATACTTCAAGAGAGGATAAAGCTGTTTACCATAAGCATATACAGTCAACATTATATAATGTCAAAATGACTCCTATATAGCTGTTGCATTCATGACTTCACAGTGGCTGATACTACCTACATAAGACCTGCATAATATGGGGGCAAAAAAGATACCAAAATATAAGAGGGACTAGTTGAAAAAAAGAAAGGATCAGTAGAGGGGGAAATACAGGAGGGGGAACAAGAGAGTGGTGGGAGGGGATTATGAACAGAGTGCAATGTGTATATGAATGGAGGTTGTCAATAAAAAGAAAATATAGAGGGCTGGAGAGATGGCTTAGCAGTTAAGGCACTTGCCTACAAAGCCTAAGGACCCAGGTTTGATTCCCCATGACACACATAAGCCAGATGCATAAGGTGGCGTATGTGTCTGGAGTTCATTTGCAGTGGATAGAGGCCCTGGCATGCCCATTCTGTATCTATGTGTCTCTATCTATCTGTCTCCCTCACTCCATCTCTCTCTCTCTCTCTCCCTCTCTCTTTTGCAAATAAATTTTAAAAAATAAAATAAACTTTTTTATAAAAATATAGAAAATAATAAGTGTTATGGGGGGAAATGACAGCTATAGATGTGGCATTATAGATTAACCTTTAAGAAAGTACTTTGGAGAGACTGGGACCTATCTACCAGAACTCTTGAGTAAAATCACAATGCATGACCCACATTCCCCACTGATGAGGGTCCCTTTGAAAGTGGGAGGACGGGGAGGAGGACAATGGAACTAATACAATGAATGTAAAATCAGAATAACATAAATAAAAAATATATATATTTAAAAAAAAAAAAAAGAAAGTACTTTTGTAGAATGTGGTTCTTTCTTACAAGCCTCCGAGCTTGCTGGCTAGAATATATGCACAATGGAGTAGCTTCTAGAAAAGGGAATCTGTACAGCCAACATTGGGGGCTTTACTTCCCTCATCTGGTCTCTGTCAGAATAGGCTCGATAGTCTAGAGTTAGAGTCTCAGCCCATCCACATTCCCTTTCCTGTCATCACATTTCCAAGTAGAAGGCCATCAATCATAAGTTACCACAGACAGGCTCTCACTCCAGAACCAGAGGCCAGTGTGGGACACTTCAGGAAGGCCGCTTGCAAGGCTTATCTGAGAAGAAGTATGGATACACATAGAGTGAGTTTAGACACACTTCATTTCTATTGACATCATTAAGCAGAAACTGATAATAAAATAGCTCATTGACATTAGGGTTTTATTATTTATTTTTAGAAAAAAGAGAAAATTTACAAGATGCAAAGTCTCACGCAATACATTTTCATTGACAGTTACTCTCCTTACACCTGAATGTGATTCTGTCTGACAAAGTAGTGCTGGAGAGAACATGGGCAATAGGGACGTGCTAGAGACCCACCATGGACAGGCAGAAGACACCACAGTGGGCTTTAGGACAAATGATGCTGGGCCTGGTCTAAAAGCAAGCAAAGACATGGAGGGAAGCAGAGGATCCCATGGCCTTCTCCCCATGGGAAGAGCATGGTTGTGTGCCTTCTCCATACCACAGCACCCACCACCACCTCAGACCACAGCACTACAGAAAATGGAGTGCTCCTTGGGTGTTTTCCTACAGGGTGTTCAGGTTCCCAATGTCTTGCTCTGTCTTCCTTTCATGTTTCAGTTCAAGATTCTTAAAGCAGAGTAGCTTAGCATCATGAATTTTCCAGGGTCCAGTTCTGCCTCATGGTAATGCGCTAAAAAGAACAAAGAGAAGACATTGCTAAGAATGGCTCTAAAACCTGCCTTCTGATCCTATGAATACTGGCCTGCACACATTAAGCACTAGCTGAAGGTATCTTTTCAAGCTTATATAATAATACTAGCATTACAGTGCTTCACTTGACTGTGAAAATTCTAACATGTGATGTATAAACACAAACATTTCTCACCAAAGAGGCTCCAGGACAACTCCATTTTTCAAACTCAAAAAGACACAAAACCAACAATCAGTGAACATACTTCTTTTTTGTTTTGTTTTATTTTTTTAAGACAAGCTCTCATTATGTAACGCATGCTGGTCTGGAACTCACTATATAGCTGAGTCTGGCCTTGAATTTGCAGTAATCCTCCTGCCTTGGCCTCCAAACTGCTCTGAACATACTCCTTTTGTTGTTGTTGACAATTTCATATATGTATATGATGTATTTTGATCATATTCATTCCCATTACTCTCCTATATCTTGCTCCCACTCCCGATAAACCCCTTCTTCCTCCCAGATAAGTTATTTTGTGATCAAATAAATTTACTGGAGCACGGGCAACTTGTCAGTGGCTTCATAAAATGACTCTCCCTCCCCCAATTATAACTAAAAATAATTAATTATAACCCATAACCAATTATAACTAAAAATAACTAATTATAACTAAAAATAAATGCCAACAGCTCCTCAGGAGGGGTGAAGCCTCAGTAGCCCTTCCCCTGCATAATGGAATGTTGACAGGCCCAATCTTGTGCAGACCTTATGCATCAAAGAGAAATTACAAAGCAAATTAGGATGTATTTTGAAATAAATGAAAATACAACATGTTAAAATCTATAATTTTCAGAAGACAAAACGATAAACATGAGGAATCAACAAAGAAACATCAATACAGCTCTTTTAAATGTTAAAAATATAAAATGGAGTTGGGTGTGATGGTACATGCCTGCAGCATCAACACTCGGCTGAGGCAGGAGAAGTACGAGTTTAAGGTTAGCTTAGACTACACAGCAAGTCTGTGAAAAGAAATAATAAAATATAAAATAAAATGGATATATCATATATAACTATGCTCACAAATAAGTAACATAGATACATGGAAGAAATTCCTTGAGAATAGATACAAGTCTTTGGAATAGTGCAGGAAATCGAGGGGTAGGAGGCTGAGGAGAGCACAGATACACAGAATAAACTAAGTGTTTACACAGGATGATTTCTAATACTACTCAGTCTTTAATCAAAGATAGATTGGGTTTGGGTATAAAATATCCAAGTAAGGTCTAAATTATATGACAATAATTTAAATTATACAAGAAATAACATTTTAACTATGTAAAAAATTCTCAGCTAGTCCTCAAAAAACATGGCCCTGAGCTGGCTCTGGTTCTCAAGAATGTAAGTCCAGCACACCAAGGGCAGAGAACAACAAAGCAGGAGGACTGGCCATGAGTCAGAGTCAGTCAGAGGACAGCCTCAGCTACCCAGTGAGTTCCAGTCAGCCTGGGTTACACAGTGAGAACATGTCTCAAAAAATAACAAGTGTCTCATATTTCCCTTTGTAATTCTGATTTGTGATGTAGGCGATGGTGTGGCATGTGTCATATAAAAGTTGTGCTCAGTCTCAAAGTTTAACGGAGCTCTTTCTATTCCCTCCCATCTAAATGTCCACTGGACAACTTTAGGAAAAGCACAAGATTCTGGTAACAGTAGTACCATGAGGGGATGCTACTTCTGTGACTGGCTTTCTGATAACGTCAATGCAGGCTAGGAGCAGATGCCTTGAGGAATTAATGCCGTCTTTCCTTTCCTGGGCCAACTTTGATATGGAGGCCCCCAAACCAACACAAGAATAGTGAGCTGGAACCACGGTAGCCCGTGCTCTTCATTTCTGTCTAGACTCATGTAAAGGATCAGTATTTCCCCAGGGGCCTATCCTCATACTCTAAAACACACCGGTCACAGCTCTGCACTCCTTTCCATGACATTTCCAGAAGACCACCAGCAGGTGGAAAACGCACAGTGTCATTCTCTTGATCACATTTATTTCAGTCTTTAGTCAAAGAAAGAAAATAGCCTCTTTGTTCTCAAATCCAAGAATAAGAACCTGGGGTCTATGAAAACCTCTTTCTCTACCTATAGCACCAACAAGTAAAGCTCTAAAATTGCTTACCATGTCAACCTTCAGGGAACTCCATCTTCTTGCAAAAACTGCAAATGTAGCTCATTTCAGAACTTAAGATGAAGCCGGGCATGGTGGCACATGCCTTTAATCCCAGCACTTGTGAGGCAGAGATAGGAGGATCGCTGTGAGTTCAAGGCCACCCTGAGACTACTTAGTGAATTCCAGGTCAGCCTGAGCTACAGAGAGACCCTATCTCGAAAAACAAAACAAACAAACAAACAAAAAAACTTAAGATGAGTCTGGAGACTTATAGTTGAATGTATTTTTCTTTCTTTTTTACATTGAATTCAATTAATATTCCACAGTGTTCTATATTCTTAATGTATAGGAACAACTGAATGATTCAAACGTATGATACACAGAAATTATAAAGCTTACTCTAGAATACATGATTAAGAATATTCATGGCATTCTGTTAAAGAAAAAAGCAGCTGACACTAAATACACAGCAGTCTTGCTCTTTGAGGAACTAGATAAAGAGGTAAGTTGCCTGCTCAGAAAAATACCGCAAAGGTGTGATACTAATAATGATTGTCTTAGAGTGATGAGATGGAAGACTATTTTATTTTTTTCTGTGAACAATTTGCCTTCTGTGAAATTTCCCAACTGAAAATTTTTGTAATAAAAATAGAGTTAAAAAAATACCATGGAATAACACTAACCAAGGATTTGAAAGACTTATATATTGAAAACATGAAAATACTCAAGAAAGAAATTGAGGAGGACTTGCGAAAATGGAAAGACCTCTCATGCTCCTGAATAGGCAGAATTAACATTGTGAAATTGGCAATCTTACTAAAAGCAATATACAGATTTGATGTAATATCAATAGAAATGCCAGAATTTTTCTTCACAGAGATATAAAAGCAATCTCAAAATTCATATGGAATGGCAGCAGACCTCAGATATCCAAGCATAAACTCAGCAAAAGAAACATTCTGGGGCTGGAGAGATGGCTTAGCGGTTTAGGTGCCTGCCTGCCAAGCCTAAGAACCCCAGTTCCAGTCTCCAGGTCCCACGTTTAGCCAGATGCAGTGATGAAAGGGCACAATACTACACTTGCCCACAAGGGAGCGCACACATCTGGAGTTCGTTCACAGCCGCTGAGAGTCGGCTGGCATGTCATTCTTTATCTGTTTCCCTCTCTTTCTCTCCAAAAAAAAAGAGAAGAAAAGAAAAGAAAAGAAAAGAAAAGAAAAGAAAAGAAAAGAAAAGAAAAGAAAAGAAAAGAAACACTTTGGAGGCATCACCATACCTGATCTAAAGTATATTACAAAGCCATAGTAACAAAAACAGCATGGTACTGACATACAAACAAGATTATAGACCACTACAACAGAATAGAGGATCTGGACTTTAGGTCAAGTAATACAGCTGCTTGACCTTTGACAAAGGCCCTAACAATGTAGACTGGAAAAAAGACAGCATCTTCAAAAAATGTGCTGGACAAACTGGATAACCATATGCAGGAAAATGAAACTAGACCCACACATCTCGTCATGCACCAAGTCCAAAAGGATCAAAGTCCTCCATATAAGACCAGCAACTCTGCTACTACTGGAAGAAAAAATAGGAGGAACTTCCAGGATATAGGAGTGGGAAAAGACTTCCTGAACAAAACCCCAGTAGCTCAGGAAATCAAACAATCACTCAACCATTGGGATCTCAGGAAGCTTAAAAGTTTTTTCACTGACACACATACAATAAGCATACCCAATAGATTGCCCACAGAATGGGAGAAAATTTTTGCCAGCTATACAACTGACAGAGGCCTTATTTGTAGAATCTACAAAGACCTCAAAAACCTAAACAAATAAAAAAATCAAACAACCCATTCACAAAGTAGGGCAGAGCACTGAACAGGGAGTTCTCAGAGGAAGAAATACAAATGGCAACCACACACTTAAGAAAATGTTCAACATCCCTAACCATCAGGGAGATTCCACCTTACCCCAGTAAGGATTGCAAACATTAAAAAAAATCAATGAAAAAAAATGTTGGCAAGGATGTGGAGAACTAGGAACCCTCATTCACTGTTGGTGGGAATGTAAGATGGTACAACCACTATGGAAAGCAATATGGAGGCTCCTAAAAAGGTTGACTATAGAGTTACCAACAGACCCAGTTATTCCCTTACTGGGCATTTACCCTAAAAGCTCCATGCCTCAGTTCACAGATATTTGCTCAACCATGTTTATAGCTGCTCAATTCATAATAGTTCAAAACTGGAATCAACCCAGATGTCCATCATTGGATGAATGGATTACCAAGATGTGGTATATCTACACAATGGAATTCTACTCAGCACTTAGAAAAAAAATGACACAATGAAATTTGGAGAAAAATGGCTGAACTTGGAACAGGTCATTCTCGGTGAACTCACCCAATCACAGAAAGACAATCATCACATGGTCTCACTCATCTGTGACTCCTAACCTGGATCAGCCCGAGATGCTGACACACCTAATAGGCATCTCGAGAACCGGACAATAAGGAGGGTGGGGCTGGAGGGGAGGGGAAAGGTGGAGAGGACACAAAACTGGACCCAAATGGAACTGGTACCATAAAATCCTATATCCTGGAAGGTTGAACCCTCATCTGCACCTTAGAGGGAACACCTGAATCAAAGAGCCCTAGAGAGGATAGGATGGAGCCTAACCTTAATTTTCTCCTGATTCTCTTTCTCTCTCTCTCTCTTATATTACTTATCTTTTTCTTCATTCTTTTCCCTTGGCACTGGCCTGTAACTCCCAGCACCAGGATGTGGTTAACATCCACAATGAGCTGTTGATCAGAGAGACCTACAAGGTTTCTCAAAAGAAGACAGATTCCTGTCAGAGCACTTGATTACCCACCAAAGGTTATGGTAAGACTCTACTGCCGAAGATACCATATGTTGTTGGTACAGAACATGGAAAGACCTGACAGGAATCTAGAAGAGAGCCAGTCCCCAGACAGCTCATCTAGTGCCAGAAGATGCTACAAGAGCTACTGGGGAAAAATGGCCATCTTCTATCTAAGCAAGTCAAGGACTAAGCTACTCAGAAGCAAACAACCTGACATGATGCTCACCCAAGTGCAGTAGTGGCACAAAGCCATGGTGGGTAACCAACTGCTCTTGGATTGGCTAATAGATCACTCAGTAGAAAGAAACACATAGCTGGAACTGGTAAACAATTCAGAATCATATCCACATAACAAGTTTTCTCTCCAATATCAGGCGCCCACCAACCTTGGGCTACAAGAGGGCCTACACCTATTAAATTCTCTCTCAACTAACAATGGTTATCCCATTTAACCTGTGCTAACTTCACTCTCCATTGGAGTATCTGCTTCTTTTTCAGATGGGCACAGAAAGAGAGAATCAGCCCATCGCACTTCACCAGGGCCCCTGCTAAAACCATAGAGTAATTGGGGAAATGAACAAGAGTGCTGCTTTCTTGGTGAACCTGATATCAGCACAAGGGTGAAGGAGATAGACACTGAGGACACTCAACTCCTACCAAACCAGAGATCCAGAGACTCCCAAGAGCCCATCACTGACGTAGACCTAAAACGAACCCAACATGGCTCAGGGAAATTCGTAGAAGAGAGGGTGGAAAGATTGTTAGAGCCACAAGTTAGGACATTACCTCTTCCCCATAACTGATGACTACCCCCACAATGCATGACCCACTATCCCCAGGGGGATAACTGCATCCCCAATGAGGAGGGTCCCTTCAGGATGAAACAGGGGTGAGGGTAAGGATGGTACCAACATGTGCTGTTTACACACTGAGTATGTTCATAACTAATAAAAAATGAGTTCAAAGTAAATTTGATGAGAGAAAGATGATTCTGAATTCTGATTCCCTACTAAAGAAACACAGAACCAAAAGAATCTTGATAGATTTCAGCTCCAGAGTTTTCAAAGTTTTAGTAAACCACTGGGGCAGAGAAACTTCCTAAGTGTTCATTCTTGAAGGGCTGACAACTAAATATGCAGAGTCAACAGTCCTCCTATGGGGGCCTTAGGAGGCCAAGTCGTAGCATGAACATTACTATCATGGTTGGCAAGCTCCCAGCAAATGCAGAAGCCTCTGGCTGGCAGCCAGGACTGTTCCCACTGAAGGCTTCCACCAACCACCATACAAGATTGCCCAACAGATGCTGCTCTCTGCTTCCAACGTCACTTGTTACAAACGTTCTTTCTTATTTACTCAGTCTAACTGTAGAAATGCTTAGGAAGTGGCTGCTGGCCAACACCTGGGAGTAGCTGCGGATCATGAATCTACAGTCTGGAAGCATGAATGAGGACGGTGGGACTAGGTCATCTTCCATGCGGATCATGAATCTACAGTCTGGAAGCATGAATGAGGATGGTGGGACTAGGTCATCTTCCATGCGGATCATGAATCTACAGTCTGGAAGCATGAATGAGGACGGTGGGAGTAGGTCATCTTCCATGCGGATCATGAATCTACAGTCTGGAAGCATGAATGAGGACGGTGGGACTAGGTCATCTTCCATGCGGATCATGAATCTACAGTCTGGAAGCATGAATGAGGACGGTGGGACTAGGTCATCTTCCATGCGGATCATGAATCTACAGTCTGGAAGCATGAATGAGGACGGTGGGACTAGGTCATCTTCCATGCGGATCATGAATCTACAGTCTGGAAGCATGAATGAGGACGGTGGGACTAGGTCATCTTCCATGCGGATCATGAATCTACAGTCTGGAAGCATGAATGAGGACGGTGGGACTAGGTCATCTTCCATGCCCATTTGCCAGGTGAGAAGCAGTGAGCAGAAATTCTGTTCAAGCTGATAAACATGCAACTCTCTAGAAATGGGTGGAGCACTAAAGCTTGGGAGGCTGAGGCAGAGTGACTGCAGTGAGTTTGAGGCCAGCCTGGGCTACAGAGTGAGAACCTGTCTCAAAAAAAATAAAAAAAAAGCCTCTCAAATATGTTGATTTCTAAAGCCTTCTGACTGACTAGTTTCTGGCTTCAGGCCATTTGTATTTACTATAATATGCAAATTCTAGACTTGGGACACCCCAGCTATCACAGATGTGTTCTCCAAATCACTGAGAAGGAGAAGGAAGAAGAAAGAAGAGTAGGAGGAAAGAAGGAAGAAGGAGAAAATAAGAACAGGGTGGGAAGAAATATCCAGAGGCATTTCCCTCCCCACAATGACGGACTGCTGCTCTCACAACTCATAACCTACAATTCCAAGAGGAATACCAGCAATCCCACTAAGGACGGCCCTCAGTGGAGTGGGAACAGGAAGGAGGGAAATGATGGTACCAACATATAATGTGTCCATACAAAGTTTCTACTTAATTAAAAAAAAAAAGGAGGTGGAGAAGGAAGAGGAGGGAGGAGGAGGAGGAGAATGAGAATATAGAGATGGTCCAGGTGATAAATCTCTAGCCATGTTGCATATGTACCTACCTTCAGATCCCCAGAGCACTTGTAAAAGTTAAAAGTTGTGGCCAACTTCTGTAATCCAGTAAACCTACAATGAGATGGGAAGCAGAAACAGGAGAATTTCCCAGAAACTCATGGACCAGCTACCCTGGAGATTGGAGTGGAGAACAACAAGAAATCCTGCCTCAAACCTTGTACAATGAGGCACTGAAAGTTGTCCTCTGACCTCCGCATTGTACACTGTGGCATGCATGCATCCACACTGGCACAACACACACACACACACACACACACACACACACACTTATTTCAGATCATGGCTTGGTATCTCACTAGAATTCACACCTAGAAGAGTAAGACTGTTCTATGCAAAAATTTAAGAGTTTCTGGGAAATTTAATTTTATCAATGTTCACTCCAGCCTATCAGCATTTTTAGAGGTTTCAGGGAGCCCCTCCAGTGAACTGTCACAGTAAAAACTCTTCCTTTGCCAGACAGGCTACAAAGCAAGATATTTTTTCTTTATTTTTTAAAAATTTTATTTACTTGTACACAGGCATGGGGGCGTGTCAGAGCCTTTAGCCACCACAAATGAAACACTACCAAACCCTCAAACCACTTTTTGGGTCTGACTTTCACATGGGTGGCTTAGGAATTGAACCTGGGCCAACAAACTTTACAAGCAAGCACCTAAGACAATGAGTACATGACCACATCCTTGGTGTCTGGGAGCAAGCTCATCAACAGACCTGTTAACTTGAGCCTGAGGTCAGTGGCGGGTCAGCAACCACCTACTTGTAGTTCACTGCTATACAGCCAGGGAGCTGTGGGGTACATGCTTCCAGCAGGATGCTTAATACTTAAAGCTTGGAAGTACAAAGACAGGTGCTCCACTCGTATAGATCTCAGTGCTGTGGTTGCTTCCCACAGTCCCAACACACTTGAGAGACACCCCCTAGATAAAACATTAGCCACCGCGGGTAATACAACTTAGGGAGCCTGAATAGGGCGAGAACCTGCCCAGCCTACAACTACAAAGCTAAGTGTGGCCTACAGAGGACCCTGGTATGTAAAGAAAGAAAATAATAAAGTGAACAGCTCCGGTGGACATCAGACCTTGTCCAATACAAACTCAACACCAGCATAAGCCATAGGAAAGCCAAGAGTCCACAAGTACAACTGGCCTGCCCATTCCTGTTGTATGCACAAAAGAAGCTAGTCCCACATTTTCACTTTTGTTTTCTTTTTCCCTTTGTACTTTTTCTACATTTTTAGCAGTACTTTTACCTGATTGTATTCTTTAAATTGTGTTTTTATTTTATAATCCTCTTCATTTTGTTTCAGTTTTTTCAATATTGGGCAATCTTTTATCTTTTCCTTTTTATCTCTTTCATTCCTTTTCTCTTTTTTATCCCATGTTTCCCTCTTTTATTTTCCTCTGTAGTTTAGTGGTATTTTGACTTTCTCCTTAAAAAAAATCTCTTCTTTTCAAACTTTCTCATTATTGGGAAAATTTCTCCTTTCTTTTTTTCTAATCACCTGCTTTTTTCTCTTTCCCTCCAAAATTTTTCTCCACTCTTCTTCTTTCTCCTCATTTATTTAACCTTGCTTCTCTTCTACTTCCCCCTTCCTTGCCTTCTTTTCTTATTCATTTATTTCTACGCTTACCCGAAATAATTTTTAACTTTACAGAACATTCCTTTGTGATTATTCCCCAAATCTAAAGTAAGAAATGAACATCCAAACACAAGAGGCATTTAGAACCTCAAATAGGCATGACCAGAGAAGAATCACTCCATGACAATTATAGTCAATATATCAAATATACAAAGCAAAGAAACAACAATCAAAGGTATATGGGGGAAATGTCAACTCACCTACAAAGTCAAACATAAGATCTTTCATCAGCAACCTTAAAATCTAGGAAAGCATAGAACAATACATTTCTTTCAACCTAAAACTAAGTAACTGCAACCAAACTAGCAAACTAGCAAAGCTATATCTTAAAACTGATGGAGAAATGAGGACATTTCAAGACAAGTACAAATTAAGGTAGTTCATTACTACTAAGCCAGCACTGCAAAATATAGTTAAAGGAATGTTATATACAGAAGAGGCATAAGAACATAGGAAAGAAATAAATTCATGAGCAGAATAGATGAGATAAGCAAAGGAGAAAAACTACAAAGGAATTCATCACACCCAACACAGTAAACTAGCAACCCCAACACTAATAAGGAAGAAAAGAAAAGAACAAACAATAATACAACCAGTAAAGATAACCAATAAAATTCCAGGAAACAGCAAACAGCTCTCAATAATCACAAGTGCTAAGACCCTATTGCTGAAGATACTGAGAAATCAAGCTGGAACTGAGCTAGAAGCCAACTCCTTGCTGGCTAGCTGCCATAATTCTAAAGAGTGTTGTGCAGGCTGCTGGGCGAGAAAAGTCATCAACAGCCTGAACAAGCAATGGACCATGAAAGTTATGCAATCAACTATCCAGACAATATATCTCCACTGCTGCAACAGTGGCACATAAGTTATGGGGGTAACCAATTGCTCTCTAATTGGATTTGAGGTGCACTCAATGGGAAGAAATTCATGTCTGATATTATAAACCAAGTCAAAAGCCTATGGCTTAGAGACCAAAAAAAAAAAAAAAAAAAAAGAGCCCATCATTTGGAAGGGCATAAGTCCTAGAGGGATGCTACCATGGAAGAAGCTAATGGGAAAGGAACACAATCAAATTACAGCATATTCATGTATTAAAGTTCTCAGTGAAAATGTAAAAAAAAGTCATATATTTACATGTATTTAGGTATTAATAAAACTAGCTAAGTGGATCAAAAACATGACCCAACTTTCTGTTGCTTCCAAGAAACAAACCTCATTGCAAAGATAGATTTAGAGTCAAAGAGCAGAAGTCTATCAAGTGAATGGAAGCCAAAGAGCTGGCATAGCTATCCTAATATCTGATAAAGTAGACTCCAGATCAAAACTAGAAGAGACAAAGAAGTTAGCTACATATTAATAAACAGTTTATCAAGATTTAACCACTGTACGTATCTATGCACCAAATGTTGAGGCTCCCAACTTCATAAAACAAAAGTGACAGGCATAAAAGGCCACATGGATCCTGGTCACTTTGAGTAAAGTACTGTCAGTCAGGCAGCCAGACTACTTTGAGCCAGACCAGCCTTGATGTCTTGAGGAAGTTACATGATAAGTGTAGCTGCTTGCAGCCTTAGCACAACTCTGGCTCCTCAAGGTGTGGCCCAAGCCATGGCTATTTCAAACAGTTTGCATCAGACTTTCCTTGTAGCCACTTTCACCCAGAAGAGAGGAAGAGCACTTCCCTAGTGTCCTGATAAAGAAGCTACTATGACAGATGCAAAAGGGACAATGACATGATTGGTATAAAAACAATTCTTCATTTGCATAAGGTCTGCTTGATTGGTGTAAATACCATTTTCTGCCTCCTAAGCAGGTGGTTTGGTCCCTTGTAAGCCAGCTAGGAGACATTCTCTGTACTGCCTCCCCAGTGTTATAATATTAGGTCCAGTAAAAGGTTTCTCTTGAGTGGTCTTTTCCTGCATACTTTTGATAATCACCATAAGTAGGGTGGACTAAATTGGAGACATGAAAACATCAGCAGCAGGGACTGCAGAATGGTGGGAACAGCTGTGGCTAAGGTGGCAGCAGAACCCCAATAGTGGTGGCATAGCAGCAGGAGCAAGAGCAATCGGGTGCTGTAAAGGAGGAGTTGCAGGGGAAGCAACCAGAGCAACAGAACAGCGGCAGCAGAAAAATATGTCCGTAGCCACTGCCTCAGCAGCGGAGGCTGTGACAGCAGCCATAGGAGAAACAGGCAGCTAAGAAGTTATAGAAGGCAGCCAGGACAGGAACCAGAGGAACTGCAGAAGTAAAGAGAGGATGAAAGAAGGCAGAGAGCTGAGACTAAAGAAAGACAGATGGCTACAGGCTGTGCTCAGTGAAGAGAACTGCCAAGCCTTACAGGTCAAGGGCTTCAGGCAGCCTAGGCCTAGGAGCTCTATCACCAGCTGCTGTCAAGGTCTAGGAAGTCTTGACACCATAGGCCTGGAAGTGTAACGCTAGCTCATGTCACAATCTGGGAAATTCCAATTCCAAGGCCTGGAAGCTGAAAAACTAGCCACTGTCAAGAGCCAGGGAATCCCAACTTCCCAACATGTCTACCCAAAAGTATAAACACGTGTTGCTATAGAGTAGGAATAAACTGAGGCATGGTCCCCCCACTATCCTATAGGGACTAACTGAGACCTTTATGACCCCACAGTGAATACCATAACCCTACTAAGAAGGGCCTACAGGGTAATGAGAGTAGGGATAAGGGGATAAAAGAGTATAACCTGTTTTTATATATATAAAATAAAATTTTTTAAGATGTTTAAAATCTCCCAAATAACATAAATTTATAGATTCAAGAAGCTCAGCAAACTCAAAATCTATCACCAGAATCAAACTCAGATATGACACAGATTTGGAGTATCAGAAAGCGATCTGAAATGAACATTACTAATAGTAAGGGCTATACTGAAAAGAGTGAACAACACTATGCAAGAACATGTGGGCAATGTAAGCATAGAAACAGGCATTCCAAAAAAGAAAATCATAAAAAAGTACTATAGCAAATGAAAAATGCCTTAGAAAAGCTCAAGAATAAACTGAATAGAACTGAAGTAAGAAATCAGTGGGCTTGAAGATAGGTCAATAAAAACTCACTAAACCAAAATGCAAAGAGAAAACCAACAGGAGAAAAATGAATATAGCATCTAAGAACTGCACCAGAACTGCAAAAGGTGTAACATATACATAATCAGTATACTGAAAGGGGAAAAAAGAGTAAGTATTTGACATAATAATGGCCAAGAACTTTCCAAATTTGATGATAGACAGCAAGTCATAGGTCCAGAAAGCTCAGAGGACACCAAGGGAAAATATCACCCAGGAATATCATATTTAAACTGAAGAAAACCAAAGAGAAAAATTTGGTAGAGGGGTAGGATGGAGAAACCCCACAGTACATATACAGGGACAAGGATGAGAATTCAAGGGATTTGTCATTTTAAAAAAAGAAAGAAAGCCAGGCATGGTGGTGCACGCCTTTAATCCCAGTGCTCAAGAGGCAGAGGTAAGAGGATCGCTGTGAGTTCAAGTCCAGCCTGAGAATACAGAGTGAATTCCAGGTCAGCTTGGGCCAGAGTGAGACCCTACCTCGAAAATAAAACAAACAAACAAAAAGAGCAAAAATGCAATTCTTCCACAATAGCTACAAAAAATATAGAAATAAACTGAACTGAAGTAAATGAATGATTCTATATGGAAAATTGTGAAATACTGATGAAAGAAACTGAAGGTTGACGGGAACACATATACCCTTCCAAAAAAACAAAAACAAAAAGGAAAGCTATCCCATGTTCCCAGATGGGAAGAATTAATATTGTGAAAATTCCCACTGGCCCTTGGGAAATGGGACAAAGAAGGGAGGTGGAGGGAAAAAAGAAAAAATGTTGATCTCAAAGAAGAAGAGAATAGGGACTAGCAAGATGTCTGAGCAATTAAAGGTGCATACTTAAAAAGCCACCCAAGGGCTAGAGAGATGGCTCAGCAGTGAAGGCTCTTGCCTGCCAAACCTAATGACCTAAGTTCAATTACCAAGTACCCACCTAAGCCAGATGCACAGAATGGCACATGCATCTGGAGTTGGTTTGCAATGGCTATTGGGCCATACTTACTCACATTCTCATTCTCCCTCCCCCCTCTCTCCTTGCAAATAAATAAATAAAACGTATTTTTTAAAAAGCCACCCAATGTGGGACTAATTCCCAAGCCACCCATATAAGTCAGACACAAAAAGTGGCACAAGCATCTGGCATTCATTTGCAACAATACCCACACACATGCAAATAAATAAATATTTTTAAAGTGGGGCTTGAGAAATAGCTCAGTGGTTAAAAGCATTTGCTTGCAAAGCCTGCCAGCTCAAGTTCAATTTTCCAGTACCCACATAAAGCCAGGCACACAAGCTGATGCATGTGTCAGAAGTTCATTTGCAGCAACAAGAGATCCCATTCATATTCTCCCTCCCTAAAATAAGTTTAAAAAATTTTAAGTAGAGAATGGACACATACTCACTAGAGCATGAGAAGGCTGTGGGGGAGGGAAAGATAGGAGATGGGTAATGTTAATGAGTATAGGGGTACAACTGGATAAAAATGACTATTAATGTTCAATAGTACAATGGTGACAACAACCAACAGAATGTTTCAGATAGCTAGTACAGAGGATTTTGAATGTTCCCGACCAAAAATAAGAGAAAGGAAGAAAGAAAGAAAGAAAGAAAGAAAGAAAGAAAGAAAGAAAGAAAGAAAGAAGCAAAAAGACATGTGTCTTTGGTGGCAGATATAACAATTAACCTCATATGACCACATAGACCTGTATTGAAATGATACACTATATGCCATACATATGTACAATTATTATGTCAATTAAACTTAAGAATATATTCAAAAATCAATAAGATAGAAAAAGTGGAGGAATGAAATATTTCAATAATGAAATACAAGTCAAAATTCTGTAGCAGCAAAATTGCCCTTCGAAAGCAAAAAAGGGGGTTGGGAGATATGGTTCAGTGATTAAAGACACCTGCCTGCAAAGCCCAGGTTTAAAGCCCCAGCACCCAGGTAAAGCTGAATATACAGTGTCATATACATCTGTGATCCAAACCACACCAATGATGATGGGAGGTGAAGCCAGGAGAATCTAGTTTCTGAGCCATCTAGTCTGACATTTATTTGCAGTGGTAAAAGGACTATCTCAAAGAAGGTGGAGCAGATACCTTGTATTATCATCTGTCTTCCACATATGTGTACACACACACATATATTTTTAATGTTATAAAAATACAAAGGAAAGATTTGCTCAACCATGTTTATAGCTGCTCAATTCATAATAGCTAAGAACTGGAACCAACCCAGATTTCCATCTTTGGATAACAAAGATGTGGTATATCTACACTATGGAATTCTATGCAGCAGTAAGGAAAATAAAACGATGAAATTTGAAGAAAAATGGTTGAACACGGTACAGATCTTTCTCAGTGAGCTCACCCAATCACAGAAAGATAACTGTCACATGGTCTCACTCATCTGTGGCTCCTAACCTGAATCTGCCCAAGATGCTGTCATACCTAATAAGCACCTTGAGGACCAGACAATAGGGAGGGTAAGGGTGGGGGGGCATAAAGGTGGGGGGAGGGTAAGGGGGGGTGGACACAAATAGGGACCCAAATGGAAATGGCACCATAAAATCCTATATTCTGAACAGGCTAAAACACTGATCCTTCAGCAGGCCCATAGAGGGAACACCTAAACCACAGGGCCCTGGAGAGGACATCATGAAGACTATCCTTAATCTTTTCCTGTTTCTCAATCTCTCTCTCTCTCTCCCCCCCCTCCCTCCCTCCCTCCCTCTACTCTCTATGCTCTCTTTCTCTTTTATATTACCTATCTTTTTCTTCATCTTCCTTGGCGCTGTCTTGTAACTCTCATTGATCAGAGAGTCCTACAAGGTTTCCCAAAAGAAGACAGATTTCTGTCAGAGTTCTTGATGACCCACCAAAGGTTAATAGTAAGACCCTACTGCCAAAGGCACCATATGCTTTTGGGATGGAACATGGAGTGACCTGGGTGGAATCTGGAAGAGGGTCAGTCCCCAGACAGTTAGCTTGTCTAGTGCCAGAGGGTGCTATATGAGTTACTGGGGGAAAATGACTGCCATCTGTCCAAACAACTCGCAGTCTAAGCTACTCATCAGTAAACAACCTGATGTGAAGCTTACACAAGTGCAGTAGTGGCACACAGCCATGTTGAGTAACCAACTGCTCTTGATTTGGCTAACAGATCCACTCAGTGGAATGGAACTCATAGCTGGAACTGGGAAACAAGTCAGAACCATGTCCAAAAAATGACCCCAGTCTCCAATATCAAGCTCCCACCAATTGTGGGCTATAAGAGGGCCTATGCATATAAACCTCTCTCTAAAATAACAATGGCCATCCCATCTATCTGGTGCTGAGCTCTCTCTCCATTGGAGAATTTGCTTCTCTTTTTCAGGTGGACGATGAACATGAAGGGAGGATCAGCCTATCGCACCCCACCAGGGCCCCAGCTGAAACCATAGAGTAATGGGGGAAATGGGCAGGAGTGCAGCTTTCTGGGTGAACCTGACACCAGCACAGGGCTGAAGGAGATAAACACAGAGAACATTCAACTCCTACTAAGCCAGATATCCAGAGACACAGAGGCTCCCAAGACCTCATCACTGAAATAGACCTAAAATGAACCCAATGTGGCTTGGGGAAATTCACAGAAGAGGGGGCGGAAAGAGTATTAGAGCCACAGGTTGGGTCATTATGCACAGAGACTTTGCCTCCCCCCCATAACTGTTGGCTACCCCCATAATGCACATGACCCACATTCCCCAGTGAGGAGGGTCCCTTGGGAGGGGGAAGGACAGGGAGGAGGCTACTGGAGGCAACAACATGAATGTAAAATTAAAATAAATAAATTTAAAAATAATTAAAAATACAAAGGAAAAATAGATTTCCTCAAATATGTGCTCCAAGAAATATGAAAAAAGTTCCTCAGGCAGAAGGAATATGATGTAAGTCAAAAACCTGGAATCACAGTATGAAAGGAAAAGTAAAGAAATGAAGGCAAAACATAACCTTTTCTTAATGTTAATTCATCTTTTAAAATAATCGCTCCAGGAAGCCCTGTAAACAATGAGTCAGTGATTACAGAAAGTGTAAAGTGAGACAGATGAATGACAGCAATGCCACAGGGAAGATGGTGTCATTGTAAGGTCCCTGTGGTGCTATTTAAAGGTGGACTTAGAGAAGCTAAAAATGTGTGTTGTAAACTCTAGGGCAACCACTAAAAAACCTTTTAAGTTAAAGAGAGAATAAAAGTGCCACTTCAGAGGCCCAGCTAGTTTCATACCATGAGAACCAGCACATGGCTTGGGGAAAAGCATCTGAATGTGGACACAGAGAAGCAAAGAGAAGCCCTGGGAAGGAAAGAGAACCTTTTGCACACAGGGGAGAAAAAAGCCAGTAAGTATCCTTTGAACAGAAGACACACCCACACCCCCAAATACCCACAGACACTCGGCTTATTAGGAAGAAACTCACTCAGCCAGGACAGCCATGTCTTACTATTCTGACAAAGGTCAAGTTGAAAAAGCAAACCAATGGCCACTTCCAAAATACTTCCCTTGTTTGCTTTCAAGGGTGTTGACATTTGAGAACAGAAATGTGGGGTGCTGGTCAGGAGGTCCCTCTCACACCTTAATTACAACAGCTAAGTAAATTCCCAAGGCAACAGGCAACACCTGGAACAACAATCTGAAAACAAAGCAGAGATCAAGAGTTTTCTAGCCCAAGCTTGTCCTAATGCAGGCCATTAATGGAGACATAATGAAGTCTCAGCCTCATGGAAAATCCTCTTGGAGAGGAGGTGAGAAGCCTGAAGGAACGAGACTGAGGACAGATCCAAAGTTAACTGTAGCTTTTTTTTTTTTTTTGGGGGGCGAGATTTCAAGGTAGGGTTTCACTCTAGCTCAGGCTGACCTGGAATTCACTATGTAGTCTCAGGGTGGCCTCGAACTCATGGTGATCCTCCTACCTCTACCTCCTAAGTGCTGGGATTAAAGGCATGCACCACCACACCCAGCTAATTGTAGCATTTTTATGTCCATTTGATAAAGTGAGGAACATCTGCAATATGACAGAGAAGTGTCCAAGCCTGAGAATGTCCTCTGAACCATCAAGTGTTTTGATTTCTTTTTAGAGAATAATATACTAAAATCATACACTTTCTCACTCCATCTTCTTGTGCCTTTTCTTTCCTCTGACACTTTGGAAATTCCAGGGTGCCCCCCTCAGGGCTGACGAGGCTCCCCAGGGCCCTTTCTGTTTTTAAAGAAAAGCAAATGAAAATTGTTGCTTTTTTCTGACGATGGGCTGCTGTTCTTTCTGTCGGGCAAAGTAAATGCCAAGGTCACCTGCCTGTCATTCTTAGTTCAGCTGCTGTCAGGGGTATCTGAATATTGGGGAGGAGGGGATTTTGTGGCTAAGATGACAAATTTCATCAAAGGAGTAACCAAACCCCAACTACATACTCTGAGTAGCAGCTATCCTTTAGTTCTGGCACCCTTCAGGGTTTCAAATCCAGGAATGTGGCGAAATCCTCAGAGGTGGGAGCCCCCAGACCCTCACTGGTCATAAGCGAACTGGCTGTCTCAGAGGTGGGAGCCCCCAGATCCTCATGGTCATAAGCGAACTGGCTGTCTCAGAGGTGGGAGCCCCCAGACCCTCATGGTCATAAGCGAACTGGCTGTCTCAGAGGTGGGAGCACCCAGATCCTCACTGGTCATCCGCTGATTGGATGTCTCAGAGGTGGGAGCCCCTAGACCCTCATGGTCGTCGGCTGACTGGATGCCTCAGAGGTGGGAGCCCTATACCCTCACTGGTGGGCAGAAGACAGAAAAGCAGCCGGTGTCACAGAACATCCAGGAGAAAATGTCCACAGAAAGGAAAGGCAAGCAAGAGGCTGCTTTCATACCTTTAGGTTTAGAGAGGGAAAGTTCTTTTGGACTCAAAGGAACCTCCTTCTTTAAAGTTGATTGAAGTTTTTTTTTTTTTTTTTTTTTTTTTTTTCCGAGATAGGGTCTCACTCTAGCCCAGGCTGACCTGGAATTCACTATGCAGTCCCAAGGTGGCCTCGAACTCATGGTGATCCTCCTACCTCTGCTTCCCGAGTG
This sequence comes from Orientallactaga sibirica, assembly GCA_036365145.1. Classification (NCBI taxonomy): domain Eukaryota; kingdom Metazoa; phylum Chordata; class Mammalia; order Rodentia; family Dipodidae; genus Orientallactaga; species Orientallactaga sibirica. Next base: position 22,872,462 of record JAEOAD010000011.1, read on the forward strand.
CTAGGATTAAAGGCATGCACCACCATGCCCAACTAGTAAAGCTGATAGAAGTTTTTAAAGTATGCCTTCATTTTCTTTAGAGTGGTACATATTGAATAGCATAGAACCTGCAGTAAATGGCCAGAGAGGGAGCCCAGCAATGACAGAAGCCAGGCCATAGGAAGTTGCTTGGAAAAGAGCAGGCAGGTTCATTCCAGCTGGCTGCCATTGCGGATCTAGGAGGAATAAGGGCAAGAGAATGAAGATTGTTGTTGTAGAGAAAGCCTCTGGGGGGCACAAGGTAAACCCACAGCTCTCCAGTTGTGAGTAACTGGTGGAGGGAAACCAGAGGCCACGTCCATGTCCGAGTCGAAAGGACAGCAAGACGTGGCTAAGCCTTCACAGGACTACAATTGTGCTTTCCAATGTTGGTCACGGTGTGGGGCAGGTGCGCAGCAGGTCTCATCTGCCTGGGAGGGATCCAGAAGAGAGCTGCGTTGGGTCTGTTGGGCTGACCATGGGTCCTGGTAAAGGGAAAGAGAGTATTCTAGCCCAGAGGCTGTGACAGCCAGCTTTGTCAGGTGGCAACAGCTCCTCATAGCACTAGCTGTTCTGTCCAGGTCTCAGCGGTGCCACCATGGCTTCCTGGGTAAGATATTCAAGGGCCTGTAATGCTAGTGATAGCAGAGGGGTGGCCAAGTCAGCTGGGGTAGTGGGTAGCTCTGGCCTCTGGGTAACTGAGAAACCAAACCTTGAGTGTCCTACCTCCCCTCTGTGGTGACACCAAATATAGATCCTGAGCCACACCAGCTTACTGTCCACAGAGGCTGCTGAGGACCAAGGGCAGTGTTGACACCAAGGTGAGACAGAAATTCCTGGGCTCTCCTTAGTTGCTTTTCAGGGGCTGGTGTCTAGTGGGGAAGTTTAAATCTGCCCATGAACATATACAGGCCATGTTTCTTTGCATGGTTAGTTTAGCAGTGTTTGGACCCAATAAAGCCATTCTTTATTGATAGTTTAACATAGGCATCAGGTTGATTCCTGTCAGGGGTTAGCAACAGAGCCTGGGCAGAGAAGACCCTTTTGAGCTTCTGAAACATCCAGTCAGCTGATGACTAGTGAGGGTCTGGGGGCTCCCACTTCTGAGACATCCAGTCAGCTGATGACTAGTAAGGACTTGGGGGCTCCCACCTCTGAGAATCTATATCCCTCAATAGGTAAGACAAAGATTTTTAAAATACTGGTCAAAAAATAAGATATGTTTGTAAAATTTATTGGAAGGTTAATAATACAATCCAGTGTGAACTCAGCTGGGTAGCATAAGAACTTTTCAAACTGTTCTCTAAACAGAGCCCCAAGGTTCATTTGACTCTGAGTACACACATGCATACACTGGTCTATGTACACACATGTACACTTGGGGTGATAAACTGTGCTTCTTGCTGAGAGATGAAAGGTACATTTCACCCTAAATATAGATACATATGCACACAAATGTATGTAGGTTGATCAGCTGTACTGCTTGCTGAAAGATGAAAGGTACATTTTATCCTGAGCACACACAGGCATATACTCGTCTATGTGTACACACATGTAGACTTGGATTGATCAGCTGGGCTGCTTACTAGGAGATGGGTGTTCTTGTTTCCACTCATCGAGTTTGTCATAGGAGCTTAAACATTCAATTTGTTTTAGACTTGTGGCTGAAGTCCTAATTCTCTGGAGGAAAGAACATTATTTATAATCTTCAACAATACACAAGAGCCAAAAGAGTGGGCAGCTCTCACAGCCTGAGGAGCGGGTGCCTGCTTCTGATCCAAGCTGAGTGCTCCCCACCATAACTGGGCCCAAGAGATGCAGATCCCTATGTCCTTCCTCGGGGACAGCACAGTGGAGTGCGTCTCTTCTGGGGAAGCTTGGGAAGACATTTCACAGGAACACAGACTTCAGGGCAGCATCTCCTTCCTGCACAGGCTGCTGCCCCAGTTCTGGCATCATGACTTCCACCTGCCCACATTTCACAGCAGCTGCAGGAGGTGAGTCACATTCCTTTTAGAAACACCCAGGAAGCAGAAGTCTACATAACTTCACTCAGTGACAACCAGCAGGATGAGAGTAAAATTGGAGGAGCCTCTGAGTTAATGCCTACTCAATTAGAGTAGCAGATCCGAGACCTAACCCTGTTTCTTACTGTCTTTTTTACATGAATGTGAGTGTGGTCTCTGGCTTCACCACCATCTGACCCTCTGTGCCTCCGATAGACCACTCCATCCCAACCTGAGAGCTGTGGTTTTTGCCTTCTGCCAAGCAAAGACTTCCCCTCCATCAACTCCCCCACCCCACCCCCTGCCCTCTGCACACTGCCCTCATGTAGCACACCTCCCTCAAATGGATTAAGGAGTTCTGGACAGATAACAAATCAGTAGCACCAGCAATAATTGTGTGATAAAATTGACCACTGGCAGGAGAAAGCAATCATCAAGTCTTGGAAGGGGTGGGAATGGAAACTTATGTGATATGTGTCACATAAAATGTTAATGCAATACTCATGAATATGTAACATTATTTAGAAGATTCTCCCTAACCCACAGGACATTTTTCAGGTCATGAATAAAAACCAATTAGATCTAAGCATCAAAATAAAAAAGAGGTGGGTTAGTGGCTGCAACCAAAGAGGCCCAGTGTCATGTGACTTCCCCCATTCACTTGCATCTGAGAGTGTGTGATAACTAAGCCAAAACCAGTCACCACAGTGCTGACATCTTCCCATAGGTACATTGTAAGGAAACACAGTGATGGGAGAAAAGTCAAGAGACAGAAGGGTCCATTTGCAGCCCCCCAAAACTGTCAGTGAGCCAATGGCCCAGCCTTATCCATTGGGAGCAGGTACCACTGTATTACTAACCCAAGTATTACTAACATGTCTCAATATCTGGACAATGTGCTTCAAAAGACCATCTCGTAGACAGTCCCTTTCAGAAGGGAGAGATAAGGCAAAGAGCCACCTTACAAGTGACTGCCCCTCTTGCAGTTAGTACAATGAACCTGTCTGTGGACCTGATTTAACCAGTAGACAGTGTGTTCCAAAATGTTTGTTCATGACTTAGCTCCAAACCCCCAGACTCAAGAGACAACGGATGTGACCACTGAGTGCCAATGGGCACCTTCAATATAACATACTGCAACTGGGTATCATCACACCTATCACTCCATCCTGTGTCACTCGAACATTCCCTCCTCCGTATCGATTAGTCACCAAGATGAAACGATTCTATCCCCTTTATGTCTTCCAATCCCACCCCTCTCCTCCAACCCATTCTTTCTTCTCTAGATTTCTAAATTGTCCCCTAAGTGGCCTATCTTCTTCCAGAACACTCTCAAGGCTGGAAAGTGACTTTTAAAAAAGACTGTATCCAGCTATAGCACTCCTAGGCATATATTCAAAGGACTCTTCTCACTACCTTAGAGATACCTGCACAACCATGTTTATTGCTGCTCTATTCACAATAGCTAGGAAATGGAACCAGCCTAACTGTCCCTCCACAGATGAATGGATAATAAAGATGTGGTACATTTACACAATGGAGTTCTATTCAGCAGTAAAGAAAAATGAAATTATGAAATTTGCAGGGAAATGGATGGATCTGGAAAGGATTATACTAAGTGAGGTAACCCAGGCTCAGAAAACCAAATGTCACATGTTCTCTCTCATATGTGGATCCTAGCTAAAATGTATAGACTTGTGTGTGAACTGGAACCAAAAATAGGTACCAGAAGCCAGTAAGCTGGTAAAAGGCTATAAGGGAGGGAGGAAAGGGAAGGACTTAAGTGTATGGTATTGCACATATGTAAGTAGAAGAACTGATTACAGGGAGGGGAATGGCCTAAGCGAGGCCATGGGAAGAGAATGAGTAAAAGAAGGGCAGGGGGAGGGTCAATCTAAATTCAAGATACAGTGAATAAGACTTATGTAAACCTACTTTTTTGAATAATGACACATCTAGAAGCTGTAGACTGTTACTAGAAAATTTTCAGTGCCTGGGATGGGATACCTTCCAGTGAGTTGTTGGCCAAGGAGGTCCCGGTAGCCTCCAAAACATTAAAGGCTTTTGCCAAAGCCCTTGGTTTCCTTTGAGAAACAGATAGTAAGATTCTATTGCTGAAGACATCTCTTGCCTGAGAGGCAAGGTCACTGAGAAAGCAAGCTGGTGCTGAGCAGAAAAACTTTCTCCCTGTAGACCAGCCAACTGAAAGCTGGAAAAAGCTGCACTGCATGCAGCCATATGGGAGACAGAGGTCATCAGCAGTGAAAACAGTGGACACTGAACATTCAAGTTTGGCCATACAGGCCAAATGACTGAATTGGTGCATTAGTGGCATGTCTGCTCTTGGTGTAACCAACTGCTCCATAATTGTACTGAAGGGAATACATACCTGGTACTGAAAAACCTAAGCAAAAGTCTATGGCAGGTGAGGTCATGAGCCTTAGGGGTATAAAGCCCACTCTTGTCTGACTAATTGTATATATTATTCCCACCAAGCTGCCCTGAAAGCACTATACTTAATGTTCATATTCACATATTAAGGCTACTCTCACTTCTGGTTAGAGAAGCTTCTCTTTTCAGATGGTGATGACCACTGGGATGACCCAAAAGGCACCATAGTGCTGAGAAGAAGGGATGGAGGAGTGCCCAGCACTGAAACACCTCTGTCACACCCTCCAAGGCTCAGGGACCATTGCGGAAGAGGGGGCGGATAGAATGGAAGAGCCAAAGGAAGGGTATGACTTCTTACAATGCAACTGCCCAGACAGAAATTGGCCTCGATATCCATGACCTTGCAGTGCCTAGCAATACCTTTGCAAGACCCTCAAAAATAGAAGAAAAAGATGATGACATCAAATTAAAAGAGACTAATGGAGAAGGAGGGGATATGATGGAGATTGGAGTTCTAAAGTAGAATGGGGGGAAGGGAGGGAAATATCATGTGTTTTTTTGTATGAAAGTATAGAATTTGTCAATAAAAAATAATTAATAAAAAAATATTCATTTGCAAGCAGAGAGAGAGATAGAGATAGGAAAGACAGAATCTGCATGTCAGGGCCTCCAGCCCTGCCAACAAACTCTTGATACATGCACCATGGTACATCTGGCTTTACATGGGAACTGGGAAATCAAGCCCAGGTTGTTAGGCTTTGCAGGGAAGTGCCTTAACCTCTGAACCATCTCTCCAGCCCCCTCTTTGATGCTTTTGTTGTTTGCTGACTGGTAGTGGTTTTTCTCTCTGCTTGGATATATGGAAGCAATTTCTTCTGCCATTGATAGAACTTCCCCCTGGATGTGCAAGCTTGAAATAAGCCCTTTCCTCTCATAAACTGTATCTGTTTTGGATGTTCATTCCAGCAATGTGAAACTGTCTATGTCACCAGGCATGGTGGCACACACCTTTAGTCCCAACACTCAGGAGGCTGAGGTAGGAGTATCACCATGAGTTTAAGGCCAGCCTGGACTACAGAGGAAGCTCCAGGTCAGCCTTTGCTAGAGTATGATCCTGCCTGGAAAAACAAAAACCAAAAATAAAAAGGTTTTAAAAATAAAAATAAAAGAGTTATCAAAAAAAAAAAAAGACTGTACCAAGAGATGGGCATGGTGCTGCATGACTTTAATCCCAGCACTCAGGAGGCAGAGGTAGGGGAATTGCCACAAGTTCAAGGCCACCCTGAGATATATAGTGAATTCCAAGTCAGCCTGGGCTACAGCAAGACCTTACCTTGAAAAACAACGACAACAACAACAACAAACTGTCCCAGATGATGTCAGTTGTATCTTACAGGCTTTCAGAGTGTCCCGGTCATGTTAGGATGAAGCTCGCTTTCCTGAGTGTTGCAGGCCTGCAGTTCTGTCACGTCTGGGAAGCTCTGTCCCTCTCTACCTGAAGTCAACCCCTCAGCCAGTCTTCATTCCTTTGGTTCCAAGACTCCTCAACAGAATGCTCACACCCTGCTGTAGTTCAGATCTTGAGTGACCTCCAGAGTCACGGCCCCCACAATGGCACTACTAGGAGGCCATGGGACTTTTCAGAGGTGAGGCCTAGTGGGAGGCTCACTGGGATGAGCTCATGAAGAAGGTTGGGAAATCCCATGCTTTTCTCCCCCTTCCCTAGTTTTTGCTTCCCAGCCATGAGGTAAGCATTTTTGCTTCACAACGTGCTCCCACCATGGTGTGGCCTTGTCTTATGTCCAAAGGTATGAGAATCAATCAATAATTGGCTCAAACTTCCAAAACTGTGAGCCAAAATTAACCTTTTCTCTTTATAAATTGGCTGTTCCAGGTATTTAGTTATAGTGACAGACAAATGACGAGTACACACTTTCTCTTCTCTCAGTCCCTGCCCTTGCCTTTCATCTCCCCAGTTATATGTGGCCTTCAATGTCTTGCTCCAGAGTCTACTTGAATGCATATTATGTACATATCCCAACCACAATGCACCATGCTGGGGCTTAACTGTGCTTCTTGCTGAATGTGAGAACTCCTGGAGGTCAGGACCTAAGGTCCTTCGTACCTATACTTCTAGTGTTTGGTTCAATGCCCATCAAACAAAAGGCTATGATGTGTGCTGAGGGGAAAACTGGAGCAGAAGGCTATCAGAGGTCTCTGGGAGGTGGACTCCAACACAGTTCTGGGGAAATGGTGATGAGCAAGCCATCAATTCAGGAAAGTAAGTGGTACATGCCTGTACTCTCAGAGCTCAGAAGAGAGGCAGGAGGACTCTTGTGAGTTTGAGGCTAGCCTCATCTACAAAGTGAGTTCAAGGCTAACCAGGGCTACATACAGAGACTCTGTCTCAAAAAAAAATAAAACACAAATAAGAAAAGGCAGTGCTGCGTGGGGTGATGTAGAACACAGGCAGGCAGTGCTGCGTGGGGTGATGTAGAACACAGGCAGGCAGTGCTGCGTGGGGTGATGTAGAACACAGGCAGTGCTGCGTGGGGTGATGTAGAACATAGGCAGGCAGTGCTGCGTGGGGTGATGTAGAACACAGGCAGGCAGTGCACGTGGGGTGAGAGAGGCAGGCAGTGCTGCAGAGGCAGTGCTGTGGGGTGATGTAGAACACAGTCAGTGCTGCGTGGGGTGATGTAGAAACAAGGCTGTGCAACGTGGGGTGGGAGGCAAGATGGTGGGAGCAAGACCAGAGATGGGACATGGAACATAGGCAGGAGGACATGGTGAGGACCAGGCAGTGCATGGAGGTGAAGTAGAACACAGGCAGTGATGGGGCATGGCAGTCCAGTCAGGGTATGGTGGGGTGATGGACCAGGCAGTGCACGTGGGTGATGTAGAACACAGAGAGTGCTGGGGCATGGTAGATAGGCAGGCAGTGCTGCGTGGGGTGATGTAGAACATAGGCAGGACCAGGGGGTGATGTAGAACACAGGCAGTTTGCGTGGGGTGATGTAGAACAAGGCAGGCAGTGTCCTGTGATGCTGAACACAGGCAGGCAGGAGAACACAGGCAGGCAGTGCACGTGGGGTGATGTCCAGGTGGATGCGTGGGGTCAGCCAGGTGTGCTACTCTGGAACACAGTCAGGCAGACTGGGGTACTGAACAACAGTGCCCTCCATCTTAGAAGGCAGCACATTTCAGGATGTTATGGACAAATTCTATAAAATGAGTTCTGCCTCAGCAGCCATTCAGGCAGTGCTGCTGGGGTGATGTAGAACACAGTCAGGCAGTGCTCCCCCAACATGTGAACACAGGCAGTGCTGCTGTGGGGTGATGAAACACAGTCAGTGCTGAGCCTGCTTAGAACCTGCACCAGTGGCGTGGCTCTGAAGAACACATCACCCTCAGGTGATGTAGAACACAGTGGCAACTGCGTGGGGTGATTAGAACACAGGCAGTGCCGTGGGGTGATGTAGAACACAGGCAGGCAGTGCTCTTTGCTTGATTCAGAAGGCCCCTTGGCTCTGGTGATGTAGAACACAGGCAGGCAGTGCTGCTGTTTAGAACACAGGCAGGCTTTGACAGCTGTTAGAAAAGCAAAATGTGCAGTTGTGAACATGTGTCACAGGCAGGCAATGCAGAACTTTCCAGGTGGAAACCACCGGGAAAACTTGTCGGATGTCTGGCATATCACAATGGCTCACAGGATCCTTCCAGTGACACACCCAAGAACAAGGCCCAAAACAGGGAGGCAAGACAGTGGGAGCAAGACCAGAGATGGACATGGCTGCTCCAACATTTTCTGCACCAGGCACATGGAGGTGAAGTGAGAGAGATGGGGCATGGCAGTCCAGTGGGTATGGTCAACAGGCCTCTTCTGCCATGACAAATGGGGCTGGCGATAGAGTGAGCATGGTCAGGACCAGGCACATGGGGCACTGATCTACAGTCCTTTTCTCAGGCAAAGTTGTACACATGCACCACATCCCAGTGGACTCAGCCTGTTTTCTGGAACAAACAGACACTGAAAACACTCCACCATTGCTGAAGGGAACAGATGTTATGGACAAAAATAAATGAGTTCTGCCTCAGCAGCCACGGCACCATCTCAGTCACATATGTCCTCTGACAGCAAAGCTTCCTGACCTATGGCCCAAGTTGAAGGGGCATTCAGCCCCACTGCTGGCAATGGTGGTCACGTTCTTTGCTTGCAGAAGGCCTGGCCACTGGTCTCTTCCAACTTCCTACCAGCCAGGGAACATGCTCTGATGTCCAGCCCTGAAAGAACCTGGACACACTTCTAAAGGTATCTCCCCAAAGGTTCAAAGAAATTACAGATTAGATAGTGGGAAGAAACAGCTCATCTCATCTCACACATGGCAACACACACCCAGCACCCAAATCCTCCCACAGATTAGCCAGCTGAAAGACTGGCCAACTTTTTGCACCCAGCACAGGGATTTCTTGAAGACCAAAACAGGACATCTGCCATGACAAAGGCTTCTAGCTTGTTAACGTTCCCTTTGACTGATCTACAGCTTTTCTCACCAAGTTGTCTTCCCACTGACTATTTTCTAAACAGCACTGAAAACACTCCACCATTGCTGAAGGGAACAGAGAAACTCAATGAAGAGCTGGCCTCTCCCATCTGGCCTCTGTACCATGTCCCAAAGATGGTCACAGTCACTGGCCACTGAAGCCACTTCCACCCTGCCAGCCAGGACTACTCTGATCTCCAGCCCTGAAAGAACCTGGACAAATTGAATAATCAAAGGTGAAATTACAATTTGGTGGGAAGAAAACCAAATTCATTCACACATGGCAACATTACTCCCAAGAGGCCAGCTGAAAGATTATCATTTCAGGTCCCAAAATGACATCTGACAAGCCTGAGACACAGCAACACCCAGCACCATCTGCTTCCCAGACCAAGTCTGGAGACATTTTTACTGTGCTCGTTATATTTTGTGATGAAGCTATCATTTCACCTGTGATCTAGACACTTTATTCCCAGTTAAGTTCACTGTAGGGTTCCACCCCCTGTGCTCAGAGAGGCTCTTAAGGATGTGCACTGCAGTACTGTCTATGTTAGCAAAAACCTAGAAACCAAGCAAAGGTCAATCAAAAGGACATATGAACAGAACAGGGTAGAGACACATAAAAAAATAATGTAGGGGACTGGAGAGATAGCTTAGCAGTTAAGGTGGTTGCTAGCAAAGCCAAGAGACCCAGGTTCAATTCCCCAGTATCCACATGAAACCAGATGCACAAGGTGGCACATGCATCTGGAGTTCATTTGCAGTGGCTAGAGGCCCTGGTGCATTCTTTCTCTGTCTCTCTCCTTTCTTTATCTTTCAAATGAATAAATAAAATATTTTTAAATAAAGAATAATGTAGGACAAATTTGCAAGTATATACATGGAGAAGTTTTTAAAGTGAGGTTATATAAACACAAATTGTTTCACAAACCTGTGTTCAGTAGGATTCTATTTATAAGAAATAACTTCCTGTTGGAACTTTCCTTCTCTAAGCTGCTTCTGGTTGGGAGTTTTGTCCCAGCAGTGAGAAGGTAACTACCACAATTGGCCATGGTTGGTAATGAGGAGCTCATGTTCTAGCCCTTTGTGTATGAATGACTAGAAAAAAGATGACAAAAAAAAAAGTAGTGTTTTTTAAACATGGGAAATGGCAAAATGGAACTCCTTACTACATTTTTCTCTTCAGTATTCTATTTTCATGGACAGGTATTTTTCTCTACACTATTCTGTCACAAATGAGGAAGGAATGCTTTTTATTAAAAATTATTTTTATTTCTTTTTTGGTGCTGAAACACCTTTCTTCTATGAAATGATGAGATATGGCTCTCTCTGTCTTATTCCCTTTCTTATAAAATTCTCTTGATTGGTGAATATACCTCAAGACTATAAAACTGTATACTGAAAAAAACTATTGAAATGGCAAACTTTAAGCAAATTTTGCTAAAATTTAAATTAAAAAACAATTCTGTAAAACATGTTGACAATCTCTACTGGATTTCTAAATTTCTTTTATTTTCTGTGTTTCTGATTCATAAAATCTAAAACTCTGTGAGTCAGTGTTCTGCAGTGAACTGTAATGGGCTGCCTTCTGCTGCTGACATGTTACATGCAAGATGTGCTAGCAGGGATATGCTTACTCCTGTGTACAATAGGTTTTTGTATATACACACATATGTACACATACATGGATAAACATATTCTATGACAAATGCTAAAAGTATCTGTTGCAGGCTGGAGAGATGGCTTAGTGGTTAAGGAGCCTGCCTGCCAAGCCTATAAGAATGCCCTTTCAATTCTCCAGGTCCCACGTATAGCCAGACACAGTGACACAAGCATGCAATGCCACGCTTGCCCACAAGGGGGTGCACACATCTGGAATTCATTTACAGTGGCTGAGAGGCCACTAGTGTGCCCATTCTCTCTCTCCCTGCCTCTTCCTCTGTTTCTCTCTCTCTCTCTCTCTCTCTCTCTCTCAAAAAAAATAGTATCAGTTGTGTTTCAAAAAGTAAGATGCCCTCTCAGCTGTGTTATCCCTTTTTAGAGGTAAAATATGTGAAATTCAAAAATCACAGCTAACAAAACCAAATGAACCCTCCCTACGTTAAGACTTGCTCTCACACAAAGTCTGCTTGTGACCCTGCCTGTTCACATCCAGCTCTGCTGCTCTGATGACCCCTGTTGCTAGAAGGGTGGTAGGGCATAATCCCAGGGAACACATCTTCTCTAAGGCCTGCCAGCCCCAAGCAGCGCCCAGGAGATGTAGCTCTGGTGTGGAGGCACTGACACAATAGCACACAGGTGTGGGAATGTGATCTAAACATCCACCTTCACCCTATCCCACCCACCATGAGCCAAGATTTTAAATCACATGTGATAAGTTCTTTAAGCAACGGGCACATTTCTGCCAATGATGTAATGCTGGGTCTCTTATAGTACTTATCCTCAAGCAGCCTGAGCCCATATAGCTCCAGGCCACCAAGTAAAGTTCTTAGGAAGAACATTTTCAACCAAATTAGTATATTTAAGCCTTTTCTTGGAAAATTGGCAATGCAATATATCCAGAAGGTGAAATTCCTATCTCTGGATAAAAAAGCAAATGCATTTTCTTTTTCCTTTCCTTTCTTTCTAGAAGCAAATGAATCTTCTTTTCCTTCCCCTTTATTCCTCTTCCCTGCTCCCCTCCTTTCTTTTCCCTTCCCTTCCCCTCAGTATTCCTCCTCTCCCTCTCTCTCTCCCTCTTCTCTCTCCCTCCCTGCAAACAGATGAATTTCCCTTTCCCTTTTCTCCCGCTCCCTTCCTTTCCTCTTTTCTCCTTTCTTCTCCTCATCTTCCTTCTCTCTCTCTCCCTCTATCTCTCCCTCCCTCCCTTCTTTCCTTCTTGGAAACAAATGAGAAAGGAAGAAGAAGGAAACACATCAGTGCTGTGAATAGGTTTGTACAGAATGTCCATAGCTTTAAAATCACCAGGAAAAGCATGTCAAAGAGACTATTAAACCACTGTGGGTGTGTGCGCACAGCTTTGGGCATGGGTACAGACACTTTAGGGCTTTCTTGTTGCTTATCTGTAATTTACTAATGAGAGTTCCCACAATGAAAGGTAGATATTGTACAATGGATTAGCTTTAGTGTCTTAGACAGAAATACAGTCTTCCAAAGGGAGCTGTGGCCACACAGACATCTCTAGGGGCTACAAGTCCTGCCAAAAAAATAAGGGACTTTCTTTTTCACTAATCACCAAAGCTCAAATTGCATGACCCAAGAAAACTAGCAGAACATGGATGTCACAATGCTCTGTTGCAGAGTCTGCAAACTTAAATACCCTGCAGGGTCAAGCAGGTAGCAAAAGCAACAAACTAAGGATAATACAACAGGGTATGGTGACGATTGAGGCTACCATGGAGAGGATGAGCCCCACTTGAGAATGTGCATATTTTTTAAATATGTATCTGGACAATTATAATGTCAATTTCACCTGCTGGGCCCCACTTTACTCTTATACTTTGTGAGTTTGTTAATTCTTAGTCTCCCAATAACAAATACCATCATCATCACCAATATTCCACAGAGAAGCCACAGTCAGCTGTTCACAGTACTGCTAGTCACCTCCTCAGCCTCTTCCTCCCTCTATGCTGGTGCAAGCTACTTCCCACTCCAGAGGCAGTGCTATTTTAATCCCCATCTTAATGCAGCACACCCTACCCCAAACCTTACCACTTGGCTGGGAAGTGCACCTCATGGCCAGGTACACCATGGCAGTGACTATGAGCAGTGCAGAGGCTAAGTGATGATACACAGGATGACAAAAGCCAAGAAAGTCAAAGCCCCTCCCCCCACACCCACAGGCTGAAGAACCAACTGGGGGCCAGATGAAGGCATGCCAGGGCAGGCCAGGAAAGGGAATGAATAAAGAGTGAGTTCAGGCCACAGTGCCACACAGGTAATGACTGAAGTAACCTCAAGAAGTAGCAGTGGACTCAATGCAAGCCCATAGGACAAAAGGGTTGGCAACATGGCCCAGCCATGGGACACCAATGCTGAGTATGAGCCTGAGGGCCCCATACAGCAAGACACCTGTGATTACACTGAAATGAATGAACATGCAGATTCACTCAGAAAAGCAGGCCTGGCAGTGGCTACAGAGATAAGGAAAGCTTGGTTCTCAGTTCGCAGCACAGTGATTACGTAGCCTTTCTCCTGCAGAGGCCTATGGGAAGTGAAAGTGGAACCCACTCAGCACTGACAGATCAGGGTCATGAGGTCAGGGGTGGGATACCTGTCTTGGAAGAAGGCAGAAGTTCACTGGAAAGAGAAAGAAAAACAGAAAAAAGCAGCAGGCCTTTGATGCCTCCATCTGCTTTGCCATAAGGACAATATGAGGACAGTGTGCAGCCACAACCTGCACATGCCCAGAGATGTGCAAAGCACCAGGGACTCATCACAACAGCCCTGTTCTTCACACACAACCTCAGTCCTGGGGTATCGATGGAGACCAATCCCTTCACACTGAAGGGAAATCCAGCATCATAGTGACAGAAAACATGAAGTGAATGAGTGACCCCAGGCTTCCACGGGTGCTAATGCACTGCTGGAAAGTCACGAGGAATAACCAGGAGAACTTGGACCTTCCTGAAAGTCAGACTGTAATCTCAAACATTCCACTCACTCTGTGAGGACCAGGCAAAGTCTGCTGATGATCTGCAGCTGGCTGCGCACATTGAGTCTGCGAGCGTTCAGTGGAGCCAGTCAGAAGGAATGGGTCTGTTGTCCTTCACTTCATCCTGTCTTGCTAGGGACACTTTAACGTACCAGACTATGAAGTAGAAGGCCCAGTTTTAAAGGGATTCAAGGAAACTAATTTCTTTGTGAGTCATTTCAAAACAAAATAGGTGCCCTAGATCCCCTATTGGGAGGATTGCTGTTGGAGAGAGATGGTGATGGCACCTGACATTTGCTTCCAACACAATTTTGGGGACTAACTGGGAAAACTCATAGCTGCTTCTAAAAGAGCTGCAGCACACTAAAATCAGCTCAGCCCTGACCATTTCTCTTCCTGAAGTCTATGACTTACCAGAAGAGCACTCAAATCTCAGGGCCCAACCTCACAATTTGAAAGTTAAACTCCAGCTTTCTAAAGTCCATCTTCACACTCAGGAAAGAAATGACCCCTTGGATTCTCACAGCCAATTGTTCTCCTTTGGGATTCTGAGAAATCACGAGCAGATATTATTACTCCCAGATTGTTTTTGGCACAATGAGGTCAGTGAAGATACAGTCTGCCCAAGGCCACATCCAGGCAACAGTCAGGCTGGGCAAGGAGCCAGGACTCGGGACTCTTGGCCAAGCCTCCCATCAAGAGGACCTGGCTCCTCTTGGAGCAAACGCTCACCTGTGCAGGGGCTTACAGGGACTGCCAGAATCTGGAGCAACAAGTTCTATCTCCATTCTTGCTGGGATGATGTCAGGTATAGCCCTGTCTTTGAGTCATTTTAATGCTAGTTATTTCCTGCCAGACTGTTCTGTCCTGCATATGAGCAAAATCTAATTAGAGAGGGAAGAAAATAACAAAAGAAAAACCCAAACCTCATGAAGTCAGTTACTGTGATTTTTATAGACCATAGTGTGGATGGAAAAGTTCTGTTCCAACCAACCCCTTGCAGAGATTCCAAGAAAGTCTTATGGTGCAAGTCATAAAGATCAAATATCTCCTCTGTGATTACCTTTAAAAATGCCACAAGGTATTGTTTCTCTGCGTGTGCTAGCCTACACCTGTAGCCCTGCTGATAGCAGGAGGAAGGCTGGGTAGTCACAGGATGCTGCAAAGGAAGGATGGGCCAACCACGTCCCTTGAGATGAACAAGAGTTGAAAGTGCAAGGACAAAATGCCCAACATGGATGAGCCCATCAACCCATCTCAGCCGCTTTAGAATTTTCTCATCACAATACCATCTTTCCTAAGCATGCATTAGTTCAACTTCAACATGTGATCTTTCTCTTACCCTAGAAAGGAGCACAAGCCATCACTATTTGTTTTATTGAATGATTAATAATCCCAAGGCAATATATAAGTATACTGTAAAATACAGAAAAATTAAATTAATAATGAACCTCATAGAGTATAGGCTACTGAATTTCCTTATGTCTCAGTTTGCCCTGATAGACCACAAAAACTTCTGGAAGGTACCTTTCTACCACAGAGGTTCAATAAAGCCTGAAGGGTGTTGGGATAATACCCAGGAGACCCCACCGCCCTCTGAGATAGGCTGAGACTTCCTTGGGAGTGGACTATTGAGGAAAGGACAGAAATCTATACCCAAACTCTAGGACAGGACATGCCCAAAAGCTAGTCCAGAGGTCACATGTCAACTGCATGCACATTTGTTTCTGCCTTCAAAACAGGGACATCTCTCAAACTGTTGGAAAACCTCATGGGTCCACGACCTTTTACCTTCTCTATATTTTTCTACTACCTATAGGCCAACTGACAGAAAGTGCTAAGGAGAAACCGGGGATAAGATACTCTAGTCAGCAAATGGCTGTTGAGAAGATGTTAGTTAAATTTGTATCTACTGAGGCATTTTAATAGATCTGTGGAAACATTTCCACAGGTAGCTATTTTTTAAGCAACTAGAATTTATAGTTGGGTAACTTACTTTATCAAACTACAGCTTGATATAATTTTATATTATGTGATGATTCTGAAAGCTTTTTTTAAAAATCCTTATGTAATGGAAAACCTGACAGAACATTTAAAGAGGGTGTTTCCATATACACCAGAGGCTGCCATTGTGTCAACTGTCGGATTCTGTTATTTTTAAATTAACTGGCTGCTTAATAGAAACATTATGAAGCAAAGTGCACACATGGTACCTAATTTTCATACATTATTAACTCTGCTTGAGGTTTTTGTGGGAATTTAAGAAAAAAAAAATCAAGCCAAAAGGCATCTGTCCCCTTCTGAAATCATGCAAGGCAATTTTATTTTCTAATCTGCTGTAGTTGAGGCATGCAAAGCCAGGAGCATACAGTTCAGCGCCTTGCTCTTTGCTTACTTAGCTAACCTCACAGCTTGGGCTTCAGCTCTATGGATGAGCTCCAGCCTCCTGGCTCTAATGGTCACCTGTTTAGGCCACAGTAGGACATGGGAGGGCCTGTCAGTCCAGGAGCATCTCTCTATTAGCACAGCTTCCCCCAGGTCCTGAGTTAACTCCCTCAATAGACACTGTCACAGTCCCCAGTGTTCCCCAGCAGAATTACCTGGAGCTTCTGTGACTAGCTGCCCTGCAAGACTCTGACTGTCTATTTCAGGCACTTGTCCCTCTATCTGTCCCTTTAGGGTGGGTACAAAGGCAAAAGGCAGGGCAGCTGCAGAGTGTTCAGTGCTGAGACATCTATACCCCCACTCCAAGGCTCAGGGAACATTACAGAAAGAATGAGAGAGTTGGAGGGTGGGAGGATTGCTTTGGAATGCTGTCTTCTGGACATAAAGTAGCCATTGTATTCATTACTGCACAATGACTGGAGGAGGGAAAAGAAAAAAAGAAGAAAGAAAGAAAAGAAGGAAGGAAGGAAGGAAGGAAGGAAGGAAGGAAGGAAGGAAAGAAAGAAAGAGAGAGAGAGAGAGAAAGAAAGAAAGAAAGAAAGAAAGAAAGAAAGAAAGAAAGCAAGAAAAGAAAGAGAGAGAGAGAGAGAAAGGGAAAGACAGAGAAGAGAGGAGGGAGTAAGGAAGGGACAGACATCTAAGTAAAAGGGGTTCAGTGGAAGGAGGAGGGGGAGTGGGACAGACAAGAGAAGGTAATAGGAGGGAAATATGATTAAAATACATTTTGTGAGAGTATATGTGTGTGTGTGTTTGAAAACTGTCAATTAAAAATAATTTTTAGAGCCGGGCATGGTGGTGCATGCCTTTAATCCCAGCACTTGGGTGGCAGAGGTAGGAGGATTGCTGTGAGTTCAAGGCCACTCTGAGACTACATAGTGAATTCCAGGTCAGCCTGGGCTACAGTGAGACCCTACCTCAAAAAACAAAATAATAATAATAATAATAATTTTTAGGCCTGAAGAAGTGGCACAAGCCTTTAATTCCAGCACTAGGAAGACAGAGGTAGGAGGATCACTGTGAGTTCTAGGCCATCCTGAGACTAGATCAGCCTGGGCTAGAGTGAGACCCTACCTCGAAAAACCAAAATAATAATAATAACAACAACAATAATTTTTAGGGGCTGGAGAGACTGCTCAGTGGTTAAAGGTGGTTGCTTGCAAAGCCTGATAATCTTGGTTTGATTCCCTAATACCCACATAAAGCCAGATGCATAAAGTAGTGCATAAATCTAGAGTTTGTTTGCAGTGGCAAGAGGCTCTACCATGCTCATTCACTCTCACTCATTTATATTCTCACTCTCTCTATCCCCCTTTCTCCTTGCAAGTAAATAAAAAATATTTTTTGAAAACTTTAAAAACTAACGATGATTTTTAAAAATATAGGGCAGGCCAGAAGTGTCAGGACCAACTCTGAGGTGTGTCCTGCCCTGTTCCCTGGAGTGCACCCTGGGGTCATTCATATACTTTCTCAAGCTCTCCTCCTCCCTAACTCCCTTTCTACTCCTCACATGCTTCCCAGGGTGACCTCCTAAATATAAACTATCAGGCCCTAAATGCTTTCATTTTGGGGTACTCAAACCACAAGCTTTATTTTAAATGTCTTGTAATAAACCACAATCACTCATTAATCTCCTTAATCACTCATTGTGTGTGATCTGGCCCTCTATCATCAGTCCATCAGTGCTTCACAAGACTGGAGTGCCCTATGGGTATTTAGGATTACTGCCCCTCCCTTGCAAGGCACTGAAAAGGGCTATAATCTAAGGGCTTATTAAGCAGCTTTGAGAATATTCTTGTGACATTTTTACTACATATGCAAATTCTCTGCAACCTGGTAATCCACATACATGGCAAATATATACTACAGTAGCTAGGACGTGTTACTACATTGTACCCATTCCTCCATCCTCCTAGGAAAGTATACTCCAGTAGCTAGTACTTGTTATTACCACACTGTGTCCATTCCTCCATCCTCCTAGGAAAGTATACTCCAGTAGCTAATACTCGTTATTACCACACTGTGTCCATTCCTCCATCCTCCTAGGAAAGTATACTCCAGTAGCTAATACTTGTTATTACCACACTGTGTCCATTCCTCCATCCTCCTAGGAAAGTATACTCCAGTAGCTAATACTCGTTATTACCACACTGTGTCCATTCCTCCATCCTCCTAGGAAAGTATACTCCAGTAGCTAGTACTCGTTATTACCACGCTGTGTCCATTCCTCCATCCTCCTAGGAAAGTATACTCCAGTAGCTCCATTACCACGCTGTGTCCATTCCTCCATCCTCCTAGGACTGTATACTCCAGTAGCTAATACTTGTTATTACCACGCTGTGTCCATTCCTCCATCCTCCTAGGAATGTATACTCCAGTAGCCAGCACTTGTCACTACATTGCATCTATTCCTCTAACCTCTTGGGAATATATGCTCCAGTAATAAGGACTTGTTATTACTACATTTTATCCATTCCTCTACCTTCCTGGGAATCTACATATACTCCTGTAGCTAGGACTTGTTACTACATTACATCTGTTCCTCCATTCTCCTTGGAACAGGGTGCTGATAGCATTTCCTTCCTTTCTGGTACAGAGTCTGCCTTCTCCTCTCCATACCTATGACATGAGGTTTTCCTTCAGACAGGAATAATCACAAAATTCCAAGAGTTACAGAAAAATATCCAATTTCCCTCCACTTACTGAGAAGCCTGGCTCTGGCATGTGATGTGGGAGGGTCATACACTGTTCCCTCCTTCTCCAGGCCTGTGTGCTTTTATCATTTTTCAGGTCATAGACTATATGAAGGCAAAAAACACTAAGCAGCTATTTAGTCAACATGAACTCTAGATTTTAGTAGACATCTATCACATAGTTGGCACATTAGCTTAGGAATTATGAACTGTACCAAAGTTTAAAGAGACATTTGAATAATTTTAGATTGGTTTTCCAAGCATAATTGGTAACAGAAAACTGTTCTTGAGCATTTTAAGCTAATAGTGTTCTTTAAGTGATTCAAAATGTTTCTTCAATTGCAAGTCTTAAGAAAAAAAGTAGGGGGCTTTTCTCTCCCCCATTGGCCTACATGTTGTACAAATGCCAAGAACAATAAAGCAATGAAGAATTATTGAACAACATCACTATTTACCAAAAAGAGGAATCAGAAAGCAGTGTATATGGCCTGAGAGAAGCCAAGGGCAGGCTAGATGACCCTTCAGAAGCCAGAAGACTAACTTGTCCACAACAGAGCTGCTGGGGCCTTCAGAGAGTGGTATCCTATGAAGGGGGTAGATAGAAGACCTGGGAGCCAGGGACCTAGAAGTGGAGATATAAATAAAGTACTTTTAGCAAGATTGCAAAAAGAAAAGAAAAACAAGTAAATGCTTCCAGAGAAGTAAAAGGCTGAACATGAACAGCAACAACAAAAATGAAGGGATACTCCAGGTGTGTTGGCACACGCCTTTAATCACAGCACTCAGGAAGCAGAGGTAGGTAGGAGGATCACCATGAGTTTGAGGCCACCCTGAGACTACATAATGAATTCCAGGTCAGCCTGGACTAGAGTGAAACCCTACCTCAAAAAAAAAAAAAAAAAAAAAAAAAAAAAAAAAGAAGAAGGAGGAGGAGGAGGAGGAGGAGGAGGAGGAGGAGGAGGAGGAGAAGAAGAAGAAGGAGGGACACAAGTTGGCTTCATAGTGATTAATGGTTCGAGTCAGAAAATAAATCCTGCTTATTGCTTCAATGATAAATAATAATAGTAACTACCAGAAAGAAGGAAGGAGATGGAGTGAACGGTGCTAAGAAGTCCTCCCTATAATATCCTGAAAAAATATCCAACTTTAATACATAAAAAAAGCTTGTTAATTTGAGTTGGGAAGAAAACTTTTTAAAAAATAAGCCTGAAATTTATTAATGGTGGTTGCCGGGACAAGAACAAGAGATAGTGAGGAACCAACAGCAATTATTTTTAATTACATAATTTAAGTAATTATGTACATAATTCAATAAACATTTGCAAACTGAATTAGACAGAAAATACACAATGTAGATGTAGTCAAGAGATCAAGTAATACAGAAAAGAACACTAATGATTAAAAAATATGAGATCATGACTTCTGGCTGCATAGGAGTCACACCAATCCAGCCTAGGCAGGGATTTGAGCAAAATCACGGCAAAATACACTCTTCATCTGAAAACTAAAGATGTATAGGTTTTTATCAGCCACAGCGGAGAAGCAGAAGAGACTATGATCTATCAGAAAGAAGGAAATCAGCTAAAATTCCACCAATGAGCTTACGGACCCAGACCCAATCCACACAGATGACTGCCTGGTGCCCAGCTACAGGAGCAGAGACCAAACAAGGGGATTTTCCAATCTTGTCAGCCTCCTTGCAAAGTCAAGAAACCTGAAGGGGAGACAGCAGAGGAGCTGCTGAACAGGACACAGGCAGGACCAGCAGAGTAGTTCCAGTATTACACCAGACTTCCTACACTCTCCCATTCCCCAACCGACAGCACCAGGACCCTCTGGAGACACAGTCAGCTCCCAACAGCGGGGCATTCAGCACAACTGATCAGAGAACCAGACTCACAGCACTCCACAGAGTGATCAAGGTGGGTACTCAGCTTTGGTGAGATTGGAAGCCACCCCAAAAGGTAACAAGGTCAACTGACAAAAAAGCAGGTACACAGGCCAGCACTAGAAGTGCTAATCTCCCTTCCCATGTCAGGACAGGTTATGGGTTACATATTCTTGGTTGGCTTTACCATTCTCAGTTAAGCTGTATTTGTGAGTTGACTATTGATGCCTTTGATGCTTTCAGATTTATAGGGCCTTTGAATTTTTCTTCTGTCATTATTGGGAGCAGGGTCTAATTCAGATCCAGGCTGACCTGGAACCCATTTCAGAACAGAAATCTCAACCTCCCAGCTGACAGGATTAAGGGTATAAAGCAATACACATCCTTAGGGATTTGGGCTTTATAAGATTATCTGTTTCAATCCCCACACTTGCATACTCTGTGCTAGTTTTTATTGAATGTGTAAATTGCTCAGATGAATTTTAGAATCTGCCAGTAAATTGCTCTACCCAGCCCACTAGAATACTTGAATAGCAGGCAAACTCAACACCCAGGATTACTTCTGCAATTGGATTGGAGTATAACAGCTACACTTAGCACCATAAACTCCTATTCTAATGTATATAAAGTTTGGATTTCCAAATCTAAAACCACAGATTATTAGAAAACCCAAGAATCAAATCAACTCAGGATGCAAAAATCACAACATTATAATACAAGAAACACAAAGAATCAAGACAATACAATCCCACCAAAAATTATAAATCCATCAGAAATGACCCCCAATGAGACTGTCTTAGATGAAATGTCTGACAAAGATTTCAAAAACATTATTTTATCTATACTCAAAGAAATCAAAGGAATCAAAGAAGAAAACAAAGGAATTAAAGAAGAAAACTCCTAAAGGAATTCCAAGAGAACGTAGGAAAACAGCTTAATGAAATAACCAGGTCACTACAAGACATGAGTAAGCAAATGAAATACTGAAGAAAAACCAGGCAAAAATTCT
Organism: Orientallactaga sibirica; assembly: GCA_036365145.1. NCBI lineage: Eukaryota > Metazoa > Chordata > Mammalia > Rodentia > Dipodidae > Orientallactaga > Orientallactaga sibirica. Next base: position 22,894,107 of record JAEOAD010000011.1, read on the forward strand.
ACCACTGAAAAACACAGTCAGTTAAATAAAAAACTCTGTTGAAAGTCTCACCAGTAGAATGGATGAAGGAGAGAACAGAATATCTAAACTAGAAGACCAGGTAGCAGATCTAATACAGTCCAACAAAGCGAAAGACAAGCTAATAGTAAGGTATGAATGGGAATGTCAAGATATCCAGGACACTATGAAAAGATCAAACATAAGAATTCAGGGTGTACATGATCTAAGCTTCTCAGCAGCAAACAACCTGAAGTGAAGCTCACACAAGGGCAATAGTGGCACACAGCTCTTGATTTGTCTAATAGATCCACTCAGTGGAATTCCTTTAGGAGTTTGTTTTATTCTTTGATTCCTTCGTTTTCTTCTTACAATGCAACTGCCCAGACAGAAATTGGCCTCGATATCCATGACCTTGCAGTGCCTAGCAATACCTTCGCAAGACCCTCAAAATAGAAGAAAAAGATGATGACATCAAATTAAAAGAGAGACTAATGGAGAGAGGGAGGGGATATGATGGAGATTGAAGTTCTAAAGTGGAATGGGGGGAGGGGAAGGAAATATTTGTTTTTGTATGTAAGTATAGAACTTAATAAAATATAATAATTTAAAAAAGAAAACAAATGACAATAAATGTTGGTGAGGATGCAGAAAAAGAGGAAACCTTCTACACTGTTGGTGGGAATGTAATCTAGCACAGCCATTGTGGAAATCAGTGTGGAGGTTCTTGAAACAGCTAAAAATAGATTTACCATATGATCCAGCTATAGCACTCCTAGGCATATATCCAGAGGACTCTTCTCACTACCTTAGAGATACTTGCACAACCATGTTTATTGCTGCTCTATTCACAATAGCTAGGAAATGGAACCAGCCTAGATGTTCCTCAACAGATGAATGGATAATAAAGTTATAGTACATTTATACAATGGAGTTCTATTTAGGAGTAAAGAAAAATGAAATTATGAAATTTGCAGGGAAATAGATGGATCTGGAAAAGATTATACAAAGTAAGGTAACCCAGGCCCAGAAAGCCAAACATCGCATGTTCTCTCTCACATGTGGATTCTAGCTACAAATGTTTAGACGTGTGTGAGCTGGAACCAAAAATAAGTAGTAGTAAATAAGTAGTCCAGTAAGCTAGAAAAAGGCTATGAGGGAAGGAGGAGAGGGAAGGACTTTAGGAGAAGGTATAGTATATATGTAAGTAGAAGAACAGATTACAGGGAGTGGAATGGCCCAAGTGAGGCTAGGGGAAGAGATTAAGAGAAGGGTGGGGGAGGGTCAATCAAAATTCAAGATATTCTGAATAAGACATATGAAAGCCTACTTTTTTGGATAATGGCACATCCAGAAGCCATAGATTGCTACTAGAAAATTTTCAGTGCCAGGGATGGGATATCTTCCAGTGGGTTGTTGGCCAGGGAGGTCCCTGTCGCCTCCAAAACATTACAGGCTATTGCCAAGGCCCTTAGTTTCACATGAGTAGCAGATGGTAAGATCCTACTGCTGAAGACATAACATGCCTGGGTGACAAGGTCACTGAGAAATCAAGCCGTTGCTGAGCTGAAAAACTTCTCCCTGTAGACCAGCCAACTGAAAAGTGGAAAAAGTTGCACTGCATGCAGCCATACGGGGAGACGGAAGTCATCAGCAGTGAAAACAGTGGACACTGGAAGCCTCAAGTTTGGCCAGACAGGCCAAATGACCAAACGGGTGCAATAGTGGCATGTCTGCTCTGGGGGAAACCAACTTCTCTCTAATTATACTGAAGGCTGCTCTATGGGAGGGAATACATGCCTAGTACTAAAACCTAATCAAAAGTCTATGGCAGGGGAGGTCATGAGCCTTAGGGGTATAAAGCCTGCCCTTGTCTGGCTAAATGCATATATTATTCTCACCAAACTGCCCTGAAAACAGTACACTTAATGTTCATATTCACATATTAATGCTACTCTCACTTTTGGTTAGAGAAGCTTCTCTTTTCAGATGGCAGTGACCACTGTGGTAACACAAAAGGCAACATAGTGCTGAGAAGTGACAGAGGAGTGTCCAGCACTGAAACATCTCTATCACACCCTCCAAGGCTCAGTGTCCATTGTGGAAGAGGTGGCAGTAAGAATGTAAAAGCCAAAGGAAGGGTATGACTGCTTACAATACAACTGTCCAGGCAGAAATTGGCCTCGACATCCATGACCTCGTAGTGCCTAGCAATACCTTCACAAGATCCTAATAATAGGAGAAAAGATGATGACATCAAAATGAAAGAGAGACTAATGGAGAAGGGGAGGGGATATGATGGAGAATGGAGTTGTGAAGGGCAAAGTGGAGGAGGGGAGGGAATTATCATGGTTTACTGTCTTTAAGTATAGAAGTTGTCAATAAAATTTTTTTAATAAATAAAAAATAAACCTGAAAAAAGAAATATGAGTTCATATAATTCTGACAGAGAGAAAGTGCTAAGTAAAAAAGAGAAGAAATGTGGAAATGCAATACAGTCTAGTCATCTGTAGGACAGAAGCTATAACAAGAGGGAGCTAAGCACATATATAAAAACAATAAGCAAAGATATTGTTTGCAAGCCATTGCCAGAAAACATTTGGTTACCTGCAAGAGCTAAAAGGCAAGACACTATTGCAGAAAACACCACAAGCTGCAGTCGTAGGATATTGGTATAACACGCTAGAAACAAAAGGGAAACTAGCTCCCTCCTGCCTTCCTCTCATGGTGCTGGAAAGTCATAAGGGAGCTACTGGAAGACAAGTCAACAACAGCATGAATAAGCAGGGGACCCTACAGATTATGAAGTCAACCAGCTGGACAAGAAGTACACACGTGTGCAATAGTGACACACGGCCTCTGCAGGTAACCAAATTGTGGTGGTTTGATTCAGGTGTCCCCCATAAACTTAGGTATTCTGAATGCTAGGTTCCCGTGGACATTTGCGAATTAATGCCTCCTGGAGCCTGTAAGCCAAAATAAACCTCTTTTTTACCCACAAGCTGCTCTTGGCTGGGTGATTTCTACCAGCATTGTGAACCTGACTACAACACAAATGTTAGCTCATTGGACATGAGACCGACCCACTCAGTGATAAAGAACTCATATCTGGTACTGGAAACCAAGTCAGAATTACATGGTCAGGAAACTCATAGACTTCAGAGAGAAGCCTCCACTGATCTCTGGAGAACAAGTGTGGGCTTAAACACCAAAATGTCTCTCAAGTAACTCTGCATATCCCTGTTAACACAGGCTGCTCTCACTCTTGTTTGGAGAATCTGTTTTGTTCTACAGAAAGCAAAGAAAATAGAGGAGAACCAAGATCTACTGATAACACAAGAAGATAGCTGACTGCCCTCCAGAAGGCACACCACCTCTACCACAGCTGCTGGGGCCCAGGAGAAATTGCAGAGGAAGTGAATACTGCTCTTACTGCTGGTCTGCCAACTAGCTCCATCAAAGCAGAAATTCCGGAGACTACAGAAACTCAATACTAAAACAGACTACCAGTAAGACTGCCGTGGCTCAGGGACCATTGCCAAAGTGGGGGAAAGATTGTAAGAGCCACAGAGTGTAGGAATACCCTAAGGGGTAGCCCCCTCTGCTATCTCAGGGACTGACTGAGGCCTTCATGACCTCACAGTGAATACAACCCAACCAAGAAGAGCCCTAGGGAAACAGAAGCAGGGGGGAGGGAATCAAAGAGGATAACCTGCCCGGCGTGGTGATGCATGCCTTTAATCCCAGCACTCAGGAGGCAGAGGTTCCTACCTATTGCCATGAGATCTAGGCCACCCTGAGATTACATAGTGAATTCCAGGTCAGCCTGAGCTAGAGTGAGACCTTACCTCAAAAAAACAGAAAAAAAAAAAAAAAGAGTATAACCTGTTATATATAAAAAACAAAAATTAAAAAAGAGATATTGCCAAAGGCCATCCTATGGCTCAAGTACATACTGAAAGGAAATTGAAAACGGATGTGCAATAAGAGTACCGTCTTCCCCACACCAGTAAGCCCAGCAGACAGCCACGTCACAGGAAAACCCCGACCCATTATGTGTTGAACAAAGGAAGACTGCATGGTGACAGGAAGGTGGCTGAAAGAAGGGAACAAAATCACCCAACCACCGATATGACATCTCCTGAGCTGACAGTAGATGAAGGTGACCCAAATAGTCTGTGTGTCACCCGAAACATTCCAAAACATGCACTCAGAAAGTACTGCATCCACAAGTATACTTAGAGAGCAAAAGGATAAATTATTCATAAAAGAATTCCAGCCCCTTGAGAAAGAAAGGAAATTATTTTGAATAATGTAGCCAGCTAAATGAGTTATACAAATCTAAAACTAATATTTCAATAAGGAAATATGAAAAACAAGTAAGAGAGCATCTAACTTCTCTGAATCTAAAATGCAGTTTTAGAGTTTTGGAAACATGAAAAAGTTCAAATGCTTATTAAGCTTATAAAGAAAGAGTTTAATTTCACCAGCAATTAAATTGATGAAAAAAGAAATAATGAGATATAATCAATGATTTATTAAATTGACAAGGATAAACAACTACAATCCTAAGTCATTGTGTGAGTTTAAGGAAAGAAAAATTGTATTGGTGGTGAGGAGTGTAAATCTAGACCTTGAGGAGCATAAATCTAGTCCTTGGGAACACAATTTGGCAATTTACATCTAGGAATCCTAACATGTCTAGTAGGACCAAGAAATTTCAGCCCTTTGGCTTTATTTGTGAAGGATAAGTGATGACAAAAGATAATGACCAATGAGAAAGGACGTCCACCACACTGGTTTTCATGACAGGAAAAGACATCCACCGCACTGTTTTTCACGACGGGAAAGGACGTCCACCGCACTGGTTGTCACGACGGGAAAGGACGTCCACCTCACTGGTTTTCACAATGGGAAAGGACGTCCACCACACTGGTTTTCACAATAGGAAAGGTCGTCCACTGCACTGGTTTTCACGACGGGAAAGGACGTCCACCGCACTGGTTTTCACAATGGGAAAGGACGTCCACCGCACTGGTTTTCACAATGGGAAAGGACGTCCACCGCACTGGTTTTCACAATGGGAAAGGACGTCCACCGCACTGGTTTTCACAATGGGAAAGGACGTCCACCACACTGGTTGTCACAATGGGAAAGGACGTCCACCTCACTGGTTTTCACAATGGGAAAGGACATCCACCTCACTGGTTTTCACGACGGGAAAGGACGTCCACCTCACTGGTTTTCACAATGAGAAAGGACGTCCACCACACTGGTTGTCACAATAGGAAAGGACGTCCACCTCACTGGTTTTCACGCTGGGAAAGAACGTCCACCGCACTGGTTTTCACAATGGGAAAGGATGTCCACCTCACTGGTTTTCACAACGGGAAAGGACATCCACCTCACTGGTTTTCACAATGAGAAAGGACGTCCACCGCACTGGTTGTCACAATAGGAAAGGACGTCCACCTCACTGGTCCACCGCACTGGTTTTCAACGGGAAAACGTCCACCGCACTGGGAACGGGAAAGGACGTCCACCTCACTGGTTTTCACAATAGGAAAGGACGTCCACCTGCACTGGTTTTCACAATAGGAAAGGACGTCCACCGCACTGGTTTTCACAATAGGAAAGGACGTCCACCTCACTGGTTTTCACGACGGGAAAGGACGTCCACCTCACTGGTTTTCATGACGGGAAAGGACGTCCACCTCACTGGTTTTCACAACGGGAAAGGACGTCCACCTCACTGGTTTTTACGACGGTAAAGGATGTCCACCTCACTGGTTTTCATGACGGGAAAGGACGTCCACCGCACTGGTTTTCACAATGGGAAAGGACGTCCACCTCACTGGTTTTCACAATGGGAAAGGACGTCCACCTCACTGGTTTTCACGATGGGAAAGGACGTCCACCTCACTGGTTTTCACGATGGGAAAGGACGTCCACCACACTGGTTTTCATGATGGGAAAGGACGTCCACCGCACTGGTTTTCACAACGGGAAAGGACGTCCACCACACTGGTTTTCATGACGGGAAAGGACGTCCACCACACTGGTTTTCACAATGGGAAAGGACGTCCACCTCACTGGTTTTCACGACGGTAAAGGATGTCCACTGCACTGGTTTTCACAATAGGAAAGGACGTCCACCGCACTGGTTTTCATGACGGGAAAGGACGTCCACCTCACTGGTTTTTACGACGGTAAAGGATGTCCACCTCACTGGTTTTCATGACGGGAAAGGACGTCCACCTCACTGGTTTTTACGACGGTAAAGGATGTCCACCTCACTGGTTTTCATGACGGGAAAGGACGTCCACCGCACTGGTTTTCACAATGGGAAAGGACGTCCACCTCACTGGTTTTCACAATGGGAAAGGACGTCCACCGCACTGGTTTTCACGATGGGAAAGGACGTCCACCACACTGGTTTTCATGATGGGAAAACGGCGTCCACACTGGTTTTCACTGGGGTTTTCCGCACTGGTTTTCACGACGGAAAGGACGTCCACCACACTGGTTTTCACAATGGGAAAGGGCGTCCACCACACTGGTTTTCACAATGGGAAAGGACATCCACCACACTGGTTTTCACGATGGGTTTCCACCGCACTGGTTTTCACAATGGGAAAGGACGTCCACCGCACTGGTTTTCACTATGGGAAAGGACGTCCACCACACTGGTTTTCATAATGGGAAAGGACGTCCACCGCACTGGTTTTCACAATGGGAAAGGACGTCCACCGCACTGGTTTTCACAATGGGAAAGGGCGTCACTGGTTTTCACGATGGGAAAGGGCGTCCACTGCACTGGTTTTCACAATGGGAAAGGGCGTCCACCGCACTGGTTTACACAATGGGAAAGGACGTCCACCACACTGGTTTTCACAATGAGAAAGGACGTCCACCGCACTGGTTTTCACAATGGGAAAGGACGTCCACCACACTGGTTTTCACAATGGGAAAGGACGTCCACCGCACTGGTTTTCACGATGGGAAAGGACATCCACCGCACTGGTTTTCATGACAGGAAAGGACGTCCACCGCACTGGTTTTCACGATGGGAAAGGACGTCCACCACACTGGTTTTCAAAATGAGAAAGGACGTCCACCACACTGGTTTTCATGATGGGAAAGGACGTCCACCTCACTGGTTTTCACAATGGGAAAGGACGTCCACCACACTGGTTTTCACGACGGGAAAGGACGTCCACCTCACTGGTTTTCACAATAGGAAAGGACGTCCACCACACTGGTTTTCACGACGGGAAAGGACGTCCACCTCACTGGTTTTCACAATAGGAAAGGACGTCCACCACACTGGTTTTTGACGGAAAGGACGCCCACCGCACTGGTTTTCACGATGGGAAAGGACGCCCACTGCACTGGTTTTTCACAGGAAAGGGCGCCCACCGCACTGGTTTTCACGATGGGAAAGGGCGTCCACCGCACTGGTTTTCATGACGGGGAAAGGGCGTCCGCACTGGTTTTCATTTTCATGACAGGAAAGGACGCGCACTGGTTTTCCACAGGAAAGGATTTCCACTGGTTTTAAACAATGAAAAAGGGCGTCCACCTCACTGGTTTTCACAATGGGAAAGGGCGTCCACCACACTGGTTTTCATGATTTCACTGGTTTTCACGATGGGAAAGGACGTCCTCCGCAGTGGTTTTCATGACGGGAAAGGACGTCCACCTCATTGGTTTTCACGACGAGAAAGGACGTCCACCGCACTGGTTTTCACGATGGGAAAGGACGTCCACCACACTGGTTTTCATGATGGGAAAGGACGTCCACCGCACTGGTTTTCACAATGGGAAAGGACGTCCACCGCACTGGTTTTCACGACGGGAAAGGACGTCCACCACACTGGTTTTCACAATGGGAAAGGACGTCCACCACACTGGTTTTCACAATGGGAAAGGACATCCACCACACTGGTTTTCACGATGGGAAAGGACGTCCACCGCACTGGTTTTCACAATGGGAAAGGACGTCCACCGCACTGGTTTTCACGATGGGAAAGGACGTCCACCACACTGGTTTTCACAATGGGAAAGGACGTCCACCGCACTGGTTTTCACGACGGGAAAGGACGTCCACCGCACTGGTTTTCACAATGGGAAAGGACGTCCACCGCACTGGTTTTCACGATGGGAAAGGACGTCCACTGCACTGGTTTTCACAATGGGAAAGGACGTCCACCGCACTGGTTTACACAATGGGAAAGGACATCCACCACACTGGTTTTCACAATGAGAAAGGACGTCCACCGCACTGGTTTTCACAATGGGAAAGGACGTCCACCACACTGGTTTTCACAATGGGAAAGGACGTCCACCGCACTGGTTTTCACGATGGGAAAGGACATCCACCGCACTGGTTTTCATGACAGGAAAGGACGTCCACCGCACTGGTTTTCACGATGGGAAAGGACGTCCACCACACTGGTTTTCAAAATGAGAAAGGACGTCCACCACACTGGTTTTCATGATGGGAAAGGACGTCCACCTCACTGGTTTTCACAATGGGAAAGGACGTCCACCACACTGGTTTTCACGACGGGAAAGGACGTCCACCTCACTGGTTTTCACAATAGGAAAGGACGTCCACCACACTGGTTTTCACGACGGGAAAGGACGTCCACCTCACTGGTTTTCACAATAGGAAAGGACGTCCACCACACTGGTTTTCATGACGGGAAAGGACGTCCACCGCACTGGTTTTCACGATGGGAAAGGACGTCCACTGCACTGGTTTTCACAATAGGATAGGACATCCACCGCACTGGTTTTCACGATGGGAAAGGACGTCCACCGCACTGGTTTTCATGACGGGAAAGGACGTCCACCGCACTGGTTTTCATGACAGGAAAGGACGTCCACCGCACTGGTTTTCACGACAGGAAAGGATTTCCACTGGTTTAAACAATGAAAAAGGACGTCCACCTCACTGGTTTTCACAATGGGAAAGGACGTCCACCTCACTGGTTTTCACGATGGGAAAGGACGTCCACCGCACTGGTTTTCACGATGGGAAAGGACGTCCACCGCACTGGTTTTCACGATGGGAAAGGACGTCCACCTCACTGGTTTTCACGATGGGAAAGGACGTCCACCTCACTGGTTTTCACGATGGGAAAGGGCGCCCACCGCACTGGTTTTCACGATGGAAAGGGCGCCCACCGTCCACCACCACTGGTTTTCACGATGGGAAAGGGCGCCCACCGCACTGGTTTTCACGACGGAAAGGGCGTCCATGGGAAAGGGCGTCCACCTCACTGGTTTTCACAATGGGAAAGGACGCCCACTGCACTGGTTTTCACAATGGGAAAGGACGTCCACCACACTGGTTTTTCCACTGCACTGGTTTACACAATGGGAAAGGACGTCCACTGCACTGGTTTTCACGACGGGAAAGGACGTCCACCTCACTGGTTTTCACAATAGGAAACGACCTCCAGCCACTGCAAACGAACTCCAAATACAGGTGTCACCTTGTGCATCTGGCTTAAATTGGTCCTGGGGAATCAAACCTAGGTCCTTTGGCTTTGCAGGAAATTGCCTTAACTCCAAAGCCATTCTTAGTGGCTGCCTTGTGGTATATGGAAACTTGACATCACACTCCACAGGCAAGTCTCTGAGGACAGAACTGTGGGTGGGGACAGCAGGTGAAAGCAGAGCAGCAGGGAAGGGAGGTGTCAAACTAGTTTGCACTGTATATGCTAAGAGCCACATGGAGACAGATGAAAGAACAGGGATGATAAAATACAGGAGGAGTCACCCTGTGACTGAATGAGGAGAGAAGAAGACCCCTGGGTAAGGACAATGCCCCACTTCTGCATGCATGCGCGGCGCATGTGTGTGTGTGTATATACATACATATGTATGTACATGCACATGCAAGTGCTTATGTGTATACATGCAGATGTGCACATGTCATGACACATGTATGTGGAACTCAGAGAATTACTTTTGGGTTTCAGACTTCTTTTGATGTAAGGTCTCTCATTTCCACTCCATTAGCCAGTCTAGCTGGTCTGGAAGTTTCTAGTGGATTCTCCAGTCTCCACCTCACTTCTTGCCATTAGCATGCTGGGATTTTGTGTGTTGCACATATTCATTCTCAGCTTTCATGTGTTATATAATAATTATTTCAAACCTATGAATAAGGTCACTTCCTTCTCAGTCATACTTTTGGCCAAACAGCTAAGTAATCTGACTTGTCTCTCAGTGGATTATCTTGAGAGAATAATGTACTATTTATCACAGTTCTTAAGCGTGTCAGAGAAATGAAATGCTTTTCAAAAGTATTATGACGACACTTCTGCAAAGATGATTGAGCTCCCAGCTTTAATGCCCCTTGCTCACACTGAACCAATTGAGTCTCCTTGTGCAGATACCATGCAGAAATATATCAGCAAAAGTTTCTGAAACTCTAGAGTTGGCTACAATTATCATTCATTTCTAAAGGAAACGTCAGTAGAACACCACAAGCCTCTCATGAATTCCGCTTTTGTGGGAGAACATGTATTCATGAAAGCGTCAGCCATAGTTCTGATACAAGTAGAAGCCGCTATGCTCCACACCAACATGTTGCCCACAGCTCATGCTGCAGGAGGCTATCAGGAAGTGTCACCTCTTAAGAGGATGTCTGCTATTAGGGGAATTAGAGAATAAATACAATACTTCATGTCACTGTACTAGTTCAATTTTTTTCACCTCAAAATGTACATATGTCTAGGTAGACCCAAGGGAACTGACAAGGGCTTTCCTCACAGCAGCACTGCTCGCTGCTGTCCTAAAGAGTGCTGCTGTGAGTGCCCCACAGTACCTCAGCCACCTGACAATGTGAAGGCAAAAGCATCTTGCTTATGCTGTTTCTTTCTACTTACAGCTCCCCACTTCCAGACACCACAATGGAGACACTGAGAACAAGCCTTTCTGGAAGTGGGGCTGGTCCTGGAAACATTGATCACTTGAGAGCCAGTTAACCTACCAGACCCTTGGGCTCTACCCAGACCTTCAACCAGATCCCCAGGGTATTCATCTACACCTACAACTTCAAGAATACAGGGCCATGGGGCTTTATGTAAACTGAGGCTGCACAAGAGTAATGACATAGCAGCTGGTGAGTTTGGAATGGGACTAGGGGAGGCTGATGGGAAAAGAACTAACTCCTACCCTCCAGCTAGGCTTCGTGGTGGTTGCTGACAAGAAAACAATTCCCTGTGACTGCCTTCTGTCTTCCCTGACTCTAGTAGGTCCTGTTAGATAGCTTATTCCACCACCTGGCAGCTGGGACCCCTTCACCCTCTGAGAGTTCCTAGTATCCAAGTCAATGGGGCAATGGAGGAGATACAGGCCTTGATAGGCCTTAGACATACTCCATCCCTTCCCCACCACAGTGCTTCAAACTCTTGCTTCCTCACCTGTGGCCCCCTTTCCTCTATGTACCTTGGAGCCTAACCATAGCAAACAAACCCCTGAACTCTAACTTCCCCTTGGCCTCTTTTCCCACATGGTCCACCAAAGGCCCCCAATACAGAACTTTAAGTCCACCTTGCCCTCCTGTCCCCTACCCAAAATGAGGCCTACCTGATCCTGGCTCCTTCCCTTTCTCATTTCAGCAGGTCTTTTCTAGAATTCATAAGCAGAACCCACACATCCCTCTACTCTTTCACTGATTTCCATAGGACTCCTATCACTAAGCCTCTAGCCCAGGCCTCACTGTCACCTGGGTGACACTTTCAATCATGTTCCATCATAAACCTCATCTTTCTCAAGCCTCTTCCTTCCAGCACTATCACCAGCACCTGTGATTGCTATCCCAATACTCTGCTCTCACCCATCCGTTGACCTCCATGAAATCTTTCCTCTGTTTCTGCTTTCCTTTCTGGCCAGCCACACTGCCAATGTGATACTCTTCTGACCAATCCCACCAATTCTGGACATTTTCAAAGAGTAAAACCCTTTATCAGCCACCCTCCCCAGGAAGGACAGGCCATAAAATGGGATTCTAGACCCTCACACCACCCGCCAGGAAGGGACCCATAGGTATATTTGTTTTTCTTTACGCATGTCATTGTAACCAAAACCCAAGGTTCCATTTTCAAAAATATTCACAAAATACCTGTAACTCCCTTAATGATGCTCTTGTCTCATCTGTCCCCTCAAATCCTTCTGTTCTCAGACCAATAGCAATGTTGTCAAAATGCCAACCCAGTAGACTGTAAGTGTTACCCTCTAGCAGCATGATTCATAAGAGTCAAAATCCAGAAACAGTACAAGTGTCCATGTACTGATGAATGAAATGTGGTCTACCCACATGATGGGACATCGTTTGGAAACGAAAATGACTGAAGTGCTGAAGCAAGCTAGAACGTGCATGGACGCTGACGACACTATACTCAGATAAAGATTCCAGTCACAAAGGGCCACACAGCACATGATCCTGATTATTTAAAGTGGCCAGAATGGGGACAAATAAGACAGAAAGTAGGTTGGCAGTTGCTTAGGGCTGAGGAAGATGACGGAAAGGGGAGCTAAAAACACATTTGTTTTGTGGTGATGGAAATGTTCTAAAATTGTCTGTGGTGATGGCTACACAACCCTGTGAATACACTACAGGTCACTTCCCTGAAAACTCCAGGTGGGTGGGCTAAATCTCCATAAAACATTATCTAGAAAATGATGTCACTCCTCATTTAGAAGCTTTTGGAGGGGAGGGTCCCCATCGCTACAGGGCCAAGTGATTGTGCCTCAGAGTCACACAGTGTTTTCTACGATCTGGCCCCAATTACCTCACCAGTTTCACTTCCCACTTCTTCTTACCTTGTGATTTATGCTCTGGAATACCAAACTCTCTCTCTCTCCATCACACCATCCTCCATCCTTCCTCAGACCCATGCACCAAAGCCACAGCCTTGGGTCCCAGGCTTGCCTCAAAGCTAAGCTGAGGGTCTGCCTCCAGGTTCCCACTGCACAGTATCACCACTGGTGTGTGTGGCTCTGGAGCTCATAACTGGGCCCTTTGGTGTCCACTCATGGGCTCTGACCAGGTCTACAGGCACAGTGGCTGAGTCCTAGGTCCTATATCTACTACAGTTCACCTGCAAAGGGTGACACCATCACTCTGCTCATCTTCTCTGCCCAAGGAATCCATACTGTCCTCATAGGCTCCCACGCAGCCAAGGCAACAGGCTTCTGAATGGAAAGGTGGTCATTCTTCCACCTCAGCCTCTCGGGTTCCATCTCCCTTGTCTGGGAAAGATGGAATCAGCCCCAAAGGGAGCTCCTTTTGTCCTCCTGCAAGCAATAAACATTTTAGGACACCTTGTCTCCATTTCCCCTCTCTGGACAATGAGCAAAAAAGACACAAATGATACTGAAGGCCAGACCAATGTGGCAAGCCTCTGCCCACCCCCACCCCCAAGGAAGGGACAGGAAAGAGGAAAAATGGTGGGCACGGAATCCAAGCCCCAAGGACTAAGTCTCAGTGCCCAAAGATCAACTCTTCCCACACACTCCAACTGCCCAACAGGGAGGGTTCCCAGGCATTCCAGCAGGGCTTCTGTCAGAAACATTTTTAGGGGCTATAATCTCTTCATGTCCATCACAGGACATCTACATTTTGGTGAAAACTGCTGACATTTACAATGGTGAGAAACTGGCCCAATTATGTCAGCAACCTGGTAAAAAGAAACCGTTTGTACAATGCAATTTTGTGGTGAGAATCAATGTCAACACAGGGCTCACAGGCCAACAAATAAACTGCTTGATTTTCAAATATATTGCTGTGAATTTGAGGCCAGCCTGGGCTAGAGCAAGGCCCTGCCTTGATAAAAACAAAACAAAAGAAAACAAAACTGTCATGAGTTTGAGATTTTAGGCAATGAATTGACATTTCTTTGTAAATTTGGATGTTCTTTGAGACAAAACATATTCAGTTTTCCTTGGGTGGTCTTAAACTATTCATCTAAATCTAAAATAATACTTGAAAAATTTTCAAATTTTGAATAAACTTATTTTTGATAAAGAAACATAAATTGTGTGAGAAATAAGTCACTTGGTCATGTACATTCTGGGCAAAATTGTTAATGCAATATTTTGTCTTGTGTATTTTTGAAATACTTTTCCACAATTTTTAACTAAGTTATAACATCTGAAATTTTTATCTTTCCATCTAAGATTCATGTGTGTGTGTGTGTGTGGTGTATGCACACACGTGCATGTGTGCATGCGTGTGCAAGAATTAAGCTGTTTTATAGCTGGCCAAGTCTCCAAACTGTGACATGTTGAAATTTGTTTAAACTGTTAGAAATTTAATTCTCATTTAATTTGGCATAATTTCATGGATTTTTTTTGACTAAATAGAAAATGAATGTAAACCTGAAATACGCATCTAAAGTGTCACATGTCTGCTGTATGTTTAAAACTTGAGCTCAGCAACAGCTTCTGTGTCATGTCATGTCGAGTTGTGCTGCTGTGCCCTGCAGTTGGCATTCATTGCTGATGTGCACTGGACTGTCTGTTGCTCCATCTCTCCTCTGCTGTGCCAGGTGGAGCACAAGCTTCTGTATCTGCACAGAATTATGCCTTAGTCATATGCCTTTGATTAAAATTTAAATATTTTTCCCTAGAAAATAATCCTAATTCCAGTAAGTGTTTTAACATAGGGCTATGATTTACATATGAAACACTAACTTGTGCTGTTTGTGTAAAGTATTGAAGTAAACCATCATGGTGTTCCATCTGCATCAGAAAATGTCACCTGAACTGAATCGTGTGTTGATGCTGACTAGATTGCTGATGTATTTAGGTGTCACTGAAAGAAAATGCATGTTCCTATACAATGCAACACTATTCTATGCAGTGCAGCAGTTAATGAATTGTAGTTCTGTTAAAACAATAAAGTTGTATTGAATGAAAAGTGAAAAAAAAATCAGGAACATGTCTGGACAAACAGATGAAGAATGAGCTTGACAAAGCATGAAAAGAAAATAAGAAAATGCCCCTGCTGTCACTAGGAAGGTCAGGCCGTCATGAGGAATGTTTACATTGTAGGTTCCATCAGTTTTGTACAGAATGATTAGGACAGCGGCCTTCCTACTCCACACCTATAAATTAGATACATCCTTTAACCTGAATACTTGAACTTGTGGACAACCCAACATCTTGACATCCTCTAGCCTCCTCTGTCACCACAAAACAATCCAGGTGGAAGGAGCTGTACACAAAGATGCTAGTTATCTAGGATCTACCATGGCAGCCATTTGCCTGGAAAGAACCAGGAAGAATGGGAAGAGGGGTGGCCCAGTGCTACTGGATATCTGCCTCCAACCACCCTGGAAGGCCTGCATGAATTCGAAAGGGTAAACACACACTGAGATGTGGGAGGGAGAAAATGTTGGTGATGTCTTGCAGGATTTTCTTAGCACAATTAGAACCAAGTTTGTGGAAATACTGTTGGTATCAAATAATGACACTGATGATGTTACACACAGAGAGGTGAGTCAACTATAAACAGGTAACTTGGGATTGGGCTCAAAGGGTGAGCCAAGCCCGGAAGTACATGGGAGAGCTCAAAGTGAAGCTATTGTAGCATCTCATAGAAAGAATATCATTGGAAAATGGCTCTTACGGGGGTCAGATTAAAATCCCAGGGGCAACAGAACTGGACCTGGCAGAGCTGGTCCCAAAAGAGAAACCAATGTAAACCCAGCAGAAACCAATGTAAACCTTGGACCTCAGAGCAGATACTAAATAACACAGATTTAGAACTATTTTCTCATGAACCAAAATGAAAATATGTCCATTTATGGTCCATTTCATGACTGAAAGAACAACAGAGAAGGCACAGGCGGAGGGCAGGATTTCTCTTATTTAAGGCCTGACTTGTTCTAAGACAGCCTACAACAGGATGCTGACAGCTGGTAGATTCCCTGGGAACTTTTAACAGAAATTAAATTGACCCCTATTTATCTGAACTGAAATAATAATATTTTCAACAAGCTGGGGAAGGGAGTTTTCTTCCTTTTAGGACAACTGGAAGACAAATGAAAGTATATATAGTAGTTAGTGTCCATTAAGGACTCCTAAATCATATTTATGTTGGCATGACCCATGCATTATATCTGAGTTATAAGATGATGGTCACACACTATACAACATTTTTATGAGAATTAAAGATTTATCAGTGCAATCTTGACCTCTTTTGTTACACTTGTAGTCCCAGCCCTGCAGAGGCTAGCACAGAAGGATCACAAATCTGAGGCCCATCTTGGCTATATAATAAGTTTGAGGACAACTTAGGCTACATAGTGAGAATCTTTCTGAAAATAAACAGTCCTTATTATATGTTACTTTTAATTACTTTTGATACCTATAGCCAAAAATCTGAACTCTTAAAATGTAGGCAAAAATGCTTTCACCCTCCACAGGGAAGCTATAACAATATACATGATATATATAAATGTACCTGTAACAATCTCATATTATTAAATATTGCCACATATTATTTATTACATGCTGCATCTATAGGATGTATACAGAAAGCCAGTGTTCAACAATGTGAAAATGAAACCATGTTCTGAATATCAGAACTAACCACAAAAAAGCATCTCTTTGGAATTGACTTGGCAATAGCTCTAGGTCACAAATAAAAGTTTTGGTGGCACTGAATCCCCTCATTTTGTGAATGCCTTAACAGGAAGTATAGGTAAGGCTGGCCATATCATTCCGTCCTGTTGGCAAGCAGCAAGCCCAGGAGCAGGCAAGACCCACAGTGAGCACCACAGCACCAAAGCATCGGCAAGAAGGCTGCCCACTAGGGAAGGCACTTCACTCCTCCCCACCCCCATCCCATCCACACAGCTTCCTACAGCAAAGATTGTGTGCTCCAAAATGGTAATGGAGCCTGGTCTAGTGTAATGTGGTTCTTTCCACAAGGCAGACACAACACACTAATTAAGTTAATAACCATTCCTGTATATTGATTTGGATGCATTTCAGGTAAGGCCCAGAAGCATAAGAAACCATGTTCAGATTTCAAGGAAACCTAGTATAGAAATTTTGGGAACACTCAGAATCTGCTCTGTTAGAATGATTTGTGAAGCACCAACCTATCACTTACCCAGCACGCCTACATTGGAGATAGCTCATTCCTTAAAAGTACATTTTGTAGACCCAGAAAGTCCATCTACCTACTATGATGTCTCTTATTCTCTTCAGCAGTGAAACCTTTTGAGCATGCCCAGTAACACACTGCTCATACTCAAGCCATAAAATCGATGCAAATAATGATGTAGCAATAAAAATATATTTCATCTAAGCTAGACAAGCCCAATATAAAACTGTAACTCTTCACTAATCAGGTATAAACTCAAGAAATGCTATCAAACAGAGTATGGTTCCTTAATAAATGTAAATATAAAATCTTTCCTTCCCATCTCCACAACCTCCTTAGACCCCTTTTCTTAAAACCCAGAAGCTCAATTCTGTCTGCTGTGCTCCATGACACTCCTGCTTTGTAAGCTCTTTCTGCCTCTGACCAAGTGGCACACAAATGTTGGGGTTCTAGGCGACACAAGTTGTCAGGGACAACCAGAAGAGCAGAGTGGGCAGGACACAGACTATGATGTGAACTGTGTTTATCAAAGCTATGCAAATATATGGTGGTGCCAAGGGAACAAAGGGAGACAAGAGCAGGGGGTTAAGTCTTAATTTAGACAACAGGTGCACTTAAAAAGCAGAGAAATTGATGGGCCTGAGTTTAACCCATCTCCACACACAGCCAGAGCAGGCTTGTTGGCATCTGAAGCCCAGTTAATACACCTGGGTTGATAACAATGCCAGGATCCTATGGACCCTACAAGTACTCCAACACCATTATAGAAAGCTGAATGAAGAGGCTCCCACAATGCACCATGTGGCTACCCTATGGCCCTTAGAAAACAGAGCAACAGGACTAGAGCAGCTGTAAGCTCAGCCAGGCCCAGCCCTCACAACTTCCCTTTGTGTCACCACCACCACTCAAAAGCACGGTCTGCAGAATGTTCTTAACATAGAACTAGAATTAGGACAGAAACACGGTTTTGAATGAGAGGGGAAAACTTTCTGAGAAAAAAACCAGCACCAGACCCAAAGGCTTTCATGGACGTTCAAGTGATGACTGTTCCAATCTGATGCATTCTTCCAAAGCAAGAGAAAAATCACCCCCAGCTCATTAGTTATAAGAGGTTCATATCAACTCAGTCACAAAACCAGAGAGTAAAAGAAAAAAAGGAAAATGATAAACCAAGCTCACTCATAAACGTAGACAACTTAACAAAATACTAACAAGCCAAATCTAGCAAGATGATATATTATGACCAAACATGGGCTTTGGCAAAAATGTATAAATAATTAAACATTAGAAAATTAGCATACTTGAAGGTGAGTGTGGTACCATAAACCTATAGTCCCAGCATTCTAAAGGCAGAGGCCAAAGGATAACAGGTTCTAGGCTAGCCTGGGCTACATAGTGAGATCCTGTTTCAAAAAATCCCAATGCTGGGGATGTAGCTCAGTAGTTCAGTGTTTGCCTAGCATGTGTGAGGCTCTGAGTTCAATCCCCAGCACTAGAAAGAAAAAAGTCAGTAGACTTCACTCCATTTACAGGATAAGAGAAACAAAGAGCATACGGCAACTTCAACGGGTGAATATAACTTGACAAAGTTTAGGGCTGGGGAGATGGCTCAGCAGTTAAGAGTACTTGCTCTTAAGCATGAGGTCTTCTTGGGCTGGAGATTGCCAAATTAAACTCCCCGGGTCCCATATAAAAAGCTGGCTATGGCCAAGCACATCTATAACCACAGGGAGAGGAGGGTCAGAGGTAAGGGGAATCGCTAGGACTCACTGATGGACAGCAGCTTCAGGTTGAGGAAGATACTCCATCTCAAGGAAATAAGCAGATGACCAAAAGAGGACATCCGATGTCCTCCTCTGATCTCCACATGCACACATATAGGGCATATGCATGTACCACTCACCACACATATACTCTATATACACACCTATGCACAAAAATTAAATTTAACACCTAGACATGGTGGATGTCCCTAAGAAACAAAGGAAAGAAAGACTTCTCCAGCCCTCTCTTTACAGTTCATAGCATAGTCCATGCCCTGCCCACCCTCCTCTCCTAGTCGTACCCGACAGCTTGTATTACCTAGAACCCCAACATTTGTGAACCACTTGCTAGAGGCCAGTGGAAGAAAGAGCTGACAAGGCAACAGTGTCTTATAGGGCTAGAGGGATTGCTTAGTGGTTAAGGCACATGCCTGCAAAGGCTAAGGATGCAGATTCAATTCCGCAGGTCCCATGTAAGCCAGATGCACATGTTGGCACATGCGTCTGGAATTTGATTGAAATAGCTAGATGCCCTACCACACCTATTCTCTCTCTCTCTCTTTCTCTCTCTCTCAAACAAATAAATAAATAAATTTTAAAATGAGTGACATGGCGTGTTTACTGAAACAAAATATAACAAATTTTCAGCAATTATCTTGACATAACACCGCAGAAGCATCCCCTTTTAAGTCAGGCAAAGATGGAATACTGTTCTCACCATGTCCCTTCAGCTTTTCATGGAGCATATGCAATACTGTGTGACAAGAGGAAGAAATAGGAGGCACTGGCATTGTGATGCTGGAAGAAAACTGGCATTGCTCTTATATGGGGAGACCATTGGCATGGAAGGTCCAGAAGAATCTATAGTCCTGTATGACAAAGCATTAGATGTTATACAGGGCTACTGTACAATATCTAAGTTAATGTCTTTGGAAATACAGTCTGGCTCAGAAAATAGCTAAATCATTCTATACATGTTAAAAAATATTTTAGGGTTGGAGAAATGGCTTAGCAGTTAAGGTGCTTGCCTGAAAAGCTTAAGATTCCCTAGGATCCACATGAGCCAGACGCACAAGGTGGCACAAGTTTCTGGAGTTTGTTTGCAGTGTGCTCATTCTCTCTCTTTCTCTCTCTCCTAAATAAATAAATAATTTTAAAGAACTGATTTGAAATAGAAATAAGAATCTGTTGATAAAACAGTAGACAAAGACAAAGAAAAAAGATTGAAACAGAATAAATTAAACAAAAAAATATGCCCTAAAAATCCTACAAAGTAATGGAGGAGGGGAGCTAAGCTTCTTTTATCTCAGCAAGGAGATGTTTTCAAAAACTTTTTCTACAGGTAAGTGCAAATGAGGTTAGCTGGATAGTTGTAAGTATGTTTGATGTTTGATTTGCATTTGTGTCACTGTGAAATGTCCTTAAAGTCAACAGTGGAAATGTGTTGGTCCTTTTGCTCCCTATTGGAACTATGTATTATAACAAAGCAACACTAGGATCTTAGAAGTAAAAATGATTACTGGGCAACTCTGAGTTTGGCACATGTCTATTAGACTCAATGCCTCATAGACCAGGGTCTCCATGTACAGCACAGAACATAATCTGAGCTCTCAGGAGTACGTCAGAGTAAGTTTCTAACAGGGGCTGAAGAGATGGCTCAGCTGTTAAAGGCTAGCTTCCAAATAAATTTTTATATCAGAAAGGATGGTGTCCAAACTCTAAATGTGGGGGCTGCAGTATAGCTCAGTGGTAGAAAGCTTGCCTAGTATGCACAAGGCTCTGGTTTCCATCCCCAGCGCCCCCCCCTCCAAAACAAAGCCACATTCTAAAGAAAACTTTCACTGTTTTGTTCTGTAAGGAATCTTACAAGCTGTACTCATTGCCATCTCAGGGTTTAAAGTGAGAAAGTGTGGCTCTCTTTTGATAAATGGGGATAATGACATCAGACACCTCCAGACCAGATTCTGGAATGTCAGCAGATCACAACTTCATAAGACGCCTCCCCTCTACAAAATAAATTACTACAATAAAGTGAGTGAACATGCTTTCCTACCTCATTATACACTCATTGCACACAACAAGTGTTGAAGTCACAGCAATCACCAGGAGCGAGAATGCCCTCACCATGGGGCAAAGGAGAGGCACATTCATCAGGGAAGCAGCAGCTGTCCCTGTGACTGCTCAGGGTCCACTTAGACTGACTCACAACTCACCTGTCAGTTTCCAGCATCTTCTCCCCTGGAAGAACAATTCAACCCACTGACTGTGTTATGCTAACCACATACATGACTTGTGTTCACAAAGTCACAAATTCTGTCCAAAAGACTACTAGATATGTCACCATAAAGGTTCTACCACTCCAGCCAACAAAACACTGAGTGGCTAACTCCTCAGATACCATATTTAAAGAAGTTCCCACTAAAATGGTCTTAGACATGCCTGTAGATCTGTACAAGCAAAGGGAACTCTTCTAATGAGCTTCTAGAAAACAGAATAGGGTGAGAGGAGAGGAGGAGCTCCTGACAGGTTAGGGGCAGAGAGGGAGTGGGGAGGGAATTATACAAAAGGTAAGACAACACAAATCAGTTCCACAGAAATTCTCATTTCAACTAACATTTGGCAAGATATAACCACCAATAAAGGGGGAGAGGGAACAGTCTAGATAGAAGGTGTAAAAAGCTTAACCTTAAAACTATGGACTCTAGCTGGTAATTCCCAGCCCCAGAGTTGAGTTGTCCCCACAGTGAGCTGCTGGACATGGAGACCCCTGAGGTCACCAAAACAATGCAGTCCATTGCCAAAACACTTGATTTGCCAGAACTAAAAGGCAAGTCCTTATTGCTGAAGACAG
The DNA here is from genome assembly GCA_036365145.1 of Orientallactaga sibirica. Taxonomy (NCBI): domain Eukaryota; kingdom Metazoa; phylum Chordata; class Mammalia; order Rodentia; family Dipodidae; genus Orientallactaga; species Orientallactaga sibirica. The sequence continues at coordinate 22,915,852 of JAEOAD010000011.1, forward strand.
CATAGGCTGCGGTCACAGAACAATGGAATATCATGCTGGACCTGAAAGGGAAACTAGCTCCCTCCCGGCTAGACCTTACAGTGCTGGACAGCCCTATGGGAGCTGCTGGAAGACAATGGTCACCAACAGCATGAATAAGCAGGGGACCCTGCAGTCTACGAAATCAACCAGCTGAACAAGAAGAACACACTTGTGCAATAATGGCACCCAGCCTCTGTGGATAACCAACTATTCTCTGATTGTACATGAAGCCCACTCAGGGCAAAAGAACTCACTCATCTCTGATACTGGAAACCAAGTCAGAATCCCATAGTCAGAAAACTCAGACTTAAATGAGAAGCCCCCACTACTCTCTGGAGGAGAAGAATAGACTTATACACCCAAAATCCCACAAATAACTTTACATACCCCCTTTAACCAAAGCTGCTTTCACTCTTGGTCAGAGAATCTGCTTTATTTTACAGATGGCAGAGAAAATGGAAGAGAGCCAAGATCCATCAATAAGAAGCTAACCAACTACTTGGCACGAGACATGCCACCTTCTACATCTGACAGGACCCAGGAGACCTTGCATGAGAAGCAGCACCATGGACACTGCTCTTACTGCTTGCCTGACAACCAGCTCCAAGGTGATGGTGGCAGACACAGTGATCAATCAAAACCTATCAAAGCAAAAATCCAGAGGTTACATAGAACTCAACACTAAATCAGATTGCCAACAAGACAACTATGGCTCAGGAAACATTGCAGAAGAGGGGGCAGAAAGATCTGAAGAGCCACAGAGTGGGCAGAAATACCCTGAGGCACAGTCCCCCAGTACCCCATAGGGACTGACTGAGGCCTTCATGACCCCACAGTGAATCCCATAACCCCACTGAGGAGAGCCCCAGGGAAACAGGACCATGGATAAAGGGATAAGAGAGGGGTGTGTAACTTTTTTAATTAAAAAGCTAGACATGGCACATGCCTTTAACCCCAGCACTAAGGAAGGCCAAGATAGACTGTGGATGTTCACTGGTCATTAAACCTAACCAAAACACAGCTCTAGATTCAGCAAGAGACCCTGTCTCAAGGAAATAAGGTAAAATAATGATAAAGGAGAAAACCTGACATCTTCCTCGGGTCTCCATACACATGTGCACAGGATGTACACATATGTGTATGTGCGTGCACACACACACACAAGAAAAGGAGGAAGAAAGGAGGAAGACAAGGAGGAAGGAAAATTCTAGAGGACAGTGTTTAGCCTTACTCTGAGTTTTCAGAGGGAGAGTCTGGATGATGAAAGTAACAAGAACAGTGACAAGGGCTAAACCAGAAGGAAATAAACCAATTTTGCTGTGGAAGATGAACTGCTCTTTTCTCTAAATTGAAGACTGCAAAATCACAGGTTGGCCTGCCAGATTACTTTTAAAACTAAAATATCAGAATCTGAAAATTTTTCAGAATAAAGGATGGAGCAGGATCCACATAGCCTGAGCAGGTTAGAGCAAACTGGGAGATGTGCCTATAGCCTCCCCAGTAAGGCCAGGCCACACATGTACCCAAGGAGCAATGTGTGACTCGGTAAGGGGTGGGGGTGACACACTATCCTGATTAATCCAATTACTCCCAAAAGCCACACACCATAATCCAGACACATTTTGGAGCTCAGATTCCTAGTCTTCAAACATAATTCCTGACAGGCGTGGTAGAGCATTCCTTTAATCCCAGCAGAGGTAGGAGGATTGCCATGAGGCCACTCTGAGACTACATAGTGAATTCCAGGTCAGCCTGGGCTATAGTGAGACCCTACCTCAAAAAAAAAAAAAAGAAAGAAAGAAAGAAAAGAAAAGAAAAAACATGATTTCCCTATTTTAGAAAGTGAAGAACCATTATATGGCCTTTCCATTTAAGTGGGGAATCCAAATGCTTCTGGTTCAGATTATAAACAAATACTTGGATTAACTGAATGAAAAGAGAATCAGTCCCACTGGCTTGAGAAGACACAGGGTTTCAAGACTGGATGGAGAAAGTTGGGCTGGCTGGAGTTAATGACTGCAAAGGCCTGAACAGTCAGTAAGCCACAAGTGCAACAGCACAAACTCAAGGCGCAGGAAAAAGACTCGGGCCCCAGCCTACACCACCTGTGTTTCAAACTTGACATGAATGCAGCCCAGATAAGAGCCAGTGCCAACAACAGACTGTAAACTCACCCAGAATATCTGCACACCAGAGACTCAATACTAGAGTCCCCAAGGAGGAACATGTTTCCTACTGCATAGAGCAAAAAGCCTATGATTAACAACACGACACGCTAGCCTTTCAGAGTTCAGAGTCTATAATGAGGGGAGGGGCAAAAATAGCTTTGCCATCTTTTACAAGCCATCATTTTATGGACTAAATCCACAGACACCCCCAGAGTTTCCATCTAAACCATGGCTTCTGTGGTTTCTCCCACCAATAGAAATACCAAATGGTTTTGTTGCATCTAGGTTTGATTTTAGCCTCATCTGATATTTCTCTGCCCACTGATGTCATGGCACAACACACCACAGGCACTGCTACAGCCACTGCTGCCAGACAGAGGGCCTGGACAGGGGTCTGTGGGGAGCCAATCCTCAATGAAGAAGTGCAGAGGAGCTTCCTGGGTAGGAAGGGAATAATAGTCTGGGAGAAAACAGTCTTCTACTACAGGGTCATCTAGGAGTGAGTTCAGGGACAGGGTTTGCTATGTCCAGGTCATAAAGGCAGTGGGGCAGGGAGAAGGAAGGACTGGAGCAGGATTCCAGTAAGCACTCAGGGCTCAGAGCTGACATCCCTTGCAAGAGCTGGACCAAAAGCAGATGGAGTAAAGGAAGAGTCCAACTGGCCCACCCTGGTCTTCAGGCTGTCCCTGAGCCTACAAGTAGGACAGGAAGACTGAAGAGCCTAGGATCCTGGGTGAGCCTAGGTGCTAGACCCAGACTTCTTAGTCACTGGTCCACATGCACAGGGGTTTGGCTGAACAGGCATGTCAGTGTTGGAGGTACCCTCTATTTTAATAAATCTTTTAGCTGAACATAAAATGAATTGTGTTCTGAGGGAAAAGTTTTTAGACTTCCCCAGAACTTAAGATGATTTATCAGAGCCTCTGACAGAGAAGGGTACCAAGAGAAGGTGCCACTGTGCCCCACACAGACAGTAACAAATGGCCAGGTGGCCTTGACCTTAATCACAGGAAACACTGAAAAAAACAGAAGCAACAAATCCCATCACCTTGGACCTGTGATTTACCAAAGAGCCCACACAGGCCAGGAGACACTGAAAATGATCAAAAGGGGGGACTGTTTATCTGAACAACTGGTCTATCCAAGGAAAAAATTTAAAAACAGCTTCACACAAAACAACAGCAACACACACACACACACACACACACACACACACACACAGCCTGAAGGCAAAGAAAAGAAAACCATCTCCAGAGCTAGAAACCATTAGCAAGGAACACAGGACTCAATACAAACAGCTTTCATATAAGCTGGTAGTAAGGCTTTAAAACACAAAGCCCCAACCAGTACTTCTGGTCAAAGGTAAGAAACTGAAAAATAAAAATGTACTTTAGTCCATAAATGCATATCCAGTAAGGCCTTCTGATTTTACAGGGCAAAAATCTGAGAACTGGGGCCAGGAAGATGGCTCAGTGGTTAAAGAAATTGGCTTTCACAGCCTACCAGCCTAGGGTTCAATTCCCTAACACCCACATAAAGCTGGATGCAAAATGGTATGTACATCTGTAATCCCAACGTGCCTACCACAATTGGAGGTAGAACCAGGAGAATCCAAAGCTAGCTGGTCTGATGTTTGTTTGCAGTAGCCAAAGACCCTGTTTCAAAGAAAGTAGATCATAGACACCTCAAAATTGCCCTTTGACCTTCACATGTGTGGCATAGCATGCGTGTGCATGCGCACACATATGCGTGCACACCCATACGCAATCAATAAACAAAAACAAGCTAGTACCTAAGAAGTTACATGACCTTTTCTCATTCTGTCTTTCCCTTGAGCTTGGCAATGTTCTGGGGAGGGATTCATGATCAGCCCCTGCTGGCAGTCAGGTGAACTGAAGTATGGGTAACTTCAGACCTTCCAGGCTCACATTTGTAGGGAGCATAGTAGAGGCTTAAGCTCAGGTCTTCTTGGTTGGGTCAGCAAACATAGGTCATGCTGGGTTCTTTGTTTTTATTGTTATTTTTATTTTTTGAAGCAAGCCCAACAGACTGGTCTTTTTATCTATGAGAGAGAGAGGGAGGAGGAAGAGAATTGGCATGCCAAGGCCTTCAGCCACTGCAATCAAGACCCAGATGTGTGTGCCCCCTTGTGCACATGTGCAACCTTGCACGCTTGCATCACTGTGCATCTGGCTTACGTGGGACTTGGAGAGTAGAACATAAATCCTTAGGCTTCACAGGCAAGTGCCTTAACTGCTAAGCCATCTCTCCAGCCCTCATGCTGGGTTCTTGATGGATCAACCATGTCAAGGCAACAGAAACATAGCAAGCACCCACTGTCTCCACAACCATGAAAGATCCTCACAAGAATGCAAACTGGAGCAGAAAGAATACTATGCACTAGCAAAGATGCAGGCTCCACAGTCTGAGGTGCTTCCTTCTGGAATAAGTAAAACCATGTTAGCAGACAAAAGTCTCCATCTAACGAATGAGAAAGAAGGAGCAGAGATCAATAAAGGAATGTCCAAAGAAGACCAATGCTGAACCAGCCTGGAGCTTGGCTGGAGGAGTAATAAGAGACATAACCATCTCTAATAAAGACAAAGATGTGTCCTCATGCCAAGTGATCTCCAACTCCTCAGGCCTATACCAGGAATCCAGTCCTAACTCTCTGGACCTGAAACACGGTAGCCCAACACACACACACACACACACACACACACACACACACACACCTTTCAGAACATAGGACTAGCTTATTCAATTTAACAGAAGAGCCAAGTCCTCAACCAAGCACAGAAGCCCTGGGAGGATTTAATAAGTGGACATTTCAGGAGCAAAAAAGGTTTGAGAAAGTAAATGGCTATCTAAAAATACCTACAAAGTAAGACACTACATACAACATTCAGAAATGCCAGAAGGACAAGCACTAGGAAGAAAAAGCAGTTGGCAAAGGAGCACAAAAAAAAGGCATCTCTTGAAGAATGGACATTACAAAAGGATGCCCAGCTGGCTTGCCACACAAGAAAGCCACTGGAAGCCAGCAGAGGCTCTAAGTGAGCCCCACAGCAGCTCTTCAGCAACTCTTCTAACCAAGGCCAAAGGAATAGAAGGAAATGGATATGTTGGGGCAGGGAAGAGAAAGAGAACACATAGGAACTGTAATCCCATTATAGAGCTCCATAATGACAGGCAAACTAGGAGACCCTTGCAAAAGTAATAGCTGATATGGTATGGTGAGGAGGAGGGCAATCTCTTGTGGCTTTGGGTGGACTGAATCAGGGGCCTCAGGGTCAATGCAGCTTCTGGTAAGGTTCACCATACACAGGACCATGACTACTTCCCAATGGGCTACAGCATGAGCCCCAGTTGACAAGAATCCACTATGCTTGTGGATTTTAAGCACAAACACTGGGGGTTTTTATCATCATCCGGAACCTGTGTAGTCACAGCGAGACTACTGCCATCATTTAAAGGGCTTCAGAAGGGAAATGACCTGATATTATGGGTATCTTAATTGTTAAGATTTTGTTTTCACATGGTAATCTCAGGTCAAGTTCCACACTGACATGTGATCCACAGTAAATGAAAGGCTGCCTCAAACACAGATGAAGGGACTGCCATGTGAGTCTTGCTGATATCTGACCATGGGATAAGTTACTACTTCATCCTTGCTCTACTCTAAACAGAGAGACAGAGAAAGAGAGACAAATGGTCAGAGAGAGAGAGAGAGAGCACACGCTAGGGTTTATCCCCTCCCCAATATTTCAGTATTGAAAGGTGGTAGAGCCTGTGAAGGGGGACGCATGGAAGGTGACTGGCACTTGAGGGAACTTCCTTCATTATGCAATAATGCCAGTCTGGAAAGAATGGGTTAGGTCTCACAGCAATGGACTGGCAACTGTGAAAGGGTTCCTAGTGCTCTCTCTCTGGGTGTTCCCAGTGTGCTCTCGCTCTCTCTCTCTCTGTGTGTGTGTGTGTGTGTGTGTGTGTTCCCAGTGCTCTCTCTTCCTCTCTCTCTCTGGGTGTTCCCAGTTCTTGGCATCTTATTCAAAGGATTATAGAAAGGCGCACACAGATAATTAAACAGCAACACACTTTATTCAGAATAAAGTGATAGTAAAGGTTTGAATGCACTGTCAAAGAGGCAGCAGGCCACTTGAATGAAGAATACTCAAGGACCCCAGGAAGTGGTCTGAGACTTCTCTTTATAGGTATTTTTACTGGAGGATGGAACGGTTGCTAGGGGCACAGTTTGGGTGATCTGGTTTGATTGGCAGGGGTAGGTTATATAATGATCTCCCTACTGTTCATGCTCCTTCCTATAATGCATCTGATTTTAATCATATGTATGGGCATATGCACCCAAAACTAGTTCAGGCTGGATGGCCTCCTACTGTCTAAAGATATCTAAAAATAAATTTGAATGGGTACAGAGGACAAAGAATGTCCACTAAGAG